>OY796885.1:0-1200000 GCA_963680785.1 Diplosoma virens
GATTTTTGTCATATCTAACCTTAATTTTTTCTAGACAAACTTGATTTTGTTATATCTATGCTTAATGTTTTTCTTGATAACCTTGATTTTTGTTATACTTTTGCTTAATTTTTTCTTGGCAACTTTGATTTTTAGATACCTACATTTAATTTTTCCCTAAGAAAGCTTGATTTTTAGGTACCTTTATTCAATTTTAAAACTTTTTGTCTAAGCAGTCTTGATTTTTGTTATACCCAATCTCAATTTTTTTTTAAGCAACTTTGATTTTTATTATATCTACTGTATGTTTAACTTTTTCTCTAAACAAGCTTGATAGACCATGCTGAGCACCGGACTGATGATCAGCATGGTCTAGGTTCAAAACCCACTTGCGCCATTCTGTTGTGTCCTTGGGAAAGACACTTTACGGCACTTTCCCCTGCTTGGTGGTCTTGACAAGCAGTACTAAATTGCAGTCATAACTCTACTAAATTACTAGCGGACAGCAATATCTTGGCATCTCCGGAAGCAGGTCGGGGTAATTGATTACCCTATGTATAGCGCCTCCGTCGCTTTCCTGCGAGTCAGGAGGATAAATATAGAGATAAAAAAAAATAAAAAAAAATAAATAAATAAATTTTTTTGTTACACCCTTATTGAATTTTTTTTCTTGGCAACTTTGATTTTTAGATACCTACATTTAATTGTTCCCTAAGAAAGCTTGATTTTTAGGTACCTTTATTCAATTTTAAAACTTTTGATTTTTGTTATACCTAATCTCAATTTTTCTTTAAACAATCTTGATTTTTATTATACCTATGTTTAACTTTTTTTTAGACAAGATTGATTTTTTATTACTCCCTTGTTAAAAAAAAAATTTTTTTTTTTCTTGACAACCTTGATTTTTATTCACAGTCAAAGTAATTGTTAAAAGTTTTAAACAAAAATTTCTATTGACAGGTTATTTGTGTTCAATAAACAGATGTTTCATAATAAAAAGTCGTATTTTTCTTTATTATTTAGTAAACCGAATTCAAACATATTTATTATTATTTTTATGTAGTATGAATTCGCTTTCTACTGTCAAAATTTTTATTGTTTTAAAAATAAATTCAGTTCTAACTATGTTTAATCTTTTTGTCATTTTTATAAACTTTTAATAATAAGAAAGCTACCCGTAATCTCTGTAAGCGTGACAACGTGTGTCAAGTTCTCTCTCTTATACAAAAGCTTGGGTCGTATCCTGCTCATAGTGTATTGCGTTTCCTGACATATTCATGATCGGAGTTTGAAAATCTGGTTACCTTAATTTCCAATGTAAAAATAGAGTAAACGAAAATTTTTATAATGCACCTTGATTTTTATAGTTTTAACAACCGCATGTAAAAAGAAATTTTATTACAAAAAATTTGATTTCAAAACACTGTGGTTTCAAAACATATATTTTGCCAACTAAATTTTCTAAAATTAACATAAAATTTGAAATCAAAAAAGGCCAACATAAGTAAGATCGATTCCAAGAAAAGTCAGTTGTTTTTTGAAGATATAATAAGATTTATTCTATTTAGTCCTATCATAGATAGTTCTTATGTCTAAATGAATGAACATATTGCAAATCGAACGCTTGTTCAAGAAGGGTTTAAAAAGCAAAACCATCTTTAAAAAAGTCTGTGCTTTGGATCAGTTGGAAAAACCTATGATCAAACCTATCATCACACATGAGCGAATTTTGCGTAGACAAACAACGAAACATTTGAGCTTCCAACTCTCTTTTGATAGCTCCATCAGACGTCACTGCAGCATCAACACAATCTTGATCCATATTTTTTAGAATGATAAAAATACAAAAAATTCTGTTTATATACCTTCCGTTGTGGATTGCATCAGGGTTTTGTAATGTACAAAGAAACTTATACAAACAATGCGGGTAAAAACCTAGGGAATTCCCCATGGGAAAACTAGGTATTGCGCAACAAATCTGATGTGTTCTGACTTGCCCTTTTCTATTGCTTTTAACCAACAAGAATTTTCTATTGTTTTAACCAGTTTCCTGTTTTTAAGCACTCCATTTCCTGCAAAGCGCAAAGTTAAACATACAGTAGATATAATAAAAATCAAAGTTGCTTAAAAAAAAATTGAAATTGGGTATAACAAAAATCAAGACTGCTTAGACAAAAAGTTTTAAAATTGAATAAAGGTACCTAAAAATCAAGCTTTCTTAGGGAAAAATTAAATGTAGGTATCTAAAAATCAAAGTTGCCAAGAAAAAATTAAGCAAAAGTATAACAAAAATCAAGGTTATCAAGAAAAACATTAAGCATAGATATAACAAAATCAAGTTTGTCTAGAAAAAATTAAGGTTAGATATGACAAAAATCAAGGTTGCCAAGAAAACTTAAGCAAAGGTATAAGGAAAATTGAGAATGTCAAGAAAAAATTGTAATTAGGTATAACAAAAATCAAGGTTGGCTAAGAAAAACTTTTGAAAAATTGAGCATAAGTATAACAAAAGTTAAAATTGTTTAAAGAAAAAAGTTTTAAAATTGAACAAAGGTATAACAAAATTGGAATTTGTCTAGAAAAAATTGAAGATAGGTGTAACAAAAATCAAGGTTGTTTAAGAAAAATTTTTTGAAAAATTGAACAAAAGTACAAAATCAAGATTGCTTAGAAAAAATTAAAGACAGTTATAGAAAATCAAGATTGATTAGAAAAGATTATACAAAGGTATGACAAAAATTGAGGTTGTTAAGAAAAAATTAAAGATAGTTATGACAAATATCAAAGTTTTCAAGAAAAAATCAAACAAAGGTACGACAAAAATTGAGGTTGTTTAGAAAAAAAAAAAAAAAAAAAAGTTGAGTTTAGGTATGATGAAAATCAAGGTTACCCAGAAAAAAATTAAACAAAGTTATGACAAAAACCAAAGTTGATTAGAACAATAAAAAGATTGTAAGAAAAATTAAAGATAGATGTGACAAAATCGAAGTTGTCAAGAAAGAACTAAACAAAGGTATAAAAGAAATCAAGATCGCCGAGAAAAAATTGAAGATAGTTATAAAAATTAATGTTTTCAAGAAAAAATTAAACAAAGATATGACAAAAAATCGAGATTGTTAAGAAAAAATTAAAGATAGTTATGAGAAAACTTAAGGTTTTCAAGAAAAAATGAAACAAAGGAATAACAAAAATCGAGGTTGTTAAGAAAAAATTGAAGATAGTTGCGACAAAAATTAAGATTTTTAAGAAAAATTAAACAAAGGCATGACAAAAATCAAGACTGTTAAGAAAAATTAAAGATAGATGTGACAAAAATCGAGGATGTCAAGAAATAACTAAACAAAGTTATGACAAAAATCAAGGTTACCAAGAAAAAATTAAACCAAGATATAAAAAAATCAAGATCACCGAGAAAAAAATTGAAAATAGTTATAAAAATTAAGGTTTTCAAGAAAAACTTAAACAAAGTTATGACAAAAATCAAGATTGTTGAGAAAAATTAAACAAAAGTATGATAAAAACAAAGGTTAGTAAGAAAAAAACTTAAACAAAGGTATGACAAAAATCAAGATTGTTAAGAAAAATTTATATTAATTAAAAATTAAAGATAGATGTGACAAAATCGAGGTTGTCAAGAAATAACTAAACAAAGGTATAAAAGAAATCAAGATCGCCGAGAAAAAATTGAAGATAGTTATAAAAATTAATGTTTTCAAGAAAAAATGAAACAAAGGAATAACAAAAATCGAGGTTGTTAAGAAAAAATTGAAGATAGTTGCGACAAAAATTAAGATTTTTAAGAAAAAATTAAACAAAGGCATGACAAAAATCAAGACTGTTAAGAAAAATTAAAGATAGATGTGACAAAAATCGAGGATGTCAAGAAATAACTAAACAAAGTTATGACAAAAATCAAGGTTACCAAGAAAAAATTAAACCTAGATATAAAATAATCAAGATCACCGAGAAAAAAAATTGAAGATAGTTATAAAAATTAAGGTTTTCAAGAAAAACTTAAACAAAGTTATGACAAAAATCGAGGTTCTCAAGAAAAAAATTGAAGGGAGTTATGACAAAAATCAAGGTTGCTTAGAGAAAAAAGTTTTTAAATTGAACAAAGGCATGACAAAAATCAAACTTTCTAAAGAAAAAATTGAGAAATTGAACATACGTAAATATAGCAAAAATCAAGATTACCAAGAAAAAATTAAACCTAGATATAAGAAAATCAAGATCACCGAGAAAAAAAAATTGAAGATAGTTATAAAAATTAAGGTTTTCAAGAAAAATTGAAGGTAGTTATAACAAAAATCGAGGTTCTCAAGAAAAAAAATTGAAGGGAGTTATGACAAAAATCAAGGTTGCTTAGAGAAAAAAGTTTTTAAATTGAATAAAGGCATGACAAAAATCAAACTTTCTAAAAGAAAAATTGAGAAATTGAACATAAAATAGCAAAAATCAAGGTTACCAAGAAAAAATTAAACCTAGATATAAGAAAATCAAGATCGCCGAGAAAAATTGAAGATAGTTATAAAAAATTAAGGTTTTCAAGAAAAATAAATAAAGGTATAACAGAAATTAAGGTTCTTTAGAAAAAAAAATTGAGTTTAGGTGTGACAAAAATCAAGGTTACCGAGAAAAATTAAACAAAGGTATGACAAAAACCAAGGTTGATAAGAAAAAAATTTAAACAAAGGTCAAGATTGTTAAGAAAAATTAAAGATAAGTGTGACAAAAATCGAGGTTGTCAAGAAAAAATTCAACAAAGGTATGACAAAAATCAAGGTTATCAAGAAAAAAAAATTAATCCTAGATATAAGAAAATCAAGATCGCCGAGAAAAAAAATTGAAGATAGTTATAAAAATTAAGTTTTTAAGAAAAATTTAAGGTAGTTATGACAAAAATTGAGGTTTTCAAGAAAATGTTAAACAAAGGTGTTACAAAAATCAAGTTTGTTAAGAAAAAAATTAAACAAAGTTGTGATAAAAATCAAGATTTTTAAGAAAAAATTAAAGATAGGTATGACAAAAATTAAGGTTATCAAGAAAAAATTAAGTAAAGGTCTAACAAAAATTAACGCTTAAACGTGCACAAGTATTGCCTTGAGATTAAAGTTAGAAAAAAAAATATATATGTTAAATCACTCTTTGGACGTAGTTAGAGTTTACTTAAGGTCAAATCAATACGATTCAGAACAGGAAACGACGCGGCTTCAGGAAATACGTTGTAACTATCTAGAACTTAAAATCGTTTTCAATAGAATTTATTAATTTTCTTTTTTTTCTTTTAAAACTTATTAATTTTATTTTTTCTTTTTGAACTTATTATTAATATTAATTTGAAACTAAATTGATTTGAAACATATAAGCATTAAAAAGATGGGGTTTGGATCTTTTTGTTGGTTCATGGAGTCTAGGGTTCGGAACCGTAAGCGGGATGATGGCGTCAGCGCGCCATCGCGCCATCCAATTCACTGAAATAGATAGTTAAACACTATTTTGTGTGTGTTAGTTTTGCATTTGAATAGTCAATGCAATAAATAAAAAATCTTCAAAGACTTTCCTGCACATATGATGAGCCATAACTGCTGTTTAAACAAATATTTGACCGCGGATCAAAACGTTTCGGAACCACTGCTCAGATCACATGATTACATAATTGTTTGCCTGATCGGTCCAGGCCCATTAAAATTCTCCCGTTCTTTATCTGCTTTATATTCCAGGAAATCGATTCTCTTCAAGAATCTTCTTCTAATCCTCTATCGAATGATGCTCCTTCTAGACTCTCTGCCCCCTTGCCTTCTGATAGCGCTCCTTTCCTTTAACCCCCAAAAAGACCGGTGTACGCGCAAGTCAGTTTGTCTTGGTTAAAATTGTGTTTTTGCAACCTACCCCAGGCACAGTCATGCAAATATCGACTCGCATTTGGTCGGATTCCATTCAAGCGCTTCCTACACGCCAATAATTGAGGGTCTTAACACCGGATTGTTTCAATGCTTTATATTCTGTAACTCTCCTGCATGATTGTGTTAATTTTATTGCAATTCTACCAGGTTCAAAAATCTCAAAGAATGGTCGCGGTTCCTTCAAAGCTAGAGCAACATGGAAGACGCATCTACATTTTCCGGCACGCTGAGAGGGTTGACGTCACTTTCGGCAAGCAGTGGATCAATCTGTCGTTTGATGACGCTGGTGGGTTGCGGCTTCTGTTCGACTCTAAGATACGCTGCAAAGTGCCACCAAGCGTCTGATGTGATGTGCCTCATGTTTATTGGGTCACTAATTATTTCAGGCCTTGATCACCAAAAAAACTTAAACATGCCCAAAAAGCTGCCCAAGCGCCCGGGATGGGCCACGATTTCCGAAATGACGGCCCCATCACGGAAATGGGACAACAACAGGTGAGATTATTGATGGTTTTTGTAGCTGAACCAACAAAGCAGCAGCATGACAAGCGACTGCTTTCAAATCAGATTTCGCTCCAGCGCAAGTAGTTTGATTGTCGTCCAGACCTTTCTCACTGGGCAAGCACTGCAGTATGTTGGCGTGTCCACGATCCACGTGTTTGCAAGCCCTTTCCTGCGCTGTCTGCAGATCGCGAGTGCCCTTCCGTGTGGGAACAATTTCTGCGTGAGTTGATCTTGCGTTTGTCACGTAATCGTTACTTTAAGGCTGGAGATGGACAAGAAAGCATACGTAGATCAAGTAGACCTTTCTTTATATGAGTGGATGAGCCCCGGTGTGCCTTGGGCCAACATTGTGTCATTTGTGACCTCTTGTCGTGATGTTGTTTCCTCTATAGATGACCTCCCCCGGTTCATAACCCCAACCAACCTGGCCGAGTTCGGGATCAAAATGTCGGCAGACCTTCGACGACCTTCCTCAGCGACCTTCTTCTCAACGAGCGATGCAAGGATTATTTCCCGCGGTTCATCAGCTCTGTCATCTCCTCTATTTCAGGTCTGCCTGTGACACGTTAAGTTGACCTGGAGTAACCTTTGCTTGTAGGTGACATCATGATTGTCGCGCATGCCGGCTCGCTGGACGGGTTGTCGCGACAGCTGCAAGGACTCAATCCACGACGCACGCCCCAGTTCGTAGGGATCGTGACTAAGGTTCGCCACGTGTGTGGTCGCGTGATAACGCGATGAGTGACGTCATCTCGTTGCAGGTTTCCTACTGTGGTTCGGTTGTTCTTGAAGACGACACAAAAGTGTGGGGGCTGATTGAGCCTCCGTACTCCTCGCTCATTCGCGCCCCCAACCCCCATTTCGATTGGGAAGTATTGAACGACTGACGCTGTAGTGCAATCGTGTTCTTATTTTATTCGCACTTAGTTTTTTCCCAGCGATTATGTCCTAATTGTGCAATTTCTGTTTTCAAGTTCTCCATCACATCCCCTCCCCCACTGCTTCAAATATTTTCTAGAAACAGCAATTTAACGCTGTTTCCTTCTCGCACTACAGCTGTGTTAGTGACGTCACAAATATAAACCGAATGATTGCCAGTGAGGAGTGAAAATTTGTGGACATAAACATCGAGAAACCCCACAATTTTAAAGAGCGGTCTCCCAATGTAAAATAATTGCTTTACGATAATGTCCATAGTTTTACCAAACATTTGTCGGCAGCGTGAACAAGTAATTAGAGCACCGAGATTGTGATCGACATGGTATCGATTCAAAACCTACTCGCGCCATTCTGTTGTGTCCTTTGGAAAGACACTTGAAGGCACTTTTCCCCTGCTTGGTGGTCTTGGCAAGTAATTCTAAACTTCAGTCATCACTCTATTAAATTTAAAGCATACAAGCATATCTTGGCATCTCCGGAAGCAGATCGGGTTAATTCCTTACCCTATGTGATGAATCGAACCCATTCGACTGAACGCTTCTTAATCAACCCCTTTTGTATTTTGCTTTATTACTGCGTGCCTTTATAATTAGTTATAAGTTTGTGTTTAAGAAAATTGTTTTGTTGCATTTTATTTGAGCAGTGTTAGTTTCAATTCAGGTTTCGTTTTATATGTTTAACTTTGTATTTATAATATTAATTTGTATCTTTTGTTTATAGATTTTTGTTGTATTATTTGTATGTGAATAAAGCCAATTTTACCTTCGGTTAACAATTTATTCACGAAAAAAAATTGATAGACCGTTTACTGAACCTGGCAAGCTCGAAGTTTTACCTGAAGAACCTGATGCTACAAAAATTTTTGACTACTGGCAAAAAACATTTGATATTTTTTCAACCGAAGTTTTAGAAAAAGCTGACGATATAAATTGAGTGAATAAACTAGATTTACTTATAAACTATCTTATGCATAAAACGTATGTATTCGTCGCGGATACAAGATTTTATGCTGAGGCCAGGCAAGCATTAAATAACGCTTATCATAAAGTGAAAAACATTATTTTCGCTAGACATCTGCTTATGACCAGAACACAAAAGGAGACAAAGACAATTGACGAATATGTTCATGCTTTAAACCAAGTAGCTCGAGATTGCGAATTTCAAGACGTAAGAGAAAGTAATTACAAAGATGATTTGAGTAGAGATGCATTTATCATTGGAATCGGCTCTAGCACTATTCGACAAAGATTACTTGAAGAAAGCGATTTGAATTTTGAAACTGCTGTTACGAAAGCACAGCTTTTGTATTGAGCTGAGAAACAGCCCGGTTTTTATTCAGCGAGTAGGAGCCTTCAAGTAGCCGCCGTAGCTCCTGAGCCTACAAACCCTTCAACTACTAGTAGTGTAACAGTAAACGGCGCTGAAGTTGCCGATTGCCGCAAAGTGAATAGTCGATTAACGCGCTTCCGGCTTCGATGAAATGAAAAGTCAATAACAACCTGGCACTGGTCTCGGGAACAAAGGCACGGAGCCTGGAAGCATTTTCACAATACTCTGCTTTCCATTTGTGATTTGTCCATTCAGAGGTGCGGATGCCAAGTCTGGCAAAGTTGTTCAAAAGATTCCGCGCAGCTGGCACAAACGGGCGTCTGGATCTTAGTCTCACTTGGCCAGTATCTGAGGACCCACTTAACAGACCATGCAAAATATGATCGGGGTCCAGAGATCCACGATGATCCAAGGAGAGTGTCGCTCCCAGTCGGCGAAGCTCAGCTGGCTGGATGCCTGAGAGTATAGGTAGGTGGTCCGTTGGAGTGGGACGCAGGCATCCAGTAACTATGCGCAAGGCGTCATTCAAGACACTGTCAATAAGACGAGTGTGAGCACTGCGACACCAGACTGGCGCACAGTACTCAGATGTTGAATAGACTAAAGACAAGGTGGCTATGCGAAGTGTTTTACCACCAGCACCCCATCCCGAGCCCACGAGTCGCCTCAGCAGTGTGACGCGCGAAGATAGTTTTTTGCGCAATGCCACTAAATGGTGACAAACGTGAGCGATCTGTCCAGTTTTACCCCAAGGTAAGTAGGGGTTGGACAGAACGGTAAAAGTCTACCGTTGTGGTAGACCTTTAGCTCACGTTTGGCCTCTCGGTTATTTAAGTGAAAGGCTGCCGTCACCGTCTTAGTGTGACTGAGCTTCAACCTCCAAGTCTGGAGATACGCTGACAGTGTGGCCATGTCTTGGCTTAAAGTCCCCTCCAAGTCCTTCCAGTTTCCAGAAGAATGCAACAATGCTAAATCATCAGCATAAGCAAACTTTCTGGAAATCATGGAAGGAAGATCGTACGTATAGATGTTAAATAGCAGGGGAGCCAAGACCGATCCCTGAGGAACGCCGTTTTTAAGACGGCGTAGCCTGCTTTGCTTGCTGTCACCGGTGGTAAGGGTGAAACTTCGATTTCGGACAAGCTCCATGATCATTTTGACCATGTGCTTATCTGGAAGTAGTTTCAGCAGCTTTCAGGTAAGGCCACGGTGCCAGACAGTGTCATAAGCAGCTGTCAGATTGATAAAAACGGCACCGGCCTTCTTTTTAGCCTCAAAAGAATCCTCAATGTTCTGGGTTAGCAGAACAACTTGATCTACGGTTGACTTCCCGCGTCGGAACCCAGCCTGCTCTTTAGGGAGCAGCGGATCGATTAATGGTTCAACGCGGGCGTAGATAAACCTCTCGAGGATCTTGTAGGGGACACAGGGCAGAGATATCGGTCGATAACTCTTTGGGTCCGCCACGGGCTTTGCTGGTTTTGGGATCGCGACCACAAGCGCTCTTCTCCAGATCTTGGGAATTTTGAGTCTGCGCAAACAGGAAGAGAGGAAGTCACGTAACCAGGACTTCAAAGCAGCTCCGGCATGGAGTATAAGCTCGGGGCAGATGGAATCAGGTCCCGGAGCTTTACCTGGTTTTAAATGTTGAAGGGCAGCAGCAAATTCTCTCTGTGAAAAATTGTCAGAGATATTTACTGCGTCTGGTGTTGTGGCCCTCCAAAGGTCAGACACTTCTTGAGAGACAAGTTGAGATGACTTGCAATCAACAGCCTCGTATTTCCCATTTCTAACCAGCTGAGATGCAATAGCATCGGCTGAAACGGGACAATGACGAGGAGAGTGTCGTGACCTACCAGTAAGGTTGTTCAAAATACTCCACGCTTTTCTACTAGAGTGCGAGAAGTCCATGCTCCGAACTGCTTCGGACCATCGATCCCACCGCTTTCTGTCAAGCTTGGCAAGCAGAGCTGTAGCAGCCAAACTTGAGTCGTCTCCCTGAGGAGACTGCAGAAAGGTTTTATAGAGGGATTCACATTCTGCATCCCAACACGGAATATAGTTATTTCGATACCCGCGTGGGATAGTCTTTTTGGCTGCTTTCTTAATGGTGTTACAGAAGTCTTGGTAAGCCGCATCCACATCAAGTGAATCAGGCGGCAACAAATTCTTTGCGAATTTATTCGTCAAAGCAATGTAGTGACTCCATTCGGCCTTGCGGAAGTTCCATCGCTTAACAGTCATGCTTGGCACTGCCATAGCAAACCTTGGTGGTGTAATAAGCGAAGGTCGATGTTGTGACCTGGGAAACTTGTCAAGGACACGTCTATCCGGTAAGCAACTGTTTGGACCTACGCTAGCGAAAGCTAGATCTGGATTGGTGCCAGTGTTCCAGCGGCCGGAATAAAAACTTGCAGCGTCTTTGGCATTATATAGCAGGGCAAGACAATTAATACTTGCCCAGCCAGCCAAGCACTCACCGTCCGGATTGTTGTCGTCATAACCCCAGTTAGCATGACGACAGTTAAAATCGCCAGCGTAAAGACAGGAATGAGTAAACACTGGGAGATCCAGGGTTCGCAATCGCGTTGGCGGTGGTTTGTAGACGTTGACTATTTTATAGCCATCAACGTCCACACACAACCACTCGATCTCCGATGTCGTTGGAGATTGGTCCAAAAGCGTGTATCTCAGTTGCTCGTGGACAAACGTGGCAAGGCCATGCTTCTTGCTTAAAGAAGACCCAGCTAGTTGGTAGTTTGGTAGCACCAACTTCTCTGCATCAGTGCAATGGGTCTCCTGCAGTAGGATGACGAGTGCCTCAGACAGCATAGCTAGGTGATGAAGAACGTTCATCTTGCTTGCAGTGAGGCCTTCGATGTTCAGTTGAAGAATAGTGGGTCTTCGGAACTTGTTGGCAATGTGCCCTGAAAAGGGCAGTTTTATCCTGGCATTGCCCCGTCCTGAAAAGGACGTTTGCCGATTAACAGACCCACACTGAACATCGGAATGGGTGGATACCCTTCCGTTTTGGTAGGTTCGGTTTCGGTCTGTCTTTTTAAAATCAATGAGCAGACTTACTCACGGCCCAGGCTGCGTGAAAGCACCTACCATCTGGGCCAGGAGGAACCTGAAGGAAATCTGTGATTGTAAGGTAATATTGAATGAGAGTTTCGCAAAGCAGCACCGTATGGTGGTATGCAAAATGGCTCTTATGGTGAAAAAGAAAAAAGCAGAGAAAGTAAAGCCAAAGATACGATGGTGGAAACTGAAAGAGACAAGCTATCAAGAAGCGTTTAGAGAAGAGGTGACCAGGATTTTGGGAGGCAAGGATGGGTTACCTGATGAGTGGGACAAAACGCCAGAAATGCTAAGAAAAACAGCTGAAACTGTACTGGGAGTGACATTTGGGAAACGAAAAGGAGACAAGGAGACATGGTGGTGTAATGAGGAAGTTCAAAAAAGCATATAAGAAAAGAAAGAGGCAAAGAAAGCATGGGACAAAACAAGAAATGAAAATACTAAAAAGATATACAAAGAAAAGAAGAGTAAGGCAAAGAAGGCAGTTGCAATGGCAAAGGGACGTGTGTATGATGATTTGTATGTTAGATTAGAAACAAACGAAGGTGAAAAAGAGTTGTACAGATTGGCTAGGCAGAGAGACAGAGCAGGGAAAGATGTACAGCATGTGAGGGTTATAAAGGATGAAAACGGTAATGTTATGGTAAAGGCAGTGTTAAAGAGATGGAAGGAGTACTTTGAGAAACTCATGAATGAGGAAAATAACAGAGAACCTAGGACAGAGGAAGGAGAAGTGGTTAAGGAAGAGGTAAATTGTGTCAGTAAAGAAGAAGTAAAGAACGCACTAAGAAGGATGAAAAAAGGTAAAGCGGTTGGACCAGATGAGTTGCCAGTAGAAGTTTGAAAGTGCATGGGAGAGATGGGGATAGAGTTTTTGACCAGACTGTTCAGCAGACTATTAATGGGTGAACGGATGGCAGAAGAATGGAGAAGGAGTGTGCTTATCCCAATCTATAAAAACAAAGGGGACGCACAGTGCTGTGGAAACTACAGAGGAATAAAGCTAATGAGCCACACAATGAAAGTATGGGAAAGAATTATTCAAACCAGGTTAAGGGATAGAGTGGAGATCAGCAAACAGCAATATGGATTTATGCCAGGAAAGGGAACCACCGATGCCATGTTTACTCTAAGAATGTTAATGGAAAAATACAGGGAAGGTCAAAAAGACCTACATTGTGTATTCGTGGACCTAGAGAAAGCTTACGACAGGGTTCCACGGGAAGAGCTGTGGTACTGCATGAGAAAATCCGGAATTGTGGAAAAGTATGTGCGACTAGTACAGGATATGTACTGTATGAGGGAAGCGAAACAGTGGTGAGGTGTGCAGTAGGAAGTACAGAAAGTTTCAAGGTCAAAGTTGGACTGCACCAGGGATCAGCGTTAAGTCCATTCCTGTTTGCAGTGATAATGGACAGGCTAACAAATGAAGTAAGGAGAGAACCACCGTGGAAAATGCTGTTTGCTGATGATATTGTGATTTGCAAAGAGACCAGGGAAGAAGTGGAGCGGAGATTAGAATTCTGGAAGTATGCATTGGAAAGAAGAGGGATGAAAGTCAGTAGGTCAAAGACCAAATATCTTTGCATAAATGGAGGAAATGACGACGAAACAGTGAAGATGGAGGATACAAAAGTGCCAAAAGTAAAGAAATTTAAGTATTTGGGATCAACGTGCAAGAAAGTGGTGGTTGTGAGAGGGAGGTAAAGAAGAGAGTACAGGCAGGATGGAATGGATGGAGAAAAGTATCAGGAGTAATCTGCGACAAGAGGTTACCAGCTAGAGTAAAAGGAAAAGTGTACAGTTCAGTGCTAAGACCAGCAATGGTGTATGGACTTGAGACAGTGGCAGACACAAAGAAACAAGTGGAAGAGATGGAAGTCGCAGAGATGAAAATGCTGAGGTTTACAATGGGAGTGACGAGAAAAGACAAGATTAGAAACGAGCACATCAGGAGTACCGTTAAGGTTGAACAGTTAGGAATGAAGATGAGGGAGGGCAAGCTGAGGTGGTATGGACATGTCATGAGGAGAGACCAAGAGTATGTAGGAAGAAAAATTATGGAAATGGAGTTACCAGGAAAGAGGAAAAGAGGGAGACCAAAGAGAAGATTTTTAGATGTGGTAAAAGAAGATATGAAGGAAGTTGGTGTGAAGGAGACGGACATTGAAGACAGAAAGATATGGAGAATGATGATACGCTGTGGCCACCCCTGACTAATGGGAAAGGCTGAAAGGAGAAGAAGAAGAAACATATATAACTTTATTCTACAGTAATTGCGGATCACCAGAGTCCTTCCGCGGCATAATATCAAGATTCGCGGGAACCACCAAGCACAGTTTATGAACGGGCCGCCGCACTTCAGAACCACGTGTTTTTACTACGACTTGGCGCACCAAGCCTTGTTTGTCGGGGAACAGCTTTATAACTTTGCCAAGACGCCATTGCGAACGAGGAATCGAATCGTCCACGAGGAGAACAACATCGTGTTTTTGAAAATTGGTCTTCTTCTTGAACCATTTTTGGCGGGCGATTATTGTCTTTAAATATTCTCGAGACCATCTTCTCCAAAACAGCTAGATATTGTACATGTTTCCAACGTCTTTTGGGAAAACAGTTCTCATTGGAAGGAAGTGAAGGGGGCAAGTTGGCAGTAGGACACAATTTTAAAAGATGATTAGGCGTCAATAGTTCCAAACCATCTGCATCAGTTGTGATTGGAGTTAGAGGGCGAGAGTTTAAAATAGACACTGCTTCCAATAAAAAGGTGTGAAGTTGGTCGTCATCGAGAGTTCGTTCCGTCATCAATGAAGTTAAAATTTGTCTAAATGACCGAATCATTCTCTCCCAAGCACTATCCATGTTGGTGGCATTTGGAGGATTGAAAGTCCATTGAATTTTTTTTGAAGGAGAAAATCTTCGATTTGGTGCTGATTCCACTGGCGCAGGGCTTCACGAAGGGTCTTCTCGGCGGAAACAAAATTGGTTCCGTTGTCGGACAAGAAGAGCAAAACGGGACTTCTTCTTGATAGGAAACGACGTAAGGCGTTGATGAAGGCGTCGGTTGTCAGATCCATCGCGACTTTAATGTGATTTGCTCTAGAAGTTAAACAAGTAAAAAGGCAGCCATATCTTTTCACCTGAGAAAGCCGTTGTTTCATTAGCAATGGTCCGAAGTAGTCAACCCCGCAGTATGCAAAGGGATGAGTATTGATTTGTAGACGCGACGGAGGACATCAGGCTTTTTGTAGCGTTGTCGGCAATGCATGCAGGAATTATGCACTCTACGAACAACAGCTGTACTTCGTAAAATCCAATAACGTTGTAGTAACTGGTTCAACGTCATATTTGCTCCACCATGACCTGTAATGCAATGACAATGAAGAACAATAAGATTGGTTAAGTGCGAGGTGTGAAGCAAAATAATTGGGTGTTTAAGATCAAAGAAAACAGAAGCTCTATCTAAACGGCCGCCTACTCTTAAAAGACCGTTCACAATAACAGGATTCAGTTTTAGAAGCGGAGATTTGGAAGGTAGAGAAAAGTTTTCATTGGTTTGTGTCCTCTGCACTTCCACAGCTTAATTCTTCCCAAGCTTCTCCCTCGATCCTTGCCAATTCTTCATTGCGCTTTTTATCTAGTAAAACTTGTTCGAGTTCATCTTCCTCCTTTTTCATTTGTCTATTTACTTCTTCCATGGCTTCATTAGCTCTTTTTCTTGCTTCTTCTACTTCTCGCTCAGCCTTTTTTCTTGCTTCTTCGGCTTCTTGCTCAGCCTTTTTTCTTGCTTCTTCGGTTTCGCGCATAAGCTTTCTTTTCATCTCTTCAGCTCTTTCCCTAGTTTTTTGTCTCGTTTCATAAACTCTGGCACTTTCTTGTTGGACAGCTGCCGTGGCAATTTTTAATTTTACAAGTGACCTTCGTTTCTCACCACGAATCGAACTAGAGGTAGATTGACTGCCAGTTCTTACTGAGGAGCATTCACGCGAAAAAGCGCGACTCTCTTTGCTTAACTTATCCTCAGTATCTTTTATCTAACGTTGAACATGATCTTCAAACTGCTGTTTCTCTACAACAATGCTATTCTTACTAAAACTTAAATTCGAGGCTATTTGTTCATCAAGAACTTCCAACAAATTAGTCAAATTTTCAAAGCATTGACGAACATTAAATAAAAGAGTTAACAGCGGTTTATAACCCTCGGACTTCAACATTAAACTCTCTGCTCTAATATACAGTACAAATTTTGCAGAGCCTTGTAAACTTCATTTGGGTCACTTGACATATCATAAAAATACGGACCACCGAAATTGCTCAATTACTTTTTGTAACGGTAAACGGCGCTGAAGTTGCCGATTGCCGCAAAGTGAATAGTCAATTAACGCGCTTCCGGCTTCGATGAAATGAAAAGTCAATAACAACCAAGGAGTATTTTAATGCAAAATAAATAATTAACTGAAGCGTTGAAAAGCGAAAGCGAAACGTTGAAAAGCGAAAGTGCTGGCAGCGAGTGCACGCGCAAATTATGATCAGAAACTTAAGGGAAATAAAGCAAACACGTGTGTTGGTAATTTTCTACAAGTAGTCAGACTAAAATTTGCAAGTCTAACACCTTTGACGATAAAAACCAACGCAAATGTTTCTTCTGCGGAAGACCTTATCATCGTGGCGGCAGAGTCTATTGCTCTGCAAAGAACAAAGTTTGTAATTTATGCGGTGAGGTGGGGCATTTTCAAAAAGTTTGTAAAAGTGTCTTACGCAATGTCTCCGTGATGACTGACAACACTGAAAATAATCGTGGGCAAGATAACAAAGCATCAACTATTTCATTAGCAATGGTACCCAAAAATTTAAACTGCACCACTGTGATGTTAGAAATTAATGAAATAGAAGTCGATTGCTCATTGGACTTTGGAGGCTCAAGAAACTTAATGAGTGAAGACACTGCTAAATCCATAAAAGTGAAATTGCAAGAAAAACTCTTTAAAGTATTTACAGCAACAAACAAGCTTACTGCTAATGTATTGGGTCAAATTACACTGTGCAACGCTGAAAAATAATCAAAGCACCTGCAGGGTGTTTTGCGGTAATTTAGGTGCGCTGATCACGAATCTGAACTCCGTTTTTCTGCAACACTTACTGATTTTTTTTTAATTTTCAAATAAATTTTTTTCAATAGACTGCTGCAATAGTTTAGCACGTAGGTAAAAAATGCATGTCACTAGCGTCACCGTTTAGTTATATTTCGCTGGTTTTCATATATTCAATAGGAAGTTTGAAGAACAACGTCAAGTAAATTGATTTTACAACCGGCAATGTAATATTTTTGCTGTACTGACTAAATTGTGGCTGCAATCTTTTAAAACTTTATGGCAAGGTTTGTCTGTGGTATATATCGGTACAAGGAAAAGATAACCTGATTGAATATAAGAGCATTTTATAGCTTCTTTATCAGCGCAGTTCAGCCATGAATAACTGCTTTTATATGGCTTCGACTTCAGATAAGTTAGATTTTAAGTGGCAGTAAAAGCGCCGTATTGGTAAATTTCCTTTTCTTGTTAGTCTATAGTATGTGCGTCGTGAAGTTTTGAATAGTTGTTTACTCCGGTTGCCTTAATTCTGTTTAGCTCGCAATTTGTAATTTTCTTTTGATTTTCTCTAATTTGATTGTATTATAGGAAGTTGATTTTGTGAATTGCAAATATGTCCAACCTCCGGCGTTTATGTAAAACAACCCTTATGTATTCTGCCGTATCTGCGGAGAGTTAACTTTATTATGCTTATTTTGGTTGTGCCATTAGTGATAAGAACAAACATTGAGCTCCACACTTTTGCTGTGTGAACTGCAGTAGCAGACTTCACAGATGGTTTGCTGGAAAAATGTTTCTTTATGATTTGCAGTATTTGATTACACAAGAAGATTTGAATGATCTTGTTCGGGATTTAAATCTTTCTAAAGGTAAAAGTGAACTTTTGGGATCATGTTTGCAGCAGTGGAACGTGCTTTCTTCGGGAACAAAAGTTAGTTTTTATCGTCAAAGGTCTAAGCGTTTATCTAACTTCTTTTCTACAGATGGTAAGCTTTGCTATTGTAATGATATTCCTGCATTGTTTGAAAGCATTGGTATAAATGACGACCCAGATAAACGGAGGCTTTTTTTAGACGGTTCCAAGAAAAGCATCAAGGCAGTTCTTTTGCATAACGGAAATATTCTACCATCAGTAGCAGTCGCATATTCAACAACCCTAAAAGAAACCTGTTGTATTTCTCAGCAGAGTTATCTAAAATTCCCTTACTCGGTAAACAAACAAGTGATTATTTTGCAAAGTACACGAGCAAATATCTTTATGTTTATTATTACAGTAGAATTCCAATCATATAGACTCGGGCAAGTCTATATAACGTGTACTGTCTATAAAAAATGTACCGGCTGCTCTCAAAGAAAATTGTTCACGCGCAGAGTTTTTTCAGGGTAGATTTCACAAAACTCTGTAGACTGTCAAATGAAAAATAACACACGAGGATATAAAATAGATATGACTGCAATTATATATTTTATGCATGTTAATTGCTGAATAAAGTTAATGATAACTTAAACTATGGTACAAGTAATGTTAATTAACAAAAAAATTTGAAAATATATATTTCTTACATATAAACTATTAGTCTTAAAGTAAATAGTATTTATTCATCAGTTTCATCTGTAGTCAAAGCAATATTTTGCATGGCATATTCAAAATACAGTAAATTTATTTTCAAAAAGTCTATATAATAGGTATTCTACATAATTTATCGTCTATATAACAGGTATTCTACAAAATTTGTAGTCTATATAATTGGAATTCTACTGTATTCTGTTTTTACAAGTCTAAAATAGCAGTTTTATAGTTTTAAAATAACGTTTAAGGCGCGGTAACTAAGACAACACAAATAAACTGAAACTCGCGATCACTTGATGCTATAAAACAGTGGTTCTCAACCTGTTGTACGCGTATCACTACTGGTACGCGAGACCTTTTTAAGTGGTACGTAAATAGTTTTTATATTCTAATAAAATCCAACACTCGGATTAAATTGTGTTTTTTGATATTCATTTGTGTTATTCTAATAAATAGATTTGAGGTAATTTTTTTTTTTATAAATTATAACACTTGCAATGATCAAAGTGTGTACTTGGCATTAAATTTTTCTAAAAGTTGCGTAAACAATTGCGCCGCAATTATTTGAGCCATTTTCAAAGCGCAAGTTTAATCTGACACATATTGCTGCTTTTCCATTGTTTATGTTTAAATATAACAATTTGGAAAAACAAATGGATCCTTTTCTATTCAAATCTACGTTTGGCTGTCACTAGGAAATATTGTAAAAAGAATTGCTCGAATTTTACGCACCAAGAAATCGCCATGTGATTAATCAAAAGTTTCTCTTTTGGCGAGCTACTTATTGGATATTTTTGATACCCTCAACCTAGGAACTTATTTTCAAGGTCCAAGCGGATCTATTGTACAGTATGTCTTGTTTTTACCTTGCAATCCTCTGTAAGGAACCTAGACTTATGGCCAATGAACAAAGAAGCCAAACAGTATCAAATGTTTGCACATCATTCCTCATTGTAAAAAAAAAACAAAGAAAAGCTATTTCAAGAAATTCTGCAGCCATGTAAAACTGTTTAAAAGGGTACTTATGCTTTAAGTCTCAAGCATAGATAGTTGCCCATCTCTTTTTATTAACTTTTTGATTTATCATCCGATCTACACGTAGGAATAGCAGAACTAGGGAAGACTATTGGTATCCAATGTGATAAAACAGCTAAAATCAAGCGTAAAGAATGCTCCGCTACCCATATTTGGTTAACAATAGACTCTATTTACCAACTCTGATATGGAAATTTGAGCAGTGCTTTTATGCAATGATGAGTATTAAAACTAAAAGTGGGAATCGCTTTACATCGCCTTTTAATAATTCCCGATGTGCAGTTAATGCAACGACTCTGTGCATAAAACAACTTGTTCAGGAAAAGTAGATACAGCCATCACATTAAATCCTATCGCTATATTTAATAAGTAAATTAATGAGCTTTGTGGTACGTAGTGTAAAGAAAATTTCTAGATGGAACGTGCTAGCAAAAAGGTTGAGAATCACCGCTATAAAAGAATACCCTGTAGCTTTTCGGACTTCGTCAAAAAAAAAAGCGAATAGTGGTATGCGTCAAGGTTCAATTCGGCTTAAAACCAAAATACACAACACCTTCCAAACTAAGTAAAAGGTACGTACAAAATACACAACACCTCCCAAATTATCTAAAAGGTACGCATGAAAAATAAATTCAACACTAAGGAACATAAAAAACTGAACATCTCCTTGGTCTGCTGCATCGTCTCGGATTGTCACATGTATACGGTGGATCCGAGGACGAAGTAGTAGAATGGCTAGCATAAGTGACAAACGACGGTGAAGATTCTTCTGTCTCGATATCTTTCGAAGTGGATGAAGACGGTAATGATTCTTGTTTCAAGGTGAATGACTTGCTTGTAGGTTCCTGAACCGCATCAGAGGTGGAAGGAACGTTTTCAATTACGTTGTCGCTGTCGGAAACGTAACAGGGTTGAAGTTGATTGAGGTGGCGGAGCCAAATTGGTCTCTGGGGAATAACTCGTACATGAAACAAGCGGCTGCCTTGTATTTTAAAAATTAAGACAGGAACCCAACAAGGATCTTGGCTGTGCCGCAGTCCAAAGTATAGTGAATAACAGGGATCTCCTATATTGAAATGATGACAAGTCTTGTGAACCTTGTTATTGCTGGACTTGAGTTTGGATTGTGCGATTTGGGTGGTGAAGGGAGCAAGGTATCGATTAATGCACGTAATTGATGGTTGTTGAGGAGTTTGCTGGGCGAATATCTACTGGCAGTTAGAGTTCTTCGGTACTGCATCAAGAATTCCTATAATACTTTCTTGGAGTTTTTGAAGATTTTTTTCAGGCTTGCTTGAAGGTCTGAATAAGCCGCTCTGTGTTACTGTTGGGCCAGTAGATCGCAGTTCTTGCTAACTGTTTCATTTTCTGCATGCTCAAATGACTTGTATGAAACAGTTGAAGCACTTACTTTTGAAGTGTTAAAGAATTGACCAGTCTAATATCATACAGTAGGCATCCATGGCAGTTGCTGAAAGAATTGGAAATTTGTCGAAATAACTGAGCAGGATCATTGCAAGGAACGTTAGATGGCCAACCTTCACGTGTAAAGCGCATTACTTTTGCCAGTACTGGATTTTGTGAACTTTCTTTTTTCACCAGTAAAGAATCAGTAGGTTGGATCTGTAGACTCAGAGTTTCGATGGCACAAAGCACATCCGATTCTTTTTCCTCGTCAAAGATTAGATCTTCGCCGGAGGGTAAACGACTGAGGGCATTAATGTTTTGATGATGATTGGTCTTTCGAAATTCCAGAGTGTACTGAAATTGTCCAAGAAAAAGGGCCCATCGAGCTAAACGATTTGCTGCTAAACCTGGAATGGCTTTGTCAGGTGCAAACAGTGTAACCAATGGTTGTGTGATCAGTCAGGATACTGAATTTTCTTCCATAAATATATTGGTAAAATTTCTTTAACGCAAAAATGATGTAGAATGATTCCTTCTGTATCTGACTGTACTTGCGCTGAGATGCAGCCAGCAATTTAGATACGTTCGCAATTGGTTTTTCATCTCCGTTTGGATAACGATGAAACAATGTAGCATCGATATGTACACTTGATGCATCGCAAGCTTCCCCAAAGGAAGCGTAGGATCGAAGTGAACCATTAAGGAATTGAAGGAGACAAGTTCTTTTAACTTGTTGAATGCTTTTGCTTCTACTGAACCCCACTTCCAGAAAACAACATTTCCTAGAAGTTTGTAGAAAGGGGCAACATTTGTAGAAAAACAAGAAGGGAAGAACTTCGCATAAAACTGTACAGATCCAAAAAAAAGAACGTAATGTGAACACATCTTTAGGCGTTGGCATGTCCAGGACTGCATCTACCTTGGAGCCTTTAGAAATTCCGTATTGAGAAAGAACGTAACCCAAGTATTCCACACAGGGTTTGGCAAACTCACTTTTCTCTTTTCAACAACGTAAACATTTTTGGACAACCGCTGTAACAATTTTTTGAGATTATGAAAATAATCTTTTGCATTCTTGCCACTTACCAGGATATCATCCAGATATACCGCCACACCTGGTAAATTTTCAGTGATGTCACCCATGCTCTTTTGGAAATATCCAGGGGTGGAAGAACTTTTGAAGGACAAAACATTTTGTAGTAAAACACCCCGGTGTGTACTTAACGATAAGCGTTTGCGTGATTACGGAGCTAATCGAATTTGGTTGTAAGCATCAGCCAAATCAATTTTTGTAAATCCAAATCTGCCGCCTTGTCTTTGCATTACTTTTTCAGGACATGGGAGTGGATGATGATGACTTTTAAGTTGAGGATTTACTGTAGCAGAGTAATCTCCACAGACTCGTAGATGTGTACAGGAAGCATTGTGTTGACCTCTTTTCCGAACTGGGACTATTGGTGTACCCCAATCATTAAATTGAACTTGTGTCCATATTGCTTTTTTTATACCAGCATCTAAGGCCTGCATAAAATCGGATTGCATGGAAAAAGGTACCGGCCTTGGTTCGAAAAATGTAGGCTTTGCTTCAGGAATAGCTTGTATCTCCAGTTTGAAATTCTTGAGATATCCCAACTCAGATTTGAAAAGTTCACCATAGTCATCGCATAAGTTGGTACATGCTTCTTGTAATTGCAAATTTTGCTCATCGGATAAGGGCAACAAAGGCTTCACTTCTATGTTTGTTGATAAGCTGCTGCAAAACAAAATCTTGTCAATTGATATGTTTAAAGTAACAATGGTACCTTTGCCAAGAAGGTTCAAATTAGAAATGCTTGTGACAGTATACAGAATTTGTAAACCTTCTCCCATAACTGCCAGAGTAGTTTGTGCAACAAACGTTCCTAAAACGGGCAGTAAATGCTTGCTAGCAGATTGAAATTGTAGAGAGGATTGTTGAAGATCTGGTTTGCACAACTTGTTCCAGACTTCTTGTGAAAAAAATTGCCTCCCGTTGCAGTGTTCAATTCCATACGAACCAGTTAAGAATTGATGTAGACTGGGATTTGCAACTTCGGAACTCTACAAAAATAATCTGAAGCATTAATAGCATTACAAACAGAAATGATTTTTGCCGTTTTTTTTTGGCGTTTTGCTTTTCTTTTTCCGGCAAACAGATTCCAAATTACCTCAAGTTTACAGTAATTGCAAGTAGCGTTCTTGAAATAACAATCGGGTGCCAAATGACCGGCTTTTCCACAACGATAGCATTTGCCTTTATCTTTCTCAGTGGATGAAAAAGTGACAACTTTCTTGTAAGTTGGCGAAAAACTTTTAACTTTGTGGACGCGTTCCGGAATCGAATCTTGTTGGAGACTGGTTATTGACGGTTCCAAGAAAAGCATCAAGGCAGTTCTTTTGCACAACGAAAATATTTTACCATCAGTAACAGTCGCATATGCAACATTTAGAAAAGAAACCTACAACACATTGCAGTTTATATTAAACAGAATATGTTATGAGAAAAGCAGATGGTTTGTGTGTTTTGATTTAAAAATCATATCTTTACTGAGAGGTCTTCACTTGGGCTACACGAAGTATTGCTATTTTTTGTGTTTGTGGGATTCCAGAGCTCGTAGCAAACACTACAAAAAGGAGCAGTGGCCTATGAGGCTAGAAGCTGAAGCTTGTCAACATAGTGTCATCAACGTACCTGCAGTTCCTGCAAACAAAATCCCTCCACCTCCTCTGCATATTAAGTTAGGTTGTTCAAGTAATTTTTTAAAGCCTTGCATAAAGACTCTGAATTTGTTTCCCTCACTTGTCAATTGCAAAAATAAAGGAAGGTGTTTTTGTTGGTCCAGAAATAAGGAAGTTGATGCTCAACGAAGAGTTTGATAAAATGGTGAAAACCAATGAACTGGAAGCAAGAAAAGCGTTTTAAACAAATTTTCCTCGCGTTTTTAGGTTCACACAAAGCTGAAAATTTTAAGATGTTGTTGCCTATTTATTACATAGTTATGATGTATCAGGTTGTAAAATATCACTAAAGGTGCATTTTTTGAAATCGCATTTAAATTTTTTTTACGAAAATTTGGGAGATGTTTTAGATGAACACGGCGAAAGATTACATCAAGATATTACTAAACTATCATTGAAAAAAGATTTAAAGGGAAATGTTCTGAGGGAATGCTTGTAGATTACTGTTGGTCTATAAAAGAAGATACTTCTGGATTGCTGCATAAACGACAAAAATGATGATTGCAGAACATTTTTGTGTTATTTCACAGTGTCAACTTTTATTCATTTTTGTATATTTGATAAGGTAAATCTTTCATTATTTTGTCATTATTTTTGCTAAGCGATTTGTGATTGCATTGTACAATATGTTGTAATTGCATTGTACATTGTACAATAACATTATGTAACGATGTTGCATATTCTGATCCTTGTATCAGAGATATTAGTTATGCTAAGCATTCTCTTTAATGCAATTGTAACTAAGTGCCATTAAGGCTGATTATATTTTTGAAATGGTGCTGTTTAACAATGCGTAACCGCACCAAATCATAATATGGGAATTTTTAATAAAACACATATTTCAAAAATTTTAAATGTTTCTTTTTACAAAATCTTGACGTGTACGTGGAAAAGTAAGCTCAGCTTTGTATTTAGCGCCTATTCGCCTTGGTGGGCTCAAGTGCTCGTAGCGAGAGATGGACGGCATAAAACCAAATTTTTGTCGACTATTCTCAAACTATCAATCGATATTCCTTGCTAGACGCCACTACCTAATATTAATAAACAATTTAGTGAAATCGCTAAATGGAATGTGTTTAGTAGCTTAGAGTTAAAATCGGCATATTATCAAATTCCATTTTGTCCCACTGATCGTCCGTTTACAGCGTTTGAGGCAGATGAAACATTGTACCAATGTACACGCTTACCTTTCGGTATTACTAATGTTGTGTCATGTTTTTAAAGAATTGTGGACAACCTAATCGAAAAGTATGATTTAATCGGCATTTATGGGTATCTTAACAATATTACAGTATGTTAACGCATCGGCGTACCAGCCAAAAAAATTTGGAGGCAATGAAGCTTTTCTCAAATTTTGTGACGTCTTCCCTAATCATGATTTTCTAGTATTTTATGGATAGGACAAAAAATTATCTAAGATTCCGGACAAAGACCAAATTTTGTCCCAAGATCATGGCAATTGCACCCTGCTCCCCCGCCTGGTACGAATACGTGTGGACGTGATGATTGTGATTCATAATGCTATTTAATTCTTTATTCAATGCGGCAAAATGCGAAGGTTCAATTTTTAACAAATCAAAGTATTTATTTTCACGTAGAGAAATTCATTTGCTTGGATATAGGGTTTCGCATCATAAGATCAAACCTGACCCTAAATGTCTTCGCCAACTAATGCAACTTTCTTCGCCCACGACTAAATCTGAATTACAAAGAACTATAGGGATGTTTTTTTATTATGGTGAATGGATAAAAAAAATTTTTGGAAAAGACTCGGCCTCTAGTACAATCTAGTCTTTGATCTTCTTTTCCATTTAGTCGGGAGGTATCTGATAGTTTTGAGACTCTTTGAAATGACCTTGGGGGAGCTTTTTTAATGAGAATAGATGACAAACTACCGTTTGTAGTCGAATGCGATACCTCAAAACATACGCTTGCTGCTATTTTAAATTAAGGAGAAAAACCAGTAGCTTTCCACTCGCGTACGTTTTCTAACAGCGAATCTCGCTACTCAATCGTGGAAAAACAGGCTACAGCTGTAATAGACGCTGTAAAAAAATGGAGTCACCTTTTACATGGACCTAAGTTTACTCTCGTAACAGACCAAAAAGCTGTGTCCTTCAGCTTATGCTAAATCCAAAGCGTTTGGAAAAAATCAAAAACAACAAAATTCAAATGTGGCGTGCTGACATAAGTAATTTCGATTATGGCATAAAGCATCTTCCTGGAAAAGTAATTTGTCATCTGACGCTTTGTCGCGAGCTTGTTTAATAATTTCTCTTGCAGAGGACCTTTCACAGTTGCACAACAAACTAGGACACCCTGGTATTTCTCGACTTTCTCATTTTGTACGTTTCAAAAATCTATCTTTTCGACAGAAGGCGTAAAAAAAGATTTGTAATAGTTGCAAAATTTGCGTCGAGTTGAAATTTCAATTTTTGAGAAGACCACCTGAGCAGTTGATAAAATCTTTGCAACCATGGGATAGAATAAGCATAGACTTCAAAAGGACCTCTTTTTGGAAAACATAAGTTTGCTGATAGTTGTAGACGAGTTCAGTAGGTTTCCTTATGCGTTTCCATGCTCTTACATACCGAAACAGACTGTCATTCAATGCCTAAGTGAGCTGCTTTGTTTATTTGGTTATCCCTTGTACGTGCACAGCAATCGAAGAGCTTCTTTTATGTCACAAGAGCTTAAACGTTATCTTACAGAACGCGAAATTTCCAGCAGTAAGACAACGCCCTACCATCTTACCGCGAACGCCCAATGTGAGAGAATCAATTAAACTATATGGAGAACCGTTAAACTCTTTCTATGGATTTATAAGGAATTCGAAAATTGCTGGGAGGCAATCTTACCTGAAGCTTTACACTCGTGCGTTCTCTCTTATGCACTGCCACTAACGCCACTCCCCATGAACGCTTTTTAGGATTTAGTCAAAAAAATATGTCAGGTAGAGCATTGCCTAGTTTTTTTATTCAATCAGGGCCTGTACTACTGAGCGTTTTGTCAGAAGCAAAAGTGACCCTTTTTGTGGAAGAAGTCGAACTTTTGGACGCAAATTCAAGCTTTTCTCATGTTTGTTTTGCAAATGGCCGAGAATCGATTGTTTCAACCGTGGACCTTGCTTCGAAACCGGTGGATGATTTCGAAGTTACAAAAGTCCGACAAACCATCACTACTGACCCTGAACCTGAGAATCGGGAACTGCCCAATCCTTGTACCAACAATAGTGAAAGTTTCCCTAATCATGTTTCTAATTCCCCACCTACTCTTTCTGAATCTGTTACTCCTCCAACTGAACCAATCTCTCTTAGACATTCCAATAAAACCCGTAAAGTCCACAGAGATATGGAAATAATATATTCGACTCGCAATTAGTTTTAATTGATAAATTTAATTACTCGTCTATTTTCAATGGAGAACAATGTGATAAATCGAACCCATTCGACTGAACGCTTCTTAATCAACCCCTTTTGTATTTTGCTTTATTACTGCTTGCCTTTTTAATTGGTTATAAGTTTGTGTTTAAGAAAATTGTTTTGTTGCATTTTATTTGAGCAGTGTTAGTTTCAGTTCAGGTTTCGTTCTATACATTTAACTTTGCATTTATACGTAATATTAACTTGCATCTTTTGTTTATAGATTTTTGTTGTATTATTTTTTATGTGAATAAAGCCAATTTTACTTCTAATTAATACCCTATGTCCTGACTGGCAGGAATAGTGCCTCCGTCGCTTTTTTGCAAGTCAGAAAGATAAATATAGAGATAAGAGAAAAAGCTTTAGAAAATCACCGAAGTAGCATTGAATCGTTCTTTTAAAAAATCTGTCCAAAACGTTTGGGATAAAGTAGAAATAACCAAATTTTTAGCTCGTTGTGTTACATCATGAGTGCTCATCCTTTTACACGCGGAACGCCAAAGCGATGACACTTTTTTTGTCTTCATTTTAATTTTAATAATTATTTCAAATTGTTTCCTTGTGAATTTAAATTTAAACCAAAAAAAGCTATAACTCTATCCGACGTATTTTTTCCCATTGTAAAGAAAACAAGTTTTTGTGACAAAATTTATGTACTGGTATGCAATAATTTGAACACCATATTTGTATATATGTTAATTATGACTTGCAATTATTTATAAAATAAAGAGGTGGCTCTCAAAGCCAGCAAGTTTGCGCACCCCTCAAAAGTTATAATCTAATAAATTCACAGGGGCATGAGCGGGAAGAGCAGAGTTGGGTTGAAAAACCTCGAAAAAGAATAATCTTTCATTATTTTCAAAAAAAATTTGCGTTGTATTAAAAATCTCCAAATTTAAATAGGAGCATTAAGCATCGAAAAAGAACCAACCGGAAAAGAGTTTAAAAAGTTATAATTTCGGACTTCGTCAAAAAAACTTTAAAACAACATCAAAAATAGTTGATAAAAATAAATTTCGGACCAAGCAATCATTTCCATCAACTCTTTTCTAATTGGTTCTTTTGTGATGTGCTCTCGATGTTGTCGCAAAATATTTTTAATGTTATTTATCTATCTAATTCGATAAAGTCCGGAATTCAAATTTTATCAACTCTTTTCAAAGTTCTTTTCGAAGAAATTCATTTCATTTGGTTTAACAAAGTCCGAAATTATTACTTTTTCAACTCTTCTCTGATCGCTTTTTTTTATGTTCGATGCTCTTACGAGTACCGGTATAGTCAAGTTTGGAATTGTAGATTCTTGGTTAGAATTCCGAATTTCCAAAAGAGCTATTTCATAGCTATGTCTTGCATTGTTATTGGGACATTGCATGCGGTCAGTGACTTGGCTCCCCCATGTGGCCTGGCACTCAGCTTTCGAGATGAGGTTAGTGTAAGCGTATTGAAGAGTATCTGGGATCTGTTCAAGGGGTCCTCCATTGGTCTTTCCCCATCCAGTTATCAAAGCTTGGGTTCCAGCAGCATAATCTTTAGAAGCAACTGCGATTGGTTGAACCTGAGTAGCATTGGTCAATCAGTGAAGATTTACTAAAACCGTTTATTTTTTTGTAATGTTACTGTTTAAAAAGTAAAGTTTGTAATTTTATCTTATGTATGAATCATAGACTTGTGGTTTTCGTCAAAGATTTCCATACTTTATTGTTAAACGAATGTTGTTTGAATAGATATTTACTATTATTGCTGTTTAAATGTTGTTGTTTGACTCGGTTGAATAGATAAATTTAAATATTTAAATTCGTTGAAAGAACCTAAAGTTTTTAAACTTAGATGGCATCATATATTTTCGATTATTTTGAACTTTTTAATTAAAATTTCTCGTCATTCCACTTACCGCAGAATTGAGTGTGGCGCCAGAGATGGTGATGATGGCGTAATCGTAATCGATTCTTCGGGAACTGTAGTCAGGATGGCACATGAAATCAGTGGTAACAAAGCTCTGTCCAGGATTTTTATATCCAACAGTTCCCAAGACGACGGTCAAAGAACTGTTGGTAAACAAAATAACAATATTGCAATATGTAAGTAAACCGGCAATATCGTCACATCCAGTGGTGGCGTTAACAATAAAGGAGAGCCGAAAAAAAGGAGGTGATCTATGTAACAAAGGACATGACAGTTTGTAGAAAAATTGATTTTAAGCAAAAAAGATTGACTTTTCTACTTTCAAACTTGCTCTTTTAAAAAAACTTTCAGGAAAGTGGTTGTCTTAACGATCAAAATCATTGACATTTACAGAAATTAAAGCTTTTGTTAAAAAATAAGTTTGAGTATTTGCTGGTGCAAAAACCACTACTGCTTAAATTTCAGTGAGCAAATAAAACGTATATTTGAACACCGTTGTAAACAAAACGTTGAAGTAATATTAGTAAAAAGACTTTCAGCTCTAACCCTAACCCTAACAGGGCACAATTTTTGTTCTTTTTTTATAGAAATGATAAAGTTGGTTGTTGTTCAATTATTTATTTGATGCAAAGAGTCAAAGCAATAAAAGTTTGCTTTAATGCAAAATAATCCCACCCTGGCCCGGGGCACGTCTACACTTTACATCAACCATGATTAAAAGATCTGAACCAAACATATTTTTGATATTTTTTGTTTTGATGCCCCTGACCCATAATTTTGCATCGCATAGTATTTCGGTTGTATAATCCTCATTGTGGGTTTAAATAAGATGTAATCATCAATTGTTTGATATCAATCGACCACTAAGCGTTAATAATAATTTTGCTTTATTTTTTAATCTTTTAATATAAATATTTTTGAAAAAACTATTTCCGGTGTTGTTATTCGATTAGTTCGAGCAAACTTGTTCTTAATTTTTCATTGTTTAAGACTGAACGAGCCCGGGAAGTGAACTTATTGTTAGCAGAGATGGGCGCTATGTGACTTACGACAGCGCAATAACATGCAAGTTATTTTTTGTTTTTGGAAGCACACAGCAAAGTGCACAACACTGTTGAAAAAATGAAAAAGCCATGCGGCTTGGCAGCACGACTTGCGTGTTCCACCTCCGGCTGTTAAAAACAAAAAGTTATAAGATTAGATAGATAGGATAGATAGGTTTGATAAGGTACATAGGATAGATAGGATAGATAGGATAGATAGAATAGATAGAATAGATAGGATAGATAGGATAGATAGAATAGATAGGATAAATACGGTAGATAGGATAGATAGGATAGTTAGGATAGATAGGATAGATAAATAGGATAGGAAACAAAATGGTCAAAATTTTGAATCCGTATTTTTGAATATCATCATTTAATATTTCCACAAAAAATGTTCAAGTGAATTTTTTAAGTCTAGAATCGCGGTAGACGATCAGCAATACTAGCAGGTGTGGGTCCACAAACTGTATAATCAAGAGCACGCAAAAATATTCTAGTGCACTATTTTTATTCAAAATGTGTTAATCCATCATAGACTTGCTATAACAAATTTTTTAATCCAAAAAATCTGTTCACAGCAGTGCTCAAAAAATAATCCTAAAACTTTTGGATTGTTCTCAGAATAAATTGTTTCTCCCCTTAATTAAAGCAGCTAACTTTTTTTTGTCCTTGGAATGCCTTCAGAATTTTACAAAACATTATTTAAATTGCACAAAAATCAAGGTTGTCGTGGAAACGAGACGGGGGAAACCAAATAATAAAAGTTTGTGACATTGGTGTGATACAAAATATAAATTTTTATTATTTGTCCATTGTAGAATTTTGCACCAAAAAGAAACGATAACACAAGATTTTTATTCTTAAAATTGCGGCTTTGGATTAGAATTTTTGGCTAAAGTTGAATAAACTATTACCTCTGACAGCAGTGGCAAGCTGAGATGACTTTTGTGGCAGAGATGAGGGAGCCCCCACAGAAGTGACTTCCGCTGACTTGGAGGGAAGCTTGCCATGGGGCAAAATTGATTGATGTTACGTCATCTCTTCCGATAATTCGTTGGTCGCAAAAAGCGGAAGTAGCTAAAAAAAGGTTATTATGGGTCATTAAGTCACAAATATAAATTACTTGAGTTGAATGAACTCACCGAAAGCAAGTACCAAAGCGATGTAGATCATCTTTGTTTGTTGTTTCTTTTGAAACTGTGTCTAATCAAGCCACGAATCCGCTTTTATGAAATTCATCCTGGGAACGCAGAGCTTGTTTCTCTATTTCTAATTGTCATTGTGACGTTTCCCATCCGAAGCGACAGTTGCGAATTTTCACATCGCGCGCGAAGTTATTTTGCAAAGATCGTGAGAATCTAGTGCGCGGCGCAAAGCAACCGTAACGTTGCAGCTGGTGTTGTATTGAAAGGTCCAAAAAAAACTGTCGTCTTGTAAGAAGCAGTTTGTACACATCCTTTCTCGTACGTCATGATTAGGCTTTATAATTGAAACGTTCAGCAAACAACTTCCTTTTTATATTCCCCGCTATACGATGGCCAATATCAAGTTTGACGGATTTTCGTGTTTAATTTGCTTCAAGATTATTTCTTTAAGAATTTGCTTCAAGATCTGTTAAATTTGCGAGACCAATATTTGTAGTCTGGTCTTCAACATATTGTATAGAGAATCAATAGCAATTAATCAGTTTTTTTCGTAATTTGAAGTACAAAAAACTAAGAATCCAAACTTTCTTAATCTATTAGTTTTACAGGATCCTTCCGTCTATTCCTAAAATGATTTTTTTGTCTGCGTTGTTTGTGACACACAAATACCTGTAATAAAGGTCTCGAGACCGATTTTTTGCGTTCTTGGTCTCGACCTTGTTCTGGTGGTCTCGGTCTTGGTCGCAAGGTGATGTGGTCTCGTGTCTTTTAAATTGGTCTAGACCAGGGATGGCGAACCACTGACCCGCGGGTCACGTTGTGACCCACTAGTTGAAATTCAATGACCCACCTGATGTTCTGAAATTTCTGGCATTTTTAGTCCGCAACATTAATTTAGGACGGATTAGACCAGGGACGTCCAACCCGTGGCCCGCGCAGTATTTTTTGAAGCCCTCTGTCTGTGAGGACCTTTTTTCTTTTTTTTTTAGAGATCATTATGATTTTGGTACAGCAAGTGGCAATTCCGAGACTGATTTCAGGTGAAGACTGTTTTTTAGTCTTCAACTTTTTTTAGCCAATGACCCACTCAATGTAAGTTTTAAAAAACTGTCAATTTTTGACCCACCCTATAAAAAAGGTTCGCCAACCCTGGTCTAGACCAACATTTTTTTATATTTTTTTTACTTATTGTTATTGTGATGAATTTTGCCAAGTGCTTAAAAACGACACTTAAATGACCAGCTTTATTGCAATTTAAAGTGGTAAAAAGCTTAGAGTCAAACTTCTTTAATTTTTAGTTTTGTAACTTTCTTTTGTTTATTCCAATAAAGATTTTTTTGTGATCTGAACCATCTGTGACGAACCATCTGTGATAATTCGAACCATCTGTTCTGGATGAGCGCGAATGAATTCTCTCGAAAACCTTTCTCAACAGATAGCAAAAAACCACAGTTTTTATTTATAAATATATCATTGAAAAAATCAAACAAACTTGATTAACTTTCGTAAAACTTGACTCTCAAGCTTCACAAAACTTCAAAGCAATTCACAGCGCCAACAACTGCGAATAATTACTCAACAACTTTGTACTGACTATTTTAAGAAAAAATTAGTACCCCGATGGCTAATATCATACTTAAAAGTTCGCCAACAATTCTATCTCACTATAGAATTAACTTCTAAGGCGTCAACTCATAGGCGTACGCTTGTGGGGGAATCGGCGGTCAATCCCTCTCGTTGAAGAATCATAATCAGATATATGTATTGATACATAATAACATAGATTGTCAGCAAAAGTTAGCGACCAAACGATGACGATCAGCGACAAATGGATTATAATACTGTAGAATGGTATAAGTTTTTAGCGTAACCGTCCTTTGGTTTTTTAAACTTTACAGTGATTTTATTAAAGAGATTGGTTTTTTCTATGGCCAGAATATCGTCAAATTTATGTGATGCAAAGTTTTAATTATGTATGATTAAATCATCTGTGAGTAGAACTTCCAAAGCCGAAAAATATTTAAACATAAAGTCATGTTGTTTATGTTGTCATTGTTATTTGTTCTGCGATTCAGGAGGATAATATAGAGATAAAAATAAAATAAAAAAATGTTTCGCTTTTGTTTTTGTTGTTTTATTACCACCTGCGTGAGATAATACAATAAAAAGTAGCTTAATAAATCACGTTGCCATTATAAAAAAAATTTTTTTGCAGGATACATTTAAAAATTTATACAGCTTTAAAGTGTAAAAAATATAGGCCTACACAAAAACTAAATAAGCTATTTTAATAGAAATCATTCTTCATTTTAAAAAATATCATTTTGTTGTGTAGCTAGATAAGTACTTTTCAAAATTTACGCCGTTTTTTTTTCTTTTCAAAACTCAGAAACAACTATTCCCCATTTAAAGGATTTGATAAAATTCATTTCAAGAAAAAATTTTTTTTGCATTAAGTGAAAGACCTTTATGTATATTATTATGAAATAAAGCATCATGGTGTTACCTACTTGCTATTGAGATTTATGCAAGATAAGCGCATGGTTAGAAAGATTATTTTTTGAAAACTTGTCCGGACTCGAAGTTTGACTCTTTCTACCGGTGATAGCAAATAAAGCAGGCTCTGCCGTCTAAGAAATTGCGTTCCTCAAAAATCGGTCTTGGCTTCTTTTTTTTTATAACTTCTATTCATACGACCTACCTTTCACAATCTTTAGAAGTCTGCTTATGCAGGCAATCTGGCATTGTTGCACTTTTCCAGAAATCAGGACTTGGTAGTTGACAAGACTACAGTTTTTGTGCGTCTTCATGCGGACTTGGATGTTGAAGCTCAGTCGCACAAAGACGATAACAGCAGCCCTTTATTTAAATAACCGAGAGGTCAAACGTGAGCTAAAGATTTAGAATAGCAATAAACTTTTATCGTTCGGTCGAGTCTTGTCTTATCTTGACGATAATTTGAATACATCGCTCACATTCAATCTTAATCTTGTGGCATGGAGCAAAAAAGCTCTTCACGCGTCACTTTGCTGGAGCGAATTGTAGGTTCAGTATAGAGTGCTGCATGGTGCCAAAATACTGCGCACAGCTACTTTATCTCTGGCCAGGTCCGGCTACTGCAAGTCAGTCTACTGTCGCACTGTGCTAACACTCCCCTCTAAACAGTGTATTAAATGACGCTTTGCTTGTTGTCACTAAATGCCTGCGTCCCAATTCAACGGACCACCTACCCATACTTTTAGGTACAGTATCTAGTCAGCTGAGCTAACCGATTCATTCTGGACGCTGACCATATACTAACACTTTTTGGCAGCCAGCAAAAGGATTTCTTCGGGAGATTTTTTACATTCTCAGTTTTTTTATAAATTTGGTTTGTTTACCCTATGTATCGGGGCAGTACAGCAGCCTGGGGTATTAAAAGGATAAACCCTCTACTCTATTCCCATTTGTGTCTGTCCTAGAGTGGATGCCCTTCCAAACGACGACGACGATGAGTTAGTTCAACTCAAAGAAACTTTTGTGGATATTTAATAGTTTCGTTTATAATCTTAATTTTTCAAAGAAGCGATATTTTATTTTATTTTATTTTTTCTATATTTATCCTCCTGACTCGCAGGAAAGCGACGGAGGCGCTAATACATAGGGTAGGCTGTTTTGGATTTAGATTGTTTATCGCAAATCTCTCTCTCTCCACGTTAAAAACTTGATTGACAAGTATTCCTATTTTGTACTTGTAATCCTATAGATAATATATATAAGAATAAATCACTGAAAATAGCTACTACGAAATTCATACAAAACCCAAATAAAAGGTACTCATAAAAGTTTAGGAATGTGGAGAGCCAAATAAGTTAAGTAGACGATTGCGATTCTGAAGTTCGAAAACAATTAGCTGCACTTCGGCCAAAATTATTTTTACAATTTAAATGAAAAAAAATGAATGAACAAAAGAACAAAAAGAGAAAAAATCAATAAGGGCAAAAGGAGTTCAGACAAATGACCAACCACTGCGCACCAAATAAAGTTAATATACCGTTGCAAATTGGTCGCACTTGCACGTCCAGCGATTTAGCGGTTTAATTTTAGATTACTTCAAAACAGAAAGTGTCCTTTGCTTGAACTCAAAACATAGGCAACTACCCCGACCTGCTTCCGGAGATGCTAAGATATTGCTGTTCGCTTGTAATTTAATAGAAACATAACTGTAATTTAGAACTGCTTGCCAAGACCACCAAGCAGGGGAAAGTGCCGTAAAGTGTCTTTCCCAAGGACACAAAAGAATGGCGCGAATGGGTTTTGAACCGAGACCGTGTTGGTCACGAGTCCGGCGCTTTAACCACTCGACCACGCTGCCGACAATAATTCTGCTTTACGTAATTTTGAAAACGTTTTTGACCATGACCAGGATCACTTATGGTAATCGTGCTTTCGGCTCTCAAATCCCCAACCACCATAGAAAATTTCCGCTTACACCACTGCGTAAACCTAATCTTAAACAATTAAACACTTCAAAAGTTTAAAAATTACGGTACTGCAAAATTATAATTTACTGCGTGATAAACAAAAACTTGAAAATTACTGCGAAAGACGGAAAATCAATATAGATTTATAAAGTTAGGTCGTATTATATCTTACATATATTATATTTGTTTCTACGGACGAGGGGAAAGACTCGTCTAATCCTGCGCAGTCAGGTATTCGAAATTCAAATTGTTTTGGATCAAAAGGATTTACTTGGCGTTTCAAAATGCGTATGAATAAAACAATTTAGGTTATACAATTCTTTAACCAGGAAACTATTTGAAATCAGATTTTACAATTTAACTAGAATTAAGCAATGATCTAGACCTTATTCAAATAGAAAAATAAATACAAAAGATTAATGGAAAAACAAACGCAAACAATATTACAAAACATACCTAATCCTACTCTAGCTAAAACAGCGTATAAACAAACACTAACCTAACCCTAAACTAGCTAAGCTAAAATTGACCAAGTAAAAAATGGATGAAAGAACTCTGGCGCTATAAACAGAAGGAAACAAAGCTTTTTAAGAACAAAATTCGCGCCGCGAGAGAACGAACAGAAAGAAAACAAATTGCAATAATGACGCGCCGCGAGAGAACGAACAGAAAGAAAACAAATTACAATAATGATTAACTGAGTAAAAGAATTAGCGACGCGAGTTCAAATCCAACAAAAACGGTAAAGTGAAGTTTTAACGGAAACAAAAACAAATTTAAAACATATAATAGTCCTTTTGCCAAGCTGGAGGTTTTATTGTTCGCCGTCTTGACGGGACCTCACAGCTTGGCGCATCATCCGTCGCAACATCCTCGCCGCCTTGACTGCACTCGGTTGGTGCAGTCAAATCTGGAAAGTCTCTTGTCGAAATTGTTTCTTCACCGGACTCGAGCAAATGTAAACGTTGAATCGGCCTAGTCAAAAGTCCAGTTTTGGTTTTTAATTTAAATGTTCGCGTCAGACCATCTTTTCCTGGAATCGCCTGAACAATTTTTCCCATCGGCCAGGTGGGACGAGAAGTGTTTTCTTCCGTAATTAAACAGATGTCACCCACTTTGGGAGCAGCCTCTGTCGAATGCCATTTGTGACGAACCGCTAAGGAAGGCAAATACTCTTTTGACCACCGCTTCCAGAAGTGTTGCAACAAAAGTTGTAAATGAAAATATCTTCGACTCAATTTAACTTTTGACGAAATGGATGGAACAGATTTTAAAGCCCGACCAATTGCTAAATGACTTGGAGTAATCGCTTGAAGATTGTTTGGATCACTTCCCAAATATGTAAGTGGTCTTTGATTTAAAGCTGATTCGATGTCCGTCAAAATGGTATACAATTCGGTATAGTTCAATTTTGCTTTACCAAGAACCTTTTTTAAAGGCTCTTTCAAGGATCGATTTAGTCTTTCATAAAATGCACCACGGTGTGGACTACGCTCGGTAATAAATTCCCAAATAATGTCATTTTCGGTAAGATATGATTGAATCAAATTATCCGCAATAACACTTTCACGAGTGGAAAATTTTAAAATCTGATTCGCTTTTTTAAAGGTCAATTGATTATCACTAATAATTTTGCGACACTTTCCACGGCGATTAATCATACGTTTCAAAGCAGATAAAAATTCTTCGGTAGACATATTATTTGTTAATTCGAGATGAATCATACGACTATGGGTACAGGTAAAGATACATATGTAAGCTTTTCTCATGGTTTTACAATCATATCCTTTTAGGTAAATTGGTCCGGTAAAATCAACGCCAACATCGGAAAACGCAAAAGCCGGACAAACCCGCTCTTCGGGAAGAATTCCCATCTTTTGTTGCAAGGGCTTTGTTTTAGCATGTCTACACACCACACACCGTTTACATACTCTTCTCACCTCTTCACGAATATGCAAGATATGGTACCTTTCCCTTAAAATAGCGATGGTTGTGTCTTGAGGAGAATGGTGATTCTTTTGATGGACGTGAAGGATCAATAGTTCCACCAACAAATCTTTATTCGGAAGGATGATAGGATACTTGGTGTATTCTGGCAAATCGGAAAGTTTAAGTCGATCTCCTGCAATAATCAAATTTTTTTCAAAATTAAATTGCGGGTCCATATTTTTAAACCGACAGGACGAAGAAGGCTTTCCCGAACTCTGCAATTCAAAAAAATCATCCGTAAAATTACATTTTTGAACCAGAGAAAATAAGAAATACTCAGCGTTTTTATACTCTTTAGGGCCTATAAGATCCGGTCTGCAGGTATGGTCAAGTTGTTTGTTGACAGGATGCCTCCATCGCAAAATTCTGGCCACCAGACGAACTACTTTAGAGTAGCTCGAATATCCTCGAAAAAACTCTTCGTAAGGCAAAGTAGCAGACAATGCAAATGTTTTCACTTTAGCAGCTTCTTTGATACAAGCATCACTAGTGGAAGCTTCCAAAGAGCAATAACCACCGTGCTCCGAGGGCCACTCAGACTTATACTTACTAAGCCAAGGCGGACCTTGCCAGTAAAGTTGGTTTTCTTTCAAATTGGATAACTTCATTCCTCGGCTGTGCAGATCGGCGGGATTTTCAATTCCAACGCAATGACCCCAAACTGAGGAAGAAAAAGAGTCATGAATATCTTGTACTCTATTCTTGACGAAAGTCTTCCAAGAAGAACTAGGCTTAGAAATCCAAGCCAGCACGATTTTTGAATCCGACCACAAATATACTTCGTCGATAGTCCTTTGTGTCTTCAACGCATCTAAAACATAACGAACTAATTTAGCAAGACTATGAGCAGCCATCAATTCAAGTCGTGGGATCGATACCGGTTTTACAGGTGCCACCCTAGTTTTGGCCATTAAATATGATACTTTAATAGCGGTAGAAGATTCTATTCTTAAATAAGTGACGGCTGCATACGCATTTTCTGATGCATCACAAAATCCATGAATCTGAATGCTATATGGAGGTTTAACAGTTAAGAATGGACATCTGGGGACTTTAATACTTTCAATTTCCGACAATTCCTCTACCCATTCTTGATATTCCTTGGCGTTATCTTCTGGCAATGGCTCATCCCAAGAAAGTTTTTTCTGCCATAGCTTCTGGATTAAGATCTTTGCCCGAATAGTGAATGCTGCCAAAAATCCAAATAAATCAAATATCTGACCAACTTTACTTAAAACCGATTTCTTCGTAACAATTGCATCAAATTTTAATAGTTTTTCACTAACCTTGCAATAAAAGTAATCTTTCAAAGTGTCCCATTTTAATCCAAGAGAAGCGGCTTCACCAAAGTCTTTATTATCGAAGTCCAAAACTAGATTAGGCAACCTTTGTTCTTCTGGAATGCAAGATAAAACTTCCGCGGAGTTAGAAGCAAACTTCAAAATTTCCCAACCTCCAGATCGGAAAAAATCAACCAAATCACTTTGCATTTTTACCACCTCCTCAACCGTATCACCACCAAAATGAATATCGTCCATGTACATATTTTGCACCAACCAATCATGAATATGGGTGCCGTATCGAGAAACGATATTATCAGAAAGGGAATGACATAAAACAGATTGAATGGCAAGAAACGGACTGGAAGTTACACCAAACATCAACCTTTGCATAGCATAAATCTTTGGTTGAATATTTGAATTACAATCTCGCCAGAGATATAACTGATATCGCTGATGATCGGGAATGACAGCGGTTTGACAGAACATTTTGCGAAGATCTCCGTTAAGAGCAAATTTGTGCATTCGAAATCTCAAAAGAACGGCAGCAATATCGGGAAGTAGATTAGGACCTTTCAGCAAACAATCATTCAAAGAGTTACCATTGGGATCTTTAGCACTGGCATCAAAAACAATTCGGACCTTTGTCGAAGAGCTTGACTCTTTAAAAACAGGATGATGAGGAACAAAATACCTTGGTTTGTCTTCAATAGCCTTTAATTCTTCTTTTGTTAATTCTCTAGCAAACCCACACTTAACATAATCCTCAATCGCCGTTTTGTAGGCAGCACGCTTCAGCTCATCTCGTTTTAAGCTTTTCTCGCAAGAAATTAAACGTGTTCTTGCTTGGGAGTAATTGGAGAGTAACTCTGGAGAGTTTTCCTTGAAGGGTAAGGCAACAACATACCTATTGTTACTAAAACTAACAGATCTTTCGAAAGAACGTACAGCTTCTCTCTCCTCCTTTGTATAAACATCATTTTTCTCAACGAGACCAATAGATTCCATATTCCAAAATCCTTCCAATAGTTTCTCGAGCTTAGACCATGGAGAGGCATCAGTTGCAGTCAAAGCCATGCATTTACGACTTTCTTTCTTTTCCAAACGTTGAATGTGAAAGGGTCCCGCTAAAACCCATCCAAACATGGTGTCTATGGCATAAGGTGCCGTTTCCGCAACATCTGGACCGACAATGCTTCCCTGCATTAACTGAAAGTAGTATCTGCCTCCAAGCAGTATGTCAATTTTTGCTGTTCTTCTCGGAAATGGATCAGCCAATTTTAATCCCTTTAAATGAGAACAATAATCACTATCAAAGTCAACTGGGTGTAAAGGGGAGCAGATCGAACCACTCTGGACATGAGCTTCAACATGGAATTTTTCTTGACTGTCAGCTTCAATGGGACAAAGCAGGAAACGCACAAGATTCATGTGGTGAATACTGGAGCTACCTCCGAAACCTTCAATGTTCAAAAAATCGGTTCTGGTAGAATCAATTCCCAAGTCATCAACCACCTTTTTTGTCACGAAACTTTTTTGAGAAAAAGAATCAAAACCAACCCTTACCAATTTTTCTTTCGTTCCATATTTAATTTTGGCAAGAGCAGTAGGTAACAACGTTTCCAATTCATTATCCGAAAATTTGGAAGGTGCACCGGCTAAAACCCGAACTGTAGCAATCAGGGCGTTTGACTTCATCGGTTCTTCTTTTGACTTAGGATCAATGTGCAAAAGAGAATGGTGCGATTTCCCACAGTTCGGTACAGCACATTTAGCGGAACATTTACGGAAGATCAGCGGATGACCAGGCGTTCCTTTACACTTAAGGCATTTAAAGCAAACCATACCTGGCATCTTCATCAATTCTTCTAATCTTCCGGAAGGTGTAAGTCCTTTGAATTTCGGACAAGCAATCAATCCATGTTTTTCCGAACATAAAACGCAAACTTCAAAGCTGGCTTGGGTTACCAAAGCTTGGGCAGAAGAAGGCCACAACTTTTTTAGCTCTTTTAAAGGTTTGGCCCCTTTGGAATTTATTTTGGGGTCACCCCTACTTACCAGAGCCTCCAAAGCGGCAAGCTCAGCAGTGAGAAACTCGATCAACTTCACCGAAGATGGAGCCTCATCCTTTTCAATTAAAGGAGAGATATGCCGAATCCATCTCTCCTCCAGCGACTTGGAAAGTTGACCCTCTACAATTTGTGTGAGAACCTGGTCCCAACTCACCTGATGCCTCTCTAATATTGCCTTCTTAGCGACGACTTTATCGAGAAGTGCGCGTAACTGTTTAGGTTCGTGATTAATTTTCTTTCCGTTTAATAATTCTTGAACATGACTACGAATAATTGCTTGTTTACGGCCGAAGCGCTTCTTGAGTGCTGCAACGGCAGCGTCATAGTTTTCAGCTGTAGTGGGATAACTTTCCAAAGTACCTGCAGCGGCTCCCTTTAAAGCGCTTTTCAAGTAAGACATTTTATAAAATTTGCTTACCCGGCGATTTTCGTGAATCAGTGGCGAAAATGCATCCCAGAACGTCGGAAACAACAATGGGTCACCATTATAAGTAGGCGGAATGATTCCACTCGGAAGACAAGAAGCATGCTTTTCCTCTTCGTGGAGCGTCTTTAATTCTGAAATATAAGAGTTTGCCACAAGCAGCTCACTTAAACAAAGCTCCTTAGTATGTTTCAAATTACTTAAAATGGGTTCTCGAATTTCTTCTTCCAGTTGATCAACTTTCTCACAAACAAAGCTACGCAAATCATTCATAGCTCCCTCTACGGCCTTAACCATCACTTCAATCTCATGAAAGGGGCGATAGTTTTCCTGTCGACTACGCAGACCTTGAATCAAATCGAGTGCTTCGTCATCTAGTCGGCGAAATTTACGCTGAACAGCTTCTGGAGAACTACAATTAGAAGACGTTTTCCCACCTTGCAATTGAAGATCAGCCATGAAACGAACCATATCAAATCGTTCTTCTTTAGCCCTCTGACGAATTTCCTCCAATTCTAATTTAAATCGTCGTTCGGCAGCTTCATGATGCTGTTGCTGTTGTTCCTGATATTGTCGCTGTTGCTCTTGCATCATTTGAAACATCAGTAAAAACTCGCTTTTATTGGAAGTTCCAATTCCTTCTTTATTAGCAGAATCCATAACAACAAACTTATCAATAAACTCAATTTCAGCAGCAAACTTTAAATTGTTTTGTGTTGTCAATTAACAAAACTCAATTAACAAAACCAAATTGTTTTGTATTGTTTCTACGGACGAGGGGAAAGACTCGTCTAATCCTGCGCAGTCAGGTATTCGAATTTCAAATTGTTTTGGATCAAAAGGATTTACTTGGCGTTTCAAAATGCGTATGAATAAAACAATTTAGGTTATACAATTCTTTAACCAGGAAACTATTTGAAATCAGATTTTACAATTTAACTAGAATTAAGCAATGATCTAGACCTTATTCAAATAGAAAAATAAATACAAAAGATTAATGGAAAAACAAACGCAAACAATATTACAAAACATACCTAATCCTACTCTAGCTAAAACAGCGTATAAACAAACATTAACCTAACCCTAAACTAGCTAAGCTAAAATTGACCAAGTAAAAAATGGATGAAAGAACTCTGGCGCTATAAATAGAAGGAAACAAAGCTTTTTAAGAACAAAATTCGCGCCGCGAGAGAACGAACAGAAAGAAAACAAATTGCAATAATGACGCGCCGCGAGAGAACGAACAGAAAGAAAACAAATTACAATAATGATTAACTGAGTAAAAGAATTAGCGACGCGAGTTCAAATCCAACAAAAACGGTAAAGTGAAGTTTTAACGGAAACAAAAACAAATTTAAAACATATAATAGTCCTTTTGCCAAGCTGGAGGTTTTATTGTTCGCCGTCTTGACGGGACCTCACAGCTTGGCGCATCATCCGTCGCAACAATATTAGTCGGCAGCGTGATCGCGCGGTTAGAGCGCCGGGATTGTGATCGACATGGTTCCGGTTCAAAACCTACTCGCGCCATTCTGTTGTGTCTGAAGCTGCAGCATACCTGATTGCAGCTTAAGGATATACTAAGCAGTTTCGTTTACCTACGCGACGTCACTCCACAACATCAACGAACGAACCAATGTTAATGAATGTATTAGAGACGACGGTAACTAAAATAAAACACAAAACAGTATTAAATAAATCAAAATAACACAAAACAAATCAAGTTCTACCTGCTTAATACGAGTTTCTTTGAACGAATGAATGATTTACCAACCAACGAAATGTCTGCACCAACTGACGAACGAACGAATGAAAAGAAAGGAAACTACGCTGCACCGAGTTAAATATGAGCGAAACAACCAATAGCAAACTGCCAACTCAAACCGGATTGCCAAAAATAAACTTCAAATTAAAACAAGGATCAAACTAAAACGGCTACCGTCACAGTGTCCTTGGGAAAAACTCTTTGCAACACTTTCCCCTGCTTGGTGGTCTTGGCAAGTAGTTCTAAATTAAAGTCATATCTGTTGATAATCTCCTAAAGCCTTATAATATTTCTTAGATTGAATTAATTATAATAATATATAATGATAAAAATAGAAGAAGGCGTGAAGGTTCACAGATGGTAAAACAACATTGTAGGAAACAATATTATTTGTTCCTTTTTCCTTTGCATGAAACGTTGTGATTATCCCCGCACGTGTTAGGCGGCAGAGGTGATCACGGAGCGGATCCGGTGCAAATATCCGCTAAATTTCACGGATGCGGAGCGGATCCGGATTTAATGTTTTACCAAGCTTGCGAATCCGGAGCGTATCCGGATCTGAATTTTTGTTTGTCAAATCATAAAAAATATGAACACCACACTTTAATTTTCAAAATAAAATGACATAACAACCTGATTTGTAGTTCACATAAATGGAATTTGTAAGTTTTAGAATTAAGTACTAGGGGTCATTCCATGACAAATCACCACAAAAAAAATTTTTTTTACCACTTATAAAATTGGTGTATGTGGTTATTTTGATAAAAATTGGTGTATGTGGTTATCTTATAGCCAAAACCCACTGGTGCAAATATTACGTTTCTACGACTAATACTTTTTGAGTTATAGGGGCAAAGTTTTGGGGGAGCCAAACAGCTCTTTTCAAAAAACGCTTATATCTTCCCCAAGATATGTTTAAACTATAACATGTTATACATGGTTGAAATCAGAAAAGAACAAGAAATTCAAATATAATATCAAAAATCCTATAAATATTAATATAAAAAAGTTATTAATTTTTTTTAATTTTTTTTCGCCACCCCCCCAAGAAATTTCAAAGCCCCCACAAAAATTTTTTTGAAAAACATTTTGATTCATAAGCCTTAAAAATATGCAATAAGAACAATTATGGGTATAGACCATTTATTATGCTTAACACTCAATACAAATGATCACAAAAGTACAGTTTCAAAGATTGTGAAAGAAACTTGCAAGTTTTATTTCGCATTGTGGAAAGTCTTACAACCGGAATATATGCCAAATTTGACTTCTAAACAATGGGTAAAATTGCCGATGAATACGAAATGCTATGGCATTTTCCACATTGCCTAGGAAGCATTGATGGCAAACACATATTAATTTAAGCACCTGCAAAGTCGGGATCAACCTTTTTTAACTACAAAAAAAATTATAGCATTGTATTAATGGCAGTAATAGATGCCCGTTACAACTTTATAATTATTGACGTTGGTTCACAGGGTAGGCAGTCAGATGGAAGTGTATTTATTTTCCAAATCAATTTTCGGACAAAAATTAAAAGAAAAAAAGTTAGGTATTCCCAAGCCATCTCCATTACCTGGCTGCTAGGACATCACACCATTTGTGTTTGTTGCTGACGAAGCTTTCCCCTTACTGGAAAATTTAATGAGGCCATATCCGGGAAAACATTTAACTTTGCAACAACAAATATTTAATTATCGTTTGTCGCGGGCTCGTAGAGTAGCTGAAAACGCCTTCGGAATTTTAGTGTCACGATTCCGAGTTTTTCGCAGGCCCTTGCTTGTGAAACCAGAGGTCGTCGATGCTGTAGTGAAAGCATGCACAGTGCTTCACAATTTTTTACGCAAACGACTTCCGGAAGACGTACACTTTTTTACAACAGAAAGTAGTAACTCCAATGGCGAAACCGAGGAACATCAAGCAAACGGAATGATTTCATTACGGCGTACAGGAACACGTTATTCCGATGTTGCTTATGCAATTAGAAAAAAATTTGAAACATATTTTTCTTCTCCTGTTGGCGCAGTGCCTTGGCAAATTGACGCAGTAAAAAGAGACCATTAGTTTAAGTCCGTCAGTGTTTTGCTACTTTTATGTATATTTCTAAAATTGGATTCTTATTTTTGTCTTGACTTTCTCTCCAATACTTATGGCAGCAGGCTACAATTTACAATATGTCTTGTTGAATAATCAATAAATTTAATAATTTTTTTTACTGCGCTTTTTGATATTTTATAAATCAGCATAACATAGTTTATTTTCCGAGTTTCTTCTTTATTCTTTTTATTTTTCATTTGCCCAGTTATCAAATATGTTCATTTTGTTGATAGAGAAATATGTGTGGCTCGAAAATACATCAAGTGATACTAAATTTTGGCCGTAGCAGTTTTAACAAATCTTGCAAGTAAAGGCGAAGGGCAATTTTGGTGATACCGGTGTACAATTAACAAAAATGCTTGAAGAATAGAAGTGACACGAAAACAAATATGTATTTACGGATTAGTTTTTAAGGGAAGGAGCAAAGCAAAATAATGTTTTTTTACGAATTCAAACTTCTAACAGAGTGTTATCTTAAATTTTGTTATAGACATTCCTCCTCAAAAACTATTCATTTGAAACCAGGTCATAAAAATTTTTTGGCATGCTTCTGTAGCACAGACTTTGCATTTAATGGTGGCAGAATCTAGAATGGAAGTAAAAGGGTGAGATAGATTTGAAGGTTTCCATGAAATTAAATTGGATTTTATATATATTTAAAAAGTGCAAAGTTTTAAATGCACTTGTTTGGGGCAAAGTAAAATGCTATTTTACAAGCTACATTTTTGTTGAATAGAGTGTTAAATGGAGATACTAAGCATGTTATTAAATTTTTAAAAACCTTTACAAAACATTATTTCCAATAATTCATGTTTAGCTGAAAATTTTACTATCAAAGGCAAATTTTACAAGAACAAAATGTTGAAATATAATAAACTTGACTTATTAAACTATATCGTGCTTTTAAAAGTGGAACTAGTGGATATTTTGATATTTATAAATTTTCTTTTAACACATTGACTGCCACGTCAGTTAAATTTGCTTGACACTGATGTTACTGTTGTGGCCACGTCAGTCATTTATGCCTGACGCAAGACATTTCATTCTTAACCATGTCAGTTGCTACTGCTTGATGCTACGTGCGATTTCAATGGATATCTAAAAGCGTGGCCTCTTGCGAACGTTCTGATATGCTTGGTTCTAAAAAAATATGCAAAAATAAAACTTTTGTGCACTTTTTTTTAAAGAAGTTTTATTTTGTTGTTTAGACAAATATTTTCGTTTTTTTTTTTTGATTGCATGTAAATACATAAAACGAAAAGATATTTACATATTCAATTGTTCAAAGTATGTTGAGTATAGCACAAAGCAAAAAAAGCCGTTTTTAATGCAAAGCATTAAAGCAAGAAAGACACAGATGTGGTTGACCAATGAATTGGTCACAGTAAGTGTTTGTTTGTTTGGCAGTTTTTCGAGCCATTTCGCGACCACTTTCTTCTTTGACTCTTTTGTAGCAAGAATTGCAGTATCGTCGCATTGGTTTTCCAGTAGAGTTGACTCGTTTCACGAGGTGGTGTACTGCATCCAATCTCATAGAAGATCTTTGCTGCTCTCTATTGTTGTTACTTAGCTTCAACATAGCGCCAGCCAATTCTTCTTTGAAATTGCGAATTTTATGTTTTTTTTGTGATGCTTTTTCATACAGAATCCATGCGTTCACTACAGAGATTCCTAAAATAAGTTCAATAATATTCCTAAAAATAGTTATTTTGCACTAAATAGTAAAAAATTTCCAGCAGCTACTTACATACTCTTATTGACTTTGGCTTACAGTATCTATCTGGTTTGATGGTTTTAACACTGGCACTGACGCTGTCTTTATTCTTTAGTCAAATCTGTATTATCATAACATGAACATAAGCCATATCATTTGGAAAATAGGAAAAGCAACTTTGTTGATACGAAACTGTCATAAACTAATAAATCCTAGGTCACTTCATAATGTCTATGGCCGCATAAATTTAATTATTCAAAATCAGCTACTATGACGTAACTATGGTCAACTGATCATATTCACCAAACATGCCTGCTTTTTACCAAACTAAAATGAAAACAAAAAGCTTTGCTTCATATTGCTAATACTTTAGTTGCTAAATCGATAAACCGTATGAGTGATTGTACGTATCTGGCTGTATAGTAACAATCACGCTGTGCCATATCAGTCACAAATGACTGACGAAAAATTACGCGGGTGGCCACGTCAGTTATATTTGACTGACAAAGAAAAAACAAAATAATACCACAAAAACGCTTCAAATAAACCCCAAGTACCTCAAAACATGATTTCAAGCTAATACTGAACTCATCTACCAATTTTAAAACTTTGGCCCCTGGGATAAATTTTTCAAAATATGCGTGGCAGTCAATGTGTTAAATCTATCACGGAGAACAACTTGCCATCAGCTGGCTAGCCAGGTAGTCGAAAATTTAAGAAATTAGGGTTTATATGTTAAACTGTTCTACTTTGCTTAAAGGTTTTTAATAAAATGTATTTATCAATTACCAACAGTCCTTTTTTAGACGAGAGTCTCACTATTTTTAACGAAGGCTTGCAATTTGAATACGTAAATCTATTCTCAAAAAGTATAACTGGCTACTTCCTAAATTGATAGCCCAAATTGTTAATAGGAAAATTTGCAATAAATTTAATTCTTACGTGAAAAACAATCAGTAATACCTTGGTAAAAACGAATAAAAATACAGCAGTGAAACTAATTTACACAAAAAAGCAAACGAACAAATTATTAAAAATTAAATAGTAAAAAAATAAATAAATCGAGACACAAAGCATTAAGGCGCGTTTACAGCCGTTAACAGTACTTTTCTTTCAGCGTGATCTTTGTTTGTTTTATTGACGCTCAAATCTACTCGTTTTTCGAGAAAAAATGAAAAACTGAAAAAAAAAGTACTGTAAATGGCTGTAAACGCGCATTTTACCAGTGGCGATGCATGGTTGAATTACTTAGCGTGACTGCAAATTATTGTTTATGAGGTCTTGCGCCCTTTGTATCGATTAAGTTTTACAAACTTGAAACTGATCAATACAAGAAAGTGTGCGGGACAGCTCAATTTGACAACAATCTGACTTGCGAAGTTGGCGGTCAATCAACCCTTATGAGAGGCAGCTCGCGATGAATTCCTTATTGAGGTTAAACTGCTTACCTTCAATAGTGACTTCGTTTAAAGCAAAAAAAAACATACAGGCCAACACGGCCATACAAAGAAAAAAAATTGAGAAAAGTTAAGCCGCCACTGGTAATCACAAAGGCAACACGAAAACTAACTCAAAAGGTCTTCGCCATATAGTGCTTTGTGCACTTCGTTCAGCATTTTTAACACTAGAAGCCCCAAGGTTTTTGACTACCTAAAAGGACCGAATGGGTCATTTTTGACCCATTAGTTAAATTTGCTTTTGTTTTGATATATTTTTTGTGGTGTTAACTCTACATACCATAGACAAATAAAACCAGTTATTTTCCAGAATTTTATTGAAAAAAATTTGTAATTTTACTCATTTCACAAACTTAGCTGTTACAAAGTTACATGTATGCCATAGTCCAATATGCTGTACTATAGGTTATATGTTTATATAGTGACAAAACCAAATCAACGACAAACAGTCACAAATTTTTGACACACTTTGAACAAGTTACAATTAACTTCTTTGCTTTTGTATGAAACCCACAGCAAAATTTTTTGCATTCAATGCAATAGTTATTAGATTTATTTGGACAATTATCTATTTGGCAGTGTTTGCGCTTCAGAGATCTTGGTGAATTTGTAGAGTCAGAACATTTTGGATTTGATGAGGGTTCAGATTCAGCAATTTTGTTATATCTGCATAGTTCTTTTACTAATTCTAAAAGAAATTTTCTTCTTGAAATTGAACTTTTGGTAACTTCTTTATAGACAATGAAGGCATTTATGCAAGCACAATCAATAATGTTGAAGAAACATGCAGCTGACCATCTTCGAGTTGCTGATTTGCATGTATGGTAGCGAGACATTTGATCCAATACATCGACTCCAGCTTTAGTTTTGTTATAATATTCAACTGTTTCAGGGCGTTTTTTCGAGTGATTCTTGTCAATTGAGACATCTTTATGCATTGAACTTAGAATATAAACAATTTTGTTCTTCTTTGCTTTGTATATGGTAAGTGAACAGCCTGAATCAGAAAGAAGTATTTCTGAAGAAAAAATAGATGCTTTTTTCATTGTTGATTCTACACTTGGTATTTCTTTTCTTTGCTTTCTTACAGTTCCTACAATAGTTGTTTTTTCAAGTTTTAGAGTTTCAGCTAGTTTAACATTTGTGAAAAAATTATCTGTAGTAACATTGTATCCCTTTTTGAAATATGGTTTTAAAAGGGAAAGACACACATCAGTGGGAAGATCATTTTCCTTTTTGCGCAATGGATCCTTTCCTAAATATGGTTTTCCATTGCACAAATATTTTGATTTTGAATCAGCTAATAGCCAAAATTTCATTCCAAACTTATCTGGTTTATTTGGCATGTATTGGGTAAATGGACAGCGAGTTTTACAAGGGAAAAGTTGTTCATCTATTGTCAAATTTAGGTTTGGGACATAGCACTTTTGACAGTTTTCTATAAAAGCATTCCATGTTTCTGAAATAAGACAAAACTTTTCTGACTTTGTCCTTCTTTCTGCACGAGTGGATACGTTATCAAACCTTAGATGTTTCATTATGCTTTCAAAGCGATTTCTGCTCAGCGTACTTGCAAAAATAGGATGACCCCATTCTTTACTCCATAGTTGTTTCACTGGAGTATTTTTTCTCTCCAAAACACCACGAGCAATTTGCAAACCAATAAATTTTTCCAGTTCTTCTAGAGGGCAATTGAAATTTTTATCATCAAGGTGTGCATGATGAATTGTATACCTTTGTATTGATCTCAACATTATTTCATCTATGTATAATTGGAAAGCACTTAGAGGACTTTCTTTCATCACTTGTCTGCAACTGTAAGCTGTTGGTCCTGGTTTTGGGGTAAACACATTTTCCGAAGGGAATCGTCCTCTGGAACTTTGCCCTTCCTGGAATCTTCTCCATATAATTCCACTGCGAGTTTGTACTTCTTCATTACTAAAATGTGAAGATGAACTTGCTTGAACATTGGACAAATTTTCTTGTTCAATGCATACCACTTCATCTTCAATAATAGAGTCATCTTCCTCACTATCTTTAGATGAAAAAGACTCAATCAGTTGAGTTTCATCAAAGTCACTTTCATCACAAGATGAGTAAATGTCATCACTTTGTAAAAGTTTGAGAGTTTCTTGAAAGTTTAATTTTTTCATTATTAGGGTCAAAAATATCTTAGGATTAGGTAACAAATCACACTTATTTTCTGAAAGATAGAAATGAATGTCAATTGAACGAACTTTACTCTTTGACTCTTTGGAAAATACTAACAAGTTCAAGTTTGGAACAAAACTAATTGTTCTAAAATGTAAATAAGGTTGCAATATATACCATATAATACACTAAATAATTGATTGTAAGTATAAAAAAATGCTTGTTCTTTTCTAGGCTTTCTCTACAAATATATTAAAGCAACACTAAGATTGTTTATGTAGATGGGTCAATTTTGACCCATGTGGTACTTCTAGGTATATCAAGATTTTTTGGAAAAAACTTTCACATTTTAACAATTGTGCATATACCATATAAAAGTATAAACCGAATTAGGAAAAGTCACCAAGTTTTGTTGAAAAAAAATTTTCACTGATTGAATGGTAACTATTTAAAATCACAAATGGGTCAAAAATGACCCATTGGGGTTTCTAGTGTTAATTGCAGAGCATTTTTTTTGCGAGAATCTAAATGCTTAACTTTTGCTGAAATTGAAGCGAAAAACAAATCGTCCGGATCGTCATCTTGTAAACCTGTTAAAACAACAAAAAAATTAATAGAAAGAAAGTTGACACAATTATATTGTACTTTTTGGAATACAGAAATTGCGAGATGCCATTATGTAGCTGGATTTAACGCTATCAAGTATACAGCTCACGGAGAGTGGTATTGTCATCTATTGCAGCTCGGCAGTAAAAAATTGAAGAGAGAGTGCGTGATTTCAAGTAATAGAAAGGACAACAGAAAAGAAAAGCAACTGATAAACATTATAGCATGCGATTATGATAAGAAATAGACTAGAGGCGGGGAGCTTTTTTATTATTGGAGGCCAATTTATATTATGGAGTAATCATGGAGGCCGAATAAGTTGTAATACCAGAGAAAATGTCATCATTTTGAATCTATCTCGGATTTATTCGTTTTTGACCCTAAAAAGTAGTGATTTGTAAAAAAAGTCTTTACTTTGAATCTCAATTTTCTTCCCTAAAACGTAACGATCTCTTTTAAACAATACTGCATTTAGTAGTCATCATGACTTTTTAAATCAAGGAGGCTGCACAAAAAACCCATGGGGGCCACATGCGGCCTCAAGGCCGCAGGTTTTACACCTCTGAAATAGTCTTTTGAGAAATATGCATGGTTGCAGCATCTTCTTTTCTCAAAAAAAAAACTAAATAAAATATGTCAAAGGTTAAACTACAAGGCATTTCAAACAATTTGAATAAGCAGTTTTTTCTTGTTTAGAAATATCAATCAATATAACCAAAACAGCTTTTCAGAGCTTTTTAAAATTTTTGCAGTATACAGTCTTTCAATTTTGCGTCAAAGACAAAACAAATAAACCAGTCACACAATTTCATACTTGAACTTTTAATTTCTTCTAGGATGCGGTTTGTATCCATAGACATAGGTGAAGCAGAACGCTTTTTTCACTTTCGAGATGGAAGTTTTGAAATATCTAAATTGGTTCATTTAAATTAAGCTTTTTAGCAGTTTTAAAAAGCTGTTTTTCGGTATGCAAAAACGCGCATTTTTTATTGATTTAGAAAAATAAAGACTTTTTTAAAGATATCACTTTCTGTTGTAACAGCTGCAGCTGTATACATGAATATTCGATGGGGTGGTAATAATCACACACAAAAAGTGTCAACATACGAAGTAATTTATGTATTAATTGAATATTCAAGCCCAGCGATGGCCTTACAAAAAGGGGGGGGCCTGATGAAAGAAACGTAAGAAGGGGCACTATTTAGTGTATTAAAAAAGGTAGTGGAAGCCATTTTTAGTACAAAAGCAAAATAATCACTAAAAAAAGGTCTTAAATTTAGGGGGGCCACCATTGAGTGATCCAAAGCAGGCTGAGACAAAGTGATCACTAAAAAAAAAAGCCTTCAATTTAGGGGGGCCACCATTGGGTGATCCAAAGCTTGGAGAGGCACTTTATATTGCCCCAAGAAACTCTGATCTCAAAAAAAAGGTCAGCAGCCAGGAAAGCCGCTTTATTTAAAATTTTTTTTCTTTTTTTTTTGACATACCATCGACATCCTGGTGCTACTGTAAAAAAATAAAGCAATTTATTGTGTAGAGGGGGGCACTTTTTGATGTATTTTAGGGGGGCTTGGTGTAGCTGAACTGTTTGCACCCTATTAAAGCTATTACTGTTTAAGCCATTAACTTTAGTTATTTAAACAAATAAATTTTAGTCTGACTAAAAAACAATCAGCAAAAACCTGGGCCTGTGTTGTCTAATGTAGATGTAGAATTTAATGTAGAGCTACTTGCTTCATGGTTGATAGGGCTTTCAACAAATGTTACTGGATCCAATGCGAGTGTAACAAGTTCACTTTCTGATATAGCATTATCGAAAGAATCCAGCATTATTGGTTGATCTGTAGTCATCCCATCAGATAAAAAACCATTGTTTTCTGTAAGATTTGAAGAAGTTCTACAAATAAATAAAAATTAATTAAATCTTAAATTTTGAAATTTTTAATCAAAATTACTAACTGCCTGGTTTGAGTAAAGTCATCAATAAATTGCATCACATTAAATAGCTGCCACTTTGATGGTTCAGATCCACTTGAACCACTTTTTGGAAATGTGACTTTTACTCTTCGATATTTATCTTTTAATGATTTCCATTTTTTTGACATGTTTCCACTAAAAAACAAAACAATGGTTAAAATGTCAATAACAAAAAACAATTTTAGGTTAACAATCAGAAAAACATTTGGTTATATAAAAGCATTTCATAACTCTTTCATGCATACTAATTTTCAAATGCATGAAACTTTATAAAGTAAACAAAATTCTAATCTGCTGGCTGCAAATACAAATAAAATATTTTTTCAACAAAATTTTTTTCTCTTTTTTGAAAGTTGTCATTCAACTTTTGGGACACCAGAATTCCTCTGTGCAATAAGGATAAAAAAATTCCAAATCGAACTAAGATTATTACATCTGTTATTGTGATATATGATACTACTTTATACTGTACATTAGCTTGACCTAAAAGCCAAAAAGAAACATATATGAAATAGTGGCTGCTTTAGTCAATCATAAGGCTAATTGTAGAATGAGATACATTATTTCTACTAATGTTGCTATTGCTAAATGGCAAATGCTAGCAAGTGGTCAATGAAATGCAAATAAAGCAAAAACAAAAAAAAATAATCAAACAGTTAAAAAAAAGTCATTACATCTAACCTATTTTCTTAAATTAATAGAAGGTGGATAATTTTCTGATTTTCTTCTATAATTTTATAAGTACATCAACATTTTGACCTACAGCTCACCCATACTTTCCATCTTCAAGTTACTGGTTTTGTTGTTAGGTATTGACTAATGATACTGTGACACTTAAATTTCATCATCCGTTCATCTGTGCAGTTTTGAAAGGTTGTGTTAATAGTTAATAATATGTCTCACTATGCCCTTTAAGAACTTTGATCACTTTTAGGAGGTGAAGTCTCTCTATTTTTTTGTAAAATCTTGTAAGACATATCAAACATTATGTCAATCAAAATCAGTTCAGAAAAGAACAAATTCAACATATAAATAAAGACCAGTTGACTAACTTTCTGTGTCAGCACTTTATGATAGCCAATCATAATTACAAAAAGAAATACTTAAATTTCTCTGGGGTTGTTTCAAAATTTTTTAAAAAATTTACATAATGATTTAATATCAAAAGCAATAAATTTAATTAATGAATCCAAATTGGACAGACAACACATTTCAAAATATAAAAAGCACTTTTACAAGTACTATGTCAAAATGCAGCTTACTAAATTGATCAGAAAGTTTGATTCAGCACATCTTGACTCAGTTCAATTTAACTTTTTTACTAGAATCAAATTTGATTTCATCATTATTATTATCATTTATCAAATATTTTAGTGGCATTAGTTGCAATTACAACAGTAATTTTCCTAGTTCATTAGATGTAGTGAGGAATTTCAAACTTCCTGCATCTAATTTACCAACTTTTCTATTAAATGATACTAACAAATACCTAATTTTTTTATAATTCAAACCCTTAGCAATACAATTTGCTGCAAGTTTTACAGTATTATTCAATTTGAAACATGCACTACTTACTTTTAACCATCATCTGAAGACCTAGTTGGAAGCAACTTGCTATCAAAGTTGTAAAGAAGGAAGTTTTGAACAAAGATATTTAGGTCTGACATTTATCATAAATTGATTTTTTTTGCAATAACGTAGAGCATTGCACTTGGGTGAAGAATTTAAAGAGTGCTTTGGTTTGCCAGTTGACATCATATCAACTAAGTTTTGAACAAAAGAGCAAAGCAAGATTTTTTCTAGCATTGCAATGCAAACAAGACTTTTGTTAACATACTCCTTTATTGCACAGAGGGACATACATGCCCCAAATACAAAAGTAGTACAAATTTTTAATCATATAAAAATAAAATAGCAAGCTACTGAAAAATGACAAATAATTGTGAACAAGATTAATAATTTGTATAATAATTTGGAATTAAATTTCATTTCTTTACTTATCCTTCTCACTCACAGAAAAGCATCAGAGGCACTATATATAGAGGAAGTAATTACCCCAAACTGCTTCCAAAAATGCTAAACCACTAGAAAGTTTTTAGTTTTATAGATATATCACTAAAATTTAGAACTGCTTGCCAAGAGCACCAAATAGGAGAAAGTGCCATAAACTGTCTTTTTTAAACACATAACAAAATGGCATAAATAGGTTTTGAACTGAGACCATGTTGATCACAGTCATGGCACACTTAACCATTCAACCACACTGCCAGAATGCTTAAAATGCAAATTTTAATCAAGTAAAAATCTACTATGCAAAAAAAGTAAATTTACAATATTTTAAACACAATGAATGTTTTAATATTCTATGTTACATATTAGGTTGGTTTACATAACATAAAACATATGTGGCCTTTTCCCATTAAAAAAATAAACATTAACAGCAGCAAATACATTCCATTAAAAAAATAAACATAAATATTAACAGCAAATATATGTGGCCTTTTTCCATTAAAAAAATAAACATTAACAGCAAATACCTATTAGGTTGGTTTACATAACATGAAACATATGTGGCCTTTTTCCATTAAAAAAATAAACATTAATAGCTTTTTTTCTGAAATGCAAAACCTTGCAATTTTAAATAAAATATTATTGAAAATAACTCACATAAAATAATGTTATCACATTTAACTTTTTTAATACCAATTTTCCAATACCATTTTGTTTGTGAAACCAACCCTAATTCCTCTGTGTTTATTATTGCTTTTTGAAGAAATCTTTTTCATTTCTTTTTTTTTTTTTGTTCTATTCCATCCTGGTGCTGTTGGGGGAGTTCTGGGCTAATTTTACTAAAAAATTGCTTATGGTGACTTTTTGAAACGACTTTAAAAAGTTTATATAACAATCCAAGCACATGAGAATTGGCTTGAAAATGTAATAAGAATTTTAAAAAATATGGCATTGTTCAGTTGATTAAACGAATAATGTTTAAAACTATAAATGACAAGCAAAAAGTTGTCTTACCATCTGAATTTAACTCTTTGGCTATTTTCTGCCAAGCATTATTTTTTACATTTTTTTCTCTGTATGAATGGAGAGTGCAGTCATATAAACATTCATTTTGCTGCACAAGAAGAATAATTTTTCAACGTTAGAATCAGTAAATTCCATTTTTTACCTAAAAAAAAAGTCTATAAAAAATATCGTAAAAACAAATTTTCAAAGCAAATGTTAAATAATCAATATTTAAATACTTAAATAGCATAAAATTTAATTACAACAGAAAAAAAATTTTTTAATACATTTTAATTTATTACACAACTTTTAATATATTAAAAAAAACTCTCTGTTCAACATAGTTATTTCACAAATGAAAAATATTTGGCCTTGTAAGGTACTACAGACTATGTTAAAAATATTCTGAGGGCTTTTAAAAACTTACTAAGGACATATATCCCTAATGCAATTTTTTTAGAGTATATTATATTAATTAAAACAATTTCAAGCAAAAATTATAAAACTTTAAATAGAAACTTTATTAATTGATTAAAACAATCATTAATTTGCAAAATTTAACATATAATAAATTTAATTTCAGCAAAAATACAATCTTACACTACGCAAATTTATAAAAAAAATTTTTTTACAACTTTACAAATCACAATAACCTTAAATAAAATGATTACCTTCCTAATTTATGCATCTATTTTTAAAAAAGCGTTTAAATTCCTTAGACTGTAAACCTACCTGAGACCTACACTTACCTAAGCTCATCTAAGCTCATTTAAGCTTCCAATTATCGCTCTCAAGTGAATTTGTTCGTAGCTTAGTTTCGTGAATTTGAGTGAATATGAGTAAATTTGAGTGAATTTGAGTGGATTTGAGCGTCAATAAAACAAACAAAGATCAAGCTGAAAAAAGAAAGTAGGGGAAGGTAAGGTAGTTTGATACAATTTTGACATTTTTGACATTTAAGCAAAAATGGTTAGACTTACACCTCTAAATTTATGTCTATAATAAAGTTTGGTTCTTTCCCGACATTTCAAAAAAACTTTGAGCACTTCACCTTGTCATATTTTTTTGTTATTACTTTTTGAAATTACTCACTCAATCGTATCAAATTACCTTTATAGGAAGGTAATTTGATACTCGTCAAACGCAATTTGATACGCTGAAGGTACATTGATACAGCATTATTATTAATAAAAATAATAGCACCAACAGCAGTCAATTTGAATGAAATAAATACTTGCACACTCAGCAGCAATTCTCTGCAATTTTCTCAGCAGACATGCAAAAAGAACGTCCAATTTTGCATCACAATTACTTTGAATAAATATAACAAACATAACGAACAAACATAACGAAAATTTAAGAACAAATATAAAAAGACAGTCTACACATACCGATAAAAAGTCTACAACCCTACATAAAAAAAAGTACTAGCCTGCCTAACGTAACATATCAGTCGTTATGTAAATTGTTATAAAAAAAAAAATTTGACTCTAGTCATATTTGAACTCCAGTCACATTCTAGAGCAGCATGTTTTTTTGTTTAATAGTTTCATGTTGGTTGTAGCTTTATCCCCAAAATCTCAACTAAAGAGATTTTCAAAACTTTTATGCCAAGCTTTATTTGACCCCGATATGCCCAAGATATAGCAAAATATGTTAAAATTGTTGTAGTTTGCTAAAATATTTCTCAATAGTTAGAAAATGATAATTTTTAAAGATTGTTACATGTGTAATATTGCTTCAAAAAAACAAGTTTTTCATAATCCAAGAAGTTTTAAAGTTAATATTTCATAGTTTAATTTGTTAAGAAAATCCATTTTCTGAAGCATTTGTATGTAGGCTGCAAAACACAGTAACCACTATGCAGTATTGAAATGCGATTTTAAAAAAAAGCAAATTTATGGGAGTAACAAAATAGGCAAAGCATTGAAGTTCTTGGCACAAGCAATTGATTAAGCTAAATCAAGCTTACTAAAGTCATAATTAAATCGTAGCTGACTGCTCTTTCTTGCTGAACCGCCAATAACAAGTGGAGTCAGAAGTTTTAAAACAATGTCTTGTGGTGCAAATGAAGCACCATTTGCTTTGTCAGTATTAAACATTCGGTCAGCCGTGAAGTGATGTTTATCCAAAACGTTCGCAAGGTTGTTAAAATACTCCTTAACAACAGCCTCATTAAATCTAGATGCTCAACCAATTGATGTTGCTTCAGGTGTACGTATAGACAAATTTTGTCTTTTTTTGAACCCTAGCCACCATGGTGTTCCAGCTTTTTTGCATCTTATCCAAGACTCTGGAACAACAACATTGTTTTTTACAACATATTCAAATGCCAACTCTTTGCATTTTTCCAAGGACAAGCGAAAGTACATACCTGCCAAGTAACCAATGTGAGTGGCAAGGTCTTTTTCCATGTCAGGTGAAATAATTCTATTTTTTATGCCAGTTGACTTATATCCAACTGCACAATTTGGATTGGCTTCCTTTTTTTTCTTAAATCTCATTAAAGTCATCTTATCAATCCCAAAATAATCAGCAGCTTTGGGACATGAAAATCCTTCTTCATTAATTAACTTCGTAGCTTTTTCTAAAACATCTTCTGGTGATCGCACACTTCTGTTGGTCTTTTTAATATATTTTTAAGGCATGGTCTACCTATTTGTCTAGAATAGACCTCAGTAATGAAGTTAATAATAAATATTAAAATTAGAAAGCAACAAATAGGAAAGTTTACTGAATATTACAGAATAAATCTGCAGCTGAAAATATAACGTGTCATTAGGCCTATAGCAAACAATTCCACGTGTGTTTATTACAACATCTATGGTTAAAACAATTGCTAGTTGCTAGTAGCACTTGCTGTTAACTATATAGGTTTAGTTGCTGCTGGGTAAACTAACTAAGAGTTTGCACAGGTTACAAGTAAAACTTATATGTTAATTAGTTAAGAGTATAATATAGCCTATATATATATCCCAAATGAAACATTATTGAACACGGCCACTAAGCATTAAGCACATACCGGTAACATTTGTTAAATGCTAGTTTGCATAAAGCCATTTCACGAAATGATTAGAGTATTCTAACACAAAAATACAAAATAGGTAAAGCTGTAAACTTACATAAAGTAATTGGATAAGTTTTAGCTGCTAACACTGGTTTGTTTTTTTATTTGAAACTTTGTTTTACCTAAACATTTATGCAAATATGTATTCAACAAAAAGAAGCTAATTTGATACCGTGTATCAATTTACCTTCCCATTGATGTATCATTATATCTTTTTTCTGATTTTGCACTCAAACTATTTTTTTTGAAACAATGAGTTGGGATTAAAAAATAAAACTACCATTAAAAGAATCTTTCTTTTATGTTCTTACAACTGATAAAAGCTTTTTTTATTTTCCACGCTTTCTGATAACACAAGAAGCAATAAAGCGTAGGCCACAACTTTTACAAAAACATACAAAATTTACACTTTTACTCTTAACAGCTTTTCCAAATTAACAGGCGCTTAGAATTCGGTAGATGATAAAACATCAAAAATTGCCAGTCACTGCAGCACAATGAGAGAAGTCATTTTTTTCTTTTTTAAATTGTACGCAAACGTGTGTGTTACGTCATTACGTCATTAGGAATAAAAAAGAATGGCTGCCGCTAGCCAGTTACCAAGAAGAAAATGAAACAAAATACTGAATTTATGTTAAGAATTGGTTTATTACCCAAAATATCGTACCGTACTTGTTGGGAAGTTAAAGTTTACTGATTTTAAAGGTAACAGCTTTGTTTAATTTATGTTTTTTCAGTATACAGATAAAGAGAATTAAAATTTGCAAAAAAACTTGATTGTCTTAAAAGATTTTATAAAGTTACAAAATTTTATTAAGGTAACAGCTTTGTTTAATTTATGTTTTTTCAGTATACAGATAAAGAGAATTAAAATTTGCAAAAAAACTTATTGTCTTAAAAGATTTTATAAAGTTACAAAATTTTATTGTTTTAAAAGATTTTATAAAGTTACAAACTTTTAAAAGCTTCAATCAAAACTTTTGCAGCTGCTCAGAAATTTATGTTAAGAATTATTGCATTTCAATGTGTATCATACAGTCTGATTTTTACTTTTAATATATTATTCTGTTGTATCACAGATTCCTGATGCTTTCATAATCAGGATAAAACAAATTGAAAAGATGTTATTGTCTAAAAAATTTGAAATCTAATATATATGATAAATTTTTTTTTAATTTGCAGAAAACAAAAGTGTGCTGGACAAATTGTGGTATTCAAGATGTAGCTGTGCCAAAGATTTCATTTGTTGGCTACATTAGGTTGCAGAAAAAAGCATACCGCATCGTATAAAAAATAAAAAGCTTTTTTAACTCAAGCTGAAGTTTATGCATTTTCTGATGAAAAGGTATGTATTTGCAGTTGCTTTGATTTTTTCGTTTCTTATATGCATTTTGTTAGTGAAAATTTATTTTGTTCATTGTTTGTTACATATGAGCATAATAGCTCTAAAGAACAGCGATTTCTAAACTTCCATTGATAATCAAAGAAATTTCAAAATTCAAATTTATTTTACAGGAATGAACCAAGAATTCCTTTGTGGTCATCTAAAGTGACTGGGCAGGGAACACAGAATTAGATGTAAATTCTTAAAGTGCATAGGCAAAAGCAATCTACTCTTGACCTGATGTTATATTTGCCAATTCATATAAAGATGCTAGAAGAAAAGCAAGGAAAGCAGAAGATATTTTAGATGTCAACAAACTTCAAACACCTAAGTAAATGTTTTACTTTTTTTGAAAAATTAACAATATATGAAATAACAAAATTATTTATAAAATAAATAACTACTTTTGATGCTTTAAATCAAATTAATATGTTTGTTGAGTGTTAATTCGATTTAAGCATCAAATTTAGTTTTTTATTTTGTTTGAAATTAGTGATTCATTGAGTCTGGTTTTTGTAGAAAGAATCAAAGGTTTTTAATGCAGCAGTAATGAAGATGCCAAAGTTAAAATTGAAAACCAAAAATATTGTGGTGAGTACTTTATGATTTTTCAATATGTTCTTATTGCGAAAGTTACATTTTATAAAAAAGCAGTTTGCACAACAAGTAAGAGTGTCACATCCAGCCCCTCCTTTTATCTATGATTCCAACAATCCTCCCGTTCAAAATTTTTTTTTCAAATCTTTCCTAATGTTAACATATTGAGCAGTTCTTCTATTGAGGGCTTGGGTGTCAGCAAAAAAATATGTTGACACCAGCACTTTGTAAAAGTTTAATATGCTATTTCATCCTTGCCACAAGACTCATCAGCCTACTTTACCATTTAACTAGATATACAGTCTAAATAGAAGGCTATAGCTGTAACTATTAATGTATCTAAATATGAATATTAATTAATCAATAATTATATATCAGAATTTTTAAAAATAATTGATGAAACAATTTTGCTGACACCTACACCACTTATTTTTTTATTTTATCTCTATATTTATCTTCCTGACTTAAAGGAAAGCTACGGAGGCACTAATACATGGGGTAAGCAACTACCCTGACCTGCTTCTAGAGATGCCAAGATATTGCTGTCCGCTTAAAATTTTATACAAATAGGGACTGTAATTTATAACTGCTTGCCAAGACCACCCAGCAGGGAAAGTGCCGTAAAGTGTCTTTCCCAGGAACACAACAGAATAGCATGAGTGGGCTTTGAGCCGATATCGTGTTGATCATAGGCTTGGCGCTTTAATCACGTGACCTTTTAAAGTGCTAATACTGACACCCCAGCCCTGCTTCTTTTGCTTAAAATGTTATTTATATATTATGTATATATGGTCATATGAAGAAAAGAAAAATTACAGCAATAAAGTTTATTTTTTAAAAAAATCTTTCTGCCTTTCCCTTCAATCAGGGGTAGCCACAGTGTATCATCTTTTTCCAAGCCATCCTATTTTCAATGTCTGTCTCTTTTGCACCAACTTTCCCCATATCTTCTTTCACAACATCTATAAATCTTCTCTTTGGTCTCCCTCTTCCTCTTTCCTCCTAACTCCATTTCCATCATCTTTCTTCCTACATAATCTTAATCTCTTCTCATGACATGTCCATACCACCTCAGCCTGCCCTCCCTCATCTTCATTCCTAACTGTTCTACCTTAACTGTACCCCTGATATACCCCTAATGTACTCTCTCTTTACTTTGTCCGTTAGCCTGTCCACTATCACTGCAAACAGAAACAGACTTAACGCTGATCCCTGGTGCAGTCCAACCTTAACCGTGAAACTTTCTGTGGTTCCTATTGCACACCTCACCAATGTTTTGCTTTCCTTGTACATATCCTGTAAAAGTCACACATACTTTTTCGCTATTCCTGATTTTCTCATAGGGTACCACAGCTCTTCCTGCGGAACCCTGTTGTAAGCTTTCTCTAGCTCCACGAATACACAATAGCTCTCTTTGACCTTCCCTGTACTTTTCCATCAACATTCTCAAAGCAAACATGGCATCAGTGGTTCCCTTTCCTGGCATAAATCCATATTGCTGTTTAGTGATCTCTACTATATCCCTTAGCCTGGCTTCAATAATTCTTTCTCGTACTTTCATTGTGTGGCTCATTAGCTTTATTCCTCTGTACTTTCCACAGCACTGTGTGTCCCCTTTGTTTTTATAGATTGGGATAAGCACACTCCATCTCCATTCTTCTGACATCCGTTCACCCACATAGTCTGTTGAACAGTCTGGTCAAAAATTTTATCTCCATCTCTCCCATGCACTTCCAAACTTCTATTGGCAACTCATTTGGCCCAACCGCTTTACCTTTTTTCATCCTTCTTAGTGCATTTTTCACTTCTGTACTGACACAATTTACCTCTTCGTTAACCACTTTTGCTTTCTCTGTCTTAGGTTCTCTGTTATTTTCTTCGTTCATCAGTTTTTCAAAGTACTCCTTCCATCTCTTTAACACTGCCTCTTAACATTGGCCAAATTGTAGGAAGCGAAAAGCATAAACGCCAAAAAGCAACCCACTCCAAGTTTTACTTGCTTGCTTTCTTTCAATTTGATTTTTTAATTGTTTAAACAGGTTCCAATTTGATTTTTTTATTACTTAAACAGGTTTCAAGAAAGACAAACAAGGCGATCAATTTTTACAATTTCACTGTTGTGAAGCATTTCATTCCTGGTTAAGAAATGCTTTGCTGTTGAAAATCTAAGCAACATAGTTAAGCACTTTATGATGAAGATTTTTTGCGTTACTTTCCTGCTTTTAATGTTGGTTTTCCTTATTACCGGTGAAGGATATGTCCATGAGCTGCAGCTCCAATAATCGTTTTTACTATCTGTTTTTTCTAATTTAATATATCGTCATCACGTCAAAATGTCATGCTCTGTACTTATATTTAACAATGTTGGCTATCAGTATATGTTTGCTGGTTATCAATTTATAGTAATGGCCATCATTTATTTCATTGATTTAGACTAAATAAGTGGAAATGAATTAAGGTGGCAATTTGTTACTACCTCTTGTACAGGTCATTAAAAGTCGTTACTTCGTTATTGGAATTCTATACACTGTAAGAAAAAAAATCGCTAATTTGCAAAAATGCTGAAAAGAATATGGCAGTTTTTGGAAAGTTTTATAAACGTTTTTATTATAAGAATTAAGCATTGAAAAATGTTGACAGACAATGCAAAAGTACAGTACATACGTGTACATTAAAATTTGCGGTGCCATCAACAAATTCAACCATAAGCGGCCATTGACTGATGCGCTGTACATTTATTCTTTTTTGTCGTAATTTTTAGAATTCGGAATTTATTCGTTTGCTTTTATGGCACATTACTGTGTAGTTTAGTTTTACTGCTTTGTTTCTATTTGATTTTATTGTTTTACATTTTTTTAAACTGTTTTTACCTTTGTATACTTTTCAAATTTATTATTTTTGTCCACTACCTTACGACGTCTTTCTAAACGATGAAGAACAGCCACCTCACTGTGGTGGTGCAGTCCCCTTCCCTGTACTGGGGAGGGTCGAAATGGCTTGTCAATTCCATCAATGCAATGTTTGTGGAAAGTCACGTAAATGGCCTGGATCACAATTCGTAATGTAAATCGCTTTTCCGGCGGAAAATTGGATTATTTTCGTGACCTCACGCAATGCAATATTTGCAGCTGCCAATAGCGAGGAGATTTTATGTATTTGAAATTTGTTAACAGATCGATCAATTTTTACACTTTTTTAAATTAGATGTGATGACCTATCTCCGTTTTAATGACCTAAATGCATGGTTCTAATTAAATAGTAGCGATGTGACCTCGCTCTGGCAGTGTTCTGTGAAAGTGCATGAAATTTATTTCATTGTAAAGTTTGTCGTCCGAGCCACGTGCCCAATTTAAGTTTATTATAAATAGAGAGACATCGCTCTCATCAAACAGTGACCATAATTTCGCTCAGGGAACGGTGACCGTGATTTTGCTGAATGGTCTGGTGACCATTTTTTTTGCTGTATTTTGCTAAGTTGCTGCGCGTGTGAAACAGCAGGTAAAAAATAAATTCAATCCTTTCCTTTGTATTTAAGTTACAACTATGTTCTTCTGGATCGGGCGTCATAGAGTTACGCATATTTAAATAAGGGTAGTTTGTAACTTGGAGGAATTTCGCTGACCTTATTCAAAAAAGTTCAGCACCTTGAGGACGGTTAAGCTGTTGAATTCCGTTAAATCATCGGACAAGCCAGCATCTTTTTAACGAAAAGTAAATTTAATAATCGCGAGTCTTTCTTTCAAACTACATATTGAATTTACGAGTCCTTTCATTAACAAAAATTGAATTTATAATTTCTCTTTTGTATCAGGCGGATTATACGTAAGAAAGCTAAAAAATTGATAGATTTTTAAAAAGTTTGGATTTTTAATTTATTTTGCACTTTTAAATTGAAACAAAGTTGATTTATAACAAACTGAGTGCGGTTTTAGAGGAAATTTAAAAAATTGTGCCGTCATTATATTTGGTAGGCTTAATTTTTAAAAAATTATTGGCAGTATTATCGTATTTGTTTAAGAGCAAATAAAGTCAAAATTAATGTTTTTTAATGTAGGTCTATTGCATTAACATGCAGTATATTTGTACGGTTATGCCTCTTTAAAGATTTAGTTGTTTTAGTGTCAATGCAGTACAAAAAGTACTTGCTGTAAGGTAAAGTTTAGAGGTGCATGTCAAGACTTTCCTGCAGAAGAAAGTGATATATTACCAAGGGCACCACTTTTGGCAGGTACCTTACTAGTAATTAATTTGCGGGTGCTTTTATTGCTTAAAAATTGCTTCTCCTTTTTATCGATTAGAAAGAGGCATACCCACTAGCGTATTTAAGGTGGAGGCATTGTGCCATGCCTCCCTTAGAAGTTTCTATTCTGGTGGGAAGAAATCCCTCCAGAAAAGGAAGACAAATTTCATGTGCAGATTCCCATTTTTTTGGCTTTTTCACAGATCACTATAGTCTTCATGAGACGAAAATCATAAAATTTGAGACAGATTCAAAGTGAAGACTTTTTTTAGGTATTACTTGAAAAAAATTTTAAACTAAGCATAATTGATAGTGGTTGTATGCTCTCCCTCCCCTTTCAAAAATGCTCGGTGCGCCACTGGGCATCTCATAGTTTCGAAGGGGCAAACCGGGATGTAATGTCTTAAAACGCGCCCAGTGATACGGGAGACATACAAGAGGGTAAGAAAAACGCGCAGCAAAATTGTCCTAACAAATTCTTTATTGTCAAACGGTCCAACGCTGCGGTTTTCTGTTAAACAAAAAAGACAGAGTTGGAAAATAAATAAATAAAATTGCAATAACAAACACTTATCAATTTAATAACATATAAAGCAGTTACGCCTCACTTAAAGGGTAAACCAACCAATACCCAACATAAATTACATTTACGGAAATAGAACAGCAACATGGTGGAAGCCACACTTTAAATCTACAAACTTTACTATGGGGTGCCCATAAGTAACCTTACACTTGATATCACCAATGAGTAAAATTGATAATTTATAATTGATTATTATTGATTACGTCTGAGTCCGTAGAATTGATTTTATTGTAACTATTAATTGAAAAGGATTGAAAATTGTGTAATTGTGAGATAAATAAGTAAATTCGTCATTGAATGGTAAGCCTAATTAGGGACAATGATTGAAAAATAGGCATTTAGCAACAGTAAATTTTCTTTTAGTTTTTCTGATACAACTAACATCAATATTGTTTTGTACTTTAATTAAGCTTTGTCTTATTAATGAAATTAAACTGTTATCGAGTTTGTGGGTAGTACATAAATTAAATCATTTTGGAGGTAACACTTTTATACAATTTCAGTTTTAATCTTAAGTTTTCTCAAGAAATAGCTATGGAGTTGAACAATTTTAAAGAAAAAGTTACAGATCAGAAAGATTTTGTAAAAAGGCAAACTTTTCAAAAGTCTAATCCTTGCAGTGATGACAACTTTGATGAAAAATCAAATCATAACAACTACGAAGTTTTGGAAGTATGATTCTTCCTATTTTTTAATTATTTTGCTACAAGTATAGCCATACAAGACCCAAACATTTTGGGGGGCCAAAACAATATTGCGCGAATTTTTACAATGACTGCCCAATTTCAAATTTTGCATCATTCCTCGGAGATGCCCAAAAATCATTAAGATGTAATGCGAATCTTCACTTTATTTTTTTGTTTTGATTGAAAAGGAACAAAACATAAATTTTCGCATGAAATAAATGGGTTTTGTAGAGATAAACTTTTTAAGACCAAAATAATAGCCTAATAATAATAATAATGATATTAATTTGGGCTTCGCAAGAAATCTATTTTTTCTTGCGCACTGAACTGGATCGTTTAAGATTGCATAAAATTCTGCCCAAAAAGTGCATGCTCGGTGCCCCCAAAATTTTATTTTGCCCAAATGTTTGCGTCCTGATGAAGCAATTGCACCATTTCCCCTGCCTATAATATGGTAACAAATATATAAGTTTATTTGTTAAATAAAACTTGGTTTGAAATTAGCAAGGTTAATGCTTTGGTACTAGTGTAATATCGTAAATGTTGATACGTAGAAACCATTACTGAGATCAAAGCTAAGCTCATTTATGTTGTCAACTGTATACGATAGTAATGGAGGGTTCATTCAATGATATCCTTTTTTAGTGGTTTATGTCTAAATCATCTGCACAAGACTTTATTCGACAAGTAGAGTTGCAGCTGTCACTAAAATTTCGCTTCCAAAACCGATATAAAACAGGCAAGTGTTTCTCAATTTTACCATAAATTTCAACTTGTCTATTTTAGCGTACTACTTATCTTTTAAAAGTAACTTTGTTTACTGCACAATTGCATATTATATACAGGGTGGGCCAAAAGTAGCTTTACAGTTATTAAACTTTTTTGTATGCTTTAACTTGACCTGTGGTACACTTAATGACATTTTGAGCACTTAAGAGATTAAACAATTGATGTGTAAGATTGAACTAGCCATCTTGAAATTTAAAAGTACCTACATGAAAACAATAAACCTACTTTTAGACCCAAATCCTAACTTTAATAACTGTAAAGCTACTTTTGGCCCACCCTGTATATTTCAAATTCTTCAGATTTGCGGAAAGCGAAAGTGTCCTGGGCAAGTGCTATTCCTTATATAGCTGTGATAAAAACGTCATATGTTGGTAATAGTTCAGCGCAGCAAAAAGATGACTCTATTACAAATACAAAAGCTTCTTTGATTCGAGCTGAAGTGTATGTATTTTCAGATGAAAAGGTAAGTAACGTATACATTGCTGTTTTATTACAATTTTTGGACATTTACAAATTTTTTGAAGGACAGTGATGGATATTCAAAATTAAGGGCCTGAAGCAAAATTGTAATTAGGGGCCCCCAACAAATAACGTTCATAAAAAAATTTATTAACTAGGCATACCGTATTTATGGAGTGGTAAATCGGGACGTTTATTAAGAAAAAACTTTGTTAGTGTTCTCTGTGAAAAAATATACCTCAGCTTTGAAACCGTCCCAGGTTTTTTAACTTTTGTCGCTAAAAAGTAGTGATCTCTAAAAAAAAAAAAAGAGATAAAGATCTTTACATGAATTCATCCTATGATTTCCTACTTTTCGTCCGAAATTTATACTGGTATTCACAGGAAGTCATTCTCGTATTTCCCAATTTTCGTCCCAAAGTCAAAGTGATCTCTTAAAAAATAATACAGCAAAGTAAAACTATATGCGGCATTTTCCAAAAGGGGGTGGGACAAGGCAGCTGCCTCACTCGCTTCACCCAATATCCACCACTGCTGAGGAAAATTCAATTTGGTAGTTATTTGCAGTTATGCAATTGTATCATTTTGGCACAATTTAAAAAAAAATTTTAAAGGTTTACTTTTGTGATGTTCCGAGCCGTGCTCAACAAAATCATCGCAGCAAAATGATGAAAGAAGCATTGATGATGAAAGACTGGAATAGCCTTCAAAGCCGATTCTTCGTAAAAGTCACAGAAACAAAATCTACTGTGAAAAAAGTACGCAAGACCTACTTTTTTTGTACTTTGTAGAGCATGTGATACCACGAGCTGCCGATAAGTAAGTTTTTGGTAAGATGTGCACTTCAACGGAGTATATGATATTGTAGTAATTTTTAATCCAAACAATCACTTGTTTTTGTAACGCGTTTTTTTTTTGGTTTTGGTTTGAATTTACCACGATATTCGAATCTTTGTTTAACGGTATCCCAGAAAACATAGCTACGCGATTTTAATTAAAATTTTTGGCTATGTTTGCTGGGCTTACGAAAAAATCGCCGTCCGCCACTGAATACCACGCTAAACAAATTGCTTTTTAGTTTGATTTTTTTGATCAAGGTAATAAAAACACAAACTTGGTTGTTTATGACACTGTCTTGTTGCATTTTTGCAGATTAAAGGGAACTTGTTTGATGCAGATAGACAACATGATATTCAGGTTTGTTTTGTACGTTACACTTCATTTATTCTTGTTATTATTTTTGTTGTATGATTTGCAGTGGACATCGTCATATGCTGATGCTTTAAAAATTGTGCAAGATCATGAAATTGCTACAAAATCTAGATTTATTAAGAAACGTCATTATAAACCTTGTGAGTTTTAATAATATTTGTGTTATTACTATGATATCTCATTTGCTGTTGCATGAACAAAGGCATGTTTTAAAATATAGCTGGTAAAGTTCAAATTAGTAGCATCAAGTGGGACATGGACAGCTTTACTCCATATCTTGTCGTGGAACAACACGAAATGGAGTGTCACCGTGGTATCGACAAAAATAAACAGAATAATGCTAAAAGAAGAGAAAATTTAATACCTAAACATGTGAGTTCGCGTCTGACAAATAATGCATTTGTTGCGATACGGTAATAGCATACGCTTATTCTCATTTGTTTCGTTAAGTTTTTCTTCCTTTGACGATGCTTTGTTTTAACTTCTTTAGATTACCTCCCAGTTTTACCAAATAATCTTGCAAGCCTAGTATATTGTTTGAAAAAGTGTTTCAAAAGTGCACATTTTAGAAAAGGGAAGCTCGACATTTAACTTTTAGCCTAAACCTAACTTTTAATATGTCAATAGTTAATGGATCATCATATTTCAAACAAAAAATTGCTTGTACAAAGCACAAAGAAGGTCGGTTGCAGCGCCACCGTTCTTCTTACAGAAGTTGCAACATTTCCACAGCACCACGTAAGCATTTGTGTGCTATATTTTGTTGTTGCTATTTTTTTTTTGGGAAAAACTTGTTTATTATCATTCTACTTCAAGTAGATGACTTTTGAAAAAGTGGAGCTTGCGTGCTATTGGTCATAAGTAGATTTTATTTATTTTTTTATTATAATAATAAAAATATAACTTTTTCCAATCATAGCCCCAAAAAAAAAAAATAGGAAATTTTTGGTCTTCGCCCTACATTTATAGACATATTTATTTTTTCAGCCGCAGGAAAATATTTTTTGTTGCTGCGCCTGTGTCTGTCCGGAATTCCGCCTATTCAAATATGCGAATTCTTGGCTAATCTCATGCTTTTGCCCTGTATAGGTTTATGTTGTATATACCATCAGACATAATGCCCGATTTTGCTGTTGATATTTATATATTTACTAATATTTTGCTTATTTTACTTTAGATTTCAAACTTTGACCCAGCATCGATGGTTAAAGCGGAAAAAGAAATTCTCAAGGCTATTTCCACCAAAGATTCAAACCTGCTGCAAGAATCAGCTTGTATTGTGCGACTGCCATCATTAAATGTTCATACCAAACACATGGTTGACAAGGTAAAAGTTTGTTAATAGCTATTACTATTGTTTGCAAACTTAGTTAAACTTTTTGTAACAGCTGTCTGCTATTCAACAACCGGTGGACAAAAAAGTTATTGAAAAAATATATGCCTTAGTTAATGATGGTTTATGCAATTTAAAAGAAATTGAAAGAGCTTTGCAATTTTTTGTCAAACATGAAATGTTTAAAGGACGAGATCCTCCAGAATTAACAAATAGGCGTTTTTTTCCTACAAAGAGAGACATAAGAAATCATTATAACTTAGCATTTTCGAAGCGAAAACTGGCAAAGCTGGATCAAGAAAATGTTGCTCGACTGATTGAAGAATGGCGCAAGTCGGCAACCGATCAAGACAATATCTTTTTCCGTCCTTATATAGCTGCAGAGGCAGATGCAATCGTTACAACTGTTCAAAGTAGTCACGATGAAAATTCTCCCATAATAATTGCGAAACAAACTTTATTATTTGTTTATCAATTGCAGTGGCAGCAAAGACTATTGCTACGCTATGGCCAAGATATATGTTTGTTAGACGCAACTTATAAAACATCCAAATATGCATTGCCTTTGTTTTTTCTGAGTGTGAAAACTAATGTTAATTATCAAGTGGTAGCTACTTTCATACTTCAAAATGAAACCGAAACAGATATCGAAGAAGCTTTAAAAATTTTGAAGCAGTGGAACCCTTTATGGAGTCCGTCTTATTTCATGACAGACAAAAGCTATGCTGAGATACACGCAATAGAACGTTCCTTTTTGGGTAAGTGCTTACGTCTAATATAATTTGTTCTGCAGCGTGCTCTAGTGGTTCAAGCGTAGTAATCGTGATGAACATACTCTCGGTTCAAAACCTACTTGCGCCATTCTGTTGTTTCCTTGGGAAAACACTTAGCGACACTTTCCCTGCTTTGGTGGTCTTGGCAAGCAGTACAAAAGTTCAGTCAAATGTCTATAAAGCTAAAAAAGTAAATCAAAAAATTTTAAATGGACAGCAATATCTCGATCCTCAGGAAGCAGGTCGGGGTAGACTAATAGTTTGCCCCATATATAGCGCCTCCGTCGCTGCTAGTCAGGTATTACAGATGTAGTCACTAATTTCTTTAAAGATGTATTATCTTATCACCATAATGATATTTAGAGCATTTCGCTAGAGCACATCGGATATCATTAAGGTAAACTGAGCATCAAGTTTGCGTCTTTTTGCATACAAATCACGCACTGAGCTATTTCCCTTTTATTATTTAAGTATTAATAGACATAATGCAATTATGCTAATTGTGTTTTTGGTTGCTCATTATTAAGTTGCATATATAATGTGTTGTATCAGAGCAACTAAAAAGTTTAATGTTTTGTAGGCTGTCGTGTTTTGATATGCGATTTTCACCCAGAGCAAGCTTGGGAGAGGTGGACCAAAAAAGCGGAAAATGATATTGGAAACGATCGAGAAAAACTTCTAGCCCTTATGCGTGCTGTCGCAAAAGCTGATGGTCCTCCAACTTATAGAAATGCTTTAAATAATTTAACCAGTTCTTGCATCTGGAAAAACAACCATAAATTTCAAAAATATTTTACAAACATTTGGCTCAGCGAAAAAGAGGTAAAATGATCTTTTAATAAAGCGATTCAATGCTTACGAAGCATTATTTTTTTAAAACTTTATGCTTTTTCAAACAAATAATTCTTTTCTTTTTAGCGATGGCTGTGGCTGTACCGAGTCGACAAGCTGCGCGTATTTATACGAACAAATAATGGTGTTGAGCGTCAAAACCGTATTTTGAAGCAGTGCCATCTTCGCTTTCGAATCGACAAATCGTTGTCAGGTTTGCTAACGGTTCTCCACAAAGAATTTTTTCCAGAGTCTTGGCGCAGGTGTGCATAATGTTGCTTATAGGCGTATTATCATGACTTTTATAAAACTTTTTTTATTTAGCTACAAGCAACACAATATCATGGTTTCAAGCGACTACAAACAATACAACATAGACGTTCCAAAATATCTTTGGAATCGACCTAAAAAGTTAGTCAAACATTGCATGAAAAGGCTACGCTCAGCATCTGAAATTGACAAAGCTGCAATCTGTAGAAAGAAAGATTTTTTTACCGTGAAAAGTTCGTCAATCAATGAGGTATATGAAGTTTCATTTTCTAACTCACGAGGTTTTCCCAAATGTTCTTGTCCAGATTTTGCGAGTAATTTCCTGCCTTGTAAACACATGTTTGCTATCTTTGAAAAGTATACTGATATATCATGGGAGCATTTTCCATTATGGTATCGTGATTCAGTGTTTTTGACTTTAGATGAAGACGCGATTGGCAGAGATAATTCGGCAAATTTTCCAGAAATTGTAGAACAAAGTTTTGTTAACAGTAATTTAAAAGCTTCTGTATTACACAAGAAATCTTGCCACACAGAACTTGAGGTACGTGGCAGCACTAATTTTAAAAAAGTGATAGATCGAATTGGCACTTTACTGAGTGAGATTCGTAATGTTTGTTTTGACGTTACTTCAATAGATTCATTAATTAGTGCCGAGTTAACCCTGAAAGACATGCTTAAAAGTTTGCTGAAGTCGTGTGACCATGATGCTGGGTTAAGACTATCCGGGAATAATATAAAAAGGTCGTTAGCCATAAACGCAAGCCATCTTACGTATGTGATCAATTGCCTCGTAAATATTCGAAGCCCAACCCTTTTGCTTTGCGAGTTGGAGAAGCAGCTAACAAGATGAAGCCGTTGTACCGAGTCAAAGGTTTGCCGCCATTAATTCCCGAAATTAGTAGACGCGCTGCTGATAAAAATTACGAGAACGAAAAAAGCGAAACAATTGTTACTGCAGACTCCATAAAAAACTTTGGGATTGATAAGAAAAGCGATTCCCAATTTACGCCTTCCATACATTTTGTAAGGTCATCCCATCTTGACAAGAATTTATTAAAAAACGGACCGCATGCCGTGTCTCTACTACAGTTAAAGTCTTTGGAACCTGTGCTGCCTGAGACCGACTTGATGTTGTTGAAAGCATGTGACAAACAATTTAACATTGGTTGGCTTTACGACGAAATTATAAATGGCTATCTATGGCGAATTTGTAAAGAAAATACCAAATGTTTATACGTATCCTCAATGAATGTTTTGGTTCTGGAAAAAGGTGGTTCTGTAAAAAAAATGTGGGAAAACATGGACTTACAAGACAAAGAACTTATTTTTATGCCGTGGAATCCTTCTGGCTTGCACTGGATTTTGCTTGTCGTAGACTTGTTGCGAAGCACTTTGCTGTACCTAGATCCTCTTCAGCAATCGTGTTTAGACACTAGTTTTTTTGTTAAAACAGCAAAACGTTTTACAAATTGCTTATTATCTCAGACGTTTAAAAGTTCTATAAGTAAGATTGAAGCACCGTGTAGAATTATGCAACAAGATTTTTCAAGTTGTGGAGTGTTTGTATGCATCTATGCCAAAATGCTTGCTACGGGGCACAACCTTTGCCCACCAATTAATTGTATTTCCAATTTTTGACAAGAAATATTCAAAACATTGGCAGGAAATTGCTTAAAAAGTGAAAGAGAAAAAGACTGCTGCTTTCTTTGCGACAAAGCTGAACATTATGATTGGATTGCTTGTACGAGATGTGATCAATGGATGCATTGTTTTTGTGCTAAAACTACAAAAGAAGAAGGGGATAAAAACGACAATTTCACTTGTCCTGCTGAAACATAAAAAAAGCTAACGATCTCAAGCATCATTTGGGAGAGATTGGAATATGCGACTACACTCAGTTTTCATGCAGATTTAACCTGTACTTTGTCATGAGTTTTATAAAATTTTTAGAATAAACGTTTTACCATAAAACATACTGTACAGTGCGCTTTATTTTTTATTTTATTCCTACATTTATCCTCCCGACTCGCAGGAAAGCGACGGAGGCGCTAATATATAGGGTAAGCAATTACCCCGACCTGCTTCCGGAGATGCCAAGATATTGCTGTCCACTTGTAATTTAATAGAGATATGAGTGTAATTTAGAACTGCTTGCCAGGACAACCAAGCAGGGCAATGTGTGGTAAAGTGTCCTCCAAGGACACAACAGAATAGCGCGAGTGGGTTTTGAACCGAGACCATGTTGGTCACGAGCCCGCCCTTTAACCACTCAACCACGCTGCCGACAATAATAAAGTTGACTAATACAAAAATAGAAAGACTGAAACAGTCAACAAACAAATGGCAAAATTGTTTTTTGCTGTTTTATTCTTTATCTTAAAAGTTTGCCTTTTTACAAAATCTTTCTGGTCTGTAACTTTTTCTTTAAAATTGTTCAACTCAATAGCTATTTCTTAAGAAAACTTAAGATTAAAACTGAAATTGTATAAAAGTGTTACCTCCAAAATGATTTAATTTATGTACTACCCACAAACTCGATAACAGTTTAATTTCATTAATAAGACAAAGCTTAATTAAAGTACAAAACTTAATTTTTTTGAATTAATCAATATTGATGTTAGTTGTATCAGAAAAACTAAAAGAAAATTTATTGTTGCTAAATGCCTATTTTTCAATCATTGTCCCTAACTGGCTTACCATTCAATGATGAATTTACTTATTTATCTCACAATTACACAATTTTCAATCCTTTTCAATTAACAGTTACAATAAAATCAATTCTACGCGCAGCAAAATTGTTTTGATGATGCCGTTATCGAACACATTTATGTAAGACAAAATAAAATAACTTCTGATCTATGAGATATTGGCGAAAAAAAAAAACAAGTTAAGATAATGTCATTATCGGAGTGCTATTAATTAAGAATGCTGTCCAGATGTGACCGCGCATTGGACAGGAGGGATAAAAAACGAGAAGAGTGTCCAGGGGGGAAAGTTGTCCAGGTGCACTTTCACAGAACACTGCCAGAGCGAGGTCACATCGCTACTATTTAATTAGAACCATGCATTTAGGTCATTAAAACGGAGATAGGTCATCACATCTAATTTAAAAAAGTGTAAAAATTGATCGATCTGTTAACAAATTTCAAATACATAAAATCTCCTCGCTATTGGCAGCTGCAAATATTGCATTGCGTGAGGTCACGAAAATAATCCAATTTTCCGCCGGAAAAGCGATTTACATTACGAATTGTGATCCAGGCCATTTACGTGACTTTCCACAAACATTGCATTGATGGAATTGACAAGCCATTTCGACCCTCCCCAGTACAGGGAAGGGGACTGCACCACCACAGTGAGGTGGCTGTTCTTCATCGTTTAGAAAGACGTCGTAAGATAGTGGACAAAAATAATAAATTTGAAAAGTATACAAAGGTAAAAACAGTTTAAAAAAATGTAAAACAATAAAATCAAATAGAAACAAAGCAGTAAAACTAAACTACACAGTAATGTGCCATAAAAGCAAACGAATAAATTCCGAATTCTAAAAATTACGACAAAAAAGAATAAATGTACAGCGCATCAGTCAATGGCCGCTTATGGTTGAATTTGTTGATGGCACCGCAAATTTTAATGTACACGTATGTACTGTACTTTTGCATTGTCTGTCAACATTTTTCAATGCTTAATTCTTATAATAAAAACGTTTATAAAACTTTCCAAAAACTGCCATATTCTTTTCAGCATTTTTGCAAATTAGCGATTTTTTTTCTTACAGTGTATAGAATTCCAATAACGAAGTAACGACTTTTAATGACCTGTACAAGAGGTAGTAACAAATTGCCACCTTAATTCATTTCCACTTATTTAGTCTAAATCAATGAAATAAATGATGGCCATTACTATAAATTGATAACCAGCAAACATATACTGATAGCCAACATTGTTAAATATAAGTACAGAGCATGACATTTTGACGTGATGACGATATATTAAATTAGAAAAAACAGATAGTAAAAACGATTATTGGAGCTGCAGCTCATGGACATATCCTTCACCGGTAATAAGGAAAACCAACATTAAAAGCAGGAAAGTAACGCAAAAAATCTTCATCATAAAGTGCTTAACTATGTTGCTTAGATTTTCAACAGCAAAGCATTTCTTAACCAGGAATGAAATGCTTCACAACAGTGAAATTGTAAAAATTGATCGCCTTGTTTGTCTTTCTTGAAACCTGTTTAAGTAATAAAAAAATCAAATTGGAACCTGTTTAAACAATTAAAAAATCAAATTGAAAGAAAGCAAGCAAGTAAAACTTGGAGTGGGTTGCTTTTTGGCGTTTATGCTTTTCGCTTCCTACAATTTGGCCAATGTTAAGAGGCAGTGTTAAAGAGATGGAAGGAGTACTTTGAAAAACTGATGAACGAGGGAAATAACAGAGAACCTAAGACAGAGAAAGCAAAAGTGGTTAACGAAGAGGTAAATTGTGTCAGTACAGAAGTGAAAAATGCACTAAGAAGGATGAAAAAAGGTAAAGCGGTTGGGCCAAATGAGTTGCCAATAGAAGTTTGGAAGTGCATGGGAGAGATGGAGATAAAATTTTTGACCAGACTGTTCAACAGACTATGTGGGTGAACGGATGTCAGAAGAATGGAGATGGAGTGTGCTTATCCCAATCTATAAAAACAAAGGGGACACACAGTGCTGTGGAAAGTACAGAGGAATAAAGCTAATGAGCCACACAATGAAAGTACGAGAAAGAATTATTGAAGCCAGGCTAAGGGATATAGTAGAGATCACTAAACAGCAATATGGATTTATGCCAGGAAAGGGAACCACTGATGCCATGTTTGCTTTGAGAATGTTGATGGAAAAGTACAGGGAAGGTCAAAGAGAGCTATTGTGTATTCGTGGAGCTAGAGAAAGCTTACAACAGGGTTCCGCAGGAAGAGCTGTGGTACCCTATGAGAAAATCAGGAATAGCGAAAAAGTATGTGTGACTTTTACAGGATATGTACAAGGAAAGCAAAACATTGGTGAGGTGTGCAATAGGAACCACAGAAAGTTTCACGGTTAAGGTTGGACTGCACCAGGGATCAGCGTTAAGTCTGTTTCTGTTTGCAGTGATAGTGGACAGGCTAACGGACAAAGTAAAGAGAGAGTACATTAGGGGTATATCAGGGGTACAGTTAAGGTAGAACAGTTAGGAATGAAGATGAGGGAGGGCAGGCTGAGGTGGTATGGACATGTCATGAGAAGAGATTAAGATTATGTAGGAAGAAAGATGATGGAAATGGAGTTAGGAGGAAAGAGGAAGAGGGAGACCAAAGAGAAGATTTATAGATGTTGTGAAAGAAGATATGGGGAAAGTTGGTGCAAAAGAGACAGACATTGAAAATAGGATGGCTTGGAAAAAGATGATACACTGTGGCTACCCCTGATTGAAGGGAAAGGCAGAAAGATTTTTTTAAAAAATAAACTTTATTGCTGTAATTTTTCTTTTCTTCATATGACCATATATACATAATATATAAATAACATTTTAAGCAAAAGAAGCAGGGCTGGGGTGTCAGTATTAGCACTTTAAAAGGTCACGTGATTAAAGCGCCAAGCCTATGATCAACACGATATCGGCTCAAAGCCCACTCATGCTATTCTGTTGTGTTCCTGGGAAAGACACTTTACGGCACTTTCCCTGCTGGGTGGTCTTGGCAAGCAGTTATAAATTACAGTCCCTATTTGTATAAAATTTTAAGCGGACAGCAATATCTTGGCATCTCTAGAAGCAGGTCAGGGTAGTTGCTTACCCCATGTATTAGTGCCTCCGTAGCTTTCCTTTAAGTCAGGAAGATAAATATAGAGATAAAATAAAAAAATAAGTGGTGTAGGTGTCAGCAAAATTGTTTCATCAATTATTTTTAAAAATTCTGATATATAATTATTGATTAATTAATATTCATATTTAGATACATTAATAGTTACAGCTATAGCCTTCTATTTAGACTGTATATCTAGTTAAATGGTAAAGTAGGCTGATGAGTCTTGTGGCAAGGATGAAATAGCATATTAAACTTTTACAAAGTGCTGGTGTCAACATATTTTTTTGCTGACACCCAAGCCCTCAATAGAAGAACTGCTCAATATGTTAACATTAGGAAAGATTTGAAAAAAAAATTTTGAACGGGAGGATTGTTGGAATCATAGATAAAAGGAGGGGCTGGATGTGACACTCTTACTTGTTGTGCAAACTGCTTTTTTATAAAATGTAACTTTCGCAATAAGAACATATTGAAAAATCATAAAGTACTCACCACAATATTTTTGGTTTTCAATTTTAACTTTGGCATCTTCATTACTGCTGCATTAAAAACCTTTGATTCTTTCTACAAAAACCAGACTCAATGAATCACTAATTTCAAACAAAATAAAAAACTAAATTTGATGCTTAAATCGAATTAACACTCAACAAACATATTAATTTGATTTAAAGCATCAAAAGTAGTTATTTATTTTATAAATAATTTTGTTATTTCATATATTGTTAATTTTGTAAATATTTTGTTAATTTTTCAAAAAAAGTAAAACATTTACTTAGGTGTTTGAAGTTTGTTGACATCTAAAATATCTTCTGCTTTCCTTGCTTTTCTTCTAGCATCTTTATATGAATTGGAAAATATAACATCAAGTCAAGAGTAGATTGCTTTTGCCTATGCACTTTAAGAATTTACATCTAATTCTGTGTTCCCTGCCCAGTCACTTTAGATGACCACAAAGGAATTCTTGGTTCATTCCTGTAAAATAAATTTGAATTTTGAAATTTCTTTGATTATCAATGGAAGTTTAGAAATCGCTGTTCTTTAGAGCTATTATGCTCATATGTAACAAACAATGAACAAAATAAATTTTCACTAACAAAATGCATATAAGAAATGAAAAAATCAAAGCAACTGCAAATACATACCTTTTCATCAGAAAATGCATAAACTTCAGCTTGAGTTAAAAAAGCTTTTTATTTTTTATACGATGCGGTATGCTTTTTTCTGCAACCTAATGTAGCCAACAAATGAAATCTTTGGCACAGCTACATCTTGAATACCACAATTTGTCCAGCACACTTTTGTTTTCTGCAAATTAAAAAAAAATTTATCATATATATTAGATTTCAAATTTTTTAGACAATAACATCTTTTCAATTTGTTTTATCCTGATTATGAAAGCATCAGGAATCTGTGATACAACAGAATAATATATTAAAAGTAAAAATCAGACTGTATGATACACATTGAAATGCAATAATTCTTAACATAAATTTCTGAGCAGCTGCAAAAGTTTTGATTGAAGCTTTTAAAAGTTTGTAACTTTATAAAATCTTTTAAAACAATAAAATTTTGTAACTTTATAAAATCTTTTAAGACAATAAGTTTTTTTGCAAATTTTAATTCTCTTTATCTGTATACTGAAAAAACATAAATTAAACAAAGCTGTTACCTTAATAAAATTTTGTAACTTTATAAAATCTTTTAAGACAATCAAGTTTTTTTGCAAATTTTAATTCTCTTTATCTGTATACTGAAAAAACATAAATTAAACAAAGCTGTTACCTTTAAAATCAGTAAACTTTAACTTCCCAACAAGTACGGTACGATATTTTGGGTAATAAACCAATTCTTAACATAAATTCAGTATTTTGTTTCATTTTCTTCTTGGTAACTGGCTAGCGGCAGCCATTCTTTTTTATTCCTAATGACGTAATGACGTAACACACACGTTTGCGTACAATTTAAAAAAGAAAAAAATGACTTCTCTCATTGTGCTGCAGTGACTGGCAATTTTTGATGTTTTATCATCTACCTTAGAATTCAACATGGACGTTATTTTTTTATTTTGTGCAACACTTGGTGACGATATTTTCATTCAATTTCTTTTCTGGAATCCTGTAGGGTAGGTGTATCATATTACCTTTAGTATCAAACTACCTTACTGTACCCTACTGTAAACGGCTGTAAACGTGCCTTAAGGGCTGAACGAAGCAAAAACAATTAATGAAAGAAACAGAGAATGTTGCATTTTACTGTTGTAGTGGAAACAAGCCTTTTTCAGTATGAAACCCGTTTTGAGATTATGATCGGGCAGAAACAGTATACTGTACTGTACAGTGGTAAACTAAGCAGCCTATAACGGTATAACATTAAACAAAGAAAAAAACTTACCGAACTTTGTTTATCCAAAAACATGGCAAATCCCAACAAAGTTTTGACTAATACAGCTCACTATAACAAAATTTTTCACCATTTTTAACAATGTATAACCTAAACAGATAATTGCGTAATCTTCCATAAATAGATATAAAATACAATCAATAATACACGTACATTTCTAATAATTCCATGAGCAAATATCCTGGTTTCTCCAAACACAAGCTGGTTAATTGCCTAACCGTTTTTTTTAATTACTCGACTAACTATGGACAAATATTTTGTTTACTTGGTTTAATGGTATAATTAAGTTTATTGATTCCTTTGATCATACTTTTTTTCATTTGCTGTTAAATTTCTGCTTTAGTGAATCGACATTGACCCAGTAATTGAGAATAAGAAGATAGCGGCTAAACCTAAGCCGCACAACGTCAATTTTCCGTAGTATCAGTCCATAAACTTTACAACAAAGTAATAAGCGCATAAAAAACAAAAATCAAACGATAAAATTTTACCAAAAATAGAAAAATATACTTTTGTAATTTTATAAATGCTCAACTACGTGATTGATTGAGAAAAAAAATATAGATTATATGGGTGAAATGAACATTCTTTGAAAAGAATGCTGTATAAACATTTATGGAGAAAACCACAAACTTCGTGACTTTTTTTTTTTTTTTTTTTTTTAATCTCTATATTTATCCTCCTGACTCGCAGGAAAGCGACGGAGACGCTATACATAGGGTAAGCAATTACCCCGACCTGCTTCCGGAGATGCCAAGATATTGCTGTCCGCTTGTAATTTAGTAGAGATATTACTGTAATTTAGAACTGCTTGTCAAGACCACCAAGCAGGGGAAAGTGCCGTAAAGTGTTTTTCCCAAGAACACAACAGAATGGCGCAAGTGGGTTTTGAACCGAGACCATGTTGATCATCAGTCCGGTGCGTTAACCACTCGACCACGCTGCCGACTAACAACAAACAAAAAGCAAAACCGTAACAACAAAAAGCAAAACAAAAAAAAACTATCAAAAAAGTCCTGCCAAAATGAAAATATAAAATGTTCCTTGTCGTACCAAAAAAGTATTAAAATTTAAGCTACAAAAAAGCAACAGAAAATAAGTGTACGTCTAATAAAAACTTACTAAAATTTTTCATCATGATCAGTAGTTTTTAGATTGATAAATACTAATTAGCAGCCCAATTTTCTTCTGAATTATTTCAAACTCGTACTGTTTCTGTTTTTTTATAAAATTGTTTCAAGTTTCCTAAAAAAATATCAAATAAGCAGCCAACAGTTGGATCAAGTTAAAAAAAATGGCCATAAATTGATCAAGTAAAAATATGATCTCTAATTTGAACTAATAAAAAAACCTATAAAAAACTCCTAATTTGAATTGAAATTTTTGAATAAAGTTTAAAAAATAGACCTGGAAGTTAATTTAATCCTCTTATTTAAACAAGTGATATTTAATTTTCTTTATTTTCTTTCATTAAATTTAATTTTGTTCGGTTTTTTTATAAAAACTTTTTTTACTTTTGAATTGGAAAATTCTTTGAGCTGTTTTAAATTCAGCTCAAAAATTTTATGCAAAGTGACACAAAATGACGCATTTCATTGATGCTTTATCGTTTATATGGAAGATTAAATCTACGTTTGAGCTGCAATAAATGCAGCTCGCTCAACCTAATCATATGCGTAGCAAGTGCAACGCTTTGCTGTCAGTACAACACTTCGCTTGCTTTCATAAAGCTTTTTAGTTAAATACTTAGTTAGCAATAAACTTTAATATTCTTCAAATTAATAAAAAATTTGTTTTACAGATGGCAGATGCAAAGTCGGAAAAAGTGGGGGGGGAGGGGAAATTGTTTTTAAAATTTGCAAGATAGAAGCATTGTTTAGATTTGTCTTGACAATTATATAATTTCGACCAAAATCTAATCCACAAAGTTTGAAATTGTCGATCTAGACTAGGGGCACTTAAATTTTTTGAAAAAGAGCCGCCTTACATATAATAGTAATTTAGCGAGGAACACAAAATTCAGAAAAAAAGTACTTTTTTATTATATAAACGTACTTTCAACAAACGTAGACTTTAGCAAATTGGAGACAAAATTTTTCTACAAAATTGATGAGGACCAAAAAAAAGCTTTTTATTTGAGTTCAAACTGGAAAATGTAAATCTTTTTAGTGCAAAATGAAGACCGTAAAAACAGAAAAGTTCAAATTTTTTGAATAAATCAAAAACTTTTGCGTGTTAAGTAAACGAAACAGCGGCCAAAATTGAAGACCCTTATTTATCTTTCTATCTATTTTTTTGTCTTCACTAACTTTTTAATAATTTTTTTTCCATTAAACTTATACTTAAATTTTGCATTAGTTAAGAGAGTGCCTTTGTGACCAAAAAAGTACTCTTGTTAAAATTTTGCCCAACCCGCCTAAAAACTTTGTGGTGCCTGTGATTTCAGCACCTCTTTGTTTTTTACTTTCCACTGGTCTACAATAGGGTGGAGTGAAAAAAAAATTTGAAAAAAGTGTAGTTCTTAAATCCTGCCAAATAGGCTAAAATTTCAAAAAAATTGGTTTTGGCGAGTTGCTACCTTTGGGGGGCTAGCAATCCCCCAAAATGTGTTTTTGGGGTTTTTGGTAAAATTGACAAAAAATGTCGTAACTCGGCAACCGCTTATCGTAGAGGCATGATTTATGGCTCAAAATTTGCAGAATCATCATGTTTCTCTATGTGCTAAGAGAAAGTTTTTGTCTATTTCCACAAGAAAAAAAGTTATAATCGATAAACCGTTTTTTATGCTCAATACTCGAAAATTGCGATGTATGGAAATAACTTTGATCTAACATTTGAAATGATATATGTCTAACTGATAAGGACTAATTATGACAATCACAATATAAGGACTAATTATGACAATCACAATATTAACAAGATGATTTGGGATAACTTTGGTCACCAGACAAAGTACCTAAATAGGCCTACTCATAAGGTACAGAACGTGCTAGCTTTACTGCCCATAAAATGTTTAGTATTTCAGTAATTTAAAGAAAATCTGTTACATCTCATTACTTTCGAACTGTTGATGCTGATATTGGGTTGTTTTGCCTAAGGAGTGAGAGAAAAATAAAAAAGCAAGTTAGAGTACACCAAATACCCTACGCAAAATGAAGCGCATCAGAATTGCACTTTAGTGTCAAATTTTTTCAAAAGTTTTCGAGATTTAATCTTCTGGCGAATCAACCCATCTCTTCGCTCAAATCCTTCAACTTGTGCTGCGGCCTCTGTTACCATTTTGACATGGCGCTCTACACATTGGTTGTGACATGGGTGGTCGAGCTGCAGTGGTCTTATCCGGCATTGTTCAATATCTAAATCAGTTAAATGTTCAATTACCGGAGGCTGCTGATGGCAAGATGTTAAATTCACCATCTTGTAGTACGAGTTCACTGTTAGATCCAGTGTGGACGGTTCAAACAGCCGTACAGTTGAGGCGGTATCATAATATTTTGCTCCTTCCAAAGAATATTCTTCACTGCGACTGTCAACCAAGTCATAATTATCAAATGAAACCGTTGATGGCAAGTTTCCACGAATCGAAAGCACTTTGTTCACTCCTCGCATTCGTATCTCCTCATCATTGTCACCCAACATGGCGATCAAGACATTTTCCTGGTGTGGGAAAAATGCATTTCGTTGCACAACTTTAAGAGCAGTTTTCCGAACAGCTTCGTCAGGCACCTGAAAAATTCGTTGGACCAAATTGAAAAAATTTCTAGATCCGCAAGTTAGTTGACTATTTAACTTAATTTCAAACCAACTTGGAAAGTAAACTTGAAGACAAAACTTCGTCAGAGTTTCCAAGTTTGAGGAGGGTTCATCCACCGAAACATAATATCTGAGGATTCGACAGCCCAGAGTTAGCCAGCGTGAATGCACAATGGAACCTACTTTTAAATATTGCAAGTCGCTGTCGACAACTCCCATGATTATTGCTGAACATATCTTGTAAGCATAGTGTTGATAAGTTACTCAGATCATTAACAACTGACTCTGGCAACTGTACAAACTGAGGGTTTGAAATTGACTTAAAATTAGCAGCAACCGGCCAACTTGAAACATCTCCAGTTAAACACTTCCCAATTGGTCCTGCAAATGTGTCAGGACTATTGGTGGTTCCATCAAGCATAGTAAAGTCATGGCGCAAGGGTAGTTCATTGGTATGTAGTAGGCAAATTACCCATTGTAGTGGCTTGTTCAATAGTTCTTCCAACTTACGAATGCAACCATTGAACTTGCCTGTCATTGCTGCAGTTCCATCAGTGCCAACTACTGTAAGCTTGTCATGTAATTCGGTGTTGGCAATGGTGTTGAAGATCTTTTGTGCTATGGTTCTTCCTTTGCCATCCTCTGTGGAAAAATGAGAAAGATAGTATTCACCAGGCTGCCCAACCATTGTATAGTGATCTTGAAGTTGCACAGACCTGTAAAACTTGTCATTTGGCCCTTGCATGGTGGCCTGTGTTGCATCTTCGCGCCCATCAAAGTATATGGCATTCACTAACTTGAAATTTTCTTGCTCCTTTTTCCTAATTTCAGCACGGCATCGTTCTCGCTCTCTTCGAAGCTTGCTACGATCAATAACGTATGTGTTGTCATCATCAGTAATTAGACCCAAATCTTGCATCACACTATTAGCGATTGCAGCAGCAGCTCTGTCGGATATCTGAAAACGCTCACTCATCCTTGCAAGGTTTGACCAAATCATTCGATTCTGATTTTCATATGGCATTGATTGAGAAACAAATTCAGAAGCAGCAGAAGATTGCGTTTGGTCTGTGTTGGTTGAACTAGAATCTGACAGATAATCCAAAGCTGACTCAGGCACTGATGTAACTGATGTAACGGAAGAACATGTTGGTGGTTCTGGATGAGGTTGTAAGGGTCGAGAGCGCCTCAAAAACTGTATGTCAGCTGACGTTGAAGGAACCACAGCATCCACACATTTTCCAACTCGCTTACTAGTTTGATCTTTATAAAAAGCATAATCATCATCTGTCATTTTCAAACCATGTTGTTTCTCCAAAATTCTGCGCTGCTTATCGTCAGCACAAAAAACATCAAATATTTCATCAATAGTTGACATAAACTCTTTTTCCTTTTGTAAAAATGCTTCTCCTCGTTTTTTCTTTGACCAGCAATCAAGTGCACTGAAACAATTCACAAAACTTTGAACTTTTTTCGAAATGGTGTACAGATGAATGGGATATACGTTGCACCATACCCATCTGTCATAAATTTCTCTGGCAATGTCATTTGCAGCATTGAAGGTTCGAAAGTTTTTCAAATGAAGAATGCGTTCTATTACATGTCGCTTGGTAGGCAATACTGTAGACTCTACAATATCAAAAGCTTTTGTTAGATTAAAAAATGTAGCAAAAGTATGAAATATTGTGGGCATTTTTTATAATTTTATCATAAGTATAGTTTATTGTATAAGTAATCAAATAATTTTGTCTAAAGCTAAATTGTGTCGCAGATAAATTAAATTTCACCAGGTAAAAGCGAATTCTATTAAATGTATTTTTTTTTATATTTTGCTATATAAGTGTATAGTTAGTAAATTGATTATGGCCTTTCTTTATAATTGGGATAATTTTTACTTTTTTTTGATGCGTCAGGATATTTTTCTTGTTTTATAAAAGAATTAAAAATATTACCGATGAATGGCGAGATGATGGAATAGTCGTTTAAAAAAAAAATTTTCAACATCATGTTCTTCAATTGTTTTCTGATTATTTAATGCTTTTATAATGAAACTTTTTTAGTGGTTGAACAAATATATTTAAAATACTCTACAATACATTTTTATTTCTCAGCCATTAATTAACTTTGCCTTGTTGTTTGTCATGCTAGAAAAATTTGCTAGTAAAATGATGATCCGAAAAACTGCAGATTGTTTATAATTGCGCTCTACATATGGCTTCTTAATATCCGCGTCCGCTTAAGTCTAAATCAACCTTTGCACTTTAGATTGCTACCGTGTTGGCACAACGTTTAGTTAGTATATGTTTGTAAGGCAACTACAATATTACGCTAAGCGAGATTTTTTAGAGTAGCTACATTATGCTGGATCTAAATTTTAAGTTTAGTTTCTAATAGAATTTCGTTTTCGATTTACCGACAACTTTTCTCATCGGGTTCGTCCAACTTACAGTATTTCAAGAAAAAATGCAGAATTTAAAAGCACAAATTTATTTTAAACCAGAACTTTTAAAATTGCAAAGCAAAACTTTATTTTCATTTTTCTTCTTCTGTACGAGTATTAATTTTTTTCTGTAATGCAAAAAATTATTGTAAAATAAAAAGTTTTGTCGGCAAAAGACACACTTTAAGTTAAAATTGTCATGAAAAAAAGTAATTAAAATTTTTAGGATGCCGTTTTACTATGTGACCTACCTTTTGAATGTGAATAGTATGTGGCCTACCTTTCGTAAAGGTAGGCCACATACTAAACCGGCACCATTTTTAGTTCAGTTAATCGTTGATATTTTAAAATTTATGCTGATTAAGCCAATTGGTGACGATTTTACAACAATAAATTTCTTGAATTTCTTTTGTTAATTACTTACACTTAAATGATCTCAAAAAGTAAAGAAATATTTTTTTGAAATTGTTATTGAGCCGAAATCGTCATTCAGTAATTGTTACAACTGTTAACAACTGAAAACTTGTTTCGGTGGAGCCCAGTTTTAAATCAATATAGTTTGAATATTACCCAAAAAAATCATAAAATTACAAAGATGGATTAATTTTGTGAATATTGGAGTCAAAACAATTAAAGTTGTTACGTTTTCTCATTTGATATGATGAAATACAGTTAAATGCAACTCTTATAAAATTCAACGGTTGCTTTTTTTAAAAGTAAAACTAAAATTGTCATTTCGCTAACGTTATTGCTTCTATATCATAAATAAGTTTAATAGCAAATAAGTTACTCCGAACATTTAAGTTTTAAGTTGTTAGTAATCTGCAAACAACGGTTTGGAAAACGCTGGAAATAGCAACCGCGTTTTTTCGAATAGAAGCGGTGGCTTTTATTTATTTTGTGACCATTTTGTGCATTTTCAAGGCAAGGCGGCTTCTAATCAAAAACGGTATATAATTTTCTAGCTCAAATTATTATTTTGCTCATTGCTGAGAGGTAGGGGAACAAAACCTGAAAAGAGATAAAAACTGGTAATTGTTTTCCTTGCCTGCACTATATATCCAAAACATGGGAGCATAAAAAAGTAGATAGCGCTCTTACAATCTTATTATACGTACCTGTCCCTAAGATTATACAATATTGTCCAAAATTAAATAAAGCAAACCCAAAACTATTTGCAGTTCAAGTAAAAAAAATAGCGCGGCTGAATTTTACAAGTAAAGACTATTTTGCTTTTTACTAAGTTTTTGTAAACATTTTCTTTAGCGCGATAAAAGTTTGCATTTGTTGAGAGTGCCTTTCCATCAAAAAAAGTGCTTTTTTCAACTAGATTTAGTCACTTTCGCCGAAAAACTTTGTCGCCCCTGCTGAGGGGTACAATTTGGGCTAATAATTCGAAAAACACAGCAGCTTTTTATTAAGAGGCGCGTTATACTGGCGTGATTACGTTATTTTGTGATGTTAAGAAAAAAATACTGTACGGCACTTCTTTTCTTAAAAAGTATTAAAACAAAGTTTTCATTTGTAATATCTCTTTGAAAAAATTTAAAAAACAAATAAAAGTTTTCAACTGGCCCGCAATATTTTGGAATCTCCAATAGCAGATCTAATTATAACTCCTCCGACGTTTTTTTGTGAGCTAAAAGAATAAATATAGAAATGAAAATACTTTGTTCTTACTAAATATTAAATTGGAAAGCATTTTTACCACATAGAGTAGACTAAAAATTCTTAAACTGAAAATTGCGCAACTCTCGAAGAGAAACGCTTAAAATCTTAAGAAGAGCCACAAAAAAGGTCTTTATCTCCATTCTTAGTTGTTTTTTTGCATTAAGAAACTTTATCCTGCAGGAGCAGTTCGTTTTCTGTACACAAAAAATTGTTTTGCCCTAATAATTCTCTGTTGCTGCCCGAAAAATTCTGATTTTGCCCAAACTTTTTGAGTTTGGCGCATTTTTTAAAAGACTTTGTGGGCCGCGAGTTTGACTTGCCTGTGGTTGCTGAAACGAATTATTGCACTAAAATAGAAAAACATGGAACTCACCACAATGTTTTCAATCCATAAACATGGAACCACTTCGACAGAATCCTCGTTAAAAAATTGTTAAAAAATTAAAAAATTTTTGGTGAAAAAAAGTGCCTTTTCTACTAAAAAAAGTGCTTTTTCGGCTAAATTTAGCCACTTTCTCAAAAATATTTTTGCTTCCTGCTGAGAGGTACAACCAGGGCCGATAATTGTAAAAAAATCAGCCTTTTATTAAAAAGCAAGTTTTCCTGGTGTAATCATGTCATTCTGTTTTGTCCTGGGGAAAGACACTATACGACACTTTCTTTTGATTGACAGTATCAAAACAAAGTTTTAATTTGTAATATCTCTATATAAACACTTAAAAAAATGCAAATAAAAATTTTCAACCGGGCCACAATATCTTGAAATCTCCGAAGGCAGGTCTAAGTATAACGCCTTCGACGTTTTCTCGTAAGTAAAAAGAATAGATATAGAGATAAAAATACTTTATTCTTACCAAAGGTTAAATTGGGACGCATTTTTACCATATAAATCAAGGATTTTTAAACTGAAAATTGCGCACACCACGGGGAAGCGCTTAAAGTCTCCAGAAGAGCCGCAAAGTTGGTGAAATATTGTATAAAACGTGTAAAATCTACCAAGCTAAATCAGAAACAGCGTAGAGAACTAATAAATATGTTCAAAGAGGGGTGCCAAGGAGTCAAACCTTCAAGAGTTTTAACATGACTAATATATGCTGTATAAACAAAAATTTAAAATAATTATTGCTGCTCGAAAACTATCAAAGATAAGAAAGAAATGAGTTGTCTTACGTAAAAGTTTGAAAAAATTTGACTTCATTCAAAGTTTTGACTTTATTTTGACAATTCCAGTTAGCTCCAAATCTTCCCCTCCCCGATTCTTGTGTTCTGGATTCGAGCATTGTTAGTATAACACTGATTTCAAATGTAGCTTTATGTTTTTTGCTTATAAAGTGTGTCATTGGTTGCGTGAAAAAAGATGTATTTTTAAGTGGGTTAGAATAGAATTGCTCTTTCTGTGTTAATTTTTTTCTTGATGTCGTGTGGTTTGCATATCTTTTTACTAAAAAGATAACAGTAAAAAGTTTTTTTGCAATATCGGTTTAAAAACAATAACTTGCAATTCCGATCATTTCAATGTGTCAAAGGTTTTGAAAAACGCCACATAAACTGCGTTTCATCATAAAACTCTGCTCGCTGCTCACAATATTTCTTTTTATCAAGGAATTAAACAAATGGCTTTTAAAAGTGTTAATCCAGTTCTTCAAAAGACAATAAACCGACAACGTCTTGATAAGTGGATTAATTTTTCCAGTTGCAGAACTGTACAAACAAAAACAAAGCGTTCGTAATCTAAAAACAGTCTTAAGTTCTTCGTATTGTATTAGCTCGCTTTTAATTTCGAAACGCAGCGCGTTTTTAACTCATTCATACCAAAGGTTGCAAAGTTTTTTTGTTGCATTTTATAAATTGATGCTATTCACGTCCAAACAACACATTAAGAATATTTTTAAAATTTTTGCATTTTAATTTTAGCATTATGAGCGGTCTTATATATAATACATGTATAGGGTGCCAGGCACAAGCGCTAGCGTATATTGCGTAAATATCGCTTTTAAAATCTCGTTTTTCTCTTGTACTTTTCTCCATTCTTCGCAAGCGATTTAATTGTTTGATGTATATTATCATGTGCTAGCAATAGTTTTTATTTTCATTGAAAATAAATGTAAGACTGTTTAAGATGCTTGATATGAAAACCAGTGTCAGCTGATGCATTTCTCAAACTCGTTGCTGTTTTTAGATGGCAATTTCCACAGTGAGTCAGCGTTTCATGCTGAGCAACTCAGTGCTCAAGGCAGTTGAAGCATATGTTGTGCAAAAATTTTTTGAAGTCTGTCCCTCATGCTTTGCTCAAATAGAATTATCAACACACTCTAAAAAATAAAGGGCAGATCCACCACAACGGGTGGTAATCTCTTGTTTTTGGGACATATATACATACGCAGCTTAATGTGAAAGCCGGTGAAAAAACAAGGTACAATATCATTCATTTTCTTCACAACAAAGAGCCTGGCATAACATCATCGCACACTCAGTTCATTTCAATCATATTTTCTGCGCGATAGCGCCATCTACTGTACATTTTATGAAACGAAAAGAATGTGTTTCAACTAAGTGTCGACAAAGAAACCTTTTAAATTTTCTACGTTTAATATGAAGCAATCTCAAAACAATTAGTTTGTAACAAAAGCTTATATTTCTGTACAGGATATACACAGTTAGTAAAAGATAAAAAAAAAAAAAATTATTTTAACTAAAAACGCAAACGACAATGAAGAAATAATGAAAAAAAAACGGTAATTTATTATTAAAAACAACATCTTATATTCACGTTGTGGCAACGTTGATGCCATGTCACATTGCCACGTTACTTTGCCACCCAACCACCACCCGATTACAACGTTTACTCAAAACTATTTATGTCTCCAATAAAGTGACAAACTCAATGTTTAAAGATCGTTTTATAACATTATCAAATGCCAAATCATTGATTTGTAATTACAAATTAAACTTTTTTTGGATTCACGTTGTGGCAACGTTGATGCCATGTCACATTGCCACGTTACTTTGCCACCCAACCACCACCCGATTACAACGTTTACTCAAAACTATTTATATCTTCAAATAAGTGACAAACTTGATTGTTAAATATAGTTTTATAACATTATCAAATGCCGAATCATTGATTTTTAATTAAAAATAACGTTGTGGCAACGTTGATGCCATGTGGAATTGGCCACGTTACTTTGCCACTGACTTTCCACTAAAAGACAACGTTTGTTTTAAAATATAAATTTATTTGTATTTTGAAATAGCTTTATATTTTAAGCTACTTTTATAACTTTTCTATTTGCTTTTAGATTGATTTAAAATTGACAAAACGTTTTTGCGATATGACGTGGCGTCAACGTTAATGGTACGTGAAACTTTCCACGTTACTTTTGCCACCAAAATATCACTAAAAAATAACATTGATTAAAAATAGTATTTTTTAAAAATGCAACATTTAAATTTTTTTTAGCTCTGTTCTAATTATTTAAAAGTGATTTAAAGAAAATTCAAAATAATTTTTTTTTTTACGTTGTGGCAACGTTGTGGTCACGTTATTTTTACCACGTTATTTCGCCACCTGATTTCCACCTAAATCTAACGTGGAATCCACGTGGTGTGTTTGCTGGAAAAGACCCTTTATCAGATCCCATGATTTCACTCCCAAACTTTAATTACCCAGAAAACCTTTAAACCTATTTCTTCTAAAACTCCTTGGTTTTCTTGACAACACTCTACCTCTGTGAATGTCTATCTAGTGAAATGGTCCTTTTGACCCGCGACAGGATTTCTTTGGGTGGGTTTCTTTGCCTGTCAGGCCTTTTTTGCCAGCGACCTGTTGTGTATCCCACCACATTTTCCGCCGACACAACAGCGTCTACATATGACTCGGATTACGCTTTTTTTCTTTTCATTTTCTTTCTTTCTTTTCATTTCTTTTTTTATTTTTTGGTTTCTCTTAAAAGGTGCTGCAACCATGCACACTTGTTCTTAAAAATCTCTTCTTATCTTGATTGCATGCCACAACGTTTATTGTTTTGTTGCCTCTTCCTTTTTCTGTTCTGCTTTTTAGACTTACAAATTTCCTATTTCACTATGTTTTTTATGGCGGAACTGAAATAAAAGATACTGATACTGATACCTCCTACATGACCGTTCTTCATCATCTTCTCGCAATGAAGCCGCTCACCTTGCCTATTTACCCTTCTACACAATGACATCACAGCTTGGACTGATGACTCGGTTCTTGATGGGCTGGAAAGGAAGGAGGAGGGTATCGTCTTAAATGTCTCGCTGCCACTTCTCGTCTCGGCCGGACGCTGAACTACTATATACAGCGCCGAGACTCATTCCATTCTTCATGCTCTTGAATGGTGTATTTCTCATTCCCTCTACTGTGACTATCAAACCATCACCTTGTTCTCCGATCCAAAATCTGTCCAGAAAACTCGGTCTGCTCCCCGATACGTGATACCCGAATCCCTTGATTCTTTATCTGAGTTCAAGGTTGCTCAACACCAAATCTCTACAATATCCTCCGAGGAGCTTGCTTTCTCTCGCTCAACACACTCTGTGCCCTCTCTTGTTTACGCTGCAACGAGCGCAGCACTCTTGTTGCATAACTCCTCAGGATTCGTCCAGTCGAGATTTCTTCGTGCAGCAACTGTGGTTTTGAATCACAGGGCATTTTTCACCTCGTCCTAGACTGGCCTGTTTTTGAGTTTGGGAAAGCACTTATCCAACATATATTAACAAACTAAAATTGCTTCAAAAAAAAATTATTCGTATTGTTACCTCTTCTCATATGTCAACTAACTCGAAACCACTTTACATTAAAACAAATTTTGCCCTTGCCTAAATTGCTTGAGTTTGAAACAGCTAAAATTGTTTACTTTTATAAATTTAATTTGTTACCTAAGATTTTTGATTACTACTTTTTATCTTGCTAAATCTTGCCATTCTCGTACCACAAGATTTTCACTAAAAAATTACCTTACCATTCCTCTGTTTAACACGTTCGCTGCCATCGTATTTTTTTAGCTTTTTTGTGACCACCTCTCAGGTGCCATTGGTTGTAGTGCAATTTTTGTGGAAAAAATTGCAAGAGGTGTTTCTGTTGGGTTATCTCTAGGTTGAAGGAACTTTATTTATTCTTCTAGCAGGTGTGACCACGGGTGGGTCAGGTGGGTCACGCGGCGCTTAAATTAAATAAAATGTGGCAGCGAACGTGTTAAAAGTAATCGAACTCAAAGATCAATCAATCTAAGACCAACAATTTGGAATTCTATCAGTCACAACCTGAGAGCAATAACATTTAATAAATTTAAAAACCTATAAATCAGTTCTACTTCTAAGTGATTCTTATAATTCTTACAATTTGTTTTATATACCGTAAAACGGGGTGACTAATACCACTTGTCAAAAAATGATTTTCTCGACTTTCGAAGTCAAAATTAAGCTTTATTCAATTTTAATTTATTTTAAAATCTAAAAACATAGATTTGAAAATAAAATAAAGCTTAATTTTGACTTCGAAAGTCGAGAAAATCATTTTTTGACAAGTGGTATTAGTCACCCCGGTTGGTTTTTGACACCCCGTTTTACGGTACCTTATTTTTTTCATTGCTTGATTTGTCTCCAGTTACTGATGTTATTTTGTTGTTTTGTATTGTTTTTTTTTTTTGTTGTTGTTGATGTTTTTTATTTTTTGTAAACATATTCAATTTTAATACAGTCACTTTGCTGTATATTTCTATACTTTACAACGTGATTGCTTGACTCGAAGACCTCACGATCCCTTCACAATCACCTTGCGGCAATTTTACGTGTTTATATTAGTATTTGTATTGCCTACTATATTTATCCATTTTGTTATTGCGACGAAATAAACTAAATTGGTTGATTGATTGATTGTTGTTGCCCCTCCGCCAAGGATATCTAGGAGTAGCCATCCCTTAATCTCTCAAAGAAGCCAATTTAGATTCCCATTCTTGGATCACCTCTGCTGCTTCTAAAGGCTCTTTCCACAGACTATTGGTGTTGTGTTGTACTTTGAATCAGTGTCACGTGTGTGTGTGTCAAGCATAGTACGCATTGGCGTGTAAGTTTCACAGTTCACTGTATGTAGGTAACTTTGCAAGAGTTGTAACTCCCTACGCCTGGTGATCTTTGGCCTCCCTTCAGTACACTGGACATTTGGTCTCTTTCTCAGGGGGTTCCGATAATTGGGACTCCGTGTGTCGATCCGCACCTTCATCTTTAGAAATAAGTCGGATAAGCCCACTATCACAACCACTAAACAAATCGTGCAATGCTTATATATTTTCAAACTGTTGATTGAATAATCATTGAAAACATACAAATCAGTAAAAAACACACGGCACAGGCTTGCAACGCAGCGGCTCAGGGCAGGGGAAGTTAAAATGGGAATCATTCAAACGCAAGACCTGGTTTAAACAAATGACCTAATTGAGAAAATAATTAAAAGAGCAACCTCTTCCGCCAGGATGCAGGCAAATTGCCAAAAAAATTTAAGAAATCAACACTTAAACGTCATAAATAGATTTATAGACCAATAGACAACTGCATCAAACTGTTCGCTAATTAAATTACAAATTATAGAACAGCACCAGTTACACGTCACAGCTTAACAGAACGGCTTGTGCGCCAATAGTAAACCACCATCACTATAGTAACGACTCCGACGACGATAAAAAGTTGCTTTGCGGGCGAAGGGCCACGGGACTCGCGAGATAGTCTATTGTTATATTCCTCCTGCGACAAGTTAATAAAACTGAATACAGCAATAAGGCAGGGATCTAGATGTTGGAAATATTAAGCTTAACATTATGATGATTTTGAAAATTAAGTGCAATAGAAAAAGCTCGTTTGAATCATCTTCCAACAAACACAAGGGGAAACCGAAATTTTTTCTTTCACCTGTCACTCCATTTTCAACGGGCTTTATCTTTTTTATTAAATAATCTTATGGATGCTTTTGCTATCTTCAATCGCTTCTCAAGTATTCAGCTCCTTTTTTTCGCAATCCATCGACATCTTACAGCTGCTACTGAAGATTAACCTACCCATATTGTCCGCCGCTAGCTGTCAATTCAGTCTGACCTTACAATTGTAAAGTTTCCAAATAAACCATTACATAATGAAGATTCAATAGCGCACAGTTTTTGCTTAAATTTTTTTCCTTTTCAACAACATTCATCCTCCTCCCCCTAAGCCTCTTTAATCAATGCCCTGCAGACTGACAACCTTTCCAATCGGGTCTCCTTTATGGGACGATAAAAACGTTCAATTCTCGTTTACCAATCAGATGAAATGACCCAAAAGGGCGACCAAACTTAAACCTCTTAACTGCACCCAACCATATTACTTAGTCGCCTTTTCAACCTTCAATACAATCAAGACTAAAAATTTTTGCTCCCTGGTTTGGTGAAATTCTTTGGCGGTATTATATCTTTCATAATTGTTCTGCATCATTTGGGTTTAATCAGATCCACGGCTTCCTCTTCCATCCAGTTCATGCAAGAAATTTGTCTCATCTCTTACACAAAATCTTGCAGAGTCATTTCAAGGCGTCTGTCTTGCACTTCTACCCTTTTCTACAAAAAAATTTTTTTTCTCAAATCCCCGTTGACCCGGACGTTATTTCACCTCAAGTTTTTTTACACCAATCCACTTTTAGATCGTGCAACAATTGATGCATATAATGCTCCTACTGTGAAAAACAAACATCTGCACACCACGTTATTAACATTATCTGCACACCACGCTCTTAACATTGCCTTTACAGTTTTTACAGTCGGCAGCGTAACCGAGTACTTGAGATCAGTGTTGATAGCGAACGCAATCGACAATGTCTTGGTTCAAAACCTACACTCGTCCTTCTGCGACACTTTTTTTGCCAGACAGTCTTAGCAAGCAGCTCTAAATTTTAGTAATATTTCTTAAAAACAACCAAATGTAAAAAATTAAACCAGACATCAATATCTTGGGTTCTTGGCATCTCCGAAAGCAAGGCGGGGTAATCACTTGACGGTTGCCCTACACCAGTGATGGCAAAACTATGACACGCGAAGAGATTTTGTCTGACACGTTAGTGAAAAGTTAGCTGGAAGTTTCCGGTGGTTCCTAATACGAGCAGTGGTGGATATTGGGCGAGGCGAGTAAGGCAGTTGCCTAGGGCCCCAACTTGAAAATACCGCATATAGTTTCATTTTGCTGCATATGTTTTTTTAGACATTATTATGAAGTTGGAACGAACAGTGGGAAATACGAGATTGATTCGAAGTGAAGACCTTTTTTTTTTAGAGACCACGATGATTTTAGGAACAAGGGAAATACGAGATCAAAGACCTTTTTTTTTAGAGAACACCAATTTTTGGGAATCCTTGCCTCGGACCCCTAACTTTGAATATCCGTCACTGAATACGACCATTATGATGCGTTGTGATAATAATTAACTCCTATGCCATGTTAATTGATGATAGTACTTTAGTTTACAATAATAATAAAAATATAAATATGCCTACAATTAAAAAACTGTTATTTAAAAGGGACACACGATGAGAAAAAAATACAAAAAAAATTTTTTTGACACGCCAACTAAAAAGTCTTGCCATCACTGCCCTACACCTTCGACGTTTTCATGCGAGTAAAGAGAATAAACAAGAAATATATATATTGGGTTGAGGAATACGTTCGTTGCGTTTTTATATTTTCTTTTATTTTACAATGTTTTTTTACTACTTGGCAAAATGTATATATTTATTGGATAAAGCTCTTTCTACTGTAAAAAACTGTGCTGATTGTCTTGTTAAGTATTTTGAGATTTTATTATTTGTGAGGCTTATTTATGGAATATCCAGGGGGTAAAAAAAGCAAAATTTTCGACACCTGCTGTTCTTCGGTTTTCATCGATGCCAAAAAGCTGCTGAAGCGGCCCGGGATATTTGCATGGTATACTGGGAAGGTGTCATAGGCAAATCTATGGCAAGAAAATGGTTTGCAAAGTTCAAAAATGGCAATTTTGACATCAACGACACGCCCCACAGCGGAAGACCTTCTGAATTTGACAAAGACCATCTCAAAGCACTTTGGAAGGAGGAAAGTCGCCAAACAAGTCGTGAATTGGCTGCAAAAATGAACTGCGATCAAAAAACGATTCTCAATCATCTTCATTCAATGGGATTTGCCGAAAAATTGGGAGTCTGGGTGCCTCATGAACTTAGCGAAAACAACAAAGAAAATCGCCTTCAAATTACTTCTCAACATCTCGCCCGTTATCAAGCAACACGCGGTCACAAACAGCGCTTTTTGTACCGAATCGTCACGGGAGATGAGAAATGGTGTCTATATATAAATATGAAGCAAAAAAAGAAATGGGTGGCTCCTGGAGATACGCCAAAGCCGAGAGTTAGCCTGACCTCCATCCAAGGAAGACCATGATCTGCGTTTGGTAAAACTGGGAGGGCATGGTGCACCAGGAAATGCTCAAAAGGAATGCCACGGTCAACAAGGAGCTCTACATAACCCAGCTACATCGCGTGAATGAGGCTATTCGACTGAAAAGACCCCATCAACAAGGTCAAACCATACTTCTTCACGACAACGCCAGGCCAAAGCCGCACTCTAAGAGCTTGAATGGGAGGTCCTTCAGCATCCGCTGTATTCTACGGACCTTGCACCCACGGATTACTATCTTTTCCGCTCTTTTTCAAACCATATGAGGGGCGTTATCTTCGACAATGAAGAGGACCTTAAAAACTGGCTCAACAAATTCTTCGATACCAGACCCGGGGATTTTTGGTGGAACGGCATCGACAAATTGGTCGAGAGGTGGGAGGAGGTCGTAAACAGCAATGGAGAATACATAATTTATTAATTTATAGCCATAACTTTTCATTTTTGATTAAATAAAAATGTTTGATAAAAACGCTACAAACATATTCCTCAACCTAATATATCACGAGATTACAAGTAAATTGATCACAATCTTTCTCTCATTATTCTTCTTTGCTGGCGTCCGTGAAACCAGTTAGAGAGCAGTGACATTTTTTATCCAGTGAAGAAATGCACGATCCAAACATCCAATTGCAATTTTCTTTTTATCATTTTGCTTTTTAACTCACAATCCGTTCTTTAAACCCATATCTTTTTCTTGCGTCTCTCTATTTAACCCATAACTACTAGGTGGCTGTTTGAAGCGACAAGCGAAAAGTCCAATTTGCAGCTTTCCTGTAACCACTTTCTACCACCCAGTGCTGTGTTGTGTTTGATTTTTTTTCGTTTGGTACGCAACAAAATTGTTTTTCTCTTTTTGTACTACTCCTTCTCCTAACAGCTATCTATCCTTGGTATAAGAGGTCAGCGTTCTTTTCCACTGATGGAATTTATAGTGGCGAAAAAAATTTCTGTTAGCCAAAAAATTCTTTTTCGCATTGCTATTAAACTTATTGATAAAACTTGGCTGATCAAAACTTGTCCCGAAAAGTTTATTCCCTTATAATCTCAACTTTTTTTGGCGACTTCTTGGAAATAATATTATTAAATAAGACCATTTCTGGTCTTTAGTTAACTTTTTGCAGATACAAATTAAACACATTTATCTGTAATTATGATTATGCGAAATAAAAAGGTAAATCGGGTAGTGGCGACTATACTACAACGAAATCAATAGTAAAAATCGGTCATCTATCGGTCATCATGCATCTCGATTTCAAAAAAGCGTAACCACTACTGCTGCGCATATGATATAATAAAGAATTCACCATCAGCTGTTTCTCAGCTCCATGCCATACTAGCAGTTTCACGGAATCACCGGCAGTCACAAACAAATCAACAGCTGTTGAATGGGAGACTCCCAGTAAAGATTGGTCATTGATCTGAAATATTAAATAACAAGTCTTAAACTTTTATTGACATGTAATTTAAAAATTAATGACTTTAAAATTTGCATGTGAATTTTTACTTAAAATGCTGTTTGTTATTTTGATGTTAGTCAGTTACATAGTTACATGTAGTCATACACAAAATGCTTGGCAAGTAACTATGCAGACCAACAACCTCAATAATTTTGTCCCCTTCTTGCAGTCTTCCATCTTTAGCTGCTGATCCGCTTTCTCGAATCTTAGTGACAAAAATACCATCATCATTGGGCAAATATGGCTGATCAAAGCCCCCACGTATATTGAATCCAAGTCCTTAACATCAATAATAACAAACAATTTAAATATTAAAAAGAGTCAAATAATAAATGGCATAGTTGTAACTAATTTAACTACAGGTGGTCAACCTTTAAATGTTTACTCGTTGCTGCACAACATTTTTACATCCTGCAAAGCAAAAATTGTACAAAAGTCAAGACTATAAAAAGATTTTTTTTATAAATTCCAAGCCGAAAACTCTTAAAAATGACATACAAAACTGACATAATTTTATTTGGAAAAAGATGCAAAAAGGGCCATAAATTGACTGCCTCAGATCTAAAAAGTAAAGACACTTAAAAAAATCTTTACTTCAATTTCCAAGCCAAAAACTCTTTGTTTGAAAATAAGATAACCCTACAACTGATATAATTTAGTTTCGAAAAAAGTGCTGGAAGCAGATACATTGTCTGTTTCAGATCAAAATACCAACAATCATTTTATGATTTTGTATGGTAAAGATTTAAAAATGACATTTAAAGGAATTTTACAAAACTATAATGGATAGATATGAATTAACCAGCATTAAATTTGAACAAAACGTTTGAAGTCATCTCAAGAAGCTTTTCTTTGGTTGCATGAAGAATTATAAAAATAAAAGTTATTTATTTGTAACAAGCAGTGAAAATAGCAAAAAAAGACATATTGGATCAAACTCATAAAAACAATAAACTGATCCAGTATGTACAGCTGTGCTTACAGAGGAAAAAGTAAAAAAACCATAAGGTTAACAAATCAACTCAAATTTCAATGTGGTTATAGTTTATATTTGAAATATAAACAATAGTTAGTGAAAACAAACAAGAAAGCAAAAAAAAGCAGCACAACAACAAAAAGTCTACTTCAACTTAGATGTGTTTTAAACAAGTAATTTTTGTATCTCTACAGTCTTGTATTTCTACAAAGTGATTGCTTGACTCATAAGACTTCATGACCCTTTGCAACCAACCTGTGGCAATTTACTAATTTCAACTATTATGTCAAGCGATTAATTTACAACAAATAAAATAAAACAAAAGTATTTTTTTTAAAGAAATAAGGGAAAAGATTTTTAAATAAACATTTGGTGGTACAGAATTTGAAGATTGCTTGAAGTAAAAGATTTTTCTTCCCAAAGCTTTTCATCTGACACTCTTCAGGGGAAATCGTCAGAATGAAGCAGAATTGAAACCGAACTAATTTATAAAGGAAGAAAGTAGAGTTCTCATTGGTTGACTTTCCTTTCACCTTTCTGCTCTTGAAGCGACTTTCATTAAATCTCTCAATCCCTTTCTGTGTAAGCAAAATGAATTCGTATACTCCTTGAAAATTTCTTAATCTTTTCTCTCATTGGTTGACTCTTTCAGCCAATGAGAACTCTACTTTCTTCCTTTATAAATTAGTTCAATTTCAATTCTGCTTCATTCTGACGATTTCCCCTGAAGAGTGTCAGATGAAAAGCTTTGGGAAGAAAAATCTTTTACTTCAAGAAAAGATTTTTTTAACTCATGTGGTTCTTCAAGCTATATTGTTAGTCCTTTTATTTTACATTTTTCCACTCAGTTTTGAAAACTATTCATAAAACAATATCTTGAACAGATTAAAGTGTTTCATAATTATGAGCTGGTGAAATTTGGTGATAATTGCTAAGTAAAGTTGAATTTCTATTTGTTAATTATCTCTAGTTTGTATATGTTGTTTATGTGGAATAAACTTGATTTTTCAACAAATGGTTACATGTGAGCTTGAATATTATATTTGGCTGAACATCATTGAACAAATAAAACCCTTTTAAAGTTTGATTATTGGATTGACAATTATTTTTGGTGACCAACCCCAACTTGTGACACAGTATTGAAGGTGCAAGTATATTAAGTTGTAATAAATGATTAGTAGAGTTTCAGTATAAGCAATATGTTTGATATTTGCAATTGCCCAGGATCTTTTTAACATTTTGGAGCATATATTTTGAACATGATTTTTCTACAGGCTGGGGCAAAAGTCCTGTTACAAAATTTTGTGTCAATTTTAGTACTAATAAATTTAATTAAAAAGCTAACCTAGCTTTATCAATTTATTCAAATATATACCTAGTTCTTGTTTTTCAGAAAAGTTTTAAGTATACACTGCGCAATGTTGCTAGAATTAAAAAGAAAATTTATTATTGAACACCACAAAAAAGGATTTAGCCCCCCTGAAATTTTTAAACTATAAAAAAAAATTGAAATCAACCGAATGCTGATCAAACAAACAATTGATTGATTTAAGGAAATATCCTCAATCACAGACAGAACTCGATCACTACACCCTTGCAGTCAAGAACACCTAATCTGATTAAAAGTGTAAAAGAAAAAAATCAGGCGTGATCTGGGCAAAGGAATCAAAAATATCACCAATAACTATGCGCAGAATTTGTCATGATGATCTTAAGATGTCACCCTAAAAGCTGCAAAATAGACAGCTCATTTTGAGGGCCACAATTGAAAAGAGACTGGCCTGAAGCAAACTATTGTTGAAACGACTCAAAAATGGCACGCTGCAAAATCTTATCTTTACTGATGAGAAGTTATTCACTGTACAACAGGCACACAATCACCAAAATGATCAAGTTTTGGCAAAAACCGTAGATTCAATCCCTACCAATACAAGGAAAGTCTTCAGAACACAAAAACCTGCTTCAGTGATGGTGTGGACAGCAATTTCTGAAAAGGGGAAATCTTCTCTGGTTTTTGTACCCTCGGGGGTTAAAATTAACAAAGAACTGTACATAAAGGATATTTTAGAGGGGGCTTTAATACCATGATGCAAATCTCTATATGGTGAAGACAATTGGACATAACAACAAGATGGAGCAACAAGTCACACAGCTCGGGTGACTCAAGCATGGTGTGAAAACAATTGCCCTGCCTGGATTAGTAAAAAGGAATGGCCTCCTTCTTCACCCGATTTCAACCCTCTAGATTATTCTTTATGGTCAATTCCTGAGAGTGAAGCATGCTCTAAGCCCAGCCCAAGTATCGCAGCTCTGAAGCTAAAATTCATGAAAACATGGGAGAAAATCCCCATGAAAATAGTGCCTGCCTCCATCAATGATTTCTCAGGAAGACTCTGCACTGTAGTAAAGGCTAAAGGAAAGCATTTTGAATAAAGTTTGTGTGAAATTGTTTGTTGGTATGAGTCTTGAATGTTTGCAAATTTAAATATTAAAATAAAAGCTTTTTTCAAAATATATTTGTATTTTATCTTGTAACAGTATTTATGCCCCACCCAGTAGTTTAATTTGTTATCAATAATTATGTTTAAATATTTTGAAAATTTTTTTCTTTTTACAGTAATGTTATTTGTTTTAATAAATTAACTTTTTTCTTGGTGATTAGTGCCCTAAACCTCATAACTTGGAGCCACTTTTAAAGTTTTAACTTTAAATAACATTTATTCAATTACCACCTACTACCTTTCAAATTCAAAAAGCACAAATTTAATGTCAAAAAGGTTCTTGCACACTTTTGTTTACATAAATAGATACAGTCTAAACTTGAAATCAAAAAACCTAACTTTAGCCCATTAATTTTTCTTCCATCTATTACCCCAATAATTTTTTTTCTTTTAAAGGACAAAACAAAAACAGGATTAATGAATGTTGATTTATTCAAAAAATAGCCAAAAAAAAGTTGATTATTAGTACCTGGGCAGGCATCAAAGCATTCTAGTAATCAAAATAAAAATTTTTGAAACATGCATCTAGCAAAATCATAAGGTAGCGATACATAACTAAAATTGTATAAATCCAATCGTTGGAAATCAGTTACAAAATACAAACTACAATAATGTTCAATGAAGAAAATATTAAAGTATACATCCAAAAAAATAGTAGAATTCCCAAGTTGGAGATTGGCAAAAAAAATTAATGGTGTACTTGCAACAGTTTTAACAAAATATAGGTTAACACAAAGAATCATTAATTCAATAAGCTCTACCATTAGTAGCAAAAACAAAATAGTCATACTGGTGCCATAGCATACAAAATTCAACATACAAAATCAGAGTTAGACAGCTTTTTGAAATTTGTTGCAACTCTTGAATTAATATATCTGGTTTAAATGTGGTAATTTTGCCATCATACCAAGATGATTTAATTTGTAAGTGTGTTAAGTATAGTGAACATTATGGTATGTAAATTTTAGGGTTTACTGTATGTGGTTAACTTTGCAAGAGTGGTGATTTGTTGGCTCTGAGCTGTGGCAGTTTTGTATACTTATAATGTGGCAATGTTTGTTCTGATGAATGAATGTCATAGGGCTTCATGTTAGTAATTTTGTTATTTTTTCTACAATTGAGGATTGCAAGGTGATAGCAGTGAGAATGTGTTTGCCGTTTTCTTTACATTTCTTATGTGTTATGTCTGGATCTAAGATGATGATATTAGTATTTTCATTATTATGAAAGAGTGTGGCTTTCATGTTTCTGGGTGGATTTGAGTGTGGATTAAGAATACATAGATAGTGTGTATGTGTTTGAGTCAGTTGTTTAAGTTGAGCAGCATGAAGTTTGAGATGGGTGTCCATTTGAAGAACCTTGGTTTTGCATGTAAGTGTTGAGTGTTTGTATCTTGTGTGCAGCCAGTAGCAATGCACAGGGCTGCTACATTTTCTGCATTCAGTTCAGTGGTCATCAGCCTTTTTTCACTTTTGCCAAGAAAAAATATATTTTGCAGCTCTTCAAAATAATTTTTTTGGCAATTTATACTTTTTAATAAAGACTTAAAATATAAATAAAAATACAATTTCGGAAATTAGTGGCACCCCTAGAAATTAAAAACCCCAAAATAAGAAGCTGCAGCAACCCAATTGAGAACCACTTGCTTAGTTTTTAACTGCTTTTTTGCATTGCAGCAACTCGAGCAGCAGGTTTTCACTTGCCATTATGTCAAATTGTGAGAGAAAAAAATTAAACAAAGAAAATAGAAAATTTAACAGAGTGAAAGTAGCATTTACTTTTACTTCTGAGAAAGATAAATATAAAATGCTGTGAAAAAGTCATCATTTTTCATAACATTACTCTCTTGTTCAATGTATCAGCAAAACACTTTTCAGAGCTAGCAGAAACATGCAAAAAATAAAATATTTGATTAATACATAATTGTCTTGGATTCTTTAACCCAGGGTTCAACATGTTTTTTTGCTTTACCCAGTTCAAGCCTGAAATTATGTTGAGAACTGGCTCTCAAGAAAATAACAAATGTTTGGCGATGAAAATTTATAATAGCTGATAAACCACCTAACTTAAGATGACACTAAGTCACAATGTAAAATTCCAGCAATTCTTTTTTTAGTTTTGACAACCGTACCTAACAATTATGGTTAATTTAGCGAATTCAATACTCCTAATGTTAGACTTTTAAGCGATTTAAATAGAGTCCATTAGCGGTACAAAACTTTGAGATAGCTTTGAAAAGCGTGTTCATTCCTCAAAGACTTTTCATCTGACACTCATCAGGAGGAATCATCAGAATGAACAGAGAGCAATCCAATCGTGCTTATATAGGCAAAGAGAATGAGTCTGATTGGTTAAAAAAGGGCAGCCAATCTGAAATAGAAAAGAAAATTTTTTTCCTTTTCTATTCCTGATTGGCTACCTTTTTTAACCAATCAGACTCATTTTCTTTGCCTATATAGGCATGATCGGATTGCTCTCAGTTCATTCTGACAATTCCTTCTGATAAATGTCAGATGAAAAGTCTTCATGGAAGAAACACACTTTTCAAAGCAATTTAAATAAAATTAATTTTCTTATCTCTGGCTTATCTTATGCATGGCTTATCTCCAAGTCAAAGATACTTGAATACTTTGGTGTCACAAAAAATTCCAAGATTCAAAGTTAAAAATCAGCAGCCTGGAAACTAATTCCTCAAGCGCCAGTACCAGTTTACAGCTAAGTGTTTGCTAACCAATGCATTAACCCATATCATCCCACATCAGTTTAAACTGACAGTTATATGAATAATTTTTGTTTAGTTACTTTGTGCCAAACAAAATGAGCTTTGGTTTACTGTTAATAGCATAAATAAAAAAAAGTTTGATGTAATTCTTCAGCACCTTTACAGTTAATTTAAACAAAATCAAATATAAACATTGAAAACAAGAAAATAAATCAATTGTTTGGTCATTGGCATCAATTGTTTGTAATTTGTTATGTAATTTACTTTAAATACACTTCATTAGAACTTTTAAGAAAATGTAACTTCAGTTAGATTTAGAAGGGAAAAAGTGTTCTGTAATGTCTGTGTTCTAGAAATAATTGCAAAGCTAGAGCTAGAAAAGCTAGTTACTTAATGAATAGTATTGTCTAAGTTTTTCTTGGTCAGATTATTTCTATTTTTAATGTTGAACAGTTCTAGGATAATGGCAACCAATAATTTAAGAAGCTTAAGTTTTTATTTTGTCAAATTTAAAAACAACTTTCATAATCAAGTTTGTTATGTAGCATTTAAGCTTTGGTTAAAATTCTGTTTTGGTTGCAGTCTATCTAGCAAATAAAATAATTTTGAATGGGTTGCAACAATGAATAAAGATAAAATAAAACTTTACAGGCTTTTGCAACCAATAATTCTACTACTAATTGGCTAAAGGGTAAGGGGATTATAAGAGAAGATCAGCAGTTATTGGTGCTATGCATCAAGCCATAGTTGATGCAAATAAAAAATAGTGACTTTGGCACTGATCTACTGAAAGACTTAAATAATTAGTTAAACCGATTGAAAGAGTGTAGACTTAAGCTAAAAATACTAGTCACGTATTAAAAAGTAGTGTTGCTGATTTTTGAGACCAACATTTGCTGCACACATGGTTAACACATAGCAAAAAGAAGTGGTAATGGCTTATATTTAGATTCTGTATGAATGTAGGTGTCATTCTAGTTGTTCAAGCTACAGAAACATAATCACATCAACAAAGTTGTTTGAGAATTTTGTTTTGTCATTGTCTACTTCTGCAATAATTAATAGCATGACAGTGAGAATACAAGTAGGGGAAAGTCAGGTTAGTTGACTCAGCAGCATAGTTGACCCACCACCATTATCAAATTAACCATGCGTGAAGGCACAAAAAATTTTTTGTTTTATTGGTTACAATCTATAATGGCAGCCTTGTAAAGTTTACATGTCTGGAAGGAAGACCTGAAGAGCTATGCCAGAAAGTATGCTTTTGACTAAAAAATGTATAGTTTGATAGGGTTAGTACATAAGGTTGTATTTCTTATTGTAGAAGGATGTATGAAATAACATTTTGGCAGGTTATACGTTAAGTATGACCGCACATTCTCTGTAATTATGGTAGGCCTACACTAAGCAGGAAATTAGCTGTAGATATTTTTCTGATTGAAGGCACTGAAAAGTAAGTTGACTTACTGGCAGTCTTCCTAGTTGACTCAATGAGTCAATTAACCCTACTACAGGCAGTAAAGAAACCTGCTATGCTTTTGTAAGAATTAAATGCTAAACATCTTTTATTATTTATAATTGTTGATCAGTATGTTTAGTTTACAGAGAATTTGTTTAACAAAAATGTAATTTTGCTGCTAAATAATGGGGAAAAACCTATGCAAAACTAATAGAGAAATTCCAATAGACGTGCTTAAACAAGCTGCAAATGGTAAATCTGGGTGCAGTGCTGCACAGCAGTTAAGAATTGACCATACAACATTTCAACAATATTTAAAATAGGTTTTCAAAGGCTCATCAGACCAAGTTAAAATGGGATATGCAAAACACAGAAAAATTTTCACAGATGAAATGGAAAAGGATTTGGTACAACATTGCATTAATTAGTAAAGCAACAACAGGGCCTTCTATGGATAAAGAGATAAAGTGAAAACGCTAGCTTAAGAATTTGCTGAGCAAAACCAAGTCTCTATTTCCAAAAACTGGTCTGAGAACAGAAAGGCAGAAAGATAATGGATAATGGATGTGGTCATTTATTAAACGCCATAACTTGTCATTAAAATCTTCTAAACCAACAACATTTGTCAAGAAGCATCATTTAACGGTGCCACTGTTGGTGTCTTCTTTAAAGACATCTCTGAAATCATGGAAAGATATCACTTTTTGCCCAAAAACATTTACAACATGGATGAGACTGGGTGTTTTACAACACAAACTCTACATAAAGTGGTTGCTTTGAAAGGAGCTATGCAAGTTGGTGCCATGACTTCTACTGAGCATGCATCTCTTATTACAATGATTGGCACAATTAATGCAATTGGAAACACAGTCTCTCTTTATTTTATTTTTTCAAGGCCTTGCTTCATAAAAGAATCTATGTTAGTAGGGGTGCCAGTGGGTTTTGCAAAAAGTGAATGGATAAATCAAGAAATATTTGTGAAATATCTTGAGCACTTCATTTAGTTCATAAAATGCAGTACCAAAAATCTTGTCTTTTTGATCATGGACAATCATGCATCACATATTTGTCTCACAGCTTCGTTGATGGGGAGAAAACATGGAATCGTGATGGTGACAATTTACCCTCACACATCGCACAAGTTGCAACCCCTAGACCACACTGCCTATGGGCCTTTTAAAAGGTATTATAATTCAGCTCTAGACAACTGGATGAGAGACAATCTAACAATTACATTTTCTATCTATGAATTGTTCAATTTGCAAAACAAGCATTTGAGCTTGGGTTCACTTCAAGAAATATTTTGTCTGGTTTTCAAAGCACTGAAATCTGCCCCTAAACCCATATTTTTACTAATGATGATTTTGCTCTATCTGCCATACTGAGCAACCACCATTAGCTTCTACAGCTGATTTGAATTTGGGCTGTGTGGAGCTGGAAGAAGAATCATTGTCTGGAAAAGGCTTGGATGACTTAAAAGATACATGTGAGAATGTAGCATCAGATTATTGTCCCAAAACTGATCCTAAAGAAGTGTTGACAACTATGTCCAGCAAATAAAGATGTTGGTAATTGCAACTCTTTTGCCACAGTGCCAATATGCAAAGAATTTGAGACACCGAAATTGCATGCTCATAATATGGCCTACAAGTCTTGCCACTACCAAACACCCCAGAAAGAAAACATACAAGAAAAATAAGAAAGGGTAGATCACTAATTTTAACTGATACACCAGAAAAAAAGACTTGAGAGAGAAGCAAAAGAAAATAAAAATCAGAAAAAAGCAGGTTTCCCGAAAAAAATATTTTAAGCAAAAAGCAAAGAAACAACTTGAAAGAAAGTAAAATTATTGCATCTTTAAAGTTTTTCTGAAGAGTCTGGTTGTGACAATATGCTGTTGCTGGAGTCAGACAGCAGCATCAGTGATAACATTTATAATCAAGATTATACCTGCTGCATTTGCAAAGACACTTGGGTAAACAGCAAACCCAGAGAAAAATTGGTGCAATGCATTTGCCCTAAATTCATCTGCTGCCATGCAGGAAAGAGCACTTACACATTTAGTAAATGCTTTAATTGGGCACATCTGAATTGCAGAGACACCACAACTTTGTTTTTATATAGATAAAAACAAAGTACATTATAGAATGTACCTAGATTATGTGTTTCCAGTGTAGTATACCTAGTTCTAGTTGATTTTCTCTAAAAATTGCAACCAATTGCTATGCGAATCAAATGTTTGCTTGTTATTATATTCTATTCAGAATGAGTCAACTATCCCACAGAGTGAGTCAACTTACCTTTACAATAGGGTTAGTTGACCCAAATCATAACAATTTTTGAAACTGATAGAAATGTCACTTTCAAACATATTATCATGCTGAAATTTCCCATGGTGCTAGCAAAAAGGTTGAAATTCAGCTTTGTAGATGAAAAAACATTAGAGCTACATGGTATGAAATATAAATTGAGTCAACTATGCTGACCTTCCCCTACTTACCTATTTTTACACTAATGAATGGCTGGGGCAAAGCTTCTGTTAAAGTTCAATTTGAAGGAAAACTGTGCTGTGCTAGATTGTGAAACAAAAGCAAGATTGCTGTGCTAAGTTTGGTTGCTAAGCATACAAATACACCTCTGTATTACCTTATTTATCAATTAAACAATAAATGATCCAAAAACAAGGACACATAAACCTTTAACAATTTTATCAAATCTACATTGCCACTAGGGGACAAATTGTCTTACAGAAATTAATAAAATGAAACCTTTACAAAATCATTATAAATTACAAGGGATCACCTTCTTAAAATTTCTGAAATCAACCTCCAAAATAGATCATTGAATATTTATTGGGATGGGACGGATTGGCCCAGTCATTTTGGCACTGCCATTTTGGCACCAGCCATTATGGCAGTGTGTTGTTTTCTTATTTGTAAAATCTTGAAAAGGGTTAAGGTTTAGGGTTTAGGGGTTAGGTTAGGGTTAAAGTGATTGATTATACTGTTTTATTCAAACCTTCCTGCTAGTTTCAAACAGACTGGTGCCAAAACAAGCATGCCAAAACAGCCTTGCCAAATAGTAGCCTACCTGATATTTATTTTGTACTACAAATTGAATAAACAATAATTTTATCAATTTTTTGTCTGTAAAATTTATTTTAGTAACACTATTAATGATTTCTTTGATGAAGCAGCTGTCAAACAAGTCTTACCTTTGTAGTTATTTCATAAATTTGATCTTTTAATTGTTATGAAGCATTTATACAAAAGCTTTACAATTCATTTCTTACAACACACAGCAAATCTACATATACCCATTTGATCCCATGTCAGTATAAACTGACAAATAGTTTTTACTAATAAACAAAAAATTGTAAAATTATATAAAAATTATTAATTTACACTGTAACTATAAGAAATCTAAATGAAAATAGTAGTTACATGAAATGATGAGTTAAAAGAACAAAGTAGAAGCTTTTGCTATGAAATCAGTATTTTAACTACATTTACTGGATATATCCAAAGCTTCTATGGAAACCAAAAAATAAATTTTGGGGCTTGGGAAATGATAATATTTTCAAATCTCTTTAATAACAACAATGATCATATGGAAATCTGAAAAAATCCTGTTGAATATCCATGCCTTCAAGAAAATGCATGTCGTTTACTTTTCTGCTTCGGTAGTATTTACAACTGCAAGTCAATATTTTCTTTTATGTCAAAAACTACCATAGATATTGATTGATTTCAATTACTGTAAATGTAGATATTGATCTGCTAACTGTAGATATAGATTTGAAAAGTATTGTACAAAATTTTTTATGGTTGTGGACCCCATGAAAATACGATAAAACCCTTAAGTACAATCCACATTTTTCCCAAAATTTAAAGGAAAAATCTCTAGTGCAAATTATATACAGGTTAAAAGTGAAAAATATTTTCTAAGCAATGCAGATGCCTGATGTCGAAATGAGAAGGGTTTCTGTGGTACTACAATATCTCATTGAACAACACTTGATCAAACAACACTTGATCGAAACAGCATTTAATCAAAACAACACTTGATTAAAATGACAGCCATTAAAAAAATTGATTTACTTGTGTGTATGCTTCTGGATTTAAACAATTTCTTTGCTACTGTAAATTAGATTCATAAAATTTGGGAAATTTAGGCAACATTATTTATTAAAAAATTCAATCCTTGTTTAAACTGTCAAGTTCATGCAAATGATTCTTCTTTTCTACTACATGTTTTTTTACTTTGACTTTGTAAATGACAGGGTCAGAGTTTTAATCCTTCTATCAGCATGCTGATGCATCTTTGAAAAAAGCTGAAACAGGCTGAAATTTGTCAATTCCAGTAGTGACTAAGATTTAAATGTTTTGAGAGCAGTATTAGATAATCATAGTTCTGTATAGCACATGGAATAGCTTTAATTAAGGTTCTCTTTTTCTTGCTTTTTGTTGTTGTTGTTGTTGTTGTTGTTGTTGTTGTTGTTGTTGTTGTTGTTGTTGTTGTTGTTTACTTTAGTTAACCTGCTTCCTGTGTAAAATGTAAATTTCCATCCATCTTGTTTCTCTTTTTGTTAGTTGGATAGAAATTAAAATTTTCCATTTGTAAACTACAAACACAAAAATTCTTTCTTGTTAAGAAAATCAAGATGGCTTTGCAATGGTTTTGTTGTAAATTTTATCTTTTATTATTCGATCAAGCATGGTTCCAATCAACTGTCATTTTGATCAACTGTTGGGTTACAGGTTGCTGTATCACGGCATATGCCGTTTAGCGTTAACTACTTGGGATCATCATCAATGGCATATCCTGTTTTCAAGCAGAGATGTATAACAACTGACTGTCAGCAACGAGATAACTAGTTTTTGGCTTTGAGAAGATAGAAAAAGAAAAAAGGAAACTGTTTTTAAATGTCGTAGTCATTTTGGCAGTAAAAAACCTTTGTTTCTATAGCAACAATGTAAGCTCACGTTGCTGCCATGCTTTTTCAGGCAAGATAATTTTTTGACAGAGGCATAAACTTATAAATAATTTACTATTTTTTAGAAATTGTTTAGTAGCTATTTTATTTTAAAATGAGTTCAGCAAAAAGAAGACATCTTTCTTCTAAAGAAATTTTAGATTTTTTAGATGCTGATTATGATATGCTTGACTTAGAGAGCTCAAGTTCTGAATCTAGCAGTGATTCAGATGAGAATACATTTTCATCATCTGATGATGACGTTTTGCCAAATGATTGGACATCTAATGGTAAAGAAAGGCATCCTTTTTCATTTTAGTCTGACTATGGTGTTAAATTTTCTGTTTCAGATAGAGATAACCCAGTAGAATATTTTGAAAAGTACTTTGATGCAGAAGTAATTACTTTCCTTGTTACAGAAACAAACAGATTTGCAAAGCAATTTCAAGCAGAGAAAAAAGATCAACTATCACCACAATCACGAATACATAAATGGTACGACACTAATGATGATGAAATAAAAATTTTTATTGGATTACTTATTTTGCAGGGCATTGATTCTAAAGTAGAAAATGCAATGTATTTTTCTTCTCGTGAGAGCATTTCTTCTCCATTTTTTCACAGAATTATGAGTGGGCGAAGATTTGACCTACTACATAAGTTCTTGCATTTAGTTGATAATACGACTATAACTGATGGACCTGCAAGAAAAGTGGCAAAAATAAAACCATTTATAGATCTAATTTTGAAAAAGTTTATGAAAAATTACATTCCAAGCAAGAATATATCTATCAATGAATCTTTACTTGGATGGAAGGGGAATTTGTCATGGGTTCAATATATCCCAACCAAACGTAAAAGATTCGGAATGAAATTTTTTGAGTTATGCGAAAGTTCAACAGGATATATCTGGAACTTTTTTGTATATGCTGGTAGTGATACAAGCTATTTAGAGAAATATATGCATTTGCCCATAACATCCTGAATTGTGCTTTCTCTTATGGACCCTCTTTTAGGAAAAGGATATTGTCTGTACACAGACAACTTTTATACTAGTCCGACTTTAGCAGATATGCTTGTTGATTGTACTTGGCACAGTTAAAGTTGCAAGAAAAGACGTGCCAGCAAAAATAAAAGATGCGAAATTGAAGAAGGGCGAGTTGTAGCAGCATATCGAAAAAAGTCAATGGTCTTGAAATGGGAGGATAAAAAGGATATATGCGTTTTGAGTACATTGCATGATGATTCTATGATGCAAGTGAAATCTAGGCATGGCAAGGAAGTAAACAAACCAAAAGCAGTGGCAAATTATAATTCAAACATGGGAGGTGTTGATCTTTCTGATAGTCTTATGGTTCATTTTTCGACTGCAAGAAACAGGCTAAAAAAATACTACAAAAAAGTATTCCGTCATATGTTGGATATGCCTCTTCTAAATTCTTATATTACATACAAAGCTTTCGGAGGAAAAGTTACAAGACATGAGTTTATTCTGACTCTTGCAAAAAAACTTATATCTAAATATTCTTCGGAAATCCCTGCTACAACACGAAGACCTTCACGACTCTCTGTAAAACCTTTGCGATTAACTGAGAGACACTTCCCTGAGTATTGTCCCCCGACAGAAAAAAAGAAAAAACTGCTCAGAGTTTGTGCACAATGTCGTAAAAACAAAATAAGAAAAGAAAGCTCATACTGGTGCAAAGACTGCAAAGTTGGTTTGTGTGTTGCTCCGTGTTTTAGAGATTGGCACACAAAAGAATGATTTATGCTTGTAAATAAATTCTTCCATTATTACATTTTTATGTTTGAATTCAAAGTAAATTTCAATAAAGTAATGCTCAAGCAGCTCGAGTAATTCTATTCATTTATAAATCAACTTTAAAGTAAATAAACAAACAATTTTTATACAAATATTATCACTGTAAGCACAGACATTTGCAAGCGTCTTCACTTAAAGCGATATTCAAGAAAAAAGGTGACGATATGAAAGCAGCGCGTTTTATGAAGCGTGATACTTAACAGGTTAAACAAAGTGATATGGTGTTGAAAAGGAATGGAAAACAACAAAAAGGTTAGAAAAATTAATACGGTACACATCTGAGCCATTAGAATCATGGATGTGAGAAACAATAAACTCAAGAGACCAAAAGGGTCTAGATCAGGGTTGGGCAAACTACAACCTACAAGCCAAATGCTTGCTATGACTTTCTGTGCAGCCTGTGAAAACCCTTAAGCAAATAACTTTACTCTCTCTTTGCTTTCCATCGTTGTGATCTCTAAAATATACAAAATTTGAGATTATTATGTGTTTTGGGACGAAAAAGGAAGTTTTAGAGGACCCTACATTTTTAGGACAGAAATGGATTTTAAACATTGATTGAAAGTGATAATCTTTTTTTAAAGATCATTATAATGCAGCTTGCAAACAAAATCAACTTGTGAATGCAGCCCACAAGCTAAAAAGTTTGCCAATGCTGGTCTAGACTGAAAAGGTTCTATCAAAACCAAAATAAAAACTTTCAACCAGATAGCATTATTTTAGATCTCCAAAAGCAGGTCAAGATAATTGCTTGACAGCTGCTCTATGCATAGCACTACCAACACAAAAGATAGCACCACACCCTATGACATTAATTCATCCAAATAAACATTACCACGTCATATGCAAACTAAACTGGCACAGCACAGAGTCAACAAATCACCACTCTTGCAAAGTTACCTACATACAGTGAACCCTGAAACTTACATGCCACAATGCCCACTATGCCAAAGCAGGACAATTTGATGGGATCAATTTGGTGGGAGACAATTCAACAGGACAAATTTGTCAGCAAGCCAATTCGTCAGCAAAACAATTTGGCAGGAAAATAAAATAATTTACCTTCACTGGTGTTGAAGTGATAACAAAAAAGTTTTGTTATGTCACCAAAGCAATTGCAATTGTTCAGCTGATAAGAGTGAAAATTCACATTTAAAATTATTAAATACATTATGTTCCTAGCCAAATATTTATCTAATTGAATTTAGAATAGTTTTATTTTGAATATTTAAATTAAAAAAAGGAACTTTAAATAGTTAAATTTTTGAACCAAGGTTATTTAACACATATCTTTTACAAAATTGAAGTTTTGCAGGGGTACAAAAGTGGTGACATCATAATAAGCATTATACTATATATAAACATTTTTCTACAAATCTATTCTGGTCAGCGTGCATAAACATTTTTTGCAGGTCAGTGTATCAGAAAAATACAGAATGACAGTTGAGTCACAGCAGTTATTATACAGGGTGCAGACAAAGTCCTTGGACAACTTTAAAATGTGATATTTCCGTAAATAGTGAATAAAACTACAAAATATTGAAAAATATACTTAACATAACATTTTTAAACATTCGTACTAAATTTCATTCAATATATCCTCCTCTGGCTTGAATTACAGGGTGATTCACCAAAGTGTTGACAAATACTTTATGTGATTCACCGAAGTGTTGACAAATACTTTATTCCATTATTAACTTCGCATTACCTCTTCAGATTGTTATTATATATTCTAGAGTAAGTTTTCAATATCAATAAGAATATTTAATCTAGAAAAGTAAGATGGCAAAGACAGTAAATGACATTGTTGAAGGGTATTGCAAGAAAGGACTTCCACCTGCGAAAATTTTCCGGTTGATGAAGCGATTTGTGAGTTGTGGAGGTGTTTACAAGGCTGTCAAGAGGTTCAGGGAGACTGGAAGTTGTGCTCCAAGAATCAGAAGTACTCCTGAAAAACCCATCAGGACAAAGGAACTGATTAAGAAGGTCAGGGAGAGGTTGAGGCGGAACCCTTCAAGGAGCACAAGAAAACTGGCTAAGGACACCTCTGTAAGCGTGAGCATCATGCAAAGGCTTCTCAAGGATGATCTCCACGTCTACCCGTACAAATTTACCAAGAGGGATGATCTTCACGTCTACCCGTACAAATTTACCAAGAGGCAGCTCCTGTCAAACGCCACTAAGAAGAAAAGGCTTGATAGAGCTAAGGTTTTGATCAAGAGACTTGTTGTTGGCACGCGGCCTCAAGTGCTTTGGACAGATGAGAAGCTTTTCACTGTCCAAGCTATCCACAACCACCAAAATGACAGGATTTGGATTCCAAACAAGGACATGGTGCCAGTTGAACGTTGCAGTTCATTTAGGAGGCAGAAACCTTCTTCCGTGATGGTTTGGGCAGGAGTCACTTCAACAGGCCTGAAAACACCTCTAATCTTTATCGACGAAGGCGTGAAAATTAACCAAACTATCTATCGTCGGATGTTGGAAGAAAAAGTCATTCCCTGGGTTCAAGAAACAGTGGGAGAGGAAGGAATTACGCTTCAACAAGATGGGGCAACCTCCCACACAGCCAAAGCAGTCCAGCATTGGTGCAAGACCAATTTTAAAGGGTTTTGGGAGAAGTATGGCCCCCTTCTTCACCCAATTTGAACCCAATGGACTTTGGGATTTGGTCCATTCTGGAGCAAAAAGCCTGCTCAACATCCCATCCAAATATCGAAACCCTTAAATGAAAACTGAAGGCGTCATGGGAAGAAATTGACCCAGAAGTGGTGCGTGCCACGTGTGCCCAAGTACTTCCACGTCTTAGGCGCCTTGTGAAAAACAAAGGGGGCTACATTGAATAATTTGAATTTTATGTGAAAGCCCATTAAATTTCCATTCTATCTATTAAAAACTTGTTTCTTTTGCCCTTATAGTAAGTTGGATAATTCAGTTTTAATTTGTCAACACTTCGGTAAATCACCCTGTAGATGCTTAAGTCTGCTATGGAAGCCCTCTGCCACTTTATGCCAAGTTTCTTGAGGCATTTTGGCCCATACTGTCACAAGAGAGTGCTTTAGAGCTTCAACTAACCCATGAAGAGAAGCACAAGCATCTGCCTCTAAAAGGGACTGAACACAACAGTCCATCACCTTCAGGTCTGGTGATCAAAGCGGCCAAACCTCCTTGCTCCAGAAACGCTGAAAGTGATCCTGGCACCACTTCTGGCTTTTCATCAGAGAAAATGATCTCATCCATGTCCGTACATGCCTTCAACTTGTTAAGAAGAATCTTTGCTTGACCCAGTCTCTTTTCTTTTTGAGGCACTGACAAGTTTGCATTTTAAGAAATGACAACTTCAAATCTGTCTTAACAGTGTTTCTCATCATCTTGTCATTCACATTCATATCACAGGCCATTCCCATCATGAATCTCTTTGGATTGCACCAGACTCGGGCTCTGACAGCATCAACAACCTTTGGCGTCTTCCAGAAGATTGCTGTCTTCCGCATCGAGGATGATCTTCAGTACTTTTGAGTTCTTGAAACCTCATAACAGTGTAGTAAACAGTAGATCTTGCAGCTTTAAGAAGCTTCACTATTTCAGAGTTTGTCTTGCCCATGCGATGGTGCTCAATAATGGCTACACGTTTAGCACTCATATTTGGTATTAAAGCAAAATTTTTAAAAAACAAATGATGAAATCTGAAATATGAGGCTTGTTATAATTCATAACACTGAAAACTTACCACATATACGTATTTAAACATCCATTAAATTGAATTTTAAAATTTGTCCAAGGACTTTGTCCGCACCCTGTATTAAACTATCAAATCATGAAAATTATTTTAACTATTTTTTATTAGCTCTAACAGTTTGTTTTGTCTATAGAGCTCATCAGAAAGCAATCAAAAATCTTACAAAGTGATAAAAAGTTGGAAAAAGAACTTAAAAACAAAAAAAACACAGCAGTGATTAAAAAGTTAAAGCAGTTACAATTTTTTTTGATTAAACATCAATGTGTCAAGTTTTTTTCATTGCTTATGCTAATGTTTTCAGATATGAATTTATTATGGCCAGTATCATCATTGATGATTCTGGCACTACAAAAAAACCTTACACATTGAAATTTAATCAAAAATATTCGTCACCAGGTTAACTTTTTAATCACTGTCATATTTTCCTTTTTGTTTTTAAGTTTTTTGCCAACTTTTTATTGCTTTGCTAAGCTTGCATTTTTGCATTTTTGTTTTTCCGATTTTTGATTGCTTCTGACAAACTATAATAATAATAAAGTACAATAATGAAATGAGCTAATAAATAATAGTTAAAATAGTTTTTATGGTTTGATGGTTTAAAATAATAACTGCTGTGACTTAACCGTCATTCAGTATTTTGCCAAATTGTCACATACCACCACTATGCTTGTTTCACACACATGATATTAATTACCTCTTTAACTGCAGTCAAAAGCCTTTAGAAGCAGCAGAGGTAATCCAAAAATGAGAATCCAGATTGACTTCTTTGAGATTTTAAGGGATGGCTACTCCTAGATATCCTTGGAGGAGGGGCAACAACAACATCAGGAGGATAAATATTGAGATGAAATTAAATGAAAATGCTTTACTAATCAGTCCATAGCTTCCAACATTCATCCTGTTATTTTTTGACTATAGGCCTATTGTAGAGCTATGTCTTCTGTATGTAAAATTTTCTCAATTTAAAAACATAATGGCATCTATTAGGCCTGCAGTTTAAAACTTTTATCTAAATTTTTTTTCTGTTTATAAAATCCTGCATTTTCATTAATTGTTAGATGAATCTTAAGTCACTACGCAAACTCATTCAGTTTATGAAAGCTGATTTTGGAATTTTGTAACAAAAACTGCAAGAATTTAAAGGTAGAACTTAACAAATTGGAACCAATAGGACAATTAGCCCAAATCTTGTTTGCTATAGCCTAAATAAAAATTTTCTTACAAAAAAGCCTATAAAAAAACATCAACAACCCTGCAGATCTTAAATTTATTAACAATCGCCCAAAACAAATGCAAAAAAATACCAAAAGAAAATTAGTAAAAACCTGGCCTCAAGTGCGTTTTTTTGGGTTTTTTAAATTTTTTATTTTGTAAGGTATTTAAAAGTATTTCATATCAATAATATTAATAGTAATAGTATTACTGAACATACTACCTTGTAATAGTAGAAAAATTTAAAATTTATCAATTTATTTAAATATCCTATGAATAACACGCTACCAATAGATAAATATAACCCTCATAAATAATGTCAGCCATAAGAATGGAAATAAAACTACAGCCTCAATTCAATTCTTCAATTTATTTCAATTTTACACAAAAATCAAAATAAACATTTTATTGCATTTACCACTAGTTAGATAAGTAGGCTATAATAAATGTTCCTATTTAACCTATTATGAAAAATGTAAGAGAAACTTACAAAAATTAAAAAATTGCTAGATACTGGAGAAATGGAGACTTGTTTTTAATTTCTATAATGTTTATATATTTTAACAAGGTTCTGTGCCTTGTCACTGCCCAGCTTATTTCTTATCTTAGACCAGACAAGTCCAAATAATGAGAATACTCTTTCGATTGATCCTGAGCTAGCAAGGCATGTTCGGAGTTTTGAAAATAATTTACAGAAATCTTGAGGCAGTTTTTTGTCTGTAGTGCTAAAGAAAATACTTTGTTTTAATGAAAGCATCTAATGGCTGCCTTCTGCAATTAATTTCTTGAAATAAAATTTAAGTAAAAGCTATTTGAATTTTTTTTTACTATATTGATATTATATTTTTCATTCCTGCCACTAAATAAAAATATGAATCACCAAATAAAGTATGCCTAGTGAGTAGCGACCAAAATATCTCTGGCTTGCTCCACAGACACATGTAATAAACAAACACTCAATGCTTGAAGCGTCTGGTACTATACTGAACTGCAAGGGCAATGTTGTACATTGCTGGTTAAGCTGCTCTTGCATAATACTAGTGCATCTACTCTGCTCCCCTAACTTAATGCTCATCCAAAGGCATCAAGCTACCTATACTCTTTGATTATAATCATTCTTAGTTAGATGCAGCAAAAACTGGTGTGCACCATGCCCATTTCTCAATATACAGTACAATGAGAATTATAAATATATGTTCAATACAATTCAATGGGACAAATCTAAATGCAAGTTTGATGAATTTACTGGTAATAGTTGTTTGTTATATAGGCTATAGCTAATGACTATGTCAGTATGTCAAAAAGTAAACATATCAAGAACAAGAACAAAAAAGTTTTACTGATGTTAAGTCAAACTATTTTGAATTTTGATACCCATTCAGAACACAAAACAAATTCATAAAAAAATTTTGAAAAAAGCATATTATTAACAACTATGATGTAAGATTAAAGAATTAAAATGAAAACAAAAGCTCTTGTCTCAAATTTTTTTTTTTAAGTTATAAAAGTTACTTTTGATAAAACATATTTGATGAGATACAGTCATTTTACCAAAACTCACCAAAAAAAAACATAATGTTTGACTGAAATACAATTTAAATTGTATTTGAATCAAAAAGATTGTAGAGAATACATACAAAGATAAATTGTCTTTTTAATTTTAGTTGGAAAGGTAGTCTGGAAGAACAAATTTTCATAGAGTCATTTTACCACAATTTATCTATCTTTAAAAATCTATGTAAAAAAATTTTAAAAACTTTTTTGTATAAATTCATGATAAATAAGCCCTGCTAAATTCTAAAAACAAAAGTTTTTGTTTTAACATTCAAATTAATGTCAGCTCACATGAGTTCCTGTGAGTTTTGGTAAGTTTCGGTGACTTCTTGTAAAACAACCTACCCTTATTTTTTTAACCTGCTGCCTGTTTACTGAAAATCCTTTTCTTTTGTTTTTTTTCTTTCTTGCAATGCTCTTATTTGTAATTACAATAAATTTACAATAAATTAAAACAGATGTTATGGAAAAATTAGAGCAATTTAAAAAAGTTGTAAAAAAAAAAAAAGCAGTTTTAAAAAATAACAGTTTAAAGCTGGAGGAGAGCCTTATTTCACTTGCAGGCTGTATCTGCAAACTAAAAATTGGTGCAAGCCACATAAAATTTAGCAGTATAGTTGCAGCAATATAGCTTTGCCCAAATTTTATAGATGTTTGCCCAAACCATGACCTTATAGCACTTTACAGATATGAGAAGAAATTGTATCCTAAATTTATGATGAAGATCAAAAACAAACGATTATCCCTTAGAACTGTGGTTCTCAACCTTTTTCACATTGCGGCACATTTTAAGACTTGATATTTGTCCCTAAAATGTAATGTTTTTTAAAAGGTTGCAGATCAATGGTAAAATGTTTTTAAAAAAGATTTGCAACACCTTGGAAAGCTCTCACAACACTAGAAATGCACTGATATTTGAGTATTGGTATCAATAATATTGGCCTATTTTTATGGTATCAGCTAGTAGTATCGATATCAGTTAAATATAGGCAATATCTTCCAGTACTGTTTAAGCACAAATATAAAAAATTTTTGTTTTATTTTTTCATAGTTTGAATATAAAAATATTTTGCTATAAAAACCATCTGCTTGATTTGTTCAACTCTCTTATACAGATCTGCAATAATATTGTAATGCATAATGTAATGCATATTAGGTTGAGGAATATGTTTGTAGCGTTTTTATCAAACATTTTTATTTAAATAAAAACGAAAAGTTATGGCTATAAATTAATAAATTATGTATTCTCTGTTGCTGTTTGCAACCTCCTCCCTCCTCTCGATCAATTTGTCGATGCCGTTCTACCAAAAATCTCCAGGTCTGGTATTGAAGAATTGAAAAACCAATTGAGCCAGTTTTTAAGGTCCTCTTCATTGTCGAAGGTAATGCCCTCATATGGTTCGACAAAGCGCGTGTGGGTGCAAGGTCTGTAGAATACAGCAGATGCTGAAGGACCTCCCATTCAAGCTCTTGGAGTGCGGCTTTGACAACTTGTGCAACATGAGGCCTGACGTTGTCATGAAGAAGTATGGTTTGGCCTTGTCAATGGGGTCTTTTCAGTCAAATAGTCTCATTCACATGATGTAGCTGGGTTATGTAGAGCTCCTTGTTGACCATGGCATTCCTTTCGAGCATTTCCTGGTGTACCATGCCCTCCCAGTCCCACCAAACGCAGATCATGGTCTTCCTTAGATGGAGGTCAGGCTTAACTCCTGGCTTTGGCATATCTCCAGGAGCCACCCATTTCTTTTTTTGCTTCATATTTATATATAGACATCATTTCTCATCTCCCGTGATGATTCAGTACAAAAAGTGCTGTTTGTGACCGCGTGTTGCTCAATGGCAGGCGAGATGTTGAAAAGCAATTTGAAGGCAATTTTCTTTGTTATTTTCACTAAGTTCATGAGGCACCCAGACTCCCAATTTTTTGGCAAATCCCATTGAATGAAGATGATTGGAAATCATTTTTTGATCGCAATTGATTTTTTCAGCCAATTCACGACTTGCTTGGCAACTTTCCTCCTTCCAAAGTGCTTTGAGATGGTCTTTGTCAAATTCAGAAGGTCTTCCACTGTAAGGCGTGTCATTGATGTCAAAATTGCCATTTTTGAACTTTGCAAACCATTTTCTTGCCATAGATTTGCCTATGACACCTTCCCAGTATACCATGCAAATGTCCCAGGCTGCTTCAGCAGCTTTTTGGCCTTGATAAAAAGCAAAGAATAGCAGGTGTCGAAAATGTTGCTTTTCACCCCCTGGATATTCCATATGTAAGCCTCACAAATAATAAAATCTCAAAATACTTAAAAAGACAATCAGCACAGTTTTTTACAGTAGAAAAAGCTTTATCCAATGAATATATACATTTTGCCAAGTAGTAAAAAATTATTGTAAAATAAAAGAAAATATAAAAACGCTACGAACATATTCCTCAACCCAATAAATACCTAGAAAAAATTCAAAGTGCAATAACAAGCTAGATCTAGTAAATACATTCTCTGGTGCTGCTTACAAAAGCTCTTGTTAATGGTGCTCAATAGATGAAAAAGTATTGGTGGTATTGGCAGTATCAGTATCAGCTCTAAATGCTGGTATGGATAGCAGTATCAGTATCGGCTTAAAATGTGGTATCGGTACATTACTACACAGCACACAGGTTTGAGAAACACTGACTTAAAATCTTTTATGATTTCTCAATTTTTGTCCCAAAAACAGAGATTTGTAAAAAAAAAGGTTATCACTTTGAATCTGTATCTGATTTCTCAATTTTTATCATGAAAAATTAAAACTGGCTTTGCTTCTTTCCAATTACACACAGGCCTTGATGTAAAATCATGTGGGGCTGCATTTGGCCCACATGTTGCAGGTTTCTCACCCCCGGTTTAAAGGTACTATGATTCAGCATTCTTTTATCTACATAAAAAATAACATCTTTTTTACTTACACAATCATAGAAATAAAAAATAAAATTTCAATTTAACTGAGCATTTAAGTCAACAATCAAATTTTTTTTTTGTCGATACAAAAATTAAAAAATATACACAATATACAAGGGCTTATCAAAATAATGGAAACACCTTGAAAAATCAACAAAATTTATTTTAATATGATGTAGGGCCACCTTTTGCAGCAATTACAGCCTCAATTTTCTGAGGTATTGATTCATACAAATTGTGAATTGTTTCCAAAAGAATTTTAGTCCATTCTTCAGTTAAAACACCCTCCAGTTCTTTTAAAGATGATGGTGGCAGGAATCAATTTCTTGAGTCTGAAAATCAACCATAAATGTTCTATAATGTAGAGGTCTAGGGATTGTGGCAGCCAGATAAGATGCCCAACTTCATTAGAATGTTCCTCATGCCATTCTTTGACAATTCTTGCTATATAGATTGGGGCATTTTCATCTTGAAAGATGACGTTGCCCTCCAGAAACAGTCCTTGAACTATAGGAAGTTGGTTGCCCAAAATTCCTAAATAGTCTTGGCAATTAATTTTTCCATAAAGGGATATCATTGTTCCAGTGGATTTCCAAGAAATGGCATCCCAAATGATCATAGAACCCCTGCCATGTTTTACGTTGGAAGAAGGCAGTCTGGATTAAATGCCTCTTCAGGCTGTGTCCAAATCTACACATGACCAAAGGTCAGAAATAAGGTAACAATGATTTGTCAGAAAAAATCGTGGTTTTTCCACAGCTCAAAGGACCAACTCTGGAGGTTTTGCACCACTCCAAGCACTTTGAAACATCTGCCTTTGAGAGCAGAGGTTTTCTAATAGCAGCTCTTCTATGGAATCCAGATTTGTGCAGCTCCTGATGAACAGTTATTGTGGAAACTGAGCTTTGCAGATGTTTCTTGAGCTCTGCTATGATTTTAGGAGCCAAATTCTTGCAATCCTTTCCAACAATCTGATTTAGAGTCTGACTGTCTCTCCAAGACAACTTAGACTTTTGGCCAGACCTGTGCTTTGTTGAGAACGTCTTTCTTTCTCTTTCAAAGGCAGTCAATACCTTTACAACAATACCTCTTGACATGCCTAGCATTCATGCAGTTTCTGCTACACTAGCACCTGCCATATGAGCACCAACAATTTGGCCTCTCTGAAAGTTTTAAAGGCCTGGCATTTTTATAAAATATTGTAAACTTATTTTCAAATATCTGTAAAGAAACAGTTATTTTTAATATAAAATTTTAAGTGTTTCCACTTTTTTGATAAGCCCCTGTAGCTTTTTTAACAAAGGTTTGCTTGGCTATAAGAAAAATTATGTCAGTGTCAATAAGTCTAAAAGCGTCAATATATTATGATTTTAATTTTAGGCCACTATAGAAAATAAAATTAAAATTTGAATTTAATTAAACATCTTTGTCTAAATTTCAGTTGTTAATGTTTAAAATGCTAAGAAGCGTAAAAATGTTATCTTTCACAAAGTTTTGATAAGTTTTTTCAAGAAACGATCATAACTGTTATCTGTCAATAAAACTAACTGAAACCATCCTTAAGGTACCAAGGTAAAATAAAAAAAAAACAAGAGAATCAAGATCTCTTCAAGAAGCGATAGTAATTTCAGGGAGGATTTTGGGTTAGTTTTACTAAAAATTCACTTTAAACATATAAAGGACATACATAATATACAGTGGTGGCCAAAAGTTTAGCAACACTTAAAAATCTATTAAAAAAAAGCAAAAAACTAATTAAATTTGGCCTAATGGAATACAATTGACTGTTTAAAATATTCAAATATGCATTTTTTTATTTGTTTGAAATGATAAAATCATTTACTTGATTCATTATTTATAATTATGTTGAGCAAAATGACACCTGGACAAAAGTATAGCAACACGTTAATTTTTTTTTTTTTTTCAAATTTTCATCAACATTATTAATATTTTGTGCTATAACCAAATTTTTTTATCACAGCCTTACATCTCTTTGGCATAGAATCAATGAGTTTTTGACAAAAACTGAGATCAATGAAAATGTAGCACTCAATCAATTTTTTTTGAGATCATTCTTGTTTTTCGAATTTTTTGAGCTCAGATCGAATTTAATTTTGTGCTGGATGTTCTCGATCGAGTTTAGATCTGGGCTTTGGGTCGGCCAATCCAAAACTTTCATTTTATGATTCTTGAAAATCTTTGAAATCGATTTGGCAGAGTGGATGGAGGCATTATCCTGTTGAAAAAAATGTTCTTTCTGCCCATGGTCTTTTTCATGAATGGACTGACAGTATTTCTGACAAGCTGTCCATATCTGGAAGCATTCATCCTGCCCTTCAATTCGACCATGGGTCCCATCCCGTGCCAAGAGAAACAACCCCAAATCATGACAGAGTTGCTACCCATTTGTACCGTGGGCCTGGTGCACTTGATGACCAGACAACATGCTAGACCAAACACATGACCAGACAACATTGACATTTTTCTGTTGAGGATTGGAAAAATGTGTTGTTTTCCGATGAGAGCGAGTTTGTCAGAGTCCACAGCAGCAGCAGAGTCTATGTGCGGCGCATAGTAGGGGAGGTACACTCTATCAAGTGCACCAGGCCCACGGTACAAATGGGTAGCAACTCCGTCATGATTTGGGGTTGTTTCTCTTGGCATGGGATGGGACCCATGGTCGAATTGGAGGGCAGGATGAATGCTTCCAGATATGGACAGCTTGTCAGAAATACTGTCAGTCCATTCATGAAAAAGACCATGGGCAGAAAGAACATTTTTTTCAACAGGATAATGCCTCCATCCACTCTGCCAAATCGATTTCAAAGATTTTCAAGAATCTTAAAAAATATAAGTTTTGGATTGGCCGACCCAAAGCCCAGATCTAAACTCGATCGAGAACATCCAGCACAAAATTAAATTCGATCTGAGCTCAAAAAATTCGAAAAACAAGAATGATCTTAAAAAAAATTGATTGAGTGCTATAATTTCATTGATCTCAGTTTTTGTCAAAAACTCATTGATTCTATGCCAAAGAGATGTAAGGCTGTGATAAAAAAATTTGGTTATAGCACAAAATATTAATAATGTTGATGAAAATTTGAAAAAAAAAAAAATTAATGTGTTGCTATACTTTTGTCCAGGTGTCATTTTGCTCAACATAATTAAAAAATTAATAATTATAAATAATGAATCAAGTAAATGATTTTATCATTTCAAACAAATAAAAAAATGCATATTTGAATATTTTAAACAGTCAATTGTATTCCATTAGGCCAAATTTAATTAGTTTTTTGCTTTTTTTTAATAGATTTTTAAGTGTTGCTAAACTTTTGGCCACCACTGTACATAATTTTTATTTACATCACCCTAAAAAACTTGAGCAATCTAAAATTGGCTTGTTCATGCTAAAAACACCAAAATAGACCATTAAAAAACAATAAAGGTTTTAAATCGTTTAAAACTTGTTAAAAAAAACCTTGTTTGCTTTGCATTATCATAAAAAATAAAATTTTAAGTCAATTTTTATTTTAATATTTTAATCTGAATACCACATAAACTAATATACTATTCAATAGCAAAAATTTGATATAGTGATGTAGTAATAACCAATTTTTTAAGATGCAATTAACTATAAATTTGGAGTGTTGTCATTATACTAAATGATAAAATATATTTAGTGATAAAGCTAATAACCCAATTTTTTTAACCTTAAGGTGTATTTTGCTCACATTATTGCTAGCACATGATAATGACTTAATGATTTTATTTTTTATAAATTTAGCAATATTTACATTTACAATTAAGTTTGTTATAATAAAATTATGCTTTAACATACCATTAGTTCCTCGATTCAATTTAACCACTTTTGAAGGTCTATCATTTTCAGTATTAGTATCAACATTTCCTCTAGACATTTGGATTTATTTAATTTATAAGCATATAACTATTGGCTAGATCCTTAGAATAGAAAAATGAACATCTAAACTATCTTTTTATAATATTAATTCATTAAAAAAATACTTCATATTGTGGATTAAATAACAGAATTATACTTTAAAGCTTTATTTTAATACTTTGACATTTTTAACAGAAACAAATTACAAACTTAATTTTTAATGTAGAAACTAATTTGTTAATAGTTCATTTTCAATTCAACATTTTTTTTTTCTTTCATAGTTTATTTCTTTTAAACTTATAAGTGTAAATCAGTGCTCCACAGTCTTTCTTTACTAGCTGAACACATTTAAAAATTTCAAAATTTTACAACATAGTTGAACCAAAAATTTAAAAATCTATATACGGTACATTTAAAATGTTTTATAGTAAACATGAGGATTTAGATATTTAGAAACAAAGCTGCTATGAGAAGCACCAGACTCGCTTTCTGAGTAATTATATAAATACAAAATAGACATTGTGCTTTGCTTCAATAGGATATTTTTCCTTTTGCACTTGTGTTTTAAGTAGCAAAATTGCTGTTCGTTAGGCTCAATGTTTGGAAGGGTAACCCAAACTTGCCACCACTGTAATTCTGGCAGAAAAATCTTATTTAATAAAAAAAGAAAAATCACGCGGCAACACTCTAAGCATTTGAAGCACGAGACAAAAAAAGCATTTCAAGCATAAAACTGAAGTTAAAAAACTTTAGTTTTACGCTTGAAATGCTTTTTTTGTCTTTAACTGAATTTAAAAAAGCTCTTTAACGCAGTTTCAGCGTACACAAAAAATCAAGTTAATTAAATTTTCATGAAGAATTTAAATCTTTTTTAAAAAATAAGTTTAAATAACAAGTCTATGATTAAATCACGATAAACTTTTCCTACAAACAGAAACCGCCAAAAAAGCTAAACCAAATTAATATCAGTCGTGGAGTCGAGACACGGTGTTTCCAGACCGAGACAAAACTTTGAAGTAATGAGATCGAGACGAGGCGAGACTTCGGAGTAACGAAGCCGAGACGAGACGAGATTTTGGAGTACCGAGACCGAGACGAGACACGAGACTTTATATAAGTTGCTTTAGTTTAAGCCAGAGTTGTGGAGTTAGAGTAGAAAGTCGGAGCCCCATGTTTTTTGGTGGAGTCAAAGTAGTTTTTTAAATATGCTGAAGCGTTTGAAGACAATCTTGGAGGCCTAGTTGACGAGTGATTAAAGCGCCGTGATTAATTGTGATTGATATGGTCTCGGTATAAAATCTACTCAAGCCAGTCTGTTGTGTCCTTGGGAAAGATACTTTTACGGCACTTTCCCCTGCCTGGCGGTCTTGGCGAGCAGCTCTAAATTTCATTCGTATCTCTATAAAACTAAAAAAACGAAATAAAAATTTTCTATCGGACAGCAATATCTTGGCATTTCCGGAAGCAGATCAGGGTAATTGCGTGCCCTTTCTATAGCGCCTCCGTCGCTTTCCTGCGAGTCTGGAAGATTGATATAGAGATAAAATGTAAAAATGTAAAATAATTTAGCGTAAATACAAATCTTCAAAAGCAATAAGGATTCCAGTTCCCAACTCCACCGAATCTAAAAACCGATTATGCTCAAAGACATGCGACTCTGGGACTGCGACTCCACAAACCTGCTTATAACTATTTTGTTGAGTCGGAGTTGCTGGAGTCGCATGTTTTACAGTGGAGTTGGACTCTTTTTTTACATGTGCTAAAGTTGGAGTTGTATAATCAGATCTCGTGGAGTTTGAATTGAAAAACTTTGAGTTGCTGGAGTATTTTCTCCGACTCCACAACCGTGGTTTAACAAATAAGTACAAAAAATATATGAAATCCTTTCCACATCAAAAATCTTGAACATAAATCACAAAACGTTTGCCAAGTTAAAACATTGACCCTCGCTTATTCAGCTTACATAAACAAGTTACCAAGTTTTGCTCTGCCAGTGCTAGCATGCCAGTTAAACGATGAAATTTTTTGCAGTGTCAAGTGGAGAGACATTGCTTTAACGAACAAATTCGAAAAAACTTTGTTGCTGCTGAATTCACCTGACGTGGAAGCGACTTGCCAGGACTTTTTAAGGCCAGAAAGCAGCAAAAAAGACTATTCCCCGCGGTCACCAAAACGGCAGATACTAAAACATCAAAAACTGCCAGTCGTTGCAATACACTGAGAGAAATCTTTGTTTTTCTTTAATTACGAACTTTTTTTTCTTTAAGTACGTAATTATGAATAAAAAGATGCCTGCCGTTGGCGGGAAAAAAAAAACTATTGAAACAAAATATATTTTTATGTTAAGAATTGGTTCTTTTAACAATTTAATGTAAATGCGGTAGAAAATTACATGCGATAGGCTCAAATAATATCAGACCTGATATAAATTATTGTTGAATATAGCAGAGATGAGCATGGACTAGAGTCGGAGTCGGACTGGAGCTGGAATATGGCATATTTTGTCGGAGTCGGATTGGAGCTGGAGTCGGTTTTTGCTAATTTGTAATGGAGTCGGACTGGAGTCAGAGTCTATCTTTTAAAAATCAATTAATTTAAAATATTAGAAGAAACATTTTTATGTCATAAAATGTTTTTTTGATCTTCAAAATGTTTTATTCCTGGCATTTATTTTGAGTTTATTGCTCATACCCGAAACTTGCGGCTAGTTCTTTATTTATTATTTAAAATTGACATGTAAAATAATCGCTATTGTTCAAGCAAATCCCGGCCTAACCTAACCTAACCTTAACCGTAACGCTTGCCTTTACATAAGTTGCTTTAAATGAGTCCGTATCACCCTGTCTAATACAAATGGCTGGTATTATATTAGTTTTTATTTTTATTTATTTTTATTTTATCTCTATATTTATCCTCCTGACTCGCAGGAAAGCGACGGAGGCGCTATACATAGGGTAAGCAATTACCCCCGACCTGCTTCCGGAGATACCAAGATATTACTGTCCGCTTATAATTTAATAGAGATTTGACTGTAATTTAGAACTGCTTGCCAGGACTACCAAGCAGGGGAATATGCCATAAAGTGTCTTTCCCAAAGACACAACAGAATAGCGCGAGTGGGTTTTGAACCGAGACCGTGTTGGTCACGAGTCCGACGCTTTAACCACTCGACCACGCTGCCTGCATAGTTTTTATTGTATATATATTTGTAACCTGCATAAAGATTGTCTTGTTACCAAAATGCTGGTATAAATGCAAAGATTTTTCCCGTGGTCATAACCTATCTGTATAATTTTTTTTTAATGTTAAATTTAAGCTGGTGCAAATTTACTTGTATACTTGCGTGATATTTGCCAATGTTAAGTTTAAGCTGCTAAGTTCAATCTAAGATAAAATATTATTACATTTAGTTAAAATAGATTTGATATATCTAGGGTATTTATTTTGAGCAGCCTTGATTACTTTTAACAAAAACATGAATTTTTCTTCTAATGAAGTTTGCAAACTTCTTGAAGATAACAAATTGCTGAAAATACCTAACACTTCTGGAAAGAGCACAGTTTGGCCAAAATTTTTATATTTAAATCATATTGAAAGTAAAGATTGTATTGGATAGGTAATTTGTAAAACTTGTAAGCAAGCATTAAAACATAATAAGTCGACTAGTGGAACAACACGTTTAAATGATCATTTAAAACAATGCAAATATAATGCAAAAATATCTCTTAAAGTAACAGCATATTTTAGTAAGTCTGACATGAACTTGTCAAAAGTTATAAAATACACAGTGTTAATTAGTTCAATTGCAAGTGCAGTGGAAGGTGATGGATTAATACAGTTTGCAAATGCAATGACAAAAGTTGGAGCTACACATGGCATTGTTGATGCAAAAGCAATACTTCCTTCCAGATTCACTATAAAAAGAAGCATAGAAAAAAGTGCATCATCTTCAAGTGAAAAGCTGATAGAAGTAGTAAACAAGGCTATTAAAAAATATAGTTTAGTTGGTATTACCACATATTTATGAACAGATCTAAGATAACACAACTTTTATTCTATCACCATACATATTATCAGCAGCAATCTTCTTCAATTAAGAGTGATATGTGTGAAAGAATTTAATGAGGCAAAAACAGCAGAAAACCTTAACAACAACAAAATCAGCAGAAAGCAGACTTTAGAATGCCTTTTGAAACATTGGCGGATCATTGTCTTTTGTTTGATCATTGTTTGGCTGATTAATTAATAAGTTACGACCAACTTACTTATTGATACAAGATTTTGTTTTTGTTTGTATATATGAAATTTTATTAACATGGGGTCGGGTTGGAGTTATACAATTTTTTTTTCAATATTTTCATGTGCCTAAACACGTAAAAATATTGAAAAAGTTTAATGTCGTAAGAATTGATTTTTTTTGCTTCAATATTACCCTTTCAATACTGTTGGGTTATTTTGATCCTAAGACACTAACATTATCAAATAGGTTTGTTTAAAATTCGTATTGAAAGGATTAAAACCTAGTGTTTTTGTGGGGAGGCACTTCTGCACAAGCTAACATTCGCGGTTTGCATTATGAATTTAACTTTAAAAATAAGTTATTTGCTATTCAAACACTTTTTAATTATTATTCACGCTTAACTAAAACACTATTAAAATATAGTTTAAAGTTTTAAGAATTGATTTTGTATATATATTCAACAAAACGTAATGTTTTTGTGGGAGCCGATTCTGCACGAGTTATCAATCGCAGGTTTCAATTATGATTAATTTTCAAAAACACTTCTCAATAATTATACATGTCTTATACATTCATAAGATATACTTTGAAGTTGTAGGAACTGATTTTGCTTCAAATTATTTAATAAAACTAAAATATTTCGTGACGACCGATTCTGCACAAGCTAATATTCGTAGATTTGTATTATGAATTTAACTTTAAAAATTAATCATTTGCTACACAAACACTTCTTAGCCTAATTATCGTATATACTCGCTTATAAGCCGACCATTAAAAAACTTTCCCAAAAGAGGAATTTTGCAAAAACTCACATATAAGCCGACCCTTCAAATATCATAGAAAGAATCTAATGTTTATTTACTAATATTAGCAAAAGTTTGCTAAAGAGAATAAATGAGAATACAAATCATTATTGTTATGTTCTACTTTTATTAATTTTTACTAATTAAACAATGTCTCAGAATCTTCAAATTCGGAAAGGAGGGCGTTTAAAGTTTCCTTTGGCTGTTAGCTCTGCCTTGCCATCTACCATTCACCGTGTCCACTGGTTTTGCATGTGTGTCTAAAAGGACCTTTTTCGGCTGACATCTAGGGGTGTGTGATATTGTGTCATCTCAGAAGTGGCGTCTTATCATTTCGTAAGTGTGATATTAAATTTATGCGCGAATAAGCCGACGACACCCTAATTTGATAACTTTTTTTTTAAGTTTTAAAGTCGGCTCATATGCGAGTATACACAGTATTATTTTCATATAACTAAAACATTATTAAAGTATAGTTAAAAGTGGTAGAAATTGTTTTTTTATAAATATTCAACAAAACGTAGTGTTTTTGTGCGGGCCGATTTTACACAAGCTATCATTCGCAAGTTTGTATTATGAATTTAACTTTAAAAATCAGCCATTTGCTATTCAAACACTTTTTAATTATTATTTTCACATAACTAAAGCACTAGAAAATATAATTTAAAGTCGTAAGAATTGATTTTGTATAAATATTCAACAAAGTGTAATGCTTTTGTGGGGGCCCATATTCTGCACAAGTTATCAATCGCAGGTTTCAATTATGATTTATTTCCAAAAACACTTCTCAATGATTATACATGTCTTATACATCCTCAAAATATAATTTCAACTTGTAGGAATTAATTTTGTTTCAAATTATTTAGTAAAACTTAAATCTTTCGTGACGGCCGATTCCGCACAAGCTATCATTCGCAGGTTTTTATTATGAATTTAACTTTAAAAATAAGTTATTTGCTATTCAAACACTTTTTAATTATTATTTTCACTTTACTAAAACACTATTAAAATGCAGTTTAAAGTTTTAAGAATTGATTTTATATAAATATTCAACAAAACGTAATGTTTTTGTGGGGGCCGATTCTGCACGAGTTATCAATCGTAGGTTTCAATTATGATTAATTTTCAAACACACTTCTCAATGATTATACATGTCTTATACATTCATAAAATATACTTTCAAGTTATAGGAATTGATTTTGTTTCAAATTTTGTTTCGTTTTTAGGTTCCTTACTAAGAAATAGTAAGGAAACTGGGGTACTCCACAGTTAACATTTTAAGGAATAAGATTGATAGTTGTTTATTTTTGTATGTTGACTTCTATTGCTTAAATAACTTTAAATTAAATCTAATGATAAGCCACGAAAACCGAACTGTTCCATCTTATTTAATAGCTTAGAATGGTCTATGGTGTCAAAAGCTTTTGTCAGATCAAGAAAAATGCAGCAAGAGTATAAACCACTGTCAGCGTTTTTAATAAGTTTATTGTAGATATAGTAGTCGAATAATTTTGTCTAAAGCCAAATTGTGTTACAGATAGTAAATTTAATTTCTCCAGGTAAATGTAAATTCTATTAAATATTAGTTTTTCCCATATTTTGCTGAATTGAGGTAAAATCGATATGGGTTTACATGTACAGTTAGTGAATAAATTTACAGCGCCTTTTTTGAAAATTGGGATAATTTCTGCTTTTTTTAATAAATTTTCCTTGTTTAATGGAAGATTTAAATATATTGCTGATGATCGGCGAGATAATGGCGTTGCTAATTGTTTAAAATTTGGTTTCGATGTTATTTTTTTAAATTGCTTTTTTGTTGTTTAAATTCTTTATGATAGAACTTACTTCTTCAGTCGTTGATGGCGTGAAAAAGAATGAATTAGTAAGCGATTTGTGGTGTATTTTATTCAAGTTTAATTTTTTGAATGGGCAATTGGCCTAATTGATTTTGCTAGATTTTTTCCAATATTTGCAAAGTATGAATTTATTGTTGCAGATAACTTGTGAATCTCGAACTTTTTTTCCTTTGATTTCAAGTTTTTGTGGAAAATGTTTTTCTTTATTTTTTGAGTTGACAAAGATGTCTATAATTTTCCATAGTTTTTTCAAGTCACCTTTTGAACTATCAATAGTTTCTTTGTAATAAATTTCTTTAGCAAGTTTAATTGTTCTAAGTAATGTGTTACAGTATTTTTTATAAACCTCCAAATCAGACTCGGTAAAATTTTTATAAAGTTTTTTAAATAAACTATTTTTTTATTGATTTTAAAATGCTTTTTGATAACCAAGGCTTAAAGTAAATTCGCTTTTCTTTTCGAAAGGCTTTTTTTGCGGGAGCAAATGTGTCAATAGTTTTATAAAATATTTCGTAGAAGGCTTCGAATTGTTTATTTACTGGGTCGCTCTCAGCAAAATTCTCAATTTGCAAGCGATTTTCTAATTTTTTCAAAAACATTTCATAATTAAAATTATTCATGTCACGTATCATTAATTGATTAGGTTTTGCTTTGTTTAATTTTTTGGTTGAAATAGAGATGAACGTACCAAAATGATCGCTAATATCACTAAGAACGAATCCACTCATGTAGGGATGTTTGCGAGTGGGTTTTGAACCGAGACTGTGTTGGTTACGAGCCCGGCGCTTTAACCACTCGACCACGCTGCCGACAAATGCAGTGTATCAACTTATTGATCAACTTATTGATAAAGATGACGCAGTGTATCAACTTATTGAGAGTTTATGGGATTCGGAATTTTTAAAGGGCACAACTGTTTTAGATACTCCAAACTCCAAGGAAGATCGTGCGGCTTTTCACTTAATGCAAGATTCGGTTACCATACACAAAGGACATTATCAGCTCCCGTTACTTTGGAGACACTCTCAAGTTAGTCTTCCCAACAACTATGCGATAGCAAAGCACAGACTCACAACTTTAAAGCGTAGGTTCCTAAGCGATCCACATCTAAAGGCCAAGTATATTGACGTAATAAATGGCTATGTAAAAAAAGGGTAAGCAAGAAAATTAACATGTCAAGATTTAAGTGTTAATGTGGCTACTAAGTCGTACTTGCCTCATCACCTAGTGGTCAAACCTAACAAAGTGAGAATTGTATTTGACTGTGCAGCTAGATGCAGTAACGTATCTTTAAACGATAACTTAATGCGAGGTCCCGACTTGATGAACAGTCTAATTGGGGTCCCGACACGATTTCGAAAGAACGGCAATATAGAGGCAATGTTTCATCAAGTATTTGTGAAATCTGAGCATGCTAATGCCTTACGTTTTCTTTGGTGGCCAAGCGAATGTCTAGAGGAAACTCCAGCTTCCTATCAAATGTTAGTACACATTTTTGGTGCAAAATCTTCACCAAGTTGCGCCAATTTCTGCCTGCGACAAACTGCATTAGACTTTGCACACCTTTACGATCCAACTATATTAGAGATTGTACGCAACAACTTTTATGTGGACGATTGTCTATTCTCGGTTTCATCAGTAGAAGAAGCAATTTCCGCTCAAAGGTCATTATGAGAACTACTTAGAAGGCGTGGTTTTCATTTGAGAAAGTGGCTGTCAAACAATGAACAGGTTATAAAGGCCATTCCTGATAGCGAACGTGCCACGTTAGTAAATAATTATTCCTTTGATGTAAGTTCGCACGAGCGAGTCTTGGGTGTAAATTGGGACATAAAGGAAGACCAATTTACGTTTTTTATTAACCTCCCTCATTACCCCTTTACGAAGCGTGGCGTACTGTCCACCATAGCAAGCTTGTACGATCCACTTGGTTTTGTTTCCCCAGTTGTCTTGGAAGCCAAAGTGTTCTTACAGGGTCTTACTAGACGAAAGGCGGGATGGGACGAAGAAATTACTAGTTCTGAGTCAGAAAGATGATCTAATTGGTTGTCATTTCTTTCTCGGCTTAATGAAGTATCCGCTCCGCGTTGTTTCAAAACTCAAGAATTGGCAAATTAAAAAATGCTGAAATACACAATTTCTCGGATGCTTCTTCTTTTGCTTATAGAGCTTGCTCATATCTGCGATTAATGGATGAAAATGATAACGTGGCGTGTTCATTTTTAATTGGCAAGTCGCGCGTGTCCCCAATTAAAGCGGTCTCAATCCCCCGATTAGAATTGATCGCAGCTGTTTTAACCGTGAGATTAAATGAAAAAATGCAAAGAGAGTTGAATCTAGAATCCTATACTTCAATCTTCTGGTGTGATTCCACAGCGGTGCTTAACTGTACAAAAAATCGAACTAAGCGTTTTCCGGTCTTTGTAGCTATTAGACTTGCAATCATTGAGCAAGGCAGCAACCCAAATAATTGGCATTATTTACCGTCAAAGCTAAATCCAGCTGATTTACCTAGCCGAGGCGTATCAGCATCATCTATCGAGCAATTAAACGCTTGGCTACGAGGGCCAGGGTTTCTTCAAAAACCTATTTTAGACTTCAGTAAATTTAATCTTCCAGATAAAAATTTACCTGAGGAATTTTGCTTCACAGATCGGCAATCAGTGTATACAAGTTTGATGGTTGACACCACAGATGTGATAAATCGCTTAATTAACCGTTCTTCGTCTCTGTACAAACTAAAAAGATTAATATCTTGGCTTTTACGATTTAAAAATTTTCTCGTAAGCAAATTCAGGCATTCTTGCTTTAGGTTTGACTGTGCACTCACTGTAGATGAACTAAACGCCGCAGAGAGAGCACTTGTCAGATATGTCCAGCGACAACATTTTCCATTTCTTACTGATCTAAAGAATAAAATTAAAGTAAAGACCTTCCCGCGCTATATGCAAAAACTACAACCCATTGAAATTGACGGCATCGTACGAGTAGGAGGCCGGTTGGAGAAGACTGTAGTTGAATTTGATGTGAAACACCCAATTATTCTGCCACAAAAATGTCACTTTTCGCAATTAGTGATTAGACAATACTGTTTCTCCTGGACTGGTGCTCCAATTCCCAGGAGGCGAGGAGTTGTTATACTCCTTATCCTATTCTCAAGAAATAAGCAAACTGGGCTAATAAGTATCGGGGGTGAATTCCCGAGACGCCTACGAGTTGGGTCTCTTGCAATAGTTGTCTGCAAATCTACTCCCACAAGCAGCATCAAATTCACAAATTTTACTTTTTAAAACCCTTTTGGGGTTTGCTGAAACACACATAACTTATTTACACATTACTTACATATAAATTATTAACACATACATTATTTACACATAAAATATTAAATTGATATTAATTAAATTTTAGAAGACGTTTTTCCACGTTTTTACTAATCGAATTGTGTTAAAATTGTCTTCGCACTCTTTTCTTTGTTAAGTAAAGGTTGCCAAATCAAAAATTATAAATTTCTAATTTTACTGATAAATCCTTTTTAGTAACGCGAGCAAATACCATGTCGAAATGGGTCATTCACGGACAAGCCACACTTGGGATTCAGTGAGGGAAAAATTTTGGACTGTGAAAGGTGGTTCCGCAGTCCGGCATGTTATAAGACAATGCATTGCCTGCAGGAAAAGAAATGCCAAAGTGGGAGAGCAATTTATGGCTGATCTTCCCTCATGTAGATTACAGTCATTTGAGAGGCCATTTTATAATACTGGCATAAATTACTTCGGCCTGTTTATGATCAAGCAGGGGCGTAGTCTTGTTAAACGCTATGGATGCGTGTTTACATGCCTAACTATGAGACCAGTTCACATAGAGATTGCAAACTCTTTGACAGCAGACTCATTTATTAACGCTTTGAGGCAATTTACAGCCCGTAGAGGCAAACCCAATTGTATATTCTTTGACAACGGGACAAATTTTGTCGGCGCGGCACGTATACTAAGAGAATCTCTTGAAGAATTGAATAAGAGTAAGATAGATTGCTACTGCTGTCAACAAAATATAAGATGGGTTTTTATGCCGCCTAGCGCGAGCCATATGGGTGGAGCCTGGGAACGCATGATACGTTCCATACGCAAGATTTTGAACGCTCTTATCGGCAGCCAAACTTTAAATGATGAGGAATTAGTTACATTTATGACTGAAGTTGAAGCCATACTAAATTCCAGACCATTAGGTCCAGTGATGTACGATGATAAAGACCACGAACCACTTACTCCCAACCACTTGCTTCTTTTTAAGGGAAATCCAAACCTACTGCCAGGTCTTTTTGATAAGAAGCATTGCTATACGCGTAGACGCTGGGCTCAAATCCAATATATGAGCAACCAATTCTGGTGTCGTTGGATAAAGGAATTCCTACCTAACCTTTCTCAGAGGCAAAAATGGTTCTAAAAAAACAAAAATTTACAATTAAATGACATTGTTTTGATTGTTGAGGATATGCAACAAAGGTTGAAGTGGTTCCTGGGTAGAGTAGTTAAAACGTTTCCTGATAAATCATGTGTAGTTCGCACGGTTAGTGTTAAAACCCCTAGCTCCGTGATTACGCGGCCTATAGCCAAACTTTGTTTAATCCTAGAATTTGATAAGGAAACGGGTAACAAACTCGGATGAGTAAAATTAATTGTTGTTCTGTGTTTGCTTTAATATTTCGTTTTCTTAATGCCTGCAATTAACGTTCTGTATTGATTTATTTGATTTGTAACTATTATGTTTTTCGATGTGTTTGTTTTATAATTTTGTTTCTCTAATGTGTCGGATTGACATCCTCGTGGGGGGAGTGTTACGTCGTTCGCGTAAAATATTTGCGAAGTAGGTGTTGGGTACGGGTTTCGAGCCAGCGCGCCTTTTGTATTAGCGCTGAATAATCAGCGCTACCTTTTAGTTCGTTCTCGCGCGGCTGTCGGCATCAAGTAATGCCACGTTGTATTGGGCAAGTGTTGCTTGCCACTTCATTTTGGAGAGAAGCTTTGTAATCGATCAGAGATCCAATTTTTATTGTGTACTTTATATTTGAACTCAACTGGTAATAATTATTAGTCCCCTTGGACATTGGCTACATTGGATAGCAGTTTGGTTCATATTGTCGATTCTCTTTGCTCGTCCGCCCGACATCGTTGGTAAGTTTGTAGACAATGTGTCTACGTATTGAAACTAATTTGTGTTATATTGTTCAGAAAACCGTTTCCGACTAGCGCCGCCATTATTGTTTTGTTTATAAAATAAAATCATAAAATCTGGTGCTGGTCGTGAAGCGCGTTTGTGCGGAGCTAGAAGGACGAGGCAGTTTTGCGACTCCGTCACAAAGCAATGTATTGACTACATTTGGCCTTGCGGAAGTTTCATCGCTTAATAGGCATGCTTGGCACTGCCATAGCAAACCTTGGTGATATCAATATCAGTATCAGTATCTTTTATTTCTGCTCCGTCACAATAAAAACAGAAAGAAATAAACAAGCATATAGAACTATAGCAGAAGAAGAAAAAGGAAGAAGCAACAAAACGTTAAACGTTATAGTTTGGCGACCAATGAGCTGGCGCGCGCGAAAGACTCATGTGACGAGAGACGTCGGTGCGCAAGCATGTGTGAAAACGCTTACAATGATTTTCGCTAATGTACGCGCGGTCTTTGTTCGAGCTTTCATTATTAAAAGTGCATTGTTAGAAACGGGTCATGTATCGCGAAGTCAGACAGTGTGTTTAGTAAGTAAACGCTACATTGGTGACCCCGGAAGTCGAATACCCCCAAAATTTTCTAATAGCAGAAAATAAACTGAAATTACTGGATGAACTTTGTTAAACATTGATATGTCAGCAGACAGTGTAATTTTAACGCAGTTAACTGAAGCAGTCAGCAAGTTAACAAACAACGCCTTGTCAACGACTAAGATTCAAGCAGTAGCAGTTAAACTCCCAGAGTTTTGGACAGACGACCCGGAGATTTGGTTTCTTCGAGCCGAAGCACAATTTAGATCTAAATCTATAATTATTGATAAAACTAAATTTGACTACATAATTACAGCATTAGACAATCGGGCCGCTGCAGAAGTTAAAGCAGTTCTTCTAAACCCACCGGAGCAAGGAAAATATAATGCTTTAAAAACAGCTTTACTCAACGCGTTTGGTAAATCTCGACTACAAAAAGACGCTGAGCTCCTTAATATTTCAGGGCTTGGGGACAAGAAGCCCTCCGCATTTCTACGCTATCTCGAGTCCCTCAACAATGACGCCGACACCCTTCGGCGAGCATTTTTTTAGCACAACTTCCTTCACAGGTCCGTGCGATTCTAGCGGCTCAAGAATTTCCAAATCTACAGGAATTAGCTTTAGCTGCAGACCGTATTATCGAAGCTAACGAGTTACTCCCTATCAACTCGATATCGGCGTTAAGCTCCAGACATCTTAAGAACTTACAACCAAAACACAAACCCAAACCTAATCCCTCCACTCATCACATTATCTGCTACTACCATAAAAAATTCGGCCCTAACGCACGTACCTGCAGACCCGGCTGTCCCTTTGCGAGCTTACTCCCAGTGGCAACGTCATCGTCAACCACAGTGCAGGAAAACGGGCAAGCCGGCCGCCAATGACCGCGGCGGTCGGCTTAATCAAAACTAACACCTTATCAGTGTGGGATCGCGCCACAGGGACATCTTTCTTAGTAGATACCGGCGCCGACGTTTGCGTTTTCCCTGCTTCCCCAAACGACAAGCGCAAACGTACCCCTACAGAAAACCTCACAGCGGCCAACGGTTCCGAAATCAACACATGGGGACAACGTGTTATTACTTTTATTTTCGGACAAGGAAAGCGATATCGTCAGAAATTTTACTTAGCCGACGTCGCTCGCCCTATACTAGGCGCCAATTTTTTTACGGCCAATAACATTGCCATCGATTTACGCGGACGCCGACTTGTCGATTTTAATCACGGCCATATTTTCGCTGCACATACAGAGCGCACACCGAACAGTCACTGCGGTTTAGTTTTGGGCGCAACTAGCCGCTTTAATCAACTATTGCTACAATTTCCACAAATTTTAGCCCCCAGTCTACAAAACCAGGTGAGTAAACACGGTGTAGAACACCATATTGTCACCAGCGGCCCACCAGTTCATTCACGACCTCGGCGTTTAACTGCCCCAAAACTAGCTCTAGCCCAAGCCGAATTCCAACAATTAGAGTGGGCAGGCATAATTCGCCGTTCCAATTCACCTTGGTCCACCCCCCCTACACATGGTGCCTAAACCCTCTGGAGGATGGAGACCGTGCGGCAATTATCGCCGCCTTAACCAAATTACCACCGACGATCGTTATCCATTACCCCATATTCACGATTTCAACACACGACTGGCTGGAGCAAAGATTTTTTCCAAATAGAACTCATTCGTGGTTATCACCAAATTCCTATGGCCGAAGATTCAATTGCCAAGACCGCAATCGCCACCAGTTTTGGCCTCTGGGAATTTCTTCGGATGCCTTTCGGGTTAAAAAACGCAGCATAAACCTTTTAACGACTCATGGACAGCATTTTCTAACACTTAGATTTTGTTTTCGTCTACCTAGATGATATTTTGGTTGCTAGTAAATCACCGGTGGAACACTACAATCACCTTAGACAGATTTTTACACTGTTGTCCTCAAACGGATTAATAATTCAAAAATCCAAATGTATTTTTGGCGTTCAAGAACTCGAATATTTAGGACATCTTATCACAGTCGAAGGCGTTAGACCTCTCCCGAGCCGCATTGAGGTTATCCGCAATTTTCCCACGCCAGATTCTCGTTCTTCTCTTCAACGTTTCTTGGGCATGATAAATTTCTACCACCGTTTCCTCCCCACAATCGCCTCGCAGCTTGCGCCTCTGCATACCGCATCGTCTGGCCGAGGAAAAGAACTTACGTGGACTACAGAATGTCAGAAGGCCTTCGAAAACGCCAAGGCAGCGCTGGCACATGCTACTTTACTACACCATCCTAAGGCAAACGCACCTACTGTACCAGCATAACTGTAGATGCATCTGACTTGGCCATTGGAGCTCAACTTGACCAATTGCACAATGGCTACTGGGTACCCATCGCTTTCTTCTCCCGAAAATTGTCGTCTGCAGAAAAGAAATACAGTACCTTCGACAGAGAACTACTGGCAGCGTACCAGGCTGTACGCCACTTTCGGCATTTCGTAGAAGGCAAGCCCTTTACCTTGTACACCGACCACAAGCCATTAACATTCGCATTGTCCAACAATGCTGACCGCTCGCCCCGTCAATCCCGCCACCTGTCGTTTACAGCCGAGTTCACCTCTGACATACGACATGTGAAAGGAAAATTTAACGTGGTAGCCGATACACTCTCAAGAATCAACACTATCACAGAGCTTCCCATTGACTTTCGACAACGAGCAAACGACCCAGCAGTTTCACAAGAAATTGCAGCGTATCGAACCTCAATAACCAACCTTTTGCTTCAAGATATACCATTCGGCGACGTCTCCCTCCTTTGCGACATGTCACTTGGGAAACCTCGTCCTGTGCTTCCAAAGGAATGCACCTACAGAGTTTTCCAAGTTATACACTCTTTAGCTCACGCCGGACCACGCCCCACTCAACGGGCAATTGCAGACCGCTATGTATGGCACGGCCTTAAACGAGACATTCGCAGATGGTGCCGAGAATGCCAGAGTTGCCAAGCAGCCAAAGTGCATCGCCACATCCGAGCCCCACTCTCTCATAGGTCTCAACCAACAGGGCGCTTTCACAGCATCCACGTAGATTTAGTCGGTCTACTTCCTCCAAGCGAAGGAATAACATACCTCTTCACCATTATCGACCGATTTACCCGATGGCCCGAGGCCATTCCCCTCCCCGACGCAAAAACACTTACCTGCACAAATGCTCTCATACGAGGATGGATCTCCCGGTTTGGAGTACCGGCAGATATCACATCAGACCGAGGTCCACAATTTACTTCATCTTTATGGTCAAACTTAAATAAAATGTTAGGCATTAAACAACAACACACCACAGCTTACCATCCACAAGCTAATGGCATGGTAGAACGCTTGCATCGACAACTCAAAGATTCCCTCAAAGCCCGCACTACATCTCCACATTGGATGGAACACCTACCTTTCACACTCCTTGGTTTACGAACAACTTGGCGTGAAGAACCGGGATGTTCTCCCGCCGAATTAGTGTACGGATCTACTCTACGCATCCCCGGCGAATTCATTGACCCCACCCCACCCCTTTCTCTACAACCTTCAACCACATTTCTTCGCAACCTGCAAAAATCGATGCATGAAACCCTTCCACCACCCCCGACACACCACTCATCTCTTACATCCTATTACCCACCCTCTCTTGGCCATACAGGTTTCGTTTACGTGCGAATCGATAAACACAAGACACCCCTGCAACGACCTTATGAAGGACCATACAGAATTATCTCCACATCTGAGAAATTTTTCACCCTCGACGTAAATGGACGAACAGAAAACATTTCAGTTGACCGTCTCAAAACAGCATACCTGGCCACAGGGAGATATCCACCACAACTCAACAACCAAGAAGAAGACATTTCGACGCCTTCCTCTTCGTCGCCGCTCCCTAATAAATCTCCAGGCATCACAACTACACGCAGTGGACGATCAGTTCGACGACCGCCACATACTGTCAAAGACTATATCGTTGGTATACAAGAGTTGTACAACAACGCTGGGGGGGAGCCATGTGGCGACCAATCAGCTGGCGCGCGCAAAAGACTCATGTGACGAGAGACGTCGGTGCGCAAGCATGCGTGAAAACGCTTACAATGATTTTCGCTAATGTACGCGCGGTCTTTGTTCGAGCTTTCATTATTAAAAGTGCATTGTTAGAAACGGGTCATGTATCGCGAAGTCAGACAGTGTGTTTAGTAAGTAAACGCTACAATAGCATGCACACAGTAATATTTGATATAGTAATTAGAAGAATGATGCATGGTGTAATAAGCGAAGGTCGGTGTTATGACCTGGGGAACTTTTTATGGACACGATTATCCGGTAAGCAACTGTTTGGACCTACGCTAGCGAAAGCTAGATCTGGATTGGTGCCAGTGTTCCAGCGGCCGGAATAAAAACTGGCAGGGTCTTTGGCATTATAAAGGAGGGGAAGATAATTAATACTTGCCCAGCCAGCCAGGCACTTACCGTCCGGACTGTTATCATCGTAACCCCAGTCAGCATGACGACAGTTAAAATCGCCAGCGTAAAGACATGGGTAAGGAAACACTGGGAGATCCAGGGTTCGCAATCGCGTTGGTGGTGGTTTGTAGACGTTGACTATTTTATAGCCATCAACGTCCACACACAACCATTCGGTCTTCGATGTCGTGGAAAAACATGGCAAGGCCATGCTTCTTGCTTAATTATATAATGTAAAACTTCAAGCGCATAAGCAATTTTAATGATCTTTTTTCAGTTTAGTCAAAATAAAAACTGATATCTAAACCGAAAAGTTAAAACAATATTTTTTCAACCAATTTTAAATTTGTTTCTTTTTCTATGCACATTAAGAACATGATTAAGATTGATGGAAAAAGTAAAACAAAATAAGCTTCATAAATAAACCTATCATTCTTTTACAAGATTTAAAATTTTTAGTGATTTTTATCGTGTTTCAACTCCATTTATCCTTCAGACTCGTACAAAAACATTGAAGGCGTTATACTAAGGGCAACTTTTAAGCGATACCTTACCTACTTATTTATTGCTATATATACAGGCCCGTAAGCAACCAAAAGATCTAGCAGATAATTGCTTTCAGAGATGCAAAAATATTGTAGTGAATTGGAATTTTTAATTTACTTTTTTAGTTTTTATATTTGAGACATAACTAAACTGCTAGTCTACCCAGACTACCCTACTAGCCTGAGTAAGTTTAGCCTAAATAAAAAGTTCCATAATGGCTAGTGGCTATGAAGTGCGTAAAACGTTCCTAAACCTGACCTTACTTAAAATTAACTAGTAACTACTACCGGAAGGATGGGGAAAGTACTGGTAAACACATAAGTTGAACAAATGTCAATTTGTGGTAATACTACTGTAAATCAAGAAACTACTTTGAAGCTGCAATCGATACGAAAAACAAAAACATGTCGCAATGCTTGCAAAAAAACTTTCAATGACCCTAAAATTAGACGAAGTACCGCGGTATTTTATAAAAAAAAGTATCGCGGTACCGATACTCTATGCCAAGTACCAAAAGGTACCGGTACCGGTACTAAAAAAGTACCGCGGTACTTTAGTACACGGTACTGCCCACCACTGGGTGTAGTTTGGTTTTTAGTAATTACGTTCAGGTGTAGCTTAGTGTAGCTTGGTTGTAGCTTGCATGTAACTTGGTGTAGGACGGTGTAGCTTGGGTTTTAGTAATACCCATGCCAAAGCAATACTTCCTTCCAGATTCACTATAAGAGGAAGCATAGAAAAAAGTGCATCATTTTCAAGAGAAAAGCTGATAGAAGTAGTAAATAAGGCTATTAAAAAATATAGTTTAGTTGATATTACCACAGATTTATGAACAGATCTAAGATCACGTAACTTTTATTCTATCACCATACATTTTATCAGCAGCAATCTTCTTCAATTAAGAGTGATATGTGTAAAAAAATTTAATGAGGCAAAATAGCAGAACACCTTAAAAAAATACTTTTTAAAAGTTTATCAGACTTTGGAATGCCTTTTGAAACATTGGTGGATCATTGTTCTTTGTTTGATCATTGTTTGGCTGATTAATTGGTAAATTACGACCAACTTACTTATTGTTACAAGTTTTTATTTTTTGTTTGTATATATAAAATTTTCTTAACATGGAGTCGGATTGGAGTCGAATCATGGTTTAAAAAAAATTCTTGGAGTCGGATTGGAATTGGAGTTTAAATCAATGGAGCCGGACTGGATTCGGACCCCAAAAAAGTAACTCCGCTCATCTCTGGAGAGAAACTGAAATCAATAGAAAAGTGAACTGCTCTTAAACTTAAAGAAAGCAATGCAATCTAATTATACAGCAGAGAAAGGCTTGTAAGAAATATTACTAAGAGAGAATAAGCAATGTGAATTTTAAAGATAAATTTGAATTGATTGAAAGAACTGAAAAAAGAAACCAGGAAGATAGAAACATGATTACTGCTGTTACTGAAAAACCAAACAAAAGCATACCAGACATGAGCGATGAGCGATTGCAAAGAAATGATTCCTTAAATAAATTAGAACAAAAAAGTTCCTCAAAAGTTGATAAACATGTTGTTATAGTTGAAAACTCTGAAGGCAGTTTTTCTGAAGACAGTTGGGCTACTGTTGTAAAAAAGAAAGTTGCAGATAATTTGAAAAAAGTACCAGTGCACAAGGCTGTACTGAACAAAAAGGGTCAAGGATGCATTTTTCTTCATTCAGAAAAAAACAAAGATGAAGTTATGATTTCTTTAGAAAAAGATTTTAAAGTGACCCCAGGCAAACCATTTGTTCTTAAAAAACTATTACCAAAAATAAAAATTCACAACTTAGACAGTCTTAAATTTGACCACAATGAAGACATGAAAAAAGCTATTTTAGAAAAAAATATTGAGCTGAGGACTTGTCTTAAAAATAGTGAAAAAAGTCTCTTTGAATTACTATTCATTGCTAAAAATCAAAATGGTACACCGAACTATGCAATTGTTAAAGTGACTCCAGATATCAGAAATCTGATCTTGACAACAGGTAAAATCTTTATTGAGATGAGCTCTCACAGAGTCTCAGATCACTTTCATGTTAAACAATGCTATAAATGTCAAGGATATGGGCACAGATCTGCTTCTAAACTTTGTCCATTATATAATAGTGATGAGTCTATATGCTTATATTGTGCTGGAAAACATTATGTCCAATAAAAAAAGATACTAATCAGTATAACTGTTGTAATTGTCAAAACAGTAGAAGCAAAGAAATAAAAAAGCTTGCCAAAGGCCGTACTTCCACAAGTTCACAATGTCCAACTTTACAAAGAGAATTAAATCGTGTAAAGGAAATAACTGACACAAATACAAAAAACTAACATCAGCATCAATGTCATTAAACATGTTAAGCTTTAATTGCCGTTCCATCCGTTCCAAAGTGCCACAGATTTTAGATTACATAATAGAGAATAACATTGACATAGCTCTTGTACAAGAAACATGGTTAAGAAAAGTAGACGCTGCAATTGTTGCTCAAATTAAAGAATATAACTTTAAAATTGAACAAGTTCGTAAACCAAGAATCTTAGACATTGGGGGAGGAGTAGCCATGTTGTTTAAAAGCAAACTTTAACTGAAAAAAGTAAAAACTGAAACATTTGCTTCTTTTGAACATATTACGTATATTTGAAACATATTTGAACATGTACATGTTCAGCGAAAATGAAAACAAGCAATATTTATTTCTCGACTGTCTATTATCCAAGTTATTCATCAAAGCACAGATATACTGCTATGCAATTTTTATCTGACTTTAATGATTTTCTCACAACATGCTCTGAAGATATTCATTTGATTACAGGAGACTTTAACATTCATTATGAAGACGCTAAAAGATTAGAAACAAAAGAGCTCGTAAAAATTTTGTCTCAACATGATTTTACACAATTAATTGCCTGTCCTACTCACAAAAATCAAGGCACTCTGGATTTGATAATGATAAATAGAAGAGGAAAGAATTTAATAAATAATCTAATTGTGCATAAAGATTTGCTAAATGATTTATCAGATCACTATTCAATCAACTTCAGTATGAACATGAAGATTGAAAAAACACCTGAAAAACTTATCGTACACTCCAGAAACCTTAAAATTCTTGACATTGATATATATCAAGAATGTCTTGCAAAACTATTTTACAAAAATTGATGTGGAATCGATGTCCTTAGCTTTATGTATTAATGAGTACAATTATGGAATTAAAACATCTTTGGTAGTAAAAAGAACAATAAAATATAGACCTTACCAATGTTGGTTTAATGATGAACTACGAGAATTAAAGAAAAAGAAACGAAAACTAGAAAAAAATTCAAAAAGAACTCAAACAATCAAAACTATGCAGAATACAAAAAACAAAAGTTATTGTATTATTCTTCTCTTAAACAGACCAGAACTGCATACTACTCAGGAATCTTGCAAGAAAGTGAAACAAATTCAAAAATCATGTTTAACACCATTCAAATGCTTTCAGGTGATAATAAGGAAAAAGTTTTACCTTCTGGTTCTTGTGTGAAATACTTAGTTGAATTATTCTCAGACTACTTTTATGAAAAAATAGTTTCCATTCGCTCTAATTTAAACATGAATTCACAACAAGAAATTCAGATAAATGACAAACAAAGCAGAGTTTTAGTTTGTGACCAAATGGAAGAATTTCTACCTGTTTCAACTACAGAATTGAAAAGAATAATTTCATCCATGAACAACAAAAACTGTTTGCTTGATCCTGCTCCAGTAAAATTAATAAGACAGTGCCCGCAAGTAATCTTTCCATTAATACAATTCATTATCAATAAATCTTTTAAAGAATCTCATGTTCTTTGTGAACTAAAGCAAGCAATAATAACGCCAATAATTAAAGGAACAGATCTAGATGCTGAAAATTTAAAAAATTACTGTCCTATTAGTAATATGACATTTATTTCAAAAGTATTAGAGAAGGCAGCTTTTAATCGAATCAGTAAACATGTTAAAAAAAATGAATTACTTAGTCCAAATCAATCAGGATATAAACAATATCACTCCTGTGAAACAGCACTTTTAGAAGTTGTGAACAATATTCAAAAATTTATTCAAAATGATAATCTTACTGCTGTACTGATGCTTGATTTATCGGCAGCATTTGATACAGTTGATTATACAGTAACTGTCTTTTGTACAAGTTAAAAAACAACTTTGGAATAACAGGCAATGCGTTACAGTGGCTTTCTTTATATTTAAGTAACCGATCATCATCAGTTGCAATAGATGGTTGGTATGGTGCCAATAAAATTTATACATTCGGTGTTTTATAAAAATTAGTTCTAGAACCTTTATTGTTCATCTTATACACAAACGAACTGTCTGATGTATGTAAAAAATTTAATTTAAAAATGCATTCTTATGCTGATGATATAACCCTATACTTAGGCTTTAACCCTTGTCAGAGTTTAACACTGTTTTAGAGACTTTAAAAATTGTTTGCGCAAAATTGAAACATGGATGTCCCAAAATCTTTTAAAACTGAACTTAGATAAGACTCAACTGCTCGTTTGTGGAAAGAAAAGGCTGTTAAAGTTACATCAAGTTGACATTGAAAATATTAATATTGATTTGCAAATCGAATTTAGTCTGATGACAAGTGCCAAGCTATTAGGTGTGTATCTTGAGCAGACCTTGTCACTAGAACATATGGTAACTGAAACTTGTAAAATTTGTTTTTTTAAACTCTTGAAATTGCGCGATTTACGTGTATTTTTGTCCCAAAAACATAAAATCATGCTAAATAAATCTTTTATTATTTCACAATTAGATTGCTGTAACTGTCTCTATGCCTGCATTCCACATTATTTACTACGAAAACTAGAAAAAGTGTTAAATGCGTGTATTAGATTTATATATGATATTCCACTGACCAATCATGATTTGATTACTGCCATGCTGATAGTCATATATTACCTATTGAGTATCGAATAAAATACGTATAAATTATGTCTTACAGTTCATAAAATTTTGAATAATTTAGCCCCACAATATCTGTCAAACTTATTTTACACGTACACACCGCTTCGAGAAAACATTAGATTAGGAGATGATTGTTTCATTATTTTTACTGAACATCAGATTGAAAAAACAATTTCACACAAGATGTGTATAACTTGGAACTCGTTGCCATTGGCTCTTCGTTCATGTAGACAATTACACATTTTCAAAAAGAATCTAAAGACATTTTATTTTCAAATGATTTTGTACAATACAGAAATGTAATGTTTAATTGTTCGTTTACTAACATTTATTATGTGTTCTGTAGAGATATGCATTGTATAGAGTAGCTCAATTGTATCGATATGTAAGTTACACTATCAAATTCGTATGTTTCGTAATACTTGCTGCGGATGTTTCGTAATACTACAGTTTATGTGTGAATTTACATCGATGATGACCTTCCCGATGGTGATAATTTTGACCTGTTCTCTAATTTGCTATTTCCTGTAGTTTATTTTGTTCAAGTTTAGCCGCTCTGAGACTATACAAGTAGAGAGCGGGATACAAATAGGAGAGAGTGGGGTACAGTGAATCACAAAAGTTAATTTTTGCATTTATTCAAATATGAGGTAACATAGAAACATCAAACTTTGGTGATCCAAACTTTGGTAGTGGTGAGACAGTCTCCAGGAGTAATAGTAATAGTAGCAGCAGATATTGACAAAAATTCAGATGCATTTTCGATTCCGATGCTGGTAGACAATGCAGATGAATGGATTAATAGTCTTCTGTCTCATTAGTTGTATCGCAATCATTGAAGCTACAGTGGGGCCTGTCCGAGACATATCAGGACAAAAATGCATCTTCTCCAAATACAACTCTATTAAACGGCCATATGCCACTGGCAGCAAATCCTGATCTAATAATCTTGGGTGTTAATGTTTGCTCGTCTGCTTTGCCAACTAGCTCTGCCACATCATAAATGGTGATAGTCTTACCAGAATGACTAACCATAAAAGCATTTGCAGCTTGATTATAAAACGTTTTGAAAGGACCATATACCGATCGATCAAGGGGTTGAAGCTTGTGGCTACAATGTGGTGAAAACGTAAGAAGAGTAACACCATTCTCTTTGGAAAAATTTATTATGCTGATATGGCTATCATGGTTATCCAAAATTAGTATAGCTGAGCAATCTTTTGAGCATTTTGTGTGTTTAATAAAATGCTTTATAAATTCTGAAAAGCATGCAGCATACATCCATCTAGACGGATTTGCTACGCCAATCGAACCTGGAGGAGCACCCTTCATCATGTGATCTCTCAGTTTTACTCAAGGAAAGACAAGCATTGGTGGAACAGAATTACCAGCTGCATTAACTGCATACAATACGGTAACCAAAGCCCCTCTTTTACCAGATGTCAGCTTTCCAACTTGCTTTTCATTACGACAAGCAATCACTTTGGCCTTTCTTACCGACTGCACAGTCGTACAGCCATTTTCATCAGCATTATATATGTCTGACGGACTGCAAAGAGCCCTTTTCAGACATCCTCTAATTTGTCAAAAAAAGAGGACACCTTAGTCTTGTTTAACGAAGTTGCCCTTGCGAGACTGGTTTCCTCTGACTTCCGTAAAGAAAGTTCAGGAAATCTCTTAAAAACCAGAAAGCCAATCTTTTCCTGCAGATTTGTTCTTTTTCCCAATTCGATGGGAAGAATTTATTTTCTTTTATTGCAAATTGATATGCTAATTTCCGAGCAGATTTTGCAGATAAACCGTGATGAATTTTTGATGCTTTTATAAAGTAGTCCTTTAACATAGTCTCTTCAGCATCCGAAAATACTTTCCGGCAATTGTATCTTGATTCAAAAATAACATTGGTAGAATGCTCGAAAAATTTATGCTTGTATACATAGCGCCACAATGTTGTAAATGGTATGGCATATTCTTCAGATAGCCTACATTGCGGATTGATGCTTTATTTTCAATAATTTGTTCTACAGCTTCTTTCATCAATCCCGAAGGAGTAGCACTAATTTTTCTTGACTTATTTTTAGCTTTAGGCATTTTTAATATTTGTTTATAAACGTAGGCTACAGTATCAAAAAAATAAAGTACTAGAACCCAGTTTATTTAATCATAAAATCCTGTACACAGTGAATCACTTGCGTCACTGATCCACAGAGGCATGATCCACTGAGTACTATGGCCGGTCTATAAGCAAAAGTAATAAAAACATGCCGTTCTACAGCAAACTTTGCTTCACATTTTATTAATATTTATCCCCATATAAAACTCTTATTTTTCATAAATACAGCTTTGCCTAAGTTTAACCTTGCGCTAAAATATACTCAAAAGTGATAACTAACATTTTTTTACTTTTTACCACCAATATTAGTTATTTCTTTCCTGAAAAGTAGTTTTAACTCTGTGCTACCTGAAAGTTTGTTTGTGAAAAGAAAGCTTTACTATCGTCATGCAACGTGATTATTGTAAAAATATATGAAATATTTTTCAATTTAGATTGGGTGATTCACTGTGTACCGTGATTCACTGTACCCCACTCTCCCCTACTTTGTTATTATTATTATTATTATTATTATTATATTGAATTACAGTATATGTAGGGCTACCAACCGTCCCGGAATGGCCGGGACAGTCCAGGAATTGACGTCTGGCGGCCCGTGTCCCGGGCTGGGTCACTTTTGTCCCGGAATTTACTGACAGCTCTTTGGATTATTTTGGGGGAACTTTTTGGGGCTCTGTCTGCCTATTTTGGTAAAAATTCCGCTGGAAATCAAAGACAGATTTTATGTAAAAACTCCTTTTTCTCTTGTTTTTCCGACATCGCTAGTTTTCAGAGAAAAATAATAAAATCCGAGACTGATTTCAAGTGAGAATCTTTTTCTTTTAGAGATCGCTATGATTTTGGAACGAACGCTGGGGAGTCAGAGGCTGATTTCAAGTGAGGACCTTTTTTTTTTTAGAGATCACGACGATTTTGGACAAAAATCGAGCTGTTTCTTTTGTTTGGCCCGCCAATATTTTTGGTGAGCCAAATTGGCCCTCGGCTTGAAAAAGTTAGACGCTTCTGTATTAAGGTGCCCCGGAATGGCGAAACAGAAAGTTGGTAACCCTAAGTATAAGAAGCTTTCCCACTTTTTTAATCAACTTGGCATTTGCATTATTTTATACCTTTTTGTGAATTTTTAATACCAAAGCCAAGTTTTCGCTTTTTTCTTATGATTTTTTATGGTTTTGTTCACTGTTCGCCATTACCAACTTCGCTGCTTTTGGAGATTTCCCAAAATTTAAAAAGTAATGAACTCAACTCGGCGAATAGTAAACGAGAACCAATTATTGTTGTTTACCTTAATAAACCTTCTTTACAAATTAGCCTACTGTGTTACTTAGTAAAAAAGCGCCCAAAACTTTAAACGCCATTGTTTTTCATATAAGAAGTACTAATTTAAGCAAAACGAAAAAGCAGATTATAGAATCAGACATAGAACTGTAGTATGAGTTTTAGAAAATCCTTTCAATGTAGAATTGAAGTTGCCAACCATTAATACGGTAATTAGATTTCAATAAATAATTTTAGCAATTTGTAGATATTTATTTGTTTAAATTTAACTGAAAAGTACTCTGTTGCTAGTATTTTTTAAATGAGTTTTTCAAAGTCTTTCTGGTAGTGTCTTAATATCTTTATAGTTTTAAATGCTACAAGATGTCGTAGTCTCTTGTTGCAGAAGGAGTGTTTTTTGCTGCTCTCGTGAAATCGGAAAAATCAAGTTAAATTAAGTTACTAATTCAGTCAAAAATATAACAGGATAGTTCTTCAGCTCTTCAAAATTATTTTGGTGCTCGATAGAAAGTTAAAGACAATTTTAAATCATTAATTTAAACAATTTTTCGAAAACTAGTTTTGTCTTTTGAGATTAACAGTTCTGTCTGCCATATTAAGTGAAAATCAATTGTTACGCAACAACTTTCTACTTGGATAAGATAATTTTGTAAGTTAATAGTGACTTTTAAGAATAAACGTGTAGAGAGGATGTGTGTTTTTTATTTTCTCTAAAAATGACGCGTAACAAGCAAAATAGCAAAAATGTAAAATCTTGCAGTGAAGAAAATGTCGACAGTGCTTTTACTAAAGAACGCAGAAAACAACTGCATGAAATTAACGACTTGATTAAAACTTTAGTACAAGAAGTGAAAACGTTAAAAGAGGATTTGAAAGCTAGTAATTTAAAAGTTAAAAATCTTGAAATTGAAAATGCGCGTCTAAAAAGAGCAACTAATTTAACTTTATTTAAATTAGATGCGTTAGAGCAATACAGTCGGAGAGAAAACTTAAGAATTTATGGCGTTCTGGAAACTAATAATAACAATGATGATGGTGAAGATGTAGTATTACGAATTGCAAAATTTCTTCAAATTGATCTACAAGGTATGGATATTCAGCATGCTCATCGATTAGGCAAAAAAACAAAAAACATAGAAAGAAAGCCTAGACCAGTAATTGCTCGATTTGTTTCTTTTAAAAAAAGAAATGAGATCCTATTTGCTAAATCCAAACTTAAAAACAGTGCTAAATTTCAAAACGTATTTATCTCTGAAGATCTAACCCCCTTACGATTCAAGTTATTACAATACGTAAAAAAAGAAAATAATAATAATTTCGTTTTATGTCATACAATCAATGGAAATATTAGAATGAAGAAGTTTGCCAAAAAAGCTGGTTTGATTCAAGAACATGAAAAAGATGAAGGAACTGGTCCATGGTTAAACGTGAGTTGCCCTGATGATCTTTTTAAATACAATGTTGACATTGACTTTGTAAAGCTAAACTATAAATCGCTCTTGTTTAACTGCGATACTATAAACAGTCCTTGTGGTAGAAATAATAACGGTTTGTTTGTTTCTGAGTAATACATGTATGTTTGTTGTTTTTTCTGTTGAATATAAATTTCGTTCCGTTTCTTAAATTATAATGGCTTCTTCAACGTATACATGTTCTAAATTACCTCGATGTAAATTTTGTTTTGATGCAAAAGAATTCCAAACTGATCATGCAATCAACCTTGCAAACTATTGTGCAATTTGCAGAGCTTGCCTAAAGCACACAACGCAATGCAGATGTAGTAAACAAAATGGTCATGTGATTTCAGCGACAGGCACCCTGGATTACGGTATCGAATTTGAGAACGACAATGATATAACAGAATTAGAAAATGATGGTTTTAATGAATTATTATTTTTGGGTTGCAACTACCATGATATAGCATCTATTAATAACCACACTTCAAATAATTATAATGACCTCTTTTTAATGCACTTTAATATCAGAAGTCTTCAAAAAATATTGATAAACTAACTCACTACATTCTACAATTAAAAAAATTGCCTGATATTATAGCCATAATGGAAACTAAATTAAAAAAAGATGAACTACAAACTAACATTGGTATAAATGGTTATAACTTTATACACTCTGATAGCGATTCTCAGGCTGGCGGTGTAGGTTTGTACATAAAAAATTCTATTTCGTATAAGATAATTAATGAATTAGATTTAAAACTCAATTTTGTTGAAAATATTTGGATAGAAGTCAAAACAAATAAAAAATCAATTGCAGTTGGAGTTGTCTATCGTCATTCAGGATACCTTGTTAACCAAATTGAACTCTTTACAAAATTAATCGAAAATTTTTTTTTAAATATGAATAATAAAAAAATGGAATTTTACTTAATGGGTGACTTTAATATAAATTTATTACAATCTCATTGTAATCAAATTATAAAGACCTATGCCGACAATCTTCTAAGTTACTCAGTTAAGTGTTGCATCAATAAACCAACAAGAATTTCAGTAAGTAGAAAATTGCTTTTCGACCACATATATACAAATGATTTCAATCGCTTGATATTTAGTAGTATAGCATTGTGTGACATATCGAATCACCTTCCTACTTTTATTTTCATAAAAGATATTAAATATACAAAAAAGAAATCAGAAAAAATTTACATTTGTGGTATGAAAAATTTTTCTGAAGAATTGTTTTGCCAAGATTTGGTTAAACAATTAGGTGATCTGCATGTTACAGAATCTCGTTCGCCGCATAATCAGTTTGAAGAGTTTGTAAAATTATTTACTGATATTGTAAATTTTCATGCACCACGACGAAGAGCAACTAGAAAAGAAAAAAAATTAAAAAGTAAACCGTGGCTTACCCAAGGATTGCTAAAATCGATTAAACTCAAAAATAAAATGTATAAACAATTTCTTATGCACCCTAGCAATTATCAATTCGACAAATATAAAAAATATCGCAATGTTCTAAACAGAGCAATTGAAGGTGCAAAAGGAAACTACTATAATAAAATTGTTACTGAAGAAAAGCATAACTCTGAAAAATTATATCAAATAATCAATAAAATATGCAAACTGAAAAATCCAAAACATTTTTCCAACAAATCTTTTAAATGATAAAGGTAATGTAACAACGAAACCTGAAGAAATTGCCTGCATTTTAAACGAGTACTTTGCAAGCGTTGGATACAAAATGGCACAAGATATTCCTGCACCTCCTTCACATATAAAAATAACCAAACCCAATAGTTGTAATTTCAACTCAATATTCTTATCTCCATCCACAAACGCTGAAGTATGTTCAATAATTGATCGACTAAAAAATAAGAAAGCTCAAAGGTACACTGATGTTGAAACTAAATTTATTAAATATGGCAAGTTGATTATTTCTCCGATAATAAGTAACTTATTTAACTTATGTATCGAAACAGGTGTATTTCCAAACTGCTTAAAAATAGCTGAGGTTATCCCCATTTATAAAAAAGGTGATCAAAATATGCCTACTAATTATAGACTCATTTCGTTATTATTGCAATTTAACAAAATTTTTGAAAAAATGTTATTTTCCAGACTGTTTTCGTATCTTGATAAAAATCAACTTCTCAACAAAAATCAATTTGGCTTTCGACCTAACTCCTCAACACAATTTGCTATAAGCACAATACATGATAAACTAATCAAAAACATCGATAATGGTCTATATACTTGCTGCATATTTTTAGACCTATCAAAAGCGTTTGATACGGTTAACCATACAATTCTGTTATGGAAGTTGTATCACTATTTTGGTATTTGAGGCACAGCTCTTTATCTTATAAAAAGTTATCTGAGCAATCGTTATCAATACACAAACGTCCAAGGTCATTACTCGAACAAATTAAAAATAACAACAGGGGTTTCTCAAGGATCTTGTCTTGGACCTCTATTGTTTTTGCTTTATATCAATGACTTACCTCTTGCCTCCGAATTTGATACCACACTTTATGCAGATGATACTGCTTTAATGCTATCGGATAGGAACTTAAACTCGTTAAAATATAAAGCTAGTAATGAATTAAAAAAAGTTGATTTTTGGCTTCGAATGAATAAATTGTCTCTAAATTATTCTAAAACTAACTACATCATCTACAATAACCAACCACACAAAACCTGTAAAGATGAGTTTATTATAGTTATGAACAAAACCCGCTTGCAAAGAGAAAATTCCATTAAGTATTTAGGTGTAATTTTTGATGATACGTTGTGTTGGGCAAACCACATTGACAATTTATCTAGTCAACTTGCCGGATGCTCTGGTCTGTTCTGTAGATTGCACAATTATGTTCCGAGAAAAACTCTTTTACCTGCTCTATTATAACCTAGTTTACTCAAGAATTCAATATGGCATATTAACTTGGAGTACTGCTACAAAACTGTTAACAAAAAAAATAGAAGTTTGTCTAAATCACATTATCAGAATTGCAACATTCAGCTCTATCTACACACCAATCAACACAATGTACAAGCAATTAAATATTTTGAAAATCTCAGATATATATCATCTTGAATTAGGAAAATTTATTTATCAGCTATACTCTGACAGATTACCTGCTGTTTTTGCTCAACTATTCAAAAAAATAAAAGAAATACACTCTCACAACACTAGACAAAAAAAAATCAACTTATTTTCTTCCATGTGTATATAAAACAATTGGACAGCAGCTCCTCACCTTCCGTGGAGTCAAACTTTGGTATTTGATTGACGACACAATAAAAGACAGGCATTGGGTTTCTTTCAAAAAAGCGTACAAACAGCACCTAATAGATCAGTACTAAATTTTACTCTTTTCATTGTCGCCTTTTTCTGAGTTGTTATTTTTCAACAATTTGTTTCTTTTTTACTGCATTGGTTTTACATCAAAAGATTTGTATCAGTTTATGTATTATGTATTAAAATACTTATATAATTAATATATATGTAAATTTTGTTTTTTGACTGTATTGGATGTGGGGGCACTTGACTTGATAACGTATGTTCTTCAGTGCCCCCTGCCTTCACACATATTTCAAATTTCTTTTAATATTACCGTGTGTCTGTATCATAAAATTTATGTTTGTGTGTTTGGCAAAATAAATATATTCGTTATGTAAATTATGATTTCAGTAGAGTATTAAAAATACTGCAATATTATTCTTTGCATAGTTAGGACAAAGTTTAAAGGCTTAAAGCAGTTTTTATATATTACAAAAAAAGTTCAAAGTTGGTAAACTGAGTTTAATTGATTTAACAAAAGCCAATTTAAATTTGGGGTCTTATAAAATGTGTTAATGGAGATAAAGTCTTTGTACAATTCTTGTACAAATAGAAGTTTTATTTGTACTATGTTAGAAACCATTATAATAGTTGAAAATGCATACATCGTAGTATTAACGTGTTGCATTTGGCAAAAATACCTTGAAAAAATGTTAAAGCTAAAGCACCATTAAGTAGATGTTTGCAAACTGCAAAAAAGGAGTTTGTAATTTAATTACTAATCTTATATAACAGTTTAAAATTTAATTTTGTTTAGAAAGTGAAGAAATAAAGGCCCTTTGCAAAAAAGAAAGATTTATATAATTGCATTAAAATTATATCATTTTCTCTTCATCTTGCAATTGCATATAAACTATTATGTAACATACTTAACAACACATTACCAGATTTAACTTTGAAAAGTCTGTTTAGCTGCTATGGTTAGTTTGGTAGCATTATTTAAAATCAAATAAATTGAATAAAAATTGATCTTAAGTGAACTTGTTAATGGTTATATATACTTGTATCTAATTTTTTTGTGATTTCTTTCAGAATGTAATTTTTAATGGCAGTTAACTATGCTTTAAATTGAATATTTGTGAAATTTGATATACTGTTATAGCTGTATAAAAATAGTTTAGCATGACAACAAATGCATATCAAGGGTTTTGGTAAGATTTTATGGTTAACCCTTTCTCTGGTTTTTGAAAAAAAATTCTTTGAGTTTAATTTATTAATACTTAATCACAAAATAACACATACAAAGTGAAAAATTTTAATGTTTAATTTAGAAGTTATGAAATGTATCAAATATGTTACATTAAGAAACAAAGGTACAAAAATTGAACCAATTTTTTTTCAAAATAAAAAGGCACTGCACAATAAAATTTAGTTATTTCACATGAAAATTTGTAAAACAATTGCAATCTTCGTTCAAGCAAAGATTGATTTTACATTTTGAGCACTGAAAATTTGTTGTGCCTTTCATACAAAATCTGCATCTCTGTCTCAATTCGATGTACATAGGGGACCAAACATATCATATCTGACTGCATCAAAAGGGATTGCGACAAAAGCTGTTGTGTTAGCTCTTTTAGGTAGAGATGCATTAGTTAAAGGCCTTCCTCATTTTCTTGATAGGGATAGTTCTTTATCAGCTAAAATGAGATTGTTTGCGATTTGAGCTTGAAACTGTAAAGGGCTTTTGTAGTATCTTTCATCAGTAAGTTGTTGTCTTCCGTATAGGAGCCACCTGTTTGTCACTGCTACTTTTAGCAAATAATAAAAAATGCACATATATCATTTGTTACTCTTTAGTCGAATTCTGTAGAGAGAAGAAACATATTGCAAAGGTCAACAACCTCCCATGAATTGATTATATTCATGCACCATCTTAGGACAGGTAATAAATTTGTAGACTCTTTCTTTAGCGCACCACCTTTTTAATGGTTCCCCTTCTTAATTTCCGATGAAAGTAGAAGCCAGATGAACAACATTATTGTCCATCCAACGAATCACTGTTATACCTATCCTCGCACGTCACACTGCTGAGGAAACTCGTGGGCTCGGGATGGGGTGCTGGTGCTAAAACACTATGCATAGCCACCTTATCTCTAGTCTACTCAACAGCTGAGTACTGTGTGCCAGTCTGGTGTCACAGTCCTCACACTCACCTCATCAACAGCGTCTTGAATGACACCTTGCACATAATTACTGGATGCCTGTGTCCCGCTCCAACAGATCACCTACCTGTACTCTCAGGCATCCAGCCAGCTGAGCTTCACCGACTAGGAGCAACACTCTCCTTGGCTTACCGTGGATCTCTGGACACCGATCATATCTTGTATGGTCTTTTAAGTGTAGGTCTTCAGATACTTGCCAAGTGAGACTAAGATCCAGGCGCCTGTTTGTGCCAGCTGCGCGGAATCTTTTGGACAACCTTGCCAGACTTGGCATCCGCACTTCTGAATGGACAAACCACAAATGGAAAGCGGAGTATTATGAAAATGCTTCCAGGCTCCGTGCTTTTGTGCTCGAGACCAGTGCCAGGCCTGTTGGGATGGGCTTACCCCGAGCAGCTTGGGTTAAGCTCAACTGCCTGCAGACTGGTGTTGGGCGATTCCATTCGTCCATGCACAAATGGGGTCTCGCTCCTTCACCGAATTGCAAGTGTGGCACCTCTGAGCAAACTGCAGACCATGTACTAACAGCATGCTCTATACATCAGGCACCACATAGAGCATGAGATCTGACAGTTTTGGATGACGAAACTTGATGCTGGCTTAATAACACCACTGCCAGCATCTGATTCAGGCAGTGCAGCAATTTGGGGTAGTAAAAGGATAAACCCTCGGCCCCAGTCCTGTTTGTGTCTGACCTGGAGTGGATGCCTTTTAAATGATGACGACAATGACTGTTGTACCTGTGCTACAATCAATTCTCCAATCATAGGATCCCCGTTCTTTGAACTTTAATGCTTTTTCTGATTCAAGCAACTTTTGAGCCCCTTCCATTCTGTTCGGTCATATAGTTCCTAAAACATATATTCCATAGTTTTTCAGTTTTTTTTAAAAGCTTTAAAGAAATAAAAAAGTAGACTTTGTAATTTTGATTTTTGGGTAAATTGGCACAAAGTCTCATAACTAAATCACCTGCTATTCCTAATTCAGTTAGAGCATTTGAACTTTTTCCTGTGTAAATCCTGTGTAAAACTAGTAAATGATTCCAAAAGATCCAAATCTTGAAAATACTTTAAATCCCCATTTATGAGGTTTTTTTGGTAGGTATTGCTTCATAGAATTTTTAGTTTTAGTGGGAATCATTTGCTTGTCCACTGCATTATATTGTCCAGGCTCCACATTTCTACATTTGTTCAAGACAGATTCTATCACTGGTCTTATTTTATATAATTTGTCGTATTGTGGTGAAGAAAGTTCTGGTTGTTTAGAATTATCATTGAAATGCAAATATTGTTTTAATGTTTCAAATCTAGTTAGCCCTCCTTTTAGTGCATTTGTTATTTGAGGAAGAGCTGTGGATGGGTTCCAATACATCCTATATTGAGGGTTTGGATAAATTCCCATGAGTAAAAGGATTCCAATCAGCTGTTCTATTTCATTTGAATCTGTATTGAGTGTTTTTCCTGATGAGCTGTTAAATTTTTCTTGGGTATTATATAAATTTGTTTGTTCTGCAATATGAACAATCAGATTGTCATCAAAGAATCTTTTAAAATATTCTATAGTTGAAAGCAATTCATCATCTAATGAAAAAGATGCACCTTTAAATTAACTGGATATATTTTCAGATTTTCTTTTTCTCCAGCAATATGCTTCAAATTTTTCTTGAATTTGACCAGTGTTTGTGTCTTCAGATTTATTTGATTCTGTATGTATCATTGATGGGGAAGCAATAGAACTGTTATCAATTACTAATGTTGATGGCATATCTGTACACTCAGATAAATTGTAATCGAGTTCTTGGACGTCATCATCTGCATCATTACACAATTCATCCAAAATACATAAATTCTTCAAAAGATTGTAGTTCCCTCTGTAAATATATAGAATAAAAATAATCATTAAAAACACCAAGACTTGCTTTTATGCACACCTTTTGAAAATAATTTAATTTGTAATGTTATGTATTTTCAAAGCAAGGCATGTAAAAGCTATAATTTATCTTTATAAATATTATTGTTTGCTATATGTTCATATTGATATAACATGGTAAATAGCTGGTTTTTGACATTTACTTTTTTAATGCTGCATATACAGATTATGCCAATACTCATTAACTATTAAGAATTGAATTAATACACATTTTTGCGCAAAAAATAAAATAATTTAATTGTTACACACCCTATTTTTGGGTCTTTTCAAGAAGTTACTGTAATCGATTTTTGTTCATGAAACTAATCTGAATCCCCCTGCAGGATCCCCAGCTATTGCCTCTTGAGAGATCCTTTTCTTTTGGCTTCTTTTTTATTCCATCCTGGTGCTGAAAAGGAGATTCCGGGTTGGTTTTACCCAAAAAAATCACTTACAATGACTTTTTAAAAGACCCCTATTTTTAATACAGCATGTAAAAACAATAGTTTAGTTTTATAAAAAAATTATAAGAAATAGTTATTTTAGATCATAAATTATAATATCCAAATTCGACATGCACACCTCACACTGAATGCTTTCATCTTCAAAATTACATTCAGAAGCATTATCATCAGGAATGACTTCATATTCCACAGAACCTGAATCTTCATTGGAACCAAGAAAAGCTCTTTTTCTTCAATAAAAAAGATTAGTGTCCATCCTGTATGTAAAATTAAAAAATCCTAATTAATTATTATTATAGCAAAAGATATCAACTTAAGTTCAGGAATAAGCTATATTTGATATTCTGTGGTAAAGGATAGAATTTCTACCTAATTTTCTTAATGTAATAAATATGATACACTAAAAAAATCGTGTTGCCATATGCTATTTTAATAATGTAAATCACATATAAGGAAGTGAATTATCAAAATTAGAATGTTCAAGTTATAATATAACAAATTGGTGCATTTTCATGATATTTTAACTATGAAAAAATGATATTCAACATGAATACCACTTACTCTTACAAATTTCCCTCTGAAACAAGGTCAAATTGAGTACTGTCACAATCTTCCGTCAACAAAAACTGGACCTCAACCAAACAAGAAAGTCAAGTACTTGCCATTTAAACAAAAAAGTTGTGTTTAATATTTGCATGGCTTAAACTATGTCTATTTTTTTGAAGTGTATCAAATATGATACGTTAAGAGACAAAGGGTTAAAAAAACTAAGTAATTTATGCAACATGCATGAGTGGTTACTTTCAAATTCCAAGCAAAAAACGTTTAAAAAAATAAACTTGATAGTGAGCAAGATTTGTGTTTCCCAAAAAAGAGATAATATATTTTTTCTATTTATCTTTTTAACTTGCAGGAAAATATTGAGGGGATTATACTAAGAACAACTATCTTGCAATTATCTTTATCAGCTTTTGAAGATGCCAAGATATTGCTGTTGGGTTGAAATTTTTTATTTGTTTTTTTTTTAGCTATAGAGATATTACTGAATTAAGGCTGCTTGCTGGGATGCCAAGCAGAGTAATGTGCTTAAAATGTCTTCCATTGATATAACAAGGTTATGCCAGTAGCTATTGAATTTCTGAATCTTGAAATATAAAGGACTGACTCTGATGACTACAACAGTGAGTATTGCTTGAACAAACACCTTTTTAAAAAAAGGAAAAGATGTCTAAAAATTTTCTATTTAAATATATGATTTGCAGTGCAGCACCGTGCAGTGTAAATTTTTGGTAACAATCTTGCAGTGCATTGTGGTGCAGTGTCACAAATAAAAAATATTTACGGGTTGTGGACAGAAAATTTGTATCTGCAACATCACTATTTTGTACCTTTTAGCTGGTTATTACAGGCCAGAAAAATGTCTTATCATTTTTATTATTATTTATTAAGGTTTCATTTACTACTCGCCCTTATTAACCTTGCTGGATTTGGGGATTTCCCAAAATTTAAAAGGTAAGAAATCAAACTCAGCAAATTATTAACATGAACCATTTCCTGTTACTTAAGCTGGTAAATTTTCTTCCCATATTAGCCTACTCTGTTACTTTGTTAAAAAGCACCCCAAACTTTAAATGCCATTGTTTTTAATTTATGTAGCAATTACCAATTTAAACAAAATAGAAAAAGCAGATTATAAAATCAGAATTAAAATAAGTTTTAGAAAATTCTTCAAAGTAAAATTGAAATTGCCAACCATTAATAGTTAACATTTTAGTAATTAAGTTTAGCTTATAGATTAAACCTTACAGATATTGCTTAACTTTTTTAGTTTTTGAAGTTTAGTAAAAAATATTCTGTTGCAAGTATCTTTTTAAATGAGTTTTTTATAGGCTGTCTGATGGTGTCTTAATATCTTTTTACTATGTAAATTATCATTTCAGCAGAGCATTAAATAATACTATAGTATTATTCTCAGCATAGTTATAACAAAGTTTAATGCAATGTATTACAAAAAATTTATAAGCTGTTAAACTTCATATATTTGATTAAAATGAGGCCAAATTTAAACTTGGAGTCATATGAAATGTGTTTATGTAAATCAAAAAATCCTTTTTGTAGCATGTGAGAAATGGTTAAAATATATAGTTCAAAATAAATAAACCACAGCACTGGCATTTGGCAAAACACCTTAAAAAATGTAAAAACCAAAGCACCAATAAGTAGATGTTTACAAACTGCAAAAAAAGAGTTCGTAATTCAATTGCTAATTTTGTTAAGTAGTGAGATCTATTTTCTGTGTAAGAAAGGGAAAAAATAAAGGCTTTTGCAAAAAATAATTTGTAAATGCTTTACAATTACATTATTCAGTTATACTTGTAAAATTTTTTTCAATTGCAATTGCATATTAGGCTATTATTCAACATACTATATTACTTATTTTATTCTACAATAAAGCTATATCCAAATTAAGTTTGAAAAGTCTCCTTTAGTTGCAATGGCTAGTTTAGCAGTACTATTTAAAATCAAATAAATTGAATAAAAATTGATCTTAACTGAACTGATTAATTGGTTTAACTTACTTGTATCTTTGTGATTTTTGTGATTCTTTTAGAATTGTAATTTTTAATGGTAATTGACTAAGCCTTAAATTGAATGTACTTATTGAATATAATTTGATAAAGGTTAATTGTAAAAATTTCATGTCCTGCTATAGTTGTAGAAATTAGTTTGGCTTGACAATAACTATTGCTTTGCCCATAAATACCAATTCTAAATACCACCAAAATACTAATCATTTTGGTAAGATTTTATGGTTAAAAAAACTTTAAAGTAATTTATGCCAACATGCTTTAAATTCTTAGCAGACTTTTTTTAAAAACAAACTTGATAGTGAGCAAGATTTGTGTTTGTCAAAAAAGATATAATATCTTTATCTCTATTTACATGTATATGTTTTATTTAAAAGAAAAAAATTAGAAGGAATTGAATTGAGAAAAAATTGGAAAGAAAGAATCATTATACTAAGAGCAACTATCTTGCAATAATCTGTACCTGCTTTCAAATATGCCAAGATATTGCTGTTGGGTTAAAATTTTATTATTTGTTTTTTAGTTTCAAAAATATTACTGAAATTTAAGGCTGCTTGCTGGGTGACAAGCAGAATAAAGTGCTTAAAGTGTTTTCCCACGATGTAACAAAATTTTGCACATAGGTTCTGAATTGCTAAATATGAAATATAAAGGGCTTACTTTGATGACTACAACAGTGAGTATTGCTTGATCAAGCACCATTTTAAAGGAGGACAAAAAATCTAAAAATTTTTGGTACTTTCCTGTTATTGCCCCACCATCAGCAAATAGTGAACAAAAACCCAAGACTCTTAAGTGATTTTTTTCAGTCAAACTGACCCAAAATACCCTTTTCAGCATTAGGGTAAAATAAGAAGAAACTAACAGAAATGTCTTGAAAATAATAGGAAGCAATAGATGGTGGGTCGATAGCAGGAAAGTACCAAATTTTCTATTTAAATATATGTTGTTGTGATGTGGTGTGAACTTTTGGTAACAATTTTGCAGTGCCGTGTCACAAATAACAAATACTTCCATGCTGCAGACACAAAATTTTTTATCTGCAACATCACTAGTGCTTGCAGAGGCGCACCCAGGGGGCTGATTTGAAGGTCATGTCAGCCCCCTTTTAAACATCTTTGTCAGCCTCCTTTTTGCCTGGTGTCAGTCCCCTTTGCGCGCTGATACGCAAAAAGATAGAACTTTTGCGCTGATCAGTAAAGTGATGTTTCGTGCCAACCTAATTATAACAAATGGTTTTTGTTTTTCTTTCCTCAAAGGGTAGAGACGAGCGCGTTTTCGCACGTTGTCGCTTCATTGTTTTTTTGTAGTGTCCCAATTTTTAGCAAAATTTTGATCTATAATTGCGTTTGCCATTTTTAGTATCTACAACGTTCAACAAAAATTTTTACGTGATGCCTTACGTATACACTAAACATCGTTCACTTCCTAACAGACGCCCCTATACGGTGGATGAGTTTTAATTGCCAAAACGATTGCGAAAACCGTTATTTACATTTTACGGCATTTAAAAAGAAACTCGAAACCTTAGATCTTTAGTCAAATTTGCTGCTTCCGCGCTGTATGCGGCACATGATGGCCATTGTTTAAGTATGGGCAACAGTCATTTTATTTCAAGTTTTTTACATGATTACAAAACATTCTCTGAATATGGCTCGGATGTGTGTATTAATTATCTTCTTTTCGCTTTCCTTTTCTTATTGACATCACATCGCTTTGTTTAAAGGTACGGCGACCATGCACAACGTCAGTTGTAAATGTAATAACGTACTTCGTTTAGTCGCTGCTTCCTTATTCACAATCTTTATTTCTACATGCACTTTGATTAATTTCAAGTTGATTGTGAGTAAAAATGAAATAAATAAATTTTTAACCAAGAGTTTATCCAGTTTATCATAGCTTTTATTATGACATCACACTGATCTTTTGTAACACAGTTTGCTTTCAAAAGATTATGCTGCACAATGCAGGATAGTGTAGTTTTGCTCAGCTGAAGCGAATCATTTGCTAAAGTAGGAAAGCGCTTATACAAGTTGAATTTTGCGATCGCAGATTATTAATTGTGATGTAACAATTTACCTTACAACCTTTAAGGCTCGTTTCCACTACGAGCGTGGAAAAAACCATTCTTTGTTTTATTGCTTTTTTTTTGCGCTCGCTTCAATTTTAACCGCTCGTTTCAATCGAAGATCAATAAAAGAGAGAAAGAATGCTCTTTTCCACGCTCGTAGTGGAAACGGGTCTTTAAATAGTACTGTACTTTTTTTAATTGAAACGATTTCTATGGCGTAATAATTTGGTTAGTACATTCTAGCAAATTCTGATGGCCATACATATAAAATTGAGATTTTAAAATTCAGTCAATTACAGTAGAAAAAAATATATTTCGATGTTTTTTGATATTAAGTTTTAATTTTATCACAAAAACCATTAAATCTCCAAAATATCTGCTAAAATTTATTGCTTATATGAAAACAAAATTTTTGAGCAACTCGAAATTCCTCTATTCTGTAAAATTTTAAGTAGCCTATAGTTCTTTAACTTGGTTCTGACCAGAACTCGTTTTGCAAAATAACAAATAAGGCAAATGAAAAAACAAGACTTATAGGTTTTCAACAAGTACAATATATAAAAGTGGGAATTAATGAAGTGACTCTTTTGGAAATAGGAATTCTTATTTCCATTTCCAAATCTTCCAAAAGAGTCACTTCATGGAATTCTCACCTTAACTTTTCGCGCTACCATTTCACCTTAGAGGTTACGATAACTTATGCCTGATAAGGTCCAAAGACCAAAACAGGCCTGTCGCATAATAATCGTCCTCTTTGTTAATTTGTTTTTGTCGCTTTTTTACTGTTTCTATTCAACTCGTTGAAATTCCATATGATTGGTCACATTGTGATCTCTTTAGAAAATACATTGTACTTGTTGAGAATTGATTTTTCACATGTTGCATCCGCTTCGGCCTGGATCCTTTTTAAATGTTTTTTCACATTAATTGTGTTGATTAAGTTATAGCAACGTTTCTTGATTGTCAGTAATTTATAGGTTTTAGTTACTTTCTTAAAACAACGCTAGAATGATCGGTAGCACTACTTGGCTTTTAGATAGCGAGCTGAAATCTGCAGAAAAAAACGCCGCCATCAGCAATTTCGCAAGACGCGATGAAGTCTTTGTGACGGCGCAAAGCATCGGGCGCGCTCGTAGAGTTTACTAAAGTAGGCGGTAATTAGAAAAAAGCCTGGGGGGTGGAGGGCAAACCCCCCCCACATTTGAAAAATATTGAAATGCTGTCAGCCTTCTTTTGGGGGGATGGGTGCGCCCCTGAGTACTTCTAAATACTTTTTTGTCTCTACATTTATTTCATGACTAGCAGAAAGCATTGGAGGTGCTTTTTTTATGGAGCAACTGTCAAGTAATTACCCTGACTATATTGCTGTTTGGTTGAAATTTTTTATTTTGGTTTTTGAGTTTTTGTTAGGGCTATGACTGATAGTTAAAATGTCGGCAGCATAGTCAAATAGTTAAAGTGCTGTGATTGTGATCAATATGGTCTCGATTAAAAAATCTACTCCTGCCATTTTGATGTTCTTGGGAAAGACACTTTACGACATTTTGCCCTGCTTGGTAGTCATTGCAGGCAGTTCTAAATTTCAGTCATATCTCTACAAAACTAGTATAAAGTCTATCTCTACAAAACTAGTATAAAGTCTATCTCTCTATCTCTCTACTGGTTGCAGAAAATCGCCAAGGTGAGAAAAGTTGCAAAAACATAATTACCTTTCGTTATAGTAAACCAATTTGAGCTATTGTACGTTTGAATAAAAGCTTGTGAATTATTCTTGAATTTAAATTTAAAATATTTGCTTAAAACAAAAATTTTTGTTTAAAAAAAAACTAATGCTTGTTTCATTTATTTAAATTAGTTGAAAATGAATCAAATCAGATCTCATTTATGGTTTACCATTACTAACCTTGCAAGCTTTGGGTATTCTCCTAAATTTAAAAAGTAATGAACTAAACTTGGTGAATAGTGAACAAGAATTGTGAAGTAGGTTTTGTTAGTTGCCAAGGTGAATTCAATACCGAAAAGAAATTAACTTTAAAATTTTATTAATTTTGTCAATAAACACGTAGACTTTTTAATTTATTTTTTAAATTTTAGAACTCATGTTTTAATCATTTTAACTAACAACATAATGAATAAGTTTTCTGCTATTAGTTTTAATTCATCAAATGATGTAAAACAATGGTTTAAAAATGAGCTTTATCCCAAGATGCTTGAATGTGAAAAGAATGTCAAACAAATAATGATTGAGAAAAACTCATACAGTCATAAAAGAAAACTGAAAAGCGACAAATATTTTAATGTTGATAAGACATCTCCTTTTTTTAGTGATCAAGATGATTATATTGATAATGAAGAAGCTGAAAAGTTAAAATTGTTTCTTCAAAAAAGTTCTGCTCATCAACGTAGATTAAAAGAAATACGACGTCAGAGACAAGAAAACGAGTCTCATTATGTACTTGACACCCATGGTCCTATATTGAGGGATCCACCCTCCATGATTGCACCTTCTGTTCAGCCTCAGAAATCTCGATTTGAATGCCTGCAATCACTATATGGAATTCAAGCTGACATGATTGTATCTTTAGAGACAAATCTTCAAGCTCGATTTGATCAAACTGTTGACTCTATGTTGCCAGCTTATTGGCCTGTAATTCCTTTTAAGTTTTCTTAAAATTTTTAATTAGTTTGTTTAATAAGTTAATTTTTTTTCATGCTACATTTAAAATATTTTTTCTTTCAAGTCATCAGTTTCTTATTTTAGTTTATCAGAATCTGTTTTAGTTTAATGCTTAATTTGCTTGGTTTATCAAAAATGCTGCTTTTAATGGTTTACTTTCTTATTTTATGTATACCTCTTTGGTTTTTTATAAAAAAATTGTTTTCAAACCGACCTTGCTCTCTCACTGATCAGGTGATTGTCATAACTGGTGCTAGCTCTGGATTGGGCAGAGAGTGTGCTTTTGCTTTTTGCAAACAAAAATGTCGACTAGTGTTGTGTGCGCGTCGAGTTGAAGAATTAAACAAGTTGAAAAATGAATTAGAGGAGACTGCTCAAAACTATGGTTTTTCTCTTCAAGTTAAAGTTGTGCCATTTGACATTACAAACATAGATGATATCAATCAAGCTGTTAAAAATATTGATAAACTGTTTAATGGCCAAATCGATATTTTGATTAATAATGCTGGTGTAAGTTACCGTGGTACGTTCAAGTCAACTGAAATTAAAGTGTTTGAAGAAATAATGAAAATAAATTTTTTTGGCCAAGTAGCACTGACCAAAGCAGTTCTGCCAACCATGCTTTTGAATCGTTGTGGTCACATAGTTGCAGTTGGTAGCATTCAGGTTAGTTTCTTCTTAAAAAAAAGTTTACATTTTATTATTAGTATGTACCAAATTAATTTGTGCTATGTGCAAAGATTAGAAGTGCTTATCATTCTATGCTATACAAATAAGTTACTGTTTTATTTTTTATATTCAATGATTTTTTTTTTAATCATTAGTATATATGATTAATTATTATCAAAAGCTGCTCATGTGATCAGCCAGAGATTAGTTTAGTTTCAAACGCTTGCTTTCAAAGCAAGTCATTTGCAAAAAAATTTTTACGAACTTAGCTAAGGATGACCAACCTTTGTTTCTCCTGCTCCAATTTTCTCACTTCTAATTCAGATGCGCCACACAAACTTTGACCCTTTTTCAATCCTTTTAGTATGGTTAATTGAATGTATTTAGCAGTTATGTATATAATTGTTTTTTATAGAAGTTTTTGAAAATGTTCATCAGAAAAGTGCTCAATAACGTCAAGTCAGAGCGGTTAAATTAATACGTTTCTTGCGAAACGTGGCAACTGCATGTTTCCTCCACTGCGGGGTGTTTAAAAAATAAATATTTAAAAACTTAATCGCGAGCCACATGTGGTACGCATTGCAAGAAATGTGTTAATTAAATTTCAGATCACAAAATTTAATTTAACATTCATTTATTTTCCCCAACAGACTGTTACTCCTGCCTGGGCTCGTCAGGTGGCGGTTAGAAATCTGAAAAAAAACAAATTGCTTTATAATCAGATTTAGATTTTTATAAATGTTTTCTCTTTTTATAAAGATGCTGTTCTCCGTGTACCGACTTTTCGTCCAACGACACTTCATCTACGTCTTTTTCTCCAATAGGGTTTAGGGTTAGGGTTAGGGTTCCCTTAACAAGACTTATTTTTTTTGGAATTAAACCGAAAGTCGTTGGACAAAAAGACGTGGACGAAGTGTCGTTGGACGAAAAGACCACCCACCGCTGTTCTCAGTATGGATGATCTCACCAGCAGAGGCTCGGATGGCGTTGGGTTATGTGATTATTACATAAGCAGTGGATGACCTCCAAATACATTCTGTTTGTAATGTGTAATTTAATCGAACATATGACAAAATTTCTCACTAGGTTTGAAATTTTTAAATTTTTCATCTCTCTGAGTAAGCCACCCGAATTTTAAATTTGTTTGAAACAAAGCTCAGTAAGCATCTTTTTTCATCTGATTCTTTTGTTCTGCCATGATTTTTTCGCTCTGCTTTTTGCCACCTTAAAATCCTTTTCCAATATTTAACAGCTGATAATTTTTTCAACTGACCATGTAGTGTCTATGTTCTTTGACACGTCAGAAAGTTGTCTTTGTGTGGCCATGCGTTGCCCGGCTGCTGCTTTCTGTAATAAATGCATTCACCATTACAGGTTAGCTGTCTGACTCCGCATCAAACTCCTGTCCTTTTGCTTGCCAGTGAGAGTATTATCATACTGAGGTACCTATGTTTGTCGGCGTACTGGAAGCAAAGATTTTATTCCATAAAATCTTCCATGTAATCTAATACGTCACATCAGATGCCCGTTATTTTCTGTTGGCCCAACGGTTTTAAATAAGCTTGCGAGCAAGTGTTGATCACGTGACAATTCGTTGCACATCGGATCCCCCGGAGCAGGAGATCACTCTCTCTGTGCTGGAAAATCGATTTATCAAGCCAATTCCGTTCTTTACAGCAAACCTGCAATAAACACCAAGACCCGGCGATCTTCGCCCCACTCTTCCCATACACTAACTCTTAAAGTAAAAAATCTCCATCAGTGCAATCATTGAGAAACGCAAAGTTTTCCCCCACGTTAAGATAATAATTTATAAGAAAGTATTTTTTTTATAACAGTTATTTTAGTAGATTTTTGTTGATTGATTTAAACTTGTGTCGCATCGATTGCATTCCGCTTGATTATCGTTTCGCGCTTCGCCGCTGCGCAGTTTTTTGTTTTGTCACAGAAATTGGTGATGTACTTGACCCTTAAACAAGCAAGTCAAACCTGTTTTATTGTTTGATCCTTCCACGTCACAGAGACTCTGTCACCGTGTTATGTTGCTGTCACACCTCGTTGTTCATAGGGCAAGATATCACAACCACATCGTGCTCCTTACGCCGCTTCCAAGCACGCCTGTCAAGCCTTTTATGATTCCTTGCGGGCCGAATTAGCGCGCGACAACATTGACGTCACAGTCGTTCATCCGGGGTACATTCGCACGAACTTGTCAATAAACGCACTCACAGGTGAGACGTTTGTGGGTCGTACGCAGCCCCCAGTGTTGCGTTGGCTGGATTCTAAAAGATCTTTATCGAATCAGGCGATGGGTCTCCTCATGGTGTCATGGATACGAACACTGCTTCGGGGCTACCTCCTGACGCTGTCGCCAACGCGATCGTTGAAGCGGTTGTAAGTAAAACGAAAGAAGTTTGGTTGGCGCCGTTCCATCATAAGCTGGCGATCTGGCTTCGTCTACTACTACCGTCTTTATACTTTTATATCATGTCGCAGCGGGCGAATAGATCCCAGGAGTGACGCTGTATTGTGATCTGTTCGATATTTTTTTATGACCAACTCATTGCAGGAAGGTACCTGGGTTATAAACGTAGATAAACTCGAGTATGATTGATTGATTGAAATTGTTTTGAAACTGCAAGTGGTATCATAAAACAGTTAACACGAAACGTTATTATTGTAAGGCGCTCAAAAGAAGCTATTAGCCAAAACCTGTTAAAACCAAAACCAGGCTGTTACAAATACACATGTCCGTATTAACTATAGAATAGAATGAAAAGACACTGCATCAATGTCAGAAAACTAAATTTACGTACCGTACCAGTATGCAGTTACATTGGTCTAATCAGCTCAATTCAATACATTTTTCCCAGTTTCGGTCAAATTTCGATCTTGTGCATATTCCAGCTTGTCTAATTCTTCATCGTCGGTAAGTCAAAATTTTTTGGTTTTTTTGTTGAAGACCAAAAAAGAAGAACATATGTAGTTTTCAAACAAACGCAGTCTTTTTTTTTTTTTGATCTTTTTCCGATGTGCCCCTCCACCTCTCGCATTTAGGGACAGGCCTGGATTTCGTCGAGTTGTTGACTTTTTCGTTTATAATTTATTTTACTTTTCTAAAAAGTATAAGTTAGAGCAGTAAGAGAAAGTGGCCGCAAGATTAACGGCCTCCACATATTTGTAGGCCTATAGCACTATATACAGATAGCCTAAATATTAAAATCTGTTGGTGCAGCATGAATGGAATTACTCATTAAAAAACGCAGAAACCTCGTCCCACCAGCACGTAGCCTAGGGACCAAAGTAAAATCTAACTGCATGCTGAAGGAGGATGAATAACGTGTAATGTCAATTGTGGCTATTTTCTAATCTTGAGGCTTACTGCTAAAACCTTGCATTTAAACCATTTAAGTTTTTAAGTATAAATCGAATTTTTAATGTCGGCAAATTGGTAAAAAAGCAGTAATGTCATCGAGACGGGGACCCGATAATTTTTCCGCGACCGGGCAAAAAATATGGTTCATTTTAATCATTCCAAAAACAATTAATTTTTTAAAAAATAATCAAAGATTACATTTTTTGTAAACAAGCATCTCTAGCATGTTGGAAAGCGCTTTGGTCTATGTGTTTCATGGTTAAATAATTCGTTTTAAAAAAACCTTTAAACTAGAGCAGAAGAAAGCCAAAACAGACACACAGACCAATTTATTTACGATGATTGTGGAAACAAAACGCAAAAAGAAACACAGTTAATATACTTATTTGACAAAACATCAATGTACGACAATTTGTAACACTTTTATAAAATATGAAAAAATAATACATAAAGTGACAATCTCGACGGAGACTGCAAAGGGATGGGAACAAACAAGGCATGCTGGTCAATAATGTTAAAAAAAGCAGGATATTCATTAAAAAAAATTTTTTTCAAACTTAAAAGTGCTCAAGGCACGATTATCAGAGAATGGTTGAAACTTTATTCAAATATTTTATTAGCTTGGCTATTTGTGTTGGCGTCTTGCAGTTGAATTTGTTGGCTATGTTGGGCTTACATAGAATAGAATTCATCTAATTAATCACTTCAAAGAAATATAAAATAATGACGAATTGTGCAAAGTAGAAACTGTTAAACCACTTCTTGGTTTTCCTTTCAGTATTTTCCCTGTTTATTTTTTTGGGCAGATTATTCGGAGCAGTTTTTAGGACGTTAATGTCTTTTTTTACCTCATCATATTAAGATTTTTTAGTTTAACTTTAAAGCAATTAGGTTCATACATTGGGTATGCAGAAATTTGTTTTGGCTGGCGGTTGAGAGCCAAAAATACGATCACAATATAATCCGTGATCTCCTTATCAAAGGGAGGTCTGGTGCAACAAAACAAAGCCACTTCTAAAGATTCGCTTAAAAAAGTTATACAATGATTTATTTATTTTATTATTAATTATTTTATGTTTATTTTTATCCTCCTGACTCCTTAACTAAAGAAAATTGTTAAGAGGCACCAAACATTATGTAACTGTCAAGCTATTACATTGACCTATTTCCGGAGAAGCCAAGATATTGCTGTGCTGTTGAAATTTTTTATTTTGTTTTACTTTATATTGAATAAAGGCATGATCAAAATTTAGGATTTGTTATATTTTCGCGCCAAAAAATCAAATCAATACATCAAAATTGCTTGTGAGACCGCCCAGCAAGGCAAAGTGCCGCAAAGTGTTTTTCCAAAAAAAAAGAATGGCGAGAGAAGGTTTTAAACCGCGACGGTGTCGATCTCAATAGAATTTAACGACTCTTAACCATTTAACCACGCTGCAGACAAATGTAGAATAAAAGTAAAGACCTTTTTGCTCTTCACTTTTTTCAAGTCCTGATTTCTTTTAGTTGAAAAAATCTTTAACAATTTTAAGCATTCTTAGTACTATAAACTTTTGACCATCAGTTTTTATGGAGGTTTTTTAACTTCAACCCTCCCCCTTCCACGCATACGGCTATAAATTTATAGATCACAACTTGTTGGCCGGTGGTTAAACGAATTGTCGGAAGGATGATCGAGTGCTTAGATAGTGGGTCTTAACCTTTTTTTGCCTGCGGCACATTTGGACCAAATTTCTTGATTTTCATCCCTAAAATAGTGTTTAAAAAAGTCTTCACTTTGACTCTGTCTCGAATTTCTTGATTTTCGTCCCTAAGAAGTAGTCTTGTTTTTCTTCGTTTAGAGGAGATGGATGGTCCACTAAACGGCCGGACATGTTTTTTTCAGAGAGAACGGGCTCCGTTTGGATGGTGATAGATGGGGCAAGATATTATTACGTGTTCAGCTGTCTTCTCCTTTGTGCCACACTCGCCGCCGTAGAAGCCGTACCCCATTTGCGCGTTTCTGAACGGTGTAGACCAACGCCGGTTCGGAGGTGGTTAAGCTTGACCCATGTGGGTCTGGGAAAGCTAATTCCTGGTACCTAATATGACCACTGCCACCAAAAGTAGTGTTTATTTTTAAAAAAAGCTGCGAAAGAGATTCAATAAGTCCATGTAAGTTGTGTTCTCTGAAGAAAGCTCGCTGAACAATGGACTAATGTTTTTTAAAAAATTTTCGCGGCACACAGGTTGAGAAACATTGGTATAGAGCGTTGTGATTGTAATCAAAACGGCTGCGGTACAAAACCTACTAGCGGCATTCTGATTTAAGAAAGACATTTTACAGCACTTTCTCCTGCTCGCGGTCTTGGCAAGCACTTCTAAATTTCAGTCCAATCTCAAAAACTAAAAAATTTGAAGTATAAAATTTTAACCGGGCAACACTATTCCGGGATCTTTGGAAGCTGTAATTGCTTGCTTTATGTATAGCGCCTCCGTCGCTTTTCTGCAAGGCAGGAAGATAAATATAAAGATGAAAAAAATAATAATAAATAAGCAAACCATAGGGGTGGGCAAGCAGTGTGACTGAGAGAGCCATCAACTTAACATTTTTATAAAAAATCGCGGGCTATAATAATAAACATAAATATGGTCATCTAATTATTGCTTAGGCGATACATAAATTTTGTTACAACAAGAATTCGTTCGCTTTTTTTACAAAAAAAATACGTGGGATCAAAGAAATTACTATTTGGAGGGAAGGGCTCGATTCAAGTTAACATGAAAAATAATTTGAAATTATTAATTTCAAAGTAAAGGCCAAAACCAAAAACCAGACCACTTCAACTCGCGGCACAGTAGTCAATTGAGGTCGTTCTTAACCGAATCGCAAAATTCATCACCTAATAACATAAAGTAAAAAACAATTAAAAAATGTCCGGTCTCGAGACCAATTAAAAAAACGCGAGACCAAGACCACCAGCACCACAAGGTCGAGACCAAGACTACAAAAATCGATTTCAAGACCTTTATTACGGGTAAAAATTAAATTGTTTTGTAGAATTTTAATGCCGAAGATGGTGTCGATCGCGGGCGCTCCCAACATCTCCACAACGGTTTGCGGCTTTACATTATAATGTAGCGCAGTGGTTTTTTAACCTTTTCGGCACGTCGACCCCCAATTTAAGTACAACTTTTCATCAACCCCTAGTCCAGTGCTTTCTAATCTTTTTGAAACCGCTTACAATTTGACTAAACTAAAAAACTGTATACCGGTACTCTAGTTTTAAATTATGCTTTAAACTCTAAAAAAATGTACAGGCTGATTTAAGTCAAGATCTGTTTTAATTCTTTACTTTTAGACAGCTACGCTTTTTCAATTTCTACATGTATATTTTACAGTGTTGCAATGAACAATGCTATATGTTCATAATGGAAGAAAACCAAGTGAAGACAAAAAAAGGTCTTCACTATTAATTATTTTATGATTAGGGCGGAGTTAAAACTAAGGGTACATTTTTGTTTACTACCACATAGCCGTACCTGCAGGGGGGCAATTGCCTCCCCCCTAAGTTTCCAAGATTTGGGAAAAATTTAAATTTTTCGGGCAGTGACAAAAAAATATTTGGGCAAAACCATAATTAGTTTTCGGGTAGCGATATGAAAAATTTGGGCAAAGTCAGAAGTTTTAGGGCAGTAACCATAATCAACTGCAAAAAATAGTTACCAAATTTAGGTAAAGAGCTTCTTTTTTTTAGAGAGCACCTTAATTTTGGGACAAAAATTAAAAAGTATCCAAGTGAAGACCTTTTTCTTTAGAGATCACCATGATTTTAGGACGAAATTTCTTCTTCGTCCGAGAATCTCAGACAATTTTTTTGTCCTATCCGTAAAGTACTAGAAAATCATAATTTAGGCAAACGTCACAAAATTTGGGCAAAATTTCATTGCCTCCCCTAATTTTTTTGGGCTGGTACGCCTATGACTACCGTTAAAAAAAGTAAAAAGCATTGCTTTATTGCTTCAGCAGTAACCGTTATTCATCAACCTTCTGTGCATTTAATGACCGCCATTTGACTCCATGGATGACTCAATTGATTTCTGAGGGTTGGTATCGACGACTTTGAGAACCACTGATGTAGCGGAATAGGTATGGAAGCGCCATTTTGTTGACGAACGCAATAGGCAAGATCTGGATTTAAGTGTGTTCTTGAAAAAGCAGTTGACTACGATTTCCTCTGGTTAAACATCTCTAAATTTTATCTCTAAACTTTCAATCTATCAGTAATATCTTTGTATTCACAGCCGTACCAGACAAAAAAATTTGGAGGCGGCAAAACAACTAATAGGCCCAAATTTTTTTGAAGATTCGCTGAAAATGCCCAAATGTCACACAGATTTATTGTAATAAAAAAATTTTTTGTCATCACTTGTTTTTTAGTTGCAAATGAAGCAAAAAACGATTAGTTTTGCCCACATAAACTTTGAAGACCAAAAAAAAAGTTATATTAATCTAGTTCTTTTTGTTTTACTAATCTAGATCGTTTAAAATTGAGTAACTTACATCTGCCCAAATAATTTATTATCGGTGCCTGAAAAAAATCTGATTCTGCCCAAAGCTTTTGCGTTTTGGGAGGCAATTGCCCTCCAAGCTCGTACGGTTATGCTGGTATCTCCAAAAGCAAGTTGGGGTAATCGCTAGACAATTGCCCGAAGTATAATGCTAGGACATTTTTTGCTAGTCGAAAGGATAAATAGAGAAGTTTATGAGTTGTTGGTAATAAAAAATGCAACTTTTTTGGGTTTTATAATGTTCTCTCGTTAACCAAGAAAGAACGTCTTCTAACCAAGAACCAAGAAAAATCTTGAAAAAGCAAGCCAGAGAGAATAAATGCGTCACAAATGCAAGTTAGGCGTAACGGAATAGTTATGTTGCTATTACACATATTCTTATGTGTAGGGGAGACCGGATCTGGTTGACACAAATTTTACACTTTATAATCTAGCGAATAGTTGGTCGATTTACAAAAAAATTTTTTTGTTTTTTCCTTTAGTTAAAGTCTTCAGCTATAACTTTAGAGTATTTTTTTGGTTTTTCAGCAACAATAAACATGTTTTTGGACAGTTTTAAAACAGTCAATTAAAGTGTGACAACCTGGACAAATCTGTCCTAGTTGTCACAAGCATTGGGGTAAAATGTCACAGCTATTTGTGACCCGACACTCACTCAGTTGCTTTTAAATTTTGCTATACGCCAAGATCAAACGAACAATTTATTGATAAAAAAGATATAAAAATATTATATACATGTCAAGTAAAAATAGCACCGTATTTCTTGTCCAGTTAGCTGTTTACAAAGATGTTTTAGTTTTGCTTCACAGTCGAGCACCGGATACAATTAGATAAGATCATAGTTACACTAGCTGTGTTTAAGAAAGGATATGTAACCAAAATAGGCATGCAATCTGCACATTTAGTTGCACGAAACAGCTTGATTATTTTTTTAATGAAAAAATCAAATGTTTTTACGCTCAGTTTTTCGTGGGTGCAGCGAACATGCTCAACAAAGTGCTTTAAAAAGTCTAAAAAGTGCTCTGCTGACATTCATATAGATGGATTCGCACCTCCTTTGCTTCCAGGTGGCGCTCCATTAAGGAAATGCCTAAAATTTTACTCCGGGAAAAATAAAGTAAGGAGGAATAGAATTTCTACTTGCTGATATAGTGCCTACTACAGTAATAACTATACCTCGCTCAGCCGATGTTATAGCGCCTATTTGTTTCGTTCCACGTCTTCCAATAATTCTATCAGGCTTAAGTACAGTAGTTACGCTTGTTTTGTCCATGTTTCAAATGTCCAAAGGCTGAAAGTTATGCCTATTTAAAAACTAAGTTTAAATTTTGGAAAAAAGAATTAACATTGTTTTTGTTAAAGCTACTTGCCCTAGCTAAACTTGTACTTTCTGGAGTGCGGAGTGACAATTGCCGGTGTTTTTTTAAAAAAGATGTAAACCAATCAGGAGCAGCTTGTTGTTTGTCATACCAACTTTCTGGTATTTTTATACGGTTAGCTTTAGCAAATCTGTAAGCAAGTTTTCGGCATTCCTTTGATGATAATCCAAAATAAATATCCGATGCTTTCAGAAGATACTAGACGATCATTATTTCTTGTGCATCTGTAAACACCTGCCTGTTTCTGGTGTAGCCTACCCCACAGTAATGTTGTTGGAAATGAATCTTCTCCTTCTCTTCTTCGTCAAAAAATTTTTTTCTATAACGTGAAAGTGTTTTGTAATTGATACCAAAACTCTCGGCAGTTTTTCGAATACTCTCTCCGGTACTTTTAATGTGTCGAACTGCTGTCAACATTTCATTAGGTTTAGCTATGCCTTGTTCACTTTTCCTTGTATAATTACGCGGCATTATTATAATTATTGTATATATATTTTACTGTTTAGGAAAGTTATATATATGTATATGTATATATATATAAAACTTTCCTAAACAGTAAATGAAAGCATAATATTCTCACAGGAAATTTAAAATATTTTTACAATTATCGGTTTTAAATTTTGGAGTTACTCTTGGTTGGCTTATATCTCAAAAGCAAACCAACAGGAACAATCGTTTATTTTTGAAAAACACTTCATTTGATGTCTCAAATCTCCCGAGCTGTAAATATGCTTCAACGTTTCTCAATGAAGCAAACACTAGTATTTTAATAGCAAAAACGGAGCGCAAGAATTTAACAATTTTTTTGCTGCCAACGTTAAAAAGTTGGGATTTCAAAGTAGGCCTACACTTATTTTAATAAATCGGTCTCTAATTTTTGCTTTTAATCTTTACATAAATAAAACAGCTGTTAGACATATTGGGCTTATGTAAATTTAACATTTTAACATACCGTGATGAGCTACATTTTTAAAAACACACCAAAACAAGGTAATTAAACAGTTTATTTAGCATGGGGTTGGTTGTCACAGTGTGACAACCTTCACTAATTTTTTTGTGACAACCTGTACAGACCTGCCATCTTGAATTTGACTAAACCTAATTCAAAAACTGTACCACCAGCTAAATAAAGACTCGTTTTACAAAAATGCCAATGTTTTTACGCCTCCAACGACATATCGATGTTGATAATACGTCTATCCTAGTTATTTCTATCCTTTCTTAAACAAAAACAAAAAAAATTTGAATTTTTAGCAAAAATTAGTATTTTAAACTTTATTCAAACTGTGCTTACTCAATCAAAGTCAAACTACATCTGGTAAACAAAGAGGTAAAGACACGTGATTTAACATGAGAGTGATTATTGCGCAAGGTTGCGAAATACTCAAAAAATTAAATGTGACAACCAGAACAGAGGACAACCAGACCCGGTCTCCCCTATACGTTTTGTTGCCATTGCTTGTTATTTCTTCGTACATCACTATGTACTTTTCTGATCTTTCTAACCAGCCAATTCTTTTTTTCGTTTAACTTTATAGTGGCCTTCAACAGCATCTGGTGCCACAACATTTGTCAGTTCCCATAAGTTTTTTAAGTAGTATAGTTTCTTAGAAATGACAGTTTTGCTTCTTTTCTATGCTTGACGACCTTAGCAAGCCGCTTAAATTTCAGTTATGCGGTTGGACTTATATAATTGTTCATTAAATCGCATTTTGTTATTCTCTGCAGAATTTTTATCTTTTCTATGCTATTCAATTTGTCTCTGAACATCGTATTGCTGTCAATTTGCTCAATTGTTTAGCTTTTTTGTCCCAAAGAAGTCATTTTTTTTAATTTATTGGTCATTCACAGCTTATTGATACCTTTATTTTGCTTAATGCAGCATGCAGATTGATGGATTACTCAAACAGATTTTGACAAACAAGAAAGTTATTGTAGGAATATTTTGTCCGTCGCATCGTGGTCATTTAGATCAGGGCTTCTCAAACTGCGGGTCGTGTGAAAGAATTTTGAGGTCGCGAGACAAATTGGATTTATGTACTTTTGAAATTAGCTTTTTTTGCAATAATATTTATTGACAATCAAAAACTAGAAAAAATAAAGTGTCATTACACCATTGTTGCATCATAAAGTAGTAAGGTGGCGTGATCAAAAGATGAGTCGTGTGGCGTGGTCAAGAGAAGAGAAAAAAACAAAAGCAATTAAAAAAAGAATATCCAACCTTTTCTAAAATGGCTCTTTGTAAACTCTTTGCCTTCTGCACTATGTATTTATGTGAAGCGGCGTTTTTAAAATTAGTCAAAATATCATCAAAACAAAAAAAAGATTCTCTTTTTAAAATGTTGAAAACCTCTTTTGTCTTGCATTGTTGTTTATCAATCCACAAATTGGTTGTTCGTGCAACAGAGATGTTCAAATTTAGGTCATGTTAAAAAAATGCATGTTTTTGGAGCTTAAATTGAGCATTAGACCTTAAAAACACCTCTTATTCAAAAAAAATTTGAAAAAATATCTCTTTGCTTTCCATCATGAGGGTTTAAATAATACATCTAATTTGCTTAGAGGGAAATTTCCGAACGTCATTTTTTTTTCATTTATTATAATTTGAGCTTCAGAGCAGATAGAAAAACAAAACCAATTGTATTTGTTTTCAACAAGCATGTGCTTCATTTTGAGAGTAAACTTGATGACGTCATAACCACAACTTCATTTTTACAGTAAATGCATAGAAAACGTAATAGACACTGCTTTTTGAGTGATACATGCAATAAATTTTACAAAATTGCTGGTCTTCAGTAATTCACCAGTTCAAAATATAGGTTACTTTTAAAATTAGACTACCGGTACTTTTACTAGTGAATTATTGCTTTTTATCGGAAATGTTTGTAAGTGCTGTGGTTGCGAATTATACAGGGTGTCCCAAAAGTAATCGAACCCAAATTTTAATAACAATTAGAAATCAAAAATAACAAACTTCTTTAAATATATTTAGTATTTACAATTGTTCAAAACGTCTACCTTAAACTTCAATACAATCATGTGTTTCGAAGCTTGCTTCCCATCTTTTTTTTAACATGCTTGTAGCAAGTCGTTGCATAGTAATTTTTAATAACGACGACACGTTCGTTTAAATCATTCGTTCCCAAAGTGGGCGCTACCGCCGCCCCCCAGTGGGCGTTGGCGAGATTTAGTGGGTGGTAAGAAGATTGGGGGAGGTGAGGGGGCGGTAAGAAAACAAGGGGCGATAGGAAACAATGAGAAGAAATATAGATGAACGATTAATGACTTTTTATAGGTGACCTTACTGGGTGCTAAACATTGGAAACTTAAATACTTTATCTTTAAATTTTAAGTTGATTTTAGAAAATAGAAATCTTTAAAAATAAATTCTTTCAAAAAATAAAAAAAATCTACCGTAAAACCTCTAATTTAGCGCCCCCCTGTCTCTTCAAGAAGTCGCCGTAAGCGATTTCTTTTTGCGGCGAAATTAACCCAAAATCCCTCTTTCAACATCAGCATTAGCATGGAATAAAAAAAAAAAAACAAGAGAAAATGGATCTCTGAAGAAGCGATAGTAGCCGCAGGGGAATCCGGGTTAGTAATCGCTTACGGCGATTTTTGAAAAAACAGGATGGCTGAATTAGAGGTTTTACGGTTAGCTACTTTTTTTCAATCTAGCCCAGGGGTTCTTAAACTTTTTTGGCCGCGCCCCCCTGACAAAACTCATAACTTTTTGCGCCCCCCCTCCACCCTCCTTTTTCGTTAAATTTATAAATGAAAATATATAAATTTTCCATGTTTTGGATTTTATTGAAATAGAACACAATGAAAAAAATACAATTTTCTTTTCCCTACATTAATGTGAAGGATGTAGTTGCTTTTTCGAAACCAAAAGTTCAATTCGTGGCTTAGTTGAAGACAATGCACAGCGCATGTCAGATTGACAGTCAAGTTTGTTCCGAGCTTGTGTCTTCATACATGCAAGCGCAGAAAAGCCACTTTCACAAAGATAAGTGGCCGAAAATGGTAGTAGAGTACGCATTGCTACATTGCCTAGATTTGTGTATACATGCACGTATTTTGCCCAGAAATCGTTGAGAGGCATTGCTTCGAAATCATCTTTGGCAACGGAGTTGCATTTCATCTCTAGGAATTCCTCCTGTATTTCGTCTGGTAGAATGTCCACATCAACACGAAAGGGGTTCCTTGCCAGCTTCCAATTCGGCAGGTCATCATGAGTTAGATCTGGAAAATACCTCTCAAATTCTTGTTTTAAACATTGTAGATGGGCTTCAATTTCGCTTTTCAGTTTTCCATCCAGATCAACTTTGTTTTTTGCAAGGGCAGCGTCTAAGTTAGAGAATGACGCATAGTTTCCATTTTGAACTCTTCGAAACCATAGCCCTAATTTTTCTACAAAAGCACGTATGGCATCATAGTGATCTATGCGGCTAGTATTCTTGCCTTGCAAATGTCGGTTGAGAAGGTTAAGTGCTTCGAAAATATCTACCAGATACGCTAATGCCAGTTGAAACCCCTCTGCTGTAAATGAACACAGGAGATCCTTATTCCCTTGACCTTTGAGGAATAATTCCACTTCCTTCCTCAACTCATAAACCCGGGCTAACATATTGCCTTTCGACAACCATCGAACAGCTGTGTGGAATAACAGAGTCTCATGATCAGCATCCATATCTTTGCATAGAATGGCAAATAGCCTTGACTTTACAGGACTTTTTTTGACAAAGTTGACAACTCGAATGGTAGTTGCCAGCTTTTCATTCATTGCAGCAGGTAAAGTCCTTGAGGCAAGAGCTTCGCGGTGGATAACGCAGTGAGTTCCTACTGCGTTTGGACTTTTATCCTTTATCCTAGTAACAAATCCACTTTGTGATCCCAACATTGCAGGAGCACCATCCGTGCATACACCAACAAGGTTCTCCCATTTAATTGAATTGTAGTCAAAGTAAGAGGAAACGGCTTCAAACACATCTTCTGCTTTGCCAGTCTTTTCTAGGGGTTTGCAAAATAGCATTTCTTCCTCAATTGAAGTAGATCCAACAAATCTGACATATACCATCAATTGAGACATTTGAGCAACGTCAGTTGTCTCATCACATTGGATGGCAAAAAGAGGCGATTTGTTCAATTTTTCTAGCAATTGAAGTTCGATATCCTCCGCCATTTCATCAATTCGTGATTTCACTGTTGAATCGGAGAGAGAAATCTTTGCTAGCTTTTTGCTGTTAGCTTCCCCCAAAACAAGACTGGTCGCTGTTAGCATGCATGGTTTTATTAATGTTTCTCCGATATTATGGGGTTTCTTTGCCAAAGCGATCATGTAAGCAATTTTAAACGATGCTTCTACTGTTTCGGCAGAAGAAGAATTCCGAAATGTCTCACCACTCACAATTTTCATTCTTTTAAATGACTCTTTTTTAGCTTCAAAGAATGCTAAGCTCTTATCTTGTAGCCCAGGATGTTTTGCTTGTAAATGTCGTTGTAAGCGACTTGGTCTCAGAGCATCGTTGCTTAGGTTTTCCAGACATATTACACATTTTGGAACAACTTGTCCTTTCTCAGTGGCCTCGATGAAACCAAATTTTAGATAATTTGTGTCATATTTCCTTTTCTTAGAACTCATCTTAAAGCAATATATATGGCTAATTTATAATTTTATGCTAAATCTGTCAAATATATGTTAAATAAAAAGTGTTACAAATATGTCAAATATGTTAAATATCTTAAATATATGTCAAATATAGTTCAACATTCTACCACCTTCGCGCCCCCCTTGGAGACTCTCCACGCCCCCCCAGGGGGGCGCGCCCCCCAGTTTAAGAACCCCTGATCTAGCCACTGGTGAAAACTGGCATCATTGTTTTCAATATAAAATTACCGGTCATTTGAGCTGAGATGTTAGCAGCGATTTGAGCACTTAGAACGAGGTGAGTGAATAATATTATTTAATTATATTGCATTGAAATTTTTAAACCATTAAAACAAAAACAAAATTTTGAATTACCGTCTTAATATGGAGGATTTATCAAATATCAGAAGGAGGCAGTGCCTGGCGTGTTGTGTAACTACTACTAAAAAAAAAAAAAAAAAGCAGGTACGGTGACCATGCACAATTTTTTGTGCATGTTATAACGTATATCGTTTAGTTGCCGTTTCCCTATTTGCAACCTTTGCTCTATTTTGTCTTCAATTATTATCAATTGTTTCTTTTGGGTGCGAATAAAAACAAACTACTACTACTACTACACAGTGTAATACTAGTAATTGTGTAATACACAGACAGAAACTGGTTGCAAAGAATATCAGTGGTCGCCTTCATGAGAGCAGTCAATACAATTAAAGCACATGCTCTCAATTCTAGGCTATTCCGACAACTATGTGCTGAGAATGACGAGGAATTCGAGCAATTATTACTGCACACAAAGTTAGATGGCTGTCCAAGGGAAGCTTGAGGCGTTTCTATTCACTTTTTAGCCCTGTAGTGGAATTTTTCCAAGCTCTCAATGATAGCGTCAGCCTTGAATTAATCATCATCAAGGCTGACATTGTCTCTCTGTCAGACATTTTCATGAAGTTTAATGAGGTAAATCTACAACTGCAGGAAACCTTGTTAATCTGATCAAAGTGAAGTCAACTGTACTGGCATTCATATCCAAGCTGGAACTTTACAAGCGCAACTCAGGTCGTCATAAGCTTTTTCAATTTCCAAGCCTGGCTAAGCTTGACAAAGAAAGCGCCGTACTAGATAATGACCTGCAAAATACTGCTCACATTTAGATCAGCTTCACAAGGATCCCAGTGTGCATGTCCACATAGGGCCCATGTGGGTTTTTTTAGTGGGCAAGTGGGCTGTATGTTGCGGATGGGCAAATATGTGTGAAAACAAATGGGGCCCAACTGGGAATAAGCCATATCAAAATAATTTTAAGTATTGTTTTTGTAATTTTTTGTTTCTATAAGGTCGCAGTAAGTTTGTTTTGGTAATTTTTAAAAGTTTTGTTATGCTGCAATTTTTATTTAAAAAAACCATTTACTGGTGAGCCCACTTTATTCCCAGTTTCCGCCCAGTGTTTTTTAAGTGTTCTAAAAATATGGTCTTGAAGTGCATAAAAGTGAAATTGGAGTAAAGAGTAAGCTTAAAATAGATTGCAAAAAGTGAAAATAAAATCTTTTTAAGGTAGAATTGTGGGTCCAAATTGGGATAAAGATGGGATCGAGACGGGAATAATTTGCTGGGTTTAAAGTGGGAATTAGATGGGAAGAAAAAAACTGGGACGAAGATGGGTTTAAATTGGTTTTAAGGTGGAAATCATAAACTGGGTTAGAATTGGGATTTAAGTGGGAATGGTAACTGGTTTAAACATGGGTTGGAAATGGTATAAAGTCAGGAACAATAAAATGGGTTCAAAAAGGGATAAAGATGGGATCGAGATGGGAATAATTTGCTGGGTATAAAGTGGGAATTTGTTGAAAGAAAAAAACTGGGACGAAGATGGGTTTAAATTGGTTTTAAGGTGGGAATCATAAACTGGGTTAAAGTTGGCCTTTAAGTGGGAATGGTAACTGGTCAGTGGCGTACGCAGAAATTTGTGAAGGGGGGGTTTTGGAGCCGAAAACACGATTGCTCTAAGTTAGGGGTTCCCAAACTGGGGCACATTTAGGTTTCTCAAAAGGTACATTATCAGAGAGAATATCCTTATTTAAGTTGAATTCCGTTTCCGGAAGAAATAATGGACTCAAATGTCTAGAATTTTCGAATCCGGTCGATTATAATTACGTCAAACAGGACAATTGAGAGGGAAGACTTTTTTACAGATCAACGTGATTTTGGGTTTGAATGGGGAAAATTTGTGGCTGCTGAAAAGTGAAAAGTTTTCATTTTTTAGAGATCACCATGATTTTCGGCATGAATTGGGAAAATTTTCTGATTCAAAGTGAAGACCTTTTTTTTAGAGGACACCATGATTTGAAACAATATCTACCCGGCTGAGGCCCACAAACTCGAACGATTTCGAAAAGTGGCCCGCAAGAGTGAAGAAGTTGGACCACCCTGTTTTAGAGAAACGTCACAACATTTTGGGGGTAGATGCAAACCTGCTACAGTGTTCAAAGGGTACCGATCAACTAAAAGTTTGGGAAACCCTGCTCTAAGTGGTCCTGGTAATGGGCAAAAACTTTCAAAATTAAGCCTACATTCAAAAATAAAGTATTTTGGTTTTAAGACCGTCTTGCAGTAGCATGAATTTTTTTTTACCAAACCGTAAAACTAACTATTGAAAAGGCATGTGCAGGTAATTCAATTATGATAAGAAACTTTCCAAAATAAAAGCAACTCGTGTAAATGATGAGAACAATAGGTGAAAAATCAAACGAACAAAAAAATAACCTCATTACTTAACAAATATTTAAAGTTTTTTTAAAGGCTTATATTCAAACGCCTGTTTTTTCACTTAATTTGTTAATTACGTCACCAGGGCAAGGCGTGTGGCTCTTATAAATGTTTAGTGATGCAAGTCCATTCATTCGAGTGGTACCACTTGTGTTTCGTAAGCACGTTTTTCGTCTGCGTAATATGGAAAACAATTGTTCACTAGTGCATGTTGTCACTGGAAGAGTTAACAAAATGGTCATCAATGTAAATATATGTGCGGAAAAGCATCGGAACTGCATTCCTTGATGCTGCTCAACGCATTAGTTGGTCTTTCTGCTGCGTTCAACCGAAAAAGCTTCCTGTACCATAATATCAGTTCAGGCACTAGTTCTCCCAAGAATTTTGTTAAATCATTTTCGTAAAATTTTCCCAAAACTTGAATACTTTTAATTTGTTGAGGAGTTGATCCACTAGTTGAATCAGAAGAAATTAAACACTGAAATTCATCAATAATCGATTTGTGGGCTGTAAATCTTGCTTCGAGAGTGACAATAAAGTTATCAAGAAATGGAAAAAAATCCCTACTCTAAAATATTCTTCATCTGTTCAGCAGCAATATTGCATCGATTGGTCTGTCTTGAAGTAAGGCGTGGTGTTTCCAAAATAAAATCTTCGGCTTTGGCCGTTTTTTTTGCGCAAAAATATAGAACTAGTGAAATTCATATTTGTTTTTTTCTCTAAGACACTTCAATTCATTTGCAATATTATGTGCTATGTTGACAGCCGCAAAAGAGTTTTTCTACTTTTTTTGCTTAACTTTGCACAAAACAACACTGTATCCAAAAACGTTTTTTAAAACTAAGAGAGCAATGCAAAATTCACTTTGCGTAATTGTCGAAAGCAACTGCAAAGCTCGTAATGAAGTTCCTCTCTGTCTGGCCATGCTGAAATTTCTGCCAAAGCTTCTACAACGGTAAATTGTAAATTTGAAAAAGTACTAACACTCTCGTGTCGATCGACCCATCTGATGGCACAAATTTGAACAAGTTTTTGAACTTTTGTTGTTGACGAAATCGTGTTGATGGAGTTGCGTAAAAATGTTTTGACGTTATGAAGCATTAAAAAATTTGTGAACTGAAGCTATTGTTTCCATGCAGTAATTTCCATTCCCATACTTAACTTTCAATATTTTACAAGTTTGAAAGTTTTCTTCACAGTGGCAACTGTACATTAGCTAACTTTAGGCGATAGAAAAAATTGCAAAAAGAAAAAATCGCAATTTAGGCGATAGAAAAAATTGATGCGCAAGCAGTAATTAAGTTTCAAAGTGCGGCAAACAATAGAAACCAAAATCTTATTATTGAAGTCTATTTATTACCACGTATATATGGCTAAACACCATTCTTCAAGGGGGGGTTTTGACCCCTGAAACCCCCCCCTTGCGTACGCCTATGTAACTGGTTTAAACATGGGTTGGAAATGGTATAAAGTCAGGAAAATGAAATGGGTTCAAAAAGGGATAAAGATGGGATCGAGATGGGAATAATTTGCTGGGTATAAAGTGGGAATTAGATGGGAAGAAAAAAACTGGGACGAAGATGGGTTTAAATTGGTTTTAAGGTGGGAATCATAAACTGGGTTAAAGTTGGCCTTTAAGTGAGAACGGTAACTGGTTTGAACATGGATAAGAAATGGAATGATGATGAGAACAAATGGATTTAAAATGGGCTTAAAACAGGTTTCGATTAAATTACGCTTAGTTATCAATCAGAGATATAGATTTTTCAAAATTGTGGTTGAAAGAGAACAATAATTCTAAATTCAAATAAAGTTGTTTAAGCTGCAAGCAGAGAAAAAGCTTAATAATTTTGAACCTTTTGTTGTTGTAAGAGTTAACTTAGCTGTTTGAAAAGTATGGCAGTAAAAATTAGTGAACTGGGATAAGAAAACCATATAAAACTTAAATAAAACCTTACTGATTAACTTGAAATGTTAAACGTAATCTAAAAACGAACATGAAATTCTAATCAGTGAATAATGCAAAGTTTGTCAATTATTGTAAGATTTTAAGGTCAATGCTTTTTGTTTTCGTTTTTTCGTTTTACCTTTTCGTTCATTTCCACGAGGCGACCTAAATTCAAACGTACACTGTTAAAAAAACTGCTGCGAGTTCTTTGATCATTGCAGTCGGCGTTTTTGATGTTTACGGAATTTTGCAACTTTTCTTTTGATGTTTTTTAATAGTGTTGTCTCTTGATTAATCACAATTCTCATTGTCTTAACTTTTTTTTTTTCTGTATTCGCCACGAGGCAATTTATATGTAAAATTACAAGTGATTTGTTCACTGACAAAATAAACTATATCGTAATTAAATATACAACCAAAAAGTGCTTAAGCAGCTACAGCTTGTTTTAATAGTAAAGATTTCAATTTTCTGTTATACCTTCAATTTTTTAATATGTTTTATGTTTTTGGTAATATGTTTTGTAATATTCTATTTGAATAAGTTGAATAAGAGAAATATTTGAATTGAAATTTGGATTTATTCTGGAACTTTACCGTTATCAACATTATACTAACTACAGCGGTATTGTGGCCCAACAAGCCTGGTAAATTCACTTGTTGTATTATTTTGTGAAACTACCAATAGTTAAATAATTGCTCGTTAATAATCGTTGGTGGGTGCGTACTTGTACCTACATACATACTTTGTATATTGGTGTGTCGCTTCGTTATCGAGTGCTATACCCAGTACGCGTACTTCAACAATAAGGTCAGCCGCAGTTCGTGTTGATTAAATTATTATCATTTATTCAAATAGACTCCCTACGATAGCGTAGTTGGGACGTAGGCCATCGCTATTAAAATAGTTCATTTAAAAAACTACAATTACAGTGATTATGAAAAGAAAGATGTAGAAGTATTAAACGAATTCGCAAAAGTGAAAGTTATTTGAAATAATATAGAAACTACACAGCAAACTTAATGTTCTGCCCTTGTAATTTATTTGTCTGTTTATAAGTGTCACAGACTAACTTTTCCAAGGACACAACAGAGGGACGCAAGTGGGTTTTGAACCGAAACCATGATGATCATCAGCCCGGCTCTTTAATCACTCGACCACTTTTCCGAACCACTCAACCACCCACCACTCTTCAACTCCATCCATATGCCCTTTTGGTTTGCTTGAAATGTGCCCACATAAGTTATATAACTTGTTTGAAAGTAGCCATTTGGCTAACAAAATACTGGTATAAAGTCGGTCAAAAGATATGTTCCTTTCCTGTACGTTAACATGTTTTTGCAATTGCATAAACAAATACTTTGCAACATTTTTTGTTCCGGGTGTGTAGTACGCTGTGGGTTGATTACGAGGTTTTCCGCAGTATGGGGTTGTTGCAAAAGTATAACTGCATCTCACTGCGTTTATAGATTTAAAAAGCAGATCATATTTGGCAGGCTTGCTTGTAAATTGCTTGAATCTGTTACTTGTTGCTGATGGCAGTGTGTTTCGTAACATCCGCAAATACATTGAAATCTAATTATCATAGAGCAACTATAAATTACACAATGAGAGTGTAAAACATATTTATTGCGCGACAAGGCCCTGTTTCGCCCTTATGGGGCTCATCAGGTGCAAGCAAATACATCTCACAAATCAAAGTATCATTTAAAACAGCAAAATTTAATTATACAAAATAGTAATTACGTTGGGGAACAAAAGCGAAAGCTTTTCACACTCCACAGCGGTGAACTTCACATTCGTTGTCCAGGTCGTCTTCTTCGAGTCATAATAGTGTGGTCTTGGTATCTTGTCACCAAGGTGGCCGATCGCACACTATTATTGAAGTGAGAAAACTTGTCGCTTTTATACACTGAATTTACATAATCAAACGCCTACGGCAATTTCTAAAAGAAGCAAATGTTAGGGCGTACAACGCAAAACGATACAATGATAAACAGCGCACAAAGCATAAAATACAGTTGTAAGAGAACCGGATTTACTACATTCGGAATGCACGGAATCCACCGCATCTGTAGACCGAGTAGCACCTTGCACCGGCATGAAAAACAAACATACACAAAGATTTATGCATCGCGCATATCTGATCAATGTGTTTTGGCTATTAATCATAAGTAACAAGGATTTGGGCTAAATCATAGAGCAACTATAAATTACACAATGAGAGTGTAAAACATATTTATTGCGCGACAAGGCCCTGTTTCGCCCTTATGGTGACAAGATACCAAGACCACACTATTATGACTCGAAGAAGACGACCTGGACAACGAATGTGAAGTTCACCGCCGTGGAGTGTGAAAAGCTTTCGCTTTTGTTCCCCAACGTAATTACTATTTTGTATAATTAAATTTTGCTGTTTTAAATGATACTTTGATTTGTGAGATGTATTTGCTTGCACCTGATGAGCCCCATAAGGGCGAAACAGGGCCTTGTCGCGCAATAAATATGTTTTACACTCTCATTGTGTAATTTATAGTTGCTCTATGATTTAGCCCAAATCCTTGTTACTTATGATGAAATCTAATTATAAGAATACATTTCTATATAAAGATAGCGCCACTCCGATACAGACGCGAACCATCGCCGTTGTCATTCCATTAAAGTGATGAAGATAGCGTAGTCGAACATGAAAGTGATGAGAGAGATACTACTCCGTTGCGAATTCCTCAAACTTCCTCCCCTACTTATGGTTTTAACAAAAAACTATAAAATTCATCTTCTCCTATTTCTTCCTTGAATAAAATGCAGTCCACAAGCGGTTTCTCGCCATCATCTTTGAATTTATCAGAATATGGTAAAACTTTAATCTCGGAAATCTATTGCTGATTTTTGCAAAAAATTTTTGCGCGTTCATGTAGGTTTTCAGTTGAAATTGCTATTGAGTTTGATAATAACTAATTGTAAATAATATTTTTAAAGAATTATTGTTACAGAGGCGCCTTCTCTTCGTAGTCTTGTTTCCGGGATGGTAAAATGTGTCATGGAAATGAAAAAAGAAATTTCAACATTAACATCGAGTATTAATACTCTGATAGACCAGCAACCATTTCGAGACAACCTAGCCTGCTCCAGTGACTTTCCAGAGGATATCAAGTTACCAGTAACGTCAATAGTGGAAATGGACGAGCTTGACGAGAAACTCAAAATACCAGCCACACAGCTACCAGTGGTATTTTATTTTTTATTTATTTCTATATTTATCCTCCTGACTCGAAAAAAAAAGCGACGAAGGCGCTATACATAGGGCAAACAAATACCCCGACCTGCTTCCGAAGATACCAAGATATTGCTGTCCGCTTGGTATGTTAGTTTGCATTTGATTATTTTTCAGTTTGTTGCCTCGGTTGGTTAGGTAGGTTATATCTCTAGCCTAATAACAAAAACAAAGTTAAGCAATTAGATTTTATTTTGAAATTGGACGTTTTTTATAGGAGAGACGAAAGGGGTATCAAAATTTTTGAAGGAGGGAACAAAAAACATTTGTTCATTCCGATGTTAGCGAGAAAAATATTTTGATCATGGCAAATAAAGTATGTTTTTTTCGCGTTTACGTTTTAAGAAGTGCCTTGATTCTTCAACACAGCTTTAAAAAAGTAGTTGCTGTTTACGAAGAAGATACTGAATTGTTTTACAGAAAACTGATCAACAGTGAATTCAAGGCATAGGAGATCGTCATATTAGAATTAAAATAAAAAAAAATCCTGTATCTCATAAAAGTCACTAAAGCAAGAATTTTTTTTATTTGAATAAGACTAATAATGGTTTTACACTCTATTATTTTATTGTGCTAAAACTAATCTTAATGAACTTTAATTTAAAAAAATTCTTGCGGTGACTGTCGAGTGATTCCGGACTTTTTTTTATAATTTTGCTAAAAAAAACTAGATTTTTGGGATTCCAACTTATGTTCTATTTGTTTTGACTTCAAACTTTTTAGCTTTATAAAAGTGATAAAACTGAAATCCTTGTGAATGCTTTTCTTTTTGCAGTATTTTCTTAATGACATACAAAAAATAAACTTATATTTCTCAAACAATGCATGCGTTAGACAAAGGACACACTGGTCTTTTATAGCAGGGTGTTCCGATGTTAAAAAGTTTTTGAAATTTTGTTACTTCCACAAATTTTAGTTTTTTAAATTTTGGAAAGTTTTTGAAATTTTTGTAGCAAATTTATTTGGTAACTTAGTACGTTATTTAATCGTCTACCTTTTTTGGCGCCTGTAAAGAAGGCCTCGCCAATAACACAATCTCGGTGTCTACTAAACCATAAAATTCTTAATCTTCTTGCTGGATCTGACCTTCGAACCAGCGACAGCAAAAATATAGTCTAGCTAAATCACAGCTCAGACTACCACAATATCTTCTTTATTAAGAAATATGCTCCAATCCACTTAGGAGCCCGAATAGTATAACAACAAATAAATTCAATAGCTTAATTCTTCACAATCACGTAGACCACCAAAGACTTGCGGCCAAAAAACTATGACTTCACACAGTTAACAATTTTCCAATTTTAAGTTACCACAACGAAACATCGAATTATTAATACTGCTTTTCAGCGAACCTTATTTATACTAGTCGGTAAGGTTACTGGCCCAGATGGTAGGTGCTTTCACGCAGCCTGGGCCGTGAGTAAGTCTGCTCATTGATTTTAAAAATGACAGACCGAAACCGAACCTACCAAAACGGAAGGGTATCCACCCATTCCGATGTTCAGTGTGGGTCTGTTAATCGGCAAACGTCCTTTTCAGGACGGGGCAATGTCAGGATAAAACTGCCCTTTTCAGGGCACATTGCCAACAAGTTCCGAAGACCCACTATTCTTCAGCTGAACATCGAAGGCCTCACTGCAAGCAAGATGAATGTTCTTCATCACCTCGCTATGCAGTCTGAGGCACTCGTCATCCTACTGCAGGAGACCCACTGCACTGATGCAGAGAAGTTGGTACTACCACACTACCAACTAGCTGGGTCTTCTTTAAGCAGGAAGCATGGCCTTGCCACGTTTGTTCACGAGCAACTGAGATACACGCTTTTGGACCAATCTCCACCGACATCGGAGATCGAGTGGCTGTGTGTGGACGTTGATGGCTATAAAATAGTCAACGTCTACAAACCACCGCCAACGCGATTGCGAACCCTGGATCTCCCAGTGTTTCCTCACCCCTGTCTGTACGCTGGCGATTTTAACTGTCGTCATGCTGACTGGGGTTATGATGACAACAGTCCGGACGGTGAGTGCTTGGCTGGATGGGCAAGTATTAATTGTCTTGCCCTCCTATATAATGCCAAGGACGCTGCCAGTTTTTATTCCGGCCGCTGGAACACTGGCACCAATCCAGACCTAGCTTTCGCTAGCGTAGGTCCAAACAGTCGCTTACCGGATAGACGTGTCCTTGAGAAGTTTCCCAGGTCACAACATCGACCCTCGCTTATTACACCACCAAGGTTTGCTATGGCAGTGCCAAGCATGCCTGTTAAGCGATGGAACTTCCGCAAGGCCAATTGGAGTCACTACATTGCTTTGACGAATAAATTCGCAAAGACTTTGTTGCCGCCTGATTCACTTGATGTGGATGCGGCTTACCAGGACTTCTGTAACATCATTAAGAAAGCAGCCAAGAAGACTATCCCACGCGGGTATCGAAATAACTATATTCCGTGTTGGGATGCAGAGTGTGAATCCCTCTATAAAACTTTTCTGCAGTCTCCTCAAGGAGACGACTCAAGTTTGGCTGCTACAACTCTGCTTGCCAAGCTTGACAGAAAACGGAGGGATCGATGGTCCGAAGCAGTTCGGAGCATTGACTTCTCACACTCTAGTCGAAAAGCGTGGAGTATTTTGAACAACCTTACTGGTAGGTCACGACACTCTCCTCGTCATTGTCCCGTTTCAGCCGATGCTATTGCATCTCAGCTGGTTAGAAATGGGAAATACGAGGCTGTTGATCGCAAGTCATCTCGACTTGTCTTTCAAGAAGTGTCTGACCTTTGGAGGGCCACAACACCAGACGCAGTAAATATCTCTGACAATTTTTCACAGAGAGAATTTGCTGCTGCCCTTCAACATTTAAAACCAGATAAAGCTCCGGGTCCTGATTCCATCTGCCCCGAGCTTATACTCCATGCTGGAGCTGCTTTGAAGTCCTGGTTACGTGACTTCCTTTCTTCCTGTTTGCGCCGACTCAAAATTCCCAAGATCTGGAGAAGAGCGCTTGTGGTCGCGATCCCAAAACCAGCAAAGCCCGTGGGGGACCCAAAGAGTTATCGACCGATATCTCTGCTCTGTGTCCCCTACAAGATCCTCGAGAGGCTTATCTACGCCCGCGTTGAACCATTAATCGATCCACTGCTCCCTAAAGAGCAGGCTGGGTTCCGACGCGGGAAGTCAACCGTAGATCAAGTTGTTCTGCTAACCCAGAACATCGAGGATTCTTTCGAGGCTAAAAAGAAGGCCGGTGCCGTATTTATCGATCTGACAGCTGCTTATGACACTGTCTGGCACCGTGGCCTTACCTGCAAGCTGCTGAGACTACTTCCGGATAAGCACATGGTCAAAATGATCATGGAGCTTGTCCGAAATCGAAGTTTCACCCTTACCACCGGTGACAGCAAGCAAAGCAGGCTACGCCGTCTTAAAAACGGCGTTCCTCAGGGATCGGTCTTGGCTCCCCTCCTATTTAACATCTATACGTACGATCTTCCTTCCATGATTTCCAGAAAGTTTGCTTATGCTGATGATTTAGCATTGTTGCACTCTTCTGGAAACTGGAAGGACTTGGAGGGGACATTAAGCCAAGACATGTCCACACTGTCAGCGTATCTCCAGACTTGGAGGTTGAAGCTCAGTCACACTAAGACGGTGACGACAGCCTTTCACTTAAACAACCGAGAGGCCAAACGTGAGCTAAAGGTCTACAACAATAGTAGACTTTTACCGTTCTGTCCAACCCCTACATACCTTGGGGTAAAACTGGACAGATCGCTCACGTTTCGTCACCATTTAGTGGCATTGCGCAAAAAACTATCATCGCGCGTCACACTGTTGAGGCGACTCGTGGGCTCGGGATGGGGTGCTGGTGCTAAAACACTACGCATAGCCACCTTGTCTCTAGTCTACTCAACAGCTGAGTACTGTGCGCCAGTCTGGTGTCGCAGTGCTCACACTCGCCTCATTGACAGTGTCTTGAATGACGCCTTGCGCATAGTTACTGGATGCCTGCGTCCCACTCCAACGGACCACTTACCTGTACTTTCAGGCATCCAGCCAGCTGAGCTTCGCCGACTGGGAGCGACACTCTCCTTGGCTTACCGTGGATCTCTGGACCCCGATCATATTTTGCATGGTCTTTTAAGTGGGTCCTCAGATACTGGCCAAGTGAGACTAAGATCCAGACGCCCGTTTGTGCCAGGTGCGCGGAATCTCTTGGACAATCTTGCCAGACTTGGCATCCGCGCCTCTGAATGGACAAATCATAAATGGAACGCGGAGTACTGTGAAAGTGCTTCCAGGCTCCGTGCTTTTGTGCCCGGGACCAGTGTCAGGCCTGTTGGGATGGGCTTACCCCGAGCAGCTTGGGTTAAGCTCAACCGCCTGCGGACTGGTGTTGGGCGATTCCATTCGTCCATGCACAAATGGGGTCTCGCTCCTTCACCGAATTGCGAGTGTGGCGCCTCAGAGCAAACCGCAGACCATGTACTAACAATGTGCCCCATACATCGGGCACCACATGGAGCACGCGGTCTGACGGTTTTGGATGACGAAACTCGATGCTGGCTTAATAACATCACTGCCAGCATCTGATCCAGGCAGTGCAGCAGTCTGGGGTAGTAAAAGGATAAACCCTCGGCCCCAGTTCTGTTTGTGTCTGGCCTGGAGTGGATGCCCTTCAAACGACGACGACGACGACGACGGTAAGGTTACTGGAATGTTCTGAAATTATAATAATAATAATAATAATAATAACAATGTATTTATATACCGCTCTATACTTAAAATGGGTTGTATAGTCTCAGAGCGGTTGAGCATAATAATTAACATCACAAATACAACAACAAAAACATGAAAAAAAAGATTAATCCAAGATAATGATTATGATTAAAATGATTAACACAAGCATCATGACTACAACACCAAAAACAACAGAAAAACAAAGAAAAAATAGTAAAGCCCAGATTAGCTGTAGATTTAAAAGCATTTATTCAATATAAAGACTAAAGTTAAAGAGCAATTATTCAGACAAGTTAGACTTACAAAACAGGAATAAAATTTATATAGTATGAAATGACAGGACGTAATTTGCTAACTTAAAAAGAAAAGAAAAAGCTATCATATAGGTAAAGTAATTGCGAGTGAAATTTTGATTAGCCTACTTAAGGTCTCTAAAAGCTTCATTAAAGAAATAAGTTTTTAACTCCTTTTTAAAAACGTTTGTATGGTTGCAAGATCTTAAAGATTTTGGCAAAAAATTCCATATTAAACACATTTGATGAGAAATTGTTTTTGAAATATGATGCGTTGTGTTAATAATCCAATTATCTTTGCCTGATCTAAGATTTTCCTTCAAAGCCTTATACACAATTACGAGATTTGTTAAATATTCTGGCGATAAATTATTTAGTATTTTGTATACTGTTAGACACAATTTATACTTAATACGATATTCAATAGGCAATATGTGAGAATTAAAATAATATGAAAGCAGATTATGATTAAAAATCGAAATATTAAAAATAAATCTTATGCAAGCATTTAATAGTCTTTCCAATCTACGCAGTAAATAATGGGGTAAACAGGCATAAAGGCTATTGCAGTAGTCAATACGAGAAATAATGAAAGTTTTTACCAACATAATTTTATGATCATAAGATAGGAATGATTGCAGATTACGGAGTTTAGTGAGTTTAAAATAGCAAATTCTACAGGTCTCAGTTATCATACGGTCCAGAGATAAAGATTGATCCAATACTACACCTAACAATTTTGCTTTGGGTAATAAATCGGTATCTATATTTAGTGAGTTTTTTAGATTAAGAATATTTGGTTGATAAGTGTCCAGTAAACGTTTTTTTCCGCAGATAAGAAGTTGTGTTTTGTTTACATTAAGCTTTAGAAAATTTTTAGACATCCATAAATTGATTTTATGCAAACAGTTTTTTAACTTTTTCACAACAGTATAAAATTCTAGTTTGGGATTCAAGCCAATATACAAAGTTGTATCGTCTGCATAAGAATGAATTGTTACGCCAAATTCTTCTCCTAGACTTGTAAGTTCATTTATGTACAAAATAAATAATAATGGTCCTAAGATAGAACCTTGTGGAACACCAAAAATTGGAGACCTATAACTACTATAAACACCATTTATTACTACAGCAGATGTACGATTTGTTAAATATGAGATAAACCATTTCAAAGCATTTCCTGTAATTTTAAAAAAAGTTTTCAATTTAAATAGTAAACATTCATGATCTACATTCTACAGTATCAAATGCTGCTGATAAGTCCAACATTAAAACTGCCGAGAGATTGTCAATATGAATTGTTTTTTGCATGTCATCAACTATTTTCAACAAAGTATTTTCACAAGAGTGGTGTTCTCTATATCCAGACTGATTTAAACTGTAAAGACCATGTTTTTGGAGATGTTCATTTACTTGATAGAAAACAGCTTTTTCCAGTACTTTTGCTATGAAAAGTATATTACTTATCGGACGATAATTTTTTAAATTATCAGGATCAAGGTCTTTATTTTTAATTATGGGACTAACATTTGCTCTCTTTAATTGATGTGGCACTTTTGCTTCTTTGAAAGATTTATTTATAATCAATTGCAATATTGGAAAAGTAATGTCTGAGCACTGCTTGATTAAGTTTACAGGAGAAGGATCATAGTGACAGCTTTTATTATTGATGCAGGAGATTATACTAGTAAGTTCTGCAATAGAGAGAGGGGAAAATTCAAACATTTCATACAATTGGGTATCTTTATTAGTGTTAACATTTGTGGCAAAATTTATTTAAGAAGATTTTACTTTTATGGTTGAACGAATAGTAGTTATCTTTTCATAAAAATATTTTGAAAACATTTCAACTAATGTTTTAGTAGCATATCCAGATGGCAATACTCTTTGTATGGTGTCTCCAGACAATTTTTGAATCATGGTATACAGCAATTTTGTGTTTTTTTCGCTATTCTGGAATAATAATCTACTCTGACTTGCCGAATATTTGAGTAGTAAGTCATTTGTTGTTTCTTAAATTTTTGTAAATTGTATTTATTGGGAAACTTTTTGTATCTTCTTTCAGCTTGACGCTTTTTCTTTTTCAAATTTCTCAACTTCAGATTAAACCATGATTGAAGTGGCCTATGTTGAACAGTTTTTTCCACTACTGGAGCTATCTTATCTAAAGAGTTTTGCATTGTTGTGTTATACGTAGATATCTATACAAGAAGAAACAGAAAGTACCTTTAATTCATCGTGACTAAGAGACTTTTTTATTTGTTGTTTGTATTGCTCTATATCAAAAACTTCAAGGTTTCTGGATTTAATAGTAATTTTAGAAGGTTTAGTCTTGGTATGTGCATTCAATTTAAAACAGATTGGATAATGATCTGACAAGTCATTTAAAAAGTCATTATTTCTATTTAGATCACTGATGTATTTTGAAGCACTGTTATTAATTATACATAAATCAATGGTTCCTTTAGCTTTATGGGTTGGAAAAGTAATCAATTGAGTAAAATTATTTTGGTCTAGAATATTTTTAAGTAATTTTGTTTCATGTTTATCACTGTTTTCATAATGAATATTAAAGTCGCCTGTCACTAAATGAATTCCTTCAGAGCAAGAATTTAAAAAATCTTTAAAGTCCAAAAGAAATTGTACTTGAGTATATTTATGCTTAGGTGAGTAGCCAAGATAATATATAGTTGTTAAATTTATTATTCCTATGTTTGTTAAAAAAGAACAGGTAATGTGTTCAAATGATGGAAAAGTATGCACCATGACAGTTTTAATATTATACTTTTTCTTGAAAAGAATAGCCACACCTCCTCCAGTATCAGAAGCTCTAGGTTTTCTTGTTTGTAAAATTTCATAGTTATACTCCTGAATATTAAAAATAATTGCAGTGTCTGACTTTTTGAGCCATGTTTCTTGCAGTAGTACAATATCAGTATCAGTGTCAGTTATAAATTCCATAATTTGAGGAACCTTTGAGCGAATTGAACGACAATTAAAACTTAACAATGTTATTGACTTTGAGACTGAAGTCAGTTTTTTGGATCTATATTAGTCAAGGCCATGATTCTCTTTATTTCCTTTGTTTTTAATGGACACTGCATATCTGAGGATTATCTCAATGAAGCCAATCACATATAAGCATTATTGCGTCACATGCAAAAACAAGTCAAGCGGAAATCCAGAATGTTCTCAATAAAGCGAAATTATGCAGTGTTGCCATATTTTTATAACTAAATGTAAAATATTTAAATTACTTATAAAACTGTTATTTCTTCGGCTATTTGAGCCGGACCAAAGCGAAATCAAAGAGATTTTTTATGAGATTGTGAATCTACATAATTTGGGCGATTTTCAGGAACGGAACACAGGGGTCGGCAACCTTTTCAACGCAGTGTGCCAGTTTTTTAATTTTGTTAGCTGCGCGTGCCGAACTATTTTTAATAATACATGTATAGTACAGGGGTGGGCAACGTTTTCTTTCCAGTGTGCCAAGTTGTGAAATTCAATGTCAAAATATACGTTTCGTTCCGATGCCTTCACTTCGATTTCATCTCCGATTTCCCTATTTTTCTCCCAAAATCAGGATGTTCTCTAAAAAAAAAAAAAGTCTTCACTTCGATTTCATCTCCGATTTCCCTATTTTTCTCTCAAAATCAGGGTGATCTCTAAAAAAAAAGTCCCTAAACGTGTTTTTGAAAAATATTCACGACCCCGCGTGCCGTATAAAATCACCTCGCGTACCGCATAAAATCACCTCGCGTGCCAAGATTGGCACGCGTGCCAGAGGTTGCCGACCCCTGTTTTATAGCATCAACAATACAACTGTGAAATTTACACTTCACTTTTTGTTTTTTTAGGTAAAGATGTTTCGCGATATTGGAGGAAGGACAATAAAAGAATTTATCAGTCGAGTTATGTGCCGGGTCATGACGAATGAGCTAGCTCTCTTGTATAATTTAAACGGGAGAAATGGAAAAGAAAAATTTAAAGAAACAAAGTTGTACTCTTTGTTATACCGTGAGTTTTTTAGTTAAATATACTATTTTTATTAAGAATTTTTGCATAATATTAAATAGGTGTTAAATTGTAAAATCCAATTAAAATGCTTAGTCTCTTATGCTTGCTGAAAACATTTTGCAAGGAAGAACATGTATCATAAGTTAACTCTTCCAGTTATGTTAGGTTTGCATTGGTCTCACACAGTTTGGCTATCATATTTTCATCAACTTCTGCCGTACGAACCATTACGTAAAGCAAGACAATAAATTTTGCAGCAGAGAAAATCATAAAAATATCAAATTATCTCATTAGGTCACAAAAAAATTATTTTTTTTGAGATTTAAAAGTAGTGCTAAAAGAGAAGCTGTTTTAATTAATTTAAGAGCGTTTCATTAGTCTTTTATCCAAAACGGGAACAATTTTAATGAGCACGATTAACCAACTAACTTATGTAGATATATCACATAAATATATTTATGTGCTACACTATTATTTCTATACTTGTGTGAGAGAAATTTTGTGATTTGTATTGCGAGTTTTGGACATTTTTTAACTTTTTATCGACAACTTTTAATTCCGAAAGCAAATAGGATATTTGGTAACATTGAATCGGTTTTTTGTAATGCTAAAGGTGGGTCGTGTCTAATTGAACTAAAACCGATTGGAATGAGAGTTAGTTTTAGGGAGATGCACGGTTAGTTTTTGAGAAAAAGAAGTTAGTTCAAATAAAATAAGTTCTTGAGCATCTTCATAAATTAAAAAAATTCGAAAAAATTTGGACCCACTTTGGGCCCGCAAGAACAATTTGGGCGACGTTTTTATCTCTTAGAGCAAGTAGTTTTGTTTCTTTTTACTCTCACTCCAATCGGTTTTTATTCGAATTAGACACGACCTTAAAAATGCTTGACTGATTCAGCTGACTTTCTAAACTTTAACGTGAGCGCCATGATTGAGCTCTTCTACATTTAACTCGTTATCGCTAGCTAGCGGAATTAATCCGTATTGAAAGAATTTGTTGGTGTGGTTTTAAACAAAGTGTAATGTAAAAAGTTTAGTTCTAATAGTTCTACTAGTGTACTCCGCAGGAAAAAGCCTTCACAAAGTTTGTAGAAGAAGCGGATATTTAGAGAAAGCATATATTTTTAATAATCCTAACGTTTGGAAAAGCTGTCTTTGACAAAATTCCAACAATAAAAACTTCCATATTTACCGGACGCAAAAGTTTTATCAAAAACTAATATGCAGCCTCACGCTTGCCCAAGTTTATTTTTGTAATTTGCTATAATCTGTTCCTTCTTGAAGAATATAAGCAAATTGTAGAATCGCTTGCTGGCCATGGGACAATTAAATCTATGATTTTTAAATAGTTCGGAAAAAATTAAAAGCGTTTAAAATTGTTTGCCTAGCTGCAAACAATACGTATCTTAAGCCACATATGGCCGCCGGTGACAGTGATTTAAATAATGCTGTTTTATTGTATAAAAATTTGCAACTTTGCAGCAAATGATAACACACATAAACTATATATGATGCTTTTAGGTGCTGTAAAAAAAAATACATGCACGTCCGACGTGACAAAATTAGAAATGGAACGAAAACTGATGAAGTGGTACGTAAATGCTCGAGATCGTGGCGGCAATCGCTCAAAAAGAAGTCAGGCAAAAAGAAGCAAAGTAGCATCTTTTTAAAAGTTTACAAAATTCAATCTTTATCAAGCTTGACTGTTTCTGTGTTTTAATTTCTTTTTATGTACGTATTTTATGTGAGTTTTGTAGTTTTAAATAAATTTTGTCATTTTTAAAGGATTTAAAATTAACAGTTTAAAGATGAAAAGAAGCAAAAATGTGTGTTAAGTATAGTAGCAAACAAGCGACGTGTAGGTTTCTCAGCACTTTAACAAAAATGCTTGTTGTTTATCAATTGTTTCTAGGAAACTTCGGTGAATAGCACACGTGGGTACCAATCTGGACCCAATAAAATTTTGAGATCAGCCCACTCGGTTTCCAACTAGTTACCACAAAAAACCAGGAATTTCTTAGTAAAAAACACAAATGGGCCCAATTGGGACCCATTAATGTTTTTAAATTAACCCAGTTGGTTTCCAACTAAATACCGCTAAAAAACCAAACAAATTCCAATAAAAGCCAAATTGGGTACCAATTGGTACCTGCTCACTGGGATATGACCAGTAGATTTCAAGGCGTTTTTTCCTTGGAGGTGCCTGATTGGGTGATAGATCCACAGCATAAGTCGAGTCTGGAAGGGGCAGGTGCCTTAGAAGAAAAACTAATATCACTCCGAAATGATATTAAACTGATAACCAAAGCTTTCAAACTCTTACCAGGATTTCTGGCTGCAGAAAGCTGTCCGTGAACGTTACCCAACAGTGTGGAACAAAGTGAAGCTGTATTTTATAGCTTTTCCAACATCCTATCTGGTTGAGAAAGGGTTCAGTGCAGTTTCCCAGGTTCTTTGCAAACAAAGGAATAGACTAGCTGTCACAGATCTGGGCGACCTAAGGCTTTTCCTCATTGCGCTGAAGCCAGAAACTGACAAGTTGGTATCATCGCATCAGGCGCATCCATCTCATTAAGATGTGAGTACATGGTATGTTGATTATGTTTCCTAACAGAATAAATGTATTTTTGTGATTCATGTGTGTTTATTATTTACATGTAAGTTGCGTAAATTTATTATATATATCAAATGCTATAGTAAAGCATAACTGTGTGCACAAGATAGGGGGCGTTATCAAATTTTTGGCGACCCTAAGGGGGCGGTTGGTGAATAAAGTTTGGGAAACACTGCTTTAAATCTAAACTCCTTCGTTGCATTTTCAAAAATGTGGGCACCAACAGCGCACGTTGAACAGGAATTAAGCAATGATGTTAAGGAATAGTAAAAAAATACCATACAAAGACATAAAAATAAAATTACATTTGTTGGTTTTGATATCTAAATTTTATTTAAGTTTACGGTTTGATTACTTTTAGGACAACCTGTAAATTAAGAGCCAAAGTCGATTTTTTAAAGTTGCCAACTTGTTTTCGCTGTTTTTCAACGACCTGCAACAGACAAACTCGTTGCTCTTCATTTTTTGTTAAAATAACAGCATTGTCTGAATATAGTTTCACAGTTCTTTAACTGCATCGTTAACAACTTTAATGTTGGAAACAAATTTTTGATCCATTTGAATGATTCATTCGCAGTCCTCTGCTCTGGTTTGTCGTAGAGCCAGTCCTTGTCCATTCTCAGACATTTAAAAATAAACCAAGTTTCAGGTCTAATAAAGTCGCAAAGTTTAGAACACCTGTCAATGTTTCTTTTAAAAACGAGAATTCCTCTGCGAAGTTTATTTGGAGGTGATATTGAAAGAAGCTGGAATGCCATGGACTCTTTCATTTCATTTGTCAGCAAAGGATGCTGGCTAAAAAAAGGAGAATGCTACTGTTCTTGGGTCAGATACTATTGATGCGATGAACGTTTGTTGAAGGCGGTATCAGCTACAGTCGGATCTTTGTTCTTGTACCTTAGCATGTCATGCAGAAAAGTTAAGTCGTTAATTGGAGCATTCATACCGATATTACATTTCAGTCATGCTGGAACATAAAAAAGAGCAATAAACAAATTTATTCGATGAAGCTTTTTTACAAATTCACGGTCGTAAGACATTTGATCGGACCACATGAACATTTTTTAGGAGTATAACACTTTGCCCATCCGGCGCTGGAAGTAGCGCCAGGTTTGTGATAAAAAAATTAGAAAAAGCAGAACCTAGCAATGCAAGTGTGTTTTCTGCACATTGCCTATAATCTCCTCTCACAAAAGCTTTTTTTGTTGATTTTTCCTTTTCAATGATCTGTTGCAGCTCACATATGACCAGTTTCGACTTTTCTTTAAGCCATTCTGATGACATTTCCAAAATGTGATAGTCTTTAGAGAGGTCTATTTTTGGCCACTCTGCTCGAAAACATTTGAAATTGGCACCATCTGGAGCTGATGAGTCACCGAATAAGCATGTATATACAGCACCAATAAGCTCGTATATACATATGATGTAGGCACACGTTGTAAAAAAACTTTTGATCTAAAAGCTTTTCCAAGCATTTTGCAGCACCGTTGTTCCAACCAGTGTTGCTGGAAGTTGTATCAAAAACCAATACTTTTACATGTTGCTTCAGATTCCACACCTCAAGTAAATCACAACTTGCAAAAGGTACGGCGACCACGCACAATTTACGTTGTGCGTGTAATAACGTATATCGTTTAGCCACTGTTTCCTATTTCGCAATCACTTTTTCAATAAGAACTTTAAAACGTAATAACTTGATTGCAAATAAAATTGAATTAAATTGAATTGAATTGAAATCAGCTTAAACTGTTCCAATTGCTTTTTCTAACCTCTGTACTCCCAAAAGCTTGCCCTCTTTATAAGTTGATGTTGCTGAAACCAGCACAGAAAGCGCCTCATGTTTATTGCCATAACAATCCTTTGTTAGTTTACCGTCCTAGTGGAGAGCAGATTCTAAGATGGAGCTTCACGTATTTCTTGAAAAATTTTATCAGAAATTTGCAGTCTGTTTGCTATACAAGCTCGGCAGGTGGTTAAGCGTGAAAGACAGAAGTCGTTGACGTCACCTTGGCAAACTTTTATGAATGATGCTACCAACATAGTAGCAGCGTTATCTAAAATTTTGAACCTGCCTAAAACTTGAGTAATTCCAGTGCAGTTTATCAGATTTTTTGGTAAGTTTAAAGTTACAAAGGAACTTTGAGAGCTTAGACCAGCTTGTTCAACTTACTTCCTTTTCCGAACTAGAGCATGGATTTGAGGCAGGAGAGCTTGACTGGCTGAACGACTCTACATCTGTTTCATCATCACTGCTCGACTGGGTGACAACAATTGACCGGGCAAATCTTTTTTGGTGTTTTTGAACGCTTTTATACAGTGCATCTTTCCCTCCAATGGTACCTTTTCTTGCGTTCCACTGGTCTTCATGAAAGCACTATTTATTACACAGTCTAAATGTCGCAGTAAGAATTTTGGAAGATTAACAAATAACGAATTACAATAATCAATTTTAGAAAATATTATTTGTTTTACAAGGAGTAATTTAACATCTTCATTTAAAAAATTTGCAATATGTTTCCAGGATTTAAGTTGTCTAATACAATATTGTTTGACATACACGATATTATTATGCATTGTTAGTTGAGGGTCAAGTCAAATACCTAGGCTTTTTACTTCACTAATGCTTGTCCAATCATTTTGCTTTATTTCTCCTCTTTTCGTTGCAATTGTGAAACAGTTTTGGCTTAGTTTAAATTTCTTGAAAACAGATCGTTTTGAAAATAACATTAATTTTGTTTTGTCTTCATTTAGTTTTAGGTAATTTGTAGAAAACCATTCTTTCATTTCATTAATGCATTCAGCAACTTTGTTACATAACATTGTACACAAATATTGATCATCTGGATTAAAGTTAATATATAATTGAGTATCATCAGCATACAATTGAATATTTAAATTATGAGCAATATGTTGTAGATGTTTTGTATATAAAATGAATAATATAGGTCCAAGTATGGATCCTTGTGGAACACCATATAACATAGAATCAAGGTCTGAAAAACTGTCATTTATATTGACCGAAAAAGAACGATGATTTAAGTATGAAGACAACCAATTAAGTACAAGTTTGTCTATGCCATATGAATTTTTAAGAGTTTTTAGCAGGAGTTCATGATCGATTGTATCGAATGCAGCTGACATGTCAAGCAAAAGTATCAAAACAATTTTTCCATTATCAATTTCTTTAAAGATATTATTAAACATGCATATGTTTAATGTTTCGCAGCTATGAAATTGACGATATCCTGATTGACTGTTACAGTAAAGTTTATTGTCCACTAAGAAGTTATTCAGTTGCACCAATACTGCTTTTTCCAATAATTTTGACAAGAAAGAGATATTTTAATTATAATTTTTAATGTATCAATAATCTCGAAACCCCATGGGGTTCAATATTTTAAAAAGTAGCGAAAATAATATGTTAAATGTTGAAAAAATAAATAGAAATGTTTATTTTTTTATTTTAGTTAATACTTATTTAATAATATTATGTTCTATAAGTGTTATTTTTTCATTCAAAATTTTAATAAAATAGGGGTAAAAATTGTAAACAAACAATTTATTGATTCTGTAAACGTTTATGTTTTGTAGGGTTTTTCAAGTTTTAAGTGTGTTTTCTGTTTTCTTTTTATATTTTGTATTGATCTAATTAGTTTATTACCGTTAAAAAATTGTTAGCCTCATATAAGAAACAAGGTGAATTCTGACTAAGAAGAATCGGAATCGAAAAATGTAGTCGAAATTGGCATCAGAGTCGAAAAAAAATTGGCGGCATCCCATTACTAATTTAAACATTCAATAATTAATAGTAAATAAATATCCAAATTTTATATGACTAAAACATAATGTAGCCGTGAGAATTGGATAACTTAAGTTTTTTATTTGGTTCAATTTTCGCATGATTGTTACGTCATAAATTTATCTCCTAAAATTGTGGAGTGAAGATTTGGCTGACTCAATCTTTTTTATTGCCTTAATGTTTCGTCACAAACGTTTTCGCTCATTACCTCGTGATTTAAATCTCTTGGGAGTTTTTTGTTTCGCACACATGTGCTTCTAAAGTTTTTCACTAAAGAGATAAAGTGTATCTGTTTGTCAGTGCGGAGTTTACAATTCATAATAGTTACAATTTAACCTTTTCTTTGTTTAGATAACGCCACAATTGATTTTCATTTAGTTATATTTCTTGGTACTCGCTTTCAGATTTGATTAATATAATTGTAAAGATCAGAAGTCGTGATTCTTGTTCGAATAGAATAATCTAGATGTAGTTTAGTTAATTATTCATACATTATATAACAAATAAAAAACTGAATGTGAATCTAATGTGTTTTTGGGTTGGTTTTAGACAGAATATTATTGAATTTTTTTTATTCCAGGATTCAGGTTTAAAATAAAAGGCAACAAAGTTTACTTGGGCTTGGGTTTGCGAAAAAAATCTTTAGAGTTGAAACTTCAGAACAACAGTCAATTAAAGATAAAATGTCCGTATCCAATGCCGTCATAGATGCGAAAACGCTGGTGCAACAAATGACCTGCAATGTTGTGATAAGGCAGGTGCTATTCCAGACTGCTGGAGCAATAAACAATATGACTATTTCAGAAAAAAATATGATAGATTAATTGTTCGTAATAAAAAGCTTGGCTGTAATCGCTATGCAAAACTAGACTCTTTACACAAAAAGAGATATCATGTGTCACTAGAATGGAAAAACTGCAGCATTTCAGCTGCGGAAAAAGATAAAACAGTCCAGCAAGCATCTCTTTGAAAAAAAATGAAAGAGCATTTTTCTTCAAAAACACATCGTATTTGTTTAGAGCAACTGCAACATCGTGCAAATGACCAGATTACGAAATGCATGGATGCATTAAATCAGAAACGTATTCAATCCACATGCAGGGTTTTGAATACAGTGTACAGTTTGGTAAAGCAAAACCGGCCATTTTCCGATATTAAAGATGAGGTTGAGATACAAATAAAAAATGAGGTGGACATGAGTCATGGACTTCATTTTCGTAAAACTGCAATCAAAATAGTTGATCACATTGCCAGCGAAATAAAAAGTGAAGTATTTGCAAAAATCACTGAACAAAATAAAAAATATGTATTATTATAGATGAAGCATCAACCATCTCTAGCAAGTCTGTACTTATGATTTTTGTAAAGATTGAAAATGAAGATTTTTTACCAACAATTTTTTTGGACTTGGTGGAGTTAGAAAGACAGGAAACTGAACAAATTTATAATACCATGTTAGATAGCTTAAATTCTGCTGGATTTAGTAATGAATATCTAAAACAAAATTTAATTGGTTTCTGTTCAGATGGAGCAAGTGTCATGCTTGGCAGGAATTCTGGAGTGGGCACAAGGTTTCAAGAAAATTTCCCTAAGTTATCTGTATTGCCTTAATCATCGATTACAGCTGGTGTTGGATGATTCTGTGAATGACATCAAGCAGGTGAACCACTTTAAAATATTTATGGACAAAATGTACACAATTTTTCACAAGTCAAATAAAAATCAAGCGGAACTCTTGAATATTTCTCAGGAACTCAGGCAACAAATGTTAAAAATTGGTAGAGTATTGGACCCGAGATGGGCATCATGCAACTTAAGGTCGGCTCTAGCTGTGTGGCGTACATATTTGGCCTATACAGATATTTTACATCTAACACAAAATTTTCAGGGATAGCTGTCCGTCTTTGCGGCAAAAATTTTCTGAGGGACCAAGCTTTAATGATTGATATTTTACATGACACTTTATTGCTCAGTAATGCCCTCCAAGGAAGAGGCACAGGTTTGTTCAGAGCAGAAAACCTCATAAAAAGGGCTATTAAAGCATTTAAATTACTTAAGGACAACATGGGAAGATATGAAAAAAAATTGAAATAAGGTTTGCTTCTGATGCATTCAAAGAGATCCAATTTATTGAAAATCATAGATTTGTTAGGCTACCTCGTCAAATGTTACTAGATGCAATAATAAAAAATATGAAAAAACGACTGGTTGTCGATGATCATGTTAAAGCTATAAGCACGGAACAAGAAAACGTGCTTGAGTTATTTAACTTGTTGGATCAAAACACTTGGAATTTGGAAGAAGACATTGTACCGTGGGTTGCAGTAGAAAATAAAATTGACAAACTTAATGAATTTCTACATCATGAAGTGAGTATTAATGATTTCAGAGATTTTGTAGAAAATGTGCTTAATAACAGTTTACATGTTTTAATTCCACTGAGTATACAGAGAGCCAAAAACATATCAACACGATTGCAATCAGCTCGGCAGAAGCAGAACGAGGGTTTTCATTAATTAATTGTCGGCAGCGTGGTCGAGTGGTTAACGCACCGGACTGATGATCAACATGGTCTCGGTTCAAAACCCACTTGCGCCATTCTGTTGTGTTCTTGGGAAAAACACTTTACGGCGTTTTCCCCTGCTTGGTGGTCTTGACAAGCAGTTCTAAATTACAGTAATATCTCTACTAAATTACAAGCGGACAGCAATATCTTGGCATCTCCGGAAGCAGGTCGGGGTAATTGCCTACCCTATGTATAGCGCCTCCGTCGCTTTCCTGCGAGTCAGGAGGATAAATATAGAGATTAAAATAAAAAATAAAATAAAAAAAATAATCTTATTTACACAGACAAAAAAAGGCAGTCTCTTGGTGAAAAAAGTATCAAATTTAATGATAATAAATCTCATCGGTCTTCCATTGGATTTATGAAATCCAACTCCTTCAGTGAAAACATGGCTCAGAAAAAATCACAGTGCTGATTGTAAAATATTGGCACTGTCGTAGAGACGACCGGTCAGCGTAGAGAGAGTTCCTTTAAATAATTATCCTGCTTAAAACTAACTCAATAATACTTAAGCGAATTAAACTGCCGCGCTCAGCTAATTAACTAAATTTTACCTATATGTAACTTATACTGCAGCGCTAACAGAAGCAACACTTAGCTTAAATATAAATGAAAGTTAAATAACTTACCAAAATTTAATTCCAAAGGTAGAAGAAGCACAATTAATCACACGCAAGAACAGTGATGAACGAAGAATAGATACAAAGGATAATATGAATGTAATTTAAGGAGAAATTATTACTCCTCTGCTCGCCGACGCAGTCGTAACCAAAATGAACAACAATCAAACGAATTTCGCAATCGAAAACACTTGCCTGCCTCTAGTGGACCACGTGGTCACAAGACAACATAAAAAAAAATAAATAAATAAAAGGGATCGTGTTTCTGTTTCCAACATTCCCACCCCAATAAGGCGTAACTCAAGTATTACCGCCTTATTAAAGATTACGGAAACAGAAACCGCCAAATCGATATAATACAGTACGATATCAAGAATTTTATACAGACTAAGCAATCCGGTTTTTTACCTAATTAATAATCGTTAAAAACAAAACAAAACACAGCAAGCCATACACAAATACAAACAAAAAAAAAAATTACTTTAACTGTCCTTCCAGTAGACACAGTTTTCGAATGTCTCTCAGGCATACCCGTACCAGCCCAAAAAATTTTGGGGGGGCAATGAAGTTTTGCCCAAATTTTGTGACGTTTGCCCAAATCATGATTTTAGAGTACATTTCGGATATGAAAAAAAAAATTGTCTGAGTTTCTCAGACAAAAACCAATTTTGTCCTAAAATCATGGTGATCTCTAAAAAAAAAAAAAAAAAAAAAGGTGCACCCCCGGCAGGTACGGCTATACTCTCAGGAATATGGAACCATCCGCTGTTCGCACACGCACCCTTCTCACCAGACCACGTTTATCAGGTAAATTTTCCACTACGATAGCCTTTGGCCATTGCCCACGAGGTGTAGCTTCGTCCATCATCAATACTAAATCGCCGGGCACCATATTAGGAGATGAACCAAACCATTTTTGTTTGGGTTGAAGTAATGGTAAGTATTGATTGAGCCATTGTTTCCAAAATTTATCTGCCAAATATTCGGTTTTCTTCCATGAATGACGATAGGCGTCAGCTTTCATGAAACTGTCGAATTTTACATCATCGGCCAGAGATCCGCTCAAAATTGCACTGGGCGATAAAGCAGTCCAATCATCAGGTGAGTTGGGAAGCTTAGTAATGGGCCGGTTGTATAAAATTCGCTCAATTTCCACCACATAAGTAAATAAATCAAATTCATTCAAGGTACATGTAGATGTGATGGATCGAAAAATCTTGCGGAAAAGTTTAAAGAAGATTTCGTAAAATCCGCCCTGGTGGGATGCACGCGGCGGATTGAAAACCCAGTCAATTTTTCCTTTTAGCAACTTTTGAGCAGCAACAAAATTTCCGCCATTATCGCTGTATATAGTTTTCGGGCTGATATTTCGTCGGTTAGAGAATCGTTTGAACGCCTGCAGAAACGAATCAGCTTCGAGTGAGGGCACCACTTCAAGATGAACAGCTCTCGTAGCAAGACAGTTAAATATACAAATGTAACGCTTCACTCTACTTCGACCAACGGTGATCATTATTGGTCCCATGATGTCTGTGCCAATATTACTAAATGGATGGCTCTCTTGAATTCTTGATGGTGGAAGATCGCCCATTTGTTGTCTCCCAGCGCTCGCCTTCCATACTCGACAAGGAATGCAACCATCCAGCACTCTTTTTATCGCAGACCGTCCGTTCACAATCCAAAAAGTTCTATTCAGGTCTGCTAACACATGATTAACCCCCAAATGACCTTCCTTTTCGTGATGAAACTTAATTAAAAGGTCCGTCACTGGGTGTGAGTGTGGTAGAAGCAACGAAAATTTTGCCTCGTAAGGCAAGGAAGCATTTCTAAGTCTTCCACCAACGCGAAGGAAACCTTGTACAACAAACGGACTTAGTGATTGAATCTCCCGAAGTGCGGTTGAACCTTTTATCATTTGTTCAGTAACAATAAAGGCTGGGTCTGAAACTTCAGATTGGTTCGGCAAAATGGCAAACACCTCAGCAAAGGATTGGACTTGAGTTACTCGAAGGATTGTTTCTCGTGCCGCGCAGCATTCTGCGGCCGTTAACGGTCCTGTCAAGGAATCTGGTTGCAGCTCTTTCCCTTCCATCGCAAAAACACTATAAATCGTAGCATCCAAGCTACCGCACGTTGCAGTCTAGTCAGAGTAGTGCGCGAACAAACGTGAAACTACATCTTCCTTCTGGAACTTTTGGAAACAGCATTGTTTCATCCCTTCGACTTCTTGGTCATCATTTAACCACTCAGATAGAAATTTGGGTTGTTCAGGCCAATGTTCACTATTACACAATAAAAACGGTGGCCCTTTAAACCACAAATCAGCCGAACAACACATTTTTGGCGGAATGCCTCGCGACGATAAATCGGCGGGGTTTTCATTTGTGGGCACGTAGCGCCATTGAGTGACTGACGTAAGCGTGTGCAACAGTTCAACACGGTTTGCAATAAACATTTCGAAAAGCGATGACGAATTATTAATATAGCGAAGAACCACAGTAGCATCTGTCCAGTAATATTCCTCATCAATCGTTAAATCAAGCTCGTTTTTAATTAAATTACTTAATCTAGCCGAAAGTATAGCAGCAACTAATTCAAGGCGAGGAATAGAAATCCTTTTAATCGGGGCAACACGAGACTTACCCATAATCAAATTGCAATACACTACACCGTCACTACATACACTGCGCAAGTAACTACACGCCCCATAGCCCACAGTACTGGCGTCAGAAAAAGTATGAAGCTCTACCCGCTTGGTGTTGTTATCGGGCAAGATACACCTAATCACTTCTACTTGTTCAAGCTTAGGAAGCGACCCAAACCAACAGTCCCATCCCTGCTCCAGGCCTGGAATTTCGCTAATATTTTGGTCCCACCCCAAATTAGACTGGCAGGCTTCTTGGAGCAACCTTCTAGCAGGCAGTAAAAAGGGTTGTATGATCCCGAGAGGGTCATAAGTCTGTCCGATCATTGAGAGCAGACCACGACGAGTATTTGGTTTGGTCTTAATATTCACTTTTACCTTTAGCAGATCTGACGAAGCGTCCCAGAACACTCCCAACGTTTTATGGACAGGCAACTTACCTGATAGATTCACATGTCCTGCCAAGTCTTCAGGCGACAATTGTTCTAAGACAGTCCTGTTGTTGGATAAAAATTTAGTTAAATGAAATCCCCCACTTGCCAACAAGGGGCAAAGCTGGGTCACCAAATCACTGGCATCTTTCTCTGTAATACATGACACGCACATATCATCTACGTATATATTTCTTAACACCGCATCCACAACATCCTGACTCGCACCCGTTACATTCTCACTTGCTGTTCTCCTCAAAGCAAAAGCCGCACAGCAAGGGGAAGATTTGGCCCCAAAAACATGAGTGCGCATACGATAAGTTATAGCATTTTGGGTTAAATCGTTATCCGGATACCAAAGAAATCGCAACGAGTCCCGGTCGTTTTCATCTACCATTACTTGCGAAAACATTCCCTTTATGTCCGCAACTACCGCAATTGGGTGTTGCCGGAAACGAATCAAAACGCCAACAACAGTGTTAGTCAAATCGGGCCCGCGTAGCAGCTTATCGTTTAATGATTCACCATTGCAGCGAGCGCTACAATCGAATACAACGCGGAACTTACTCTCACCCATGATGCAGTGATGGGGAATATATCGTATCCGACCACTGGACGTCAACTCCTCAGAAACACGTTCGGCATACTTATCTATGTATTCAGACATCTTTTCTGAATAGCGATCGAAAAGAACAGGATCTTTCTGAAATTTTTTCTTAAGATATTTTAAACGCGTCTCTGCTAACGAACCACCATCGGACAACAGTGTCGCGTCACCTTTCCACAGGAGACCGACCGAATAATGACTATCTACTTTCTTAACCGATCTATTTAAAATAAAAAGAGCATGTTTATCTTCCTGCGACAAAGCCAGTGCGTTTCTGCCTTCATCGCAGTCCTCAAAATCTTGGGCTAATATTTCTAATAATCGCTCGCAAGACGTATCTGTGTTTTCAGTGCTTAAAAAATTAACCATTAAATTAGAAGGCTCTTCCAGCCTCTGGTCTCCCCCATCTGTGCCGTAAATAGTCCACCCCAAAGCTGTGTGAAGCCCACATGGATCGCCTGGATCACCGACAATCATATTTTTCGTCAAAAATGCTTGGTGTAAATCACAACCTAATAAGAGATCTATATTTTTTTCGGCCAACGAAGGGAAGTTTAAGCTACGAAGGTGAGAATAACCTTGAATTAACTCGTCTGTTGGAATGCTACAACTTACATCCACCACTTCGTCGATTACAAACGCATCCTTCACTTTGAATGCTTCAACCTCATTCACCCCCTGGATGGCCAGGTCACTTACCTTTCGATCCATGACGGACACCGCATTGCTCGTAAGTAATCTCACATTCGTTGCAGAAGGAGACAACCCCAGTCGCTTGGTTAAGCGATCTGAACACATGTTGACGCTTGATCCTTCATCGATAAAAGCGTATGTAAGCACATAGTCGCCAGGATCATGTGCTTACACCTTCACGGGAACAACCTTAAAAATAGCTGATCCGGAGGCGTCCCCAGATAGATTAGTCCTAGAACTAGCTGCACACACCACCTGATCAGCGTCCTGATTCATCTCGTCGTCAGTGGGGGGAATATTAGCATCAACATTTATAGATTTTTTTTTCCTTGGATACCAATGAAGTAAGGTATTATGCTTCTTACCACAGCTACCACACGCTATTTTAACCCTGCAGCTAGAAACTTGATGCCCAGGGAGTAAGCAGTTAAAACACAGTCCCTTTTTCTGAACAATCAGTCTCCTATCATCTATCGATTTGGATTTAAAGTCAGAGCATCGCCATAATTTATGATGGCCTTCACAGCATGCACACACCAATTTGTTTAAAGGAAGTGATATTGATCTTTGAGCGGTACAAACTCGCTGGGGTTTTCCTGCAAAATTTCGAGACCTCATCTGGTTTGATTGAATATGCTGCGTTTTATAGAGCAATCTGCCAAACTCGCTCTCGGCTTCCGAGGCCGATTTCTCAACTAAAATTCTCAAATCGTGAAACGACTTAAATCCATCTGTGCTCACGGAAACAAACTGAGATTTAACCCTATGTGGCAACTTTTCAAATAATCCATGCAAAAGCTCTTGTGAATTCAATATCCACATCTTGTCTAATCCTTCAAACGTTACTTCGCACTGAAACATCTTATCCGCAGGAAGCAGCAAACTTTCGGCATCACCCTCTTTGATTATAGGTCCGTTAAGAAGATCAACGCGTAGACGTTCGATAAGTTTTTGAACATCACCAAATCGCTTGTCCAATCTATCCCAAGCTTTAGCATAAGCAGTTTGACTATCAATAAGGCATCCTATTCCTGCGATCACTTCATGAGCCTTTCCTACGCATGCACTATTCAAAAATGCCATTCTATCTTCAAAATTAGTATATACACCTTCCACGTGTCTTTTAAAACGCCTTTTGAAGTCCCAATATCTTAAGACATCTCCATCAAAATTATCAAGGTTTAGTGTAGGCGCAGGAGGTAAAGGTATCTGACCATAACCCACTTGCGCTGCTGGAAAATTGTTTACATTACCAAGAAAGGGTACCTGGATTGAGAGTTGGCTTAGTAAAGTCTACCTTGCTGTCTGCTTCCAATTTACCTGTGTCAGAACCTTTTCTTATACAATGGGTCTGATTTTGCGGCGGTGAAAATTCATTATCATCGATATTCACAGGAAACCTTTCACTAACCTTTACATTAGAGATATTATCAACAGGGATGTCAAGATGCTTACTCAACAAATAACTTGACGCAAAACTTTCGTTAATGCTAGACCTTCCGTCAACATCGTACTTTAAAACCCGTGAAACCTCTTCCTTAACTTCAAACAGCACATCCTCTACCCGACAAGCCATTTTATCCAAGTCTACGTCAACCTCATCATCATCACACGCAAGAACATCTGCATGTAGCAACGAAATTGCTTCAAAACACCTTTGCCACTCATTCTCAACACATGATGCTCCTTCTTTCACAGATTTACGGTTAAGCTGCCTTTTTAACACAGAAGCTCTTGCTTGAATAGCAATGATTTTTCGTTTTAATTCATTCTTATTAATGGTCTGCGAATTGCTTTCACTACATCGCCCGGGGCTACCACTACTCGAAGTCACCGCCCTTTCATCATGAGAACTCATGGTTAAACAATTGGTACTAAAATAATTACCACAAACAAATGAAACACAAGTTATCAATCAAGACAAATGCCAAATTTTAAATAGAATTAAAACTTATCTTAAAATAATTTCTCCTTAAAAGAAATGTAAAATATTGGCACTGTCGTAGAGACGACCGGTCAGCGTAGAGAGAGTTCCTTTAAATAATTATCCTGCTTAAAACTAACTCAATAATACTTAAGCGAATTAAACTGCCGCGCTCAGCTAATTAACTAAATTTTACCTATATGTAACTTATATTGTAGCGCTAACAGAAGCAACACTTAGCTTAAATATAAATGAAAGTTAAATAACTTACCAAAATTTAATTCCAAAGGTAGAAGAAGCACAATTAATCACACGCAAGAACAGTGATGAACGAAGAACAGATACAAAGGATAATATGAATGTAATTTAAGGAGAAATTATTACTCCTCTGCTCGCCGACGCAGTCGTAACCAAAATGAACAACAATCAAACGAATTTCGCAATCGAAAACACTTGCCTGCCTCTAGTGGACCACGTGGTCACAAGACAACATAAAAAAAAATAAATAAATAAAAGGGATCGTGTTTCTGTTTCCAACACTGATGACAACACAAAAAAAACAACCTAAAGACTATGATGCAAGCCAGGTGGCAATTTGGAAATTTTTTAAAGTGACAAAATGAAAGACTGTTTATATTTTTTCAATTCAGTGATTAAAAAGAAAAGAATTCTTGTTATATTTCTTAATTTTTTTAAATGTCTGCAGCAAGCAATTCATTATTAAAACAAAATGCTAATTTTATTTATTTAAAAACAGTTTATTATATACAGACCAGGACTGCAAACTCGAAGCATTTTTAATAGAGTTCGAGTTCGAGTTTACAAAAAATTTGCAAGTTTGAGTTCGAGTTCTTTAAATTTCAATTTTTCGAGTTCGAGTTCGAGTTCACAAAATACAGTTGAAAAAATACAGTCGGAATAGAGTTAAGAGAATAATTCAACCACGAAAAACTGAGCACATGTTAAAAATGCTTTGTCATCAACGTTACCAATTTTAATCTATTATTAAACAAAATAAAAGAGGATAGCAAATTATAATTTGGCACCAACGCTGAGAAATGTTGTAGTCAAATTTACTCATTAAATGAACTCAAACATCACAAACTTTTTTCAAGTTCGAGTTCAAGTTCGAGTTCAGAAATTTTTATTTTTCGAGTTCGAGTTCGAGTTCGGCCAAAATTGCCGAGTTCTTCGAGTTCGAGTTCGCAGCCCTGATACAGACTATTAGTGCATTCACTATATTGCACAAATGAATTAAAAAAGCATAATAGAAAGTTTTTCTATTGTGGTATTTCATTAGGCAACAACTTAATTGTTTAATTTTATCATCTATATACAATCTGAAGTTTGCAGTTCCTTAGAACCTGTTCTTAAAAAATTTAAATCCCACCTGCCTATATCCCAATATCCCATAGCTTTGATAAAGCTTCAGCAAATATTTCCCGTTTTCTTCCTGTTTCATATGTACGTGTTTTTTTTTTGCAGAGTTGTTGCCACTCGCCGTACTCCTTTTTTAATCGCATTATTGCATTTTGTTTGGTTACTGTTTTAATTCCAGCGCGAGACCAAATTAATAGTACTTTATCAATAGCATTAGCTTTGTACGAGGAAAGCGAAACAGTGGTGAGGTGTGCAATAGGAACCACAGAAAGTTTCAAGGTCAAGTTGGACTGCACCAGGGATCAGCGTTAAGTCTGTTCGTGTTTGCAGTGATAATGGACAGGCTAACGGATGAAGTACGAGGGTCAGTCAATAAGTAATGAGACTTTCTCAATTACTTTGGTGTTCTTGGAGTTATGCAACTGAAATTTTATGTGATGATTATGAATGGAGTTGTCATCTTATTTACAACAAAACTTGTTTATTTTCAGATTACTGTAGGTGTGACGATAAATTGAAATGACTACTAGGCTAGGAAACAGCTCATGCTTGGAACAAAGAGGAGTCATCAGATTTCTGTTGGCAGAGAGTGTAAAATCATGTGAGATTCTGTCTAGAATGCAAAGACAATATGGTCCTTCCTGTATGTCTAGAGCAAACTTCTACAAATGGGTGCAAGCATTCAAAGATGGACGCGAAAGCATTACTGATGATCTGAGAAGTGGAAGACCTGTGGATGTCTCTACCCCAGAAGTAGTACAGGCAGTTGAAGACCTGATCAAATCTGATAGAAGGGTCACTTTAGATGAAATTGCTACAAACTTGGACATCTCCCATGGCATAGTGTACGCAATTGTGCGTGAGAAGCTGCGTTTTTCAAAAGTCAGCTGTCGCTGGGTTCCAAAGATGTTAACGGATGATCACAAAATGCAGCGCCTGATGGCTTCCAGAGCATCACTACGCAGATACAGAAAGGAGGGAGATGTATTTCTATCGAGAATAGTGACAACTGATGAGACCTGGGTCTTTCATTATGAACCTGAATCGAAACGACGATCAATGGAGTGGAAGCATGTTTCTTCCCCAGTGAAGAAAAAATTCAAATCTCAGAAAAGTTTAAGGAAAGTCATGCTCACTGTGTTCTGGGACAGAAATGGGCCGATCACTATCAGTTTCTTGGAAAGGGGCAATACTGTGAACTCAGAGAACTACTGTGAGCTGCTAACTCAAGTGAAAAAAGACATTAAGAACAAACGGAGAGGACTTCAATCAAGAGGTGTGATTCTCCTTCAGGATAATGCAAGGCCCCACACAGCAGCAAGAACCCTAGCCAAAATTGAAGATTTAGGCTGGAAACTTCTAACACACCCACCCTACAGCCCAGACCTTGCACCATCTGATTTTCACCTCTTCGGCCCACTCAAAGAGAGTATGAGGGGAATTCACTTCCAGACTGATGAAGAAGTGAAGGCTGCTGTGAGCAACTGGCTAAGGACCCAGTCCACGGAATTCTATGCCAAAGGAATAGACAATCTAATATCAAGATGGAACAAGTGTGTTGCAAAGGAGGGAGACTATGTTGAAAAATAAAAAAGCATTTTTTGATTACCAGTCATTGCAAACTTGAGTTATTAAAAAAGTCTCATTACTTATTGACTGACCCTCGTATAAGGAGAGAACGACAGTGGACGATACTGTTTGCTGATGATATTGTGATTTGCGAAGAGACTAGGGAAGAAGTAGAGCGGAGACTAGAATGCTGGAGGTATGCTTTGGAAACAAGAGGAATGAAAGTGAGTAGGTCAAAGACCGAATATCTGTGCATAAATGCAGGAAATGACGACGAAATAGTGAAGATGGAGGATACAAAAGTGTCAAGAGTAAAGGAATTTAAGTATTTGGGATCAACAGTGCAAGAAAGTGGTAATTGTGAGAGGGAGGTAAAGAAGAGAGTACAGGCAGGATGAAACTGATGGAGAAGAGCATCGGGAGTAATCTGCGACAGGAGGTTACCAGCTAGAGTAAAAGGAAAAGTGTACAGTTCAGTGGTGAGACCAGCAATGGTGTATGGACTTGAGACGGCGGCGGTTACAAAGAAACAAGTGAAAGAGATGAAAATTTTGAGGTTTGCTATGGGAGTGACGAGAAAAGACAAGATTATAAATGAGTACATCAGGGGTACAGTTAAGGTAGAACGGTTAGGAATCAAGATGAGGGAGGGCAGGTTGAGGTGGTATGGACATGTCATGAGAAACCAAGAGTATGTAGGAAGAAAGATGATGGTAATGGAGTTACCAGGAAAGAGGAAAAGAGAGAAACCAAAGAGAAGATATTTAGATGTTATGAAAGAAGATATGGGGGAAGTTGGTGCGAAGGAGACGGACGTTGGAGACAGGACAATTTGGAGAAAAATAATACGTTGTGACAACCCTTAATTGAAAGGAAAGGATGAAAGAAGATGCTTGTTGTTTTTCTATCTGCTCTGAAACTTAAGTTATAATAAATTGTAGCGGTTAGCGACGTTTTTTTTATTTTTTATTTTTATTTATTTATTTAAATCAGACTCCCAGTCCATAACAGAAAAAACAAAACATAAACAAAAACAGCAAAAACTACACAAAATGAGATACACACACAAAAAAACAACACTTTAAAAAAAAAAAATAAATAAATAAAAAAAAAAATTTAACAAAAATTTATTGTAAATAAACTAATGTGTTGTAGTATTTATAATATGCTGAATTAATAAAACATTCCGAGGTCATTAAAGAAAAAATTAATTTATTATTAGAATCGTAACAACGATAAACGAAGGAGCAGGACATTTTTCTTCGAATTGCATCAAATGTTGTAATGTTATTCAACACCTGATGTTCACGGGCACTTACATATCTAGGCAATCCATGTAAAAATCGAAAAGAATTATTGTAGGCTATACGTATTCTTTTTAGACTAGATGACAAAAAGTTATTCCATAATTGACATGCATACATACACGAGCAATATGTGCGAAATAATACATTTTTTATTTTCGTCGAACACTTGTAAAATCATGTTTTTAACCTATTTGCAGTTCCATATAAATAACGAACTTGTCTATTTATATCTTCATCATCACATAACTTGGAGTTAAGAAATACCCCAATGTATTTAATTTTATTTACAAACCATATCTTGAAATCACCAAGTACCACATTAGGTTTAATATTTAATTTAAAATTGCTAGATGCAAAAGATAAGCCTAGCGTTTTTTAACAGTTGAATATTATATTATGAGAGGAAGCATACGAGTGGCATACATCAATGATACGTTGAAGACCATGAATGCTAGGGCAAAAACAGCACAGATCATCAGCAAATAATAAATGATTAACAAGAGATTTTCCAACAAAACATCCTACTTTTATTTTGTTTAGTTCTTTCGATAGATCATCTATGTAGACTGCAAAAAAATATGGACTTAATATGCTACCTTGTCTAACACCATTAGTTACCGAAAATAACAAAGAATAACATCTACCCCATCTAATTTGCATACTTTGTTGAGTATACCAGTAAACTAATAAATGAACAAAACACATTGGAAAATTGCGCACAATTAACTTTTGGAAAAGCAAATAATGATTTACCCGATCAAATGCCTTTGAAGCATCAAGAAAAATACAGAAAATTGGACTACCGCGAGTAATATAATAAGAAATTGCTTGTTTGAGTAGGAAAACACACATGTCTGTACTAAGCTCAGTTTTAAAACCAAATTGATTGTCAGTGGTATCTAAGAAATTTTTAATATTAATTAAGATGACTTGCTCAAACAGCTTTGAAACAACTGTTGCAATTGCTATAGGTCTATAATTACCACAATCTTGATGATTACCATTCTTATTTTTTACAATAGGTACAATAACTGTATTAATGCAGGGTTTAGGAATATAACCATGCAGGATACACATATTAAAAAATAAACTTAATTAAAGGGCAACAGTGGAATCAGCAAAACAAATATGCTCAGCAGAAATGCCATCTAGTTTTATATATATATCTAGCTACATGTAAATTTCACAAACTTTTACAGATCTTCTTTATTTTTATTATTAAAACAACAATTCTTTATTTTTAAAGTCAACAGTACAAGAACTTTTCTACATGTGCTTTTTTGCTTAACAAAGACTCTCTCGTTTTTTATCCAAAAAGAAAAAATGAATAAACGAACAAAAAAATACAATTATGTCAAACGTGAAAATGTGGCGATCGCTACACATCTCCCCCCCCCAAGTAGTATGGCTGCAATAAGGCAAATACCACTAAAAAGCGATTGCAATATAAAATACAAAATTCTACATGCACCGACAGAGGCAAAAAAAATATCACACTATACAAGCAAACACGCAAAATGCAACACGTAATTAAAACGTCAAACCAAACAAGACATCAAAAATAAAATAAAATGAAAACTAATCCCGATAACGTATAGGTTTTGTAATCAGTCTGCCTTTGCGGGAGTAAACGCGATTAGCGGGGAGTTCGTCTAGGTCTTCCGCAAAAATGTTATCAATCTCACTAGAAGATGTGGGCGAAAAAGATAGAGTCTCGGAAGTTTCCCCCTCGACTGAGGAGCCAGTGGGAGATGTAGGCTCAACAAGGGCCGGTTTTAAACAATCAATTGTTACGGTGTCAGTGTGACCGTCTTTTTCGATGACAAAATATTTATCGTGTCGTTCAAGTACAAAATGAGGTCCCGAATAAGGTCGTTGCAACGGAGATTTTACACTGTCAATGCGAACAAATACTTGGGAACACCGGAAAAGAAGTGGGTCGACATAGGTTTGTTGTTTTTTAGGATGACGTGGTACAGTAGGGTGGAGTGAAAAAAAATTTGAAAAAAGTGTAGTTCTTAAATCCTGCCAAATAGGCTAAAACTTCAAAAAAAATTGGTTTTGGCGAGTTGCTACCTTTGGGGGGCTAGCAATCCCCCAATATGTGTTTTTGGGGGGTAAAATTGACAAAAAATGTCGTAACTCGGTAACCGCTTATCGTAGAGGCATGATTTATGGCTCAAAATTTGCAGAATTATCATGTTTCTATATGTGCTAAGAGAAAGTTTTTGTCTATTTCCACAAGAAAAAAAGTTATAATCGATAAACCGTTTTTTATGCTCAATACTCGAAAATTGCGCTGTATGGAAATAACTTTGATCTAACATTTGAAATGATATATGTCTAACTGATAAGGACTAATTATGACAATCACAATATAAGGACTAATTATGACAATCACAATATTAACAAGATGATTTGGGATAACTTTGGTCACCGGACAAAGTACCTAAATAGGCCTACTCATAAGGTACAGAACGTGTTAGCTTTACTGCCCATAAAATGTTTAGTATTTCAGTAATTTAAAGAAAATCTGTTACATCTCATTACTTTCGAACTGTTGATGTTTTGCCTAAGGAGTGAGAGAAAAATAAAAAAGCAAGTTAGAGTACACCAAATACCCTACGCAAAATGAAGCGCATCAGAATTGCACTTTAGTGTCAAATTTTTTCAAAAGTTTTCGAGATTTAATCTTCTGGCGAATCAACCCATCTCTTCGCTCAAATCCTTCAACTTGTGTTGCGGCCTCTGTTACCATTTTGACATGGCGCTCTACACATTGGTTGTGACATGGGTGGTCGAGCTGCAGTGGTCTTATCCGGCATTGTTCAATATCTAAATCAGTTAAATGTTCAATTACCGGAGGCTGCTGATGGCAAGATGTTAAATTCACCATCTTGTAGTACGAGTTCACTGTTAGATCCAATGTGGGCGGCTCAAACAGCCGTACAGTTGAGGCGGTATCATAATATTTTGCTCCTTCCAAAGAATATTCTTCACTGCGACTGTCAACCAAGTCATGATTATCAAATGAAACCGTTGATGGCAAGTTTCCACGAATCGAAAGCACTTTGTTCACTCCTCGCATTCGTATCTCCTCATCGTTGTCACTCAACATGGCGATCAAGACATTTTCCTGGTGTGCGAAAAATGCATTTCGTTGCACAACTTTAAGAGCAGTTTTCTGAACAGCTTCGTCAGGCACCTGAAGAATTCGTTGGACCAAGTTGAAAAAATTTCTAGATCCGCAAGTTAGTTGACTATTTAACTTAATTTCAAACCAACTTGGAAAGTAAACTTGAAGACAAAACTTCGTCAGAGTTTCCAAGTTTGAGGAGGGTTCATCCACCGAAACATAATATCTGAGGATTCGACAGCCCAGAGTTAGCCAGCGTGAATGCACAATGGGACCTACTTTTAAATATTGCAAGTCGCTGTCGACAACTCCCATGATTATTGCTGAACATATCTTGTAAGCATAGTGTTGATCAGTACTCAGATCATTAACAACTGATTCTGGCAACTGTACAAACTGAGGGTTTGAAATTGACTTAAAATTAGCAGCAACCGGCCAACTTGAAACATCTCCAGTTAAACACTTCCCAATTGGTCCTGCAAATGTATCAGGACTATTGGTGGTTCCATCAAGCATAGTAAAGTCATGGCGCAAGGGTAGTTCATTGGTATGTAGTAGGCAAATTACTCATAGTAGTGGCTTGTTCAATAGTTCTTCCAACTTACGAATGCAACCATTGAACTTGCCTGTCATTGCTGCAGTTCCATCAGTGCCAACTACTGTAAGCTTGTCATGTAATTCGGTGTTGGCAATGGTGTTGAAGATCTTTTGTGCTATGGTTCTTCCTTTGCCATCCTCTGTGGAAAAATGAGAAAGATAGTATTCACCAGGCTGCCCAACCATTGTATAGTGATCTTCAAGTTGCACAGACCTGTAAAACTTGTCATTTGGCCCTTGCATGGTGACCTGTGTTGCATCTTTGCGCCCATCAAAGTATGTGGCATTCACTAACTTGAAATTTTCTTGCTCCTTTTTCCTAATTTCAGCACGGCATCGTTCTCGCTCTCTTCGAAGCTTGCTACGATCAATAACGTATGTCTTGTCATCATCAGTAATTAGACCCAAATCTTGGCATCACACTATTAGCGATTGCAGCAGCAGCTCTGTCGGATATCTGAAAACGCTCACTCATCCTTGCAAGGTTTGACCAAATCATTCGATTCTGATTTTCATATGGCATTGATTGAGAAACAAATTCAGAAGCAGCAGAAGATTGCGTTTGGTCTGTGTTGGTTGAACTAGAATCTGACAGATAATCCAAAGCTGACTCAGGCACTGATGTAACTGATGTAACGGAAGAACATGTTGGTAGTTCTGGATGAGGTTGTAAGGGTCGAGAGCGCCTCAAAAACTGTATGTCAGCTGACGTTGAAGGAACCATAGCATCCACACATTTTCCAACTCGCTTACTAGTTTGATCTTTATAAAAAGCATAATCATCATCTGTCATTTTCAAACCATGTTGTTTCTCCAAAATTCTGCGCTGCTTATCGTCAGCACAAAAAACATCAAATATTTTATCAATAGTTGACATAAACTCTTTTTCCTTTTGTAAAAATGCTTCTCCTCGTTTTTTCTTTGACCAGCGATCAAGTGCACTGAAACAATTCACAAAACTTTGAACTTTTTTCGAAATGGTATACAGATGAATGGGATATACGTTGCACCATACCCATCTGTCATAAATTTCTCTGGCAATGTCATTTGCAGCATTGAAGGTTCGAAAGTTTTTCAAATGAAGAATGCGTTCTATTACATGTCGCTTGGTAGGCAATACTCCTGGTGGAAAACTATCACGGGTAGAGAAAGTGTGTCCACTATGTAAAATCTTCTTTACAGAAGTTGAACTCCGTCTTTTCATGTTTTACTACTTCGCAGTTTGGCCAAAGCTTTGATTTACACAATTACTTAACAATATACCTGCAAAAAATAATAATAACTTTTCAGATAACTATTAGTTAAGTACAAACAAACAAACTTATTAAACAGTTTTTCTATCATAACTTTTTTTCTAGTGGAAATAGACAAAAACTTTCTCTTAGCACATATAGAAACATGATGATTCTGCAAATTTTGAGCCATAAATTATGCCTCTACGATAAGCGGTTACTGAGTTACGATATTTTTAGGAAATTTTACCCCTCAAAACACATTTTCGGGGGGTTGCTAGCCCCCCAAAGGTAGCAACTTGCCAAAACCAAATTTTTTCGTAGATTTTACCTGTTTGGCAGGTTTTTAGAACTACACTTTTTTCAATTTTAAAAAAAAATATTTTTAGTCCACCCTAGTGGTACAGTATAACGTAATGAGTTCATGAAAGAACAAAGTGTCTTAGCATACTGTGAAGTTGGTTGGACTGTGTTTTCCTCGGACAACAGGAGTCGAATTTTCAAACTATTCCCCGGGCAGTCGTATAGAAGTCCCTAAAGCCATTTCAACTGCAGCACACCCCATATCCTCTTTTATGGCCGATCGCAAGCCTAAGAGTACAAGACTTAAGTTTCGATACCAAAGATCGGGAGAAGATTGACATTTCAATGCAACTTTGAGACTGCGATTGAATCGCTCGTTTAATCCGTTTGCAGCCGGATAGAAAGTTGTTGTGTGACATAATTTCGAACCCAAAAATTGGCACATTTCTGTCCAAAGGAGAAACGTGAATTGGGCCCCTCTATCTGTAGTGATTATTGTAGGAGATCCAAAACGGGCCACCAAATGTAAAAGAAAAGAATCTGCACAAGATTGCGCAGTGATATCCTTCATGGGTATGGCCTCCGGCCAACGCGTAAATCTGTCTACAACTGTCAGTAAATATTTGTAACCAGAAGAATCGGGAAGAGGACCGACGATATCGACGTGTACATGTGAAAATCTGGCATTTAGGGTTCTGAAATGCTGTAAGGGTGTAACTTGATCTCGAGTAATTTTCGTTTGTTGGCAAGAAATGCAGGTACGGCACTTTTCAGCAATATCTCGTCTCATATTCGGCCACACAAATCGCTCTCCGATGAGTTTTTGAGTAGCCTTAATGCCTGGGTGGGAAAGGTTGTGCATGCGCTCAAAAATTGTGGTTCGTAATGAATTTGGAATGATGGGGCAAAATTTTCCCGTACTAGTGTCTCCAAGTAACAAAAGGCCTGAATTAGAAATCGCACGTTCACATAGTTTTAATGAAGTCATCGATTGAGAGAGCTCGTGAATCGATGGATCGTCCCTCTGTGCTAAAACCAGCTCGGTATAATCTGTGAAATAAGGCAAAAGAACAGCAGTAATTTCAGGATGGCTCAAGCAATCGGCAACCACATTGTTTTTTCCTTCAATATGTCTAACATCAGTTGTGAATTCTGAGATAAACGATGGGTATCGAGCTTGCCTGTTACTTAAAGGAGTTTTTTTCTAGATATAGCACCAACTAATGGTTTGTGGTCAGTGTAAAGAGTAAACGGACGTCCCTCTAAGAAATATGTGAAATGATGTACTGCCAAATAAGCTGCCAGCAATTCTTTATCAAAAGTACTATACCGTTTTTGGGCATCAGAAAAGGCGGCTGAAAAGTACTCCAATGGTCTGTGCAAACCACTACTGTCAATTTGACTGAGTACAGCACCACAAAATTTATCGCTTGCGTCTACAAACAATGTTGTCGGACTGTCGTGCTGAGGATAATTTAGTAGTGTTGCATTACTCAGAGCTACTTTTATGTTCTCGAAGGCAGTTGATGCCTCCTCGTTCCAAGAAAGATTTGCATTGCGACGGGCAGGAATCCCCTGGAGAAGGGAATTTAAAAGGGCCAAAATTTTTGCGCATTGAGGAATGAACTTTCTATAAAAATTGACCATGCCCAGAAATCGTCGTAAAGACTGAGCGTTCTGTGGGGTCGATAAAGAATTTATGGCATCAACCTTACATGTAACAGGGGCGATACCTTTGTCCGAAACGATATGCCCTAAAAAGGGTAGCGGATTTTGGCCGAATAAGCACTTAGCTGCATTGATGATTAATCCGTTGCGTTGTAGACGCTCAAATACTTGCCGAAGATGGGCTCGGTGTTCTTCAATGGAGGACGAAAATATTAATATGTCATCTATATAGACAAAGGCAAATGACAAGTCTTGAAATAGAGAGTTCATAAAGCGTTGGAATGTTTGGCCAGCGTTAGTTAGGCCCATAGACATCTTTAAAAGTTCCCAATTTCCGGCCGGGGTGCAAATTGCGGTTTTGGCAATATGTTCTGGGTGAATATGAATTTGGTGATATAATTTAAACAAATCGATGCTGGAAAATATTGTGGAACCGGATATATTATCGGTAAAGTCATGAAGGAAAGGAATGGAATAAGAGTCCTCGACAGTTACTTGATTCAGACGCCGATAGTCTGCTACTACTCGCCAAGATCCGTTAGATTTTTTTACCATATGAACGGGAGATCCCCATGGGGAGGAACTGGGTCTAATTATTCCCAATTGATCAAGCTGACTTAATTCCTTTCTTAAAACAGCAAGTTTTTCGGGAGAAAGACGGCGTGGCCGCTGTTTGATGGGTGGACCGGTTGTTTCAATGTAGTGAACAATATTATGTTTTGGAGGAAGCCTTAAGTTCGAAACAGAGAACACCTCGGGAAATTCAGCTTCCGGAAACTGAAAATCTCCTAAGTTGTAAAGCAGAGGTTCGACATAACACAAACTAGGCTTAAGTTCAGTATTAGATAAAAAACAACAAGGATCACGACACTTTTGTGCATGAGGACCAAAACGTCGATGAAACCAGCAGAATGATTTAATATTTGCAAATTGCGGCATGTGTTCGGGAAATATCAATCTTCCTCTTCTAGAATCAATCTTGATATCAAAGTGCGATAAAAAATCTATTCCAATGACGGGTTTTAACGTCTCAGCAATGCAAAATTCCCAGTTTAAAGGCACCGGACCCCCCAGGTCAATAGTAATATTTTTGCAACCAAACGTAGAGACTTCCATTAACAGCAGACAAATAATCCTGCGGATGATCTCGAGAATTAGGGTCCACAGGAATTACAGAACAAGAACTTCCCGTATCAATCAAAAACTTCAAATTAGTAATAGAACATTTTATATACAGTAGTTGCGATGTAAGAGTTGGGCATTCATTATTTCCTCCGGTAAAGTCGCCTTTCTTTACCGGAGCTATCAGTTTAAATGATTCTTTTGAGAATGAGACATTGCGTCATTTGCATGCCAAGAGCAAGGGATACGCATTTATGAGCTCGATTGCCATAACGGTTGTGGTAAAAACATAATTCATTCTTAGAAATTGTTGATGTGGGTGCGGAACCTTTATTACGCTGGTCGGACGTAAACTTTTTAAGCTTTCGATTTAATTTGTCTACGACATCCGACATATTTCCCAACTGCTTATTAAAATACTCATTGACCTTGTATTGCGGTTTATCATATGTGGGAGGATTGGCGGGGCTTACAGATAAAATATCAATGGCTTTTTGTGCTAGTAAATCAACGTCTGTTTCGCCAGAAGCCGACAGTAATTGACGAACCATTACGGGCATACCCTCAAAGAAAACTTTTTTTTATAAGCCTTTTGCAAGTAGGTTCATTGTGATCAAAACTTACCAAAGAACCCCGAAGCTTTGCTAAAAATTCGATTGGAGACATTTCACCTAATTGGATTTTATGTAGTTTGTCTAATTGAGCGTCTTCCGACAAGGTATACCGCGATATTAAAGCACGCTTCAAAATGTCGTAAGGATTAATAGATTGCGAACAGTCTGTAATAACATCACTTAATGGCGCCAAATATTTAGGCGGTAAACGTTTAAGACATGGTCGAACATTTCGCTTTGCTTACAAATACGCTGATAAGTAAAAAAAGCATCCACACATTTAAACCAAGCGATGGGTTCTTTTTCCCAGAACGCTGGTAGACTTAAAGACACATTTCTATTGAGACAAGCTCTCTAATATAATTTGATAACTATCATTCATTGTGACGTTACTATGGTTGCTATTAGTTCGTTGAAAACAAGATGGCGGAACTGTACTAGTGTTATGCATTATGCAAGTCTTCACTAGTTTCATTTTAATTATTAGAAAACCGGAAATATTTTGTGTACAAATAACAAACTGCAAGAAATATAATTGCTATATGCATAAAGGCGCGTTTACAGCCGTTTACAGCACTTTTTTCTTTCAGCACGATCTTAGTTTGTTTTATTGACGCTCAAATTCACTCATTTTTTCTCGAAAACATGAGTGGATTTGAGCGTCAATAAAACAAACTTATATCGCGCTGAAAGAAAAAAGTACTGTAAACGGCTGTAAACGCGCCTTAAGTATTACATAAAGTGATATTAAGCTGAGCATTATTACAACATACGTAAGTCTTTTTCTTTTTTGGTAGATTGTTGAGGACTTGAGTTCTTCAAACTTTAAATTCTTGAAATCCAAGATCCACACTCGGGGTCACCAATATGCAGCGGTTAGAGGTTTATATATATATCTAGCTACATGTAAATTTCACAAACTTTTACAGATCTTCTTTATTTTTATTATTAAAACAATCCTTTATTTTTAAAGCCAACAGTACAAGAACTTTTCTACATGTGCTTTTTCGCTTAACAAAGACTCTCGTTTTTTATCCAAAAAGAAAAAATGAATAAACGAACAAAAAAATACATTTATGTTAAGAAAATGTGGCGATCGCTACAAAATAAATGAAAAAATGACATCTCAGGAATACCTCTCTGAGCAAATTAGGTGTATTATTTTAACCCTCATGAGGAAAAGCGGAGATATTTTTTGCATGGAAGTGTTTTTAAGGTCCAATGTGTTAAGTTTGCTACGTGTAACGTCAGTAGCCGCGGTCTATTTTCTTATCAGTCTATGGCTGTCGTTATTAACTTACCTTAGTTAAACCTATATCTTACTTAATCCTTAAAAATATGAGAAAAAATTTATTGGCAAGGTCTAAGTAAAGGCAATTTAGAACAAGCACAGCTAAAATAAACCAGTTTTAAAAATATTCAATGACTACGCTACTGACCACGTGCATTACAAACTTAAACCAAAAACTTAAAACCCAAAAAGAAAAAATTTAACACAGTTAGATGCACATGGATCAAGTGGTCAATGTTGCCATTATATAAAAATGAAATTGCGTTTCTACCATACCCACCCCCAAAACCGGAAGTTAAAAACTGAAGATTTTTTAATTTAAGAAACGCAATTAAAACTTCACCTAGCACAATAAATTACACTAAATATACTGTAAATTAATGCCCCTCCCAAAAAAAAAAAAAAAAATTATTTTGAACAATTAGTTTTAGATCTAGCCACATACTATAACAACGCTATAACAAACCACGCGAAATTCGCAACCATAGCTATCCAAACAAACAAACAAACAAAGAAACACTGTATTATAAGGCATGAGAAAAAGTCTTGTTATGGGTTTACATGACCCTCCAACAAACAGAGTTTACGAATGTGTCGAATAAACTCACTTCCATCGGCTGTCCGAACCAGAACTCGGCGGACCAGATGGTTGCTATCTGGCATCACTTCCTTTACGATGGCCTTTGGCCAATGACCTCTCTTAGTCGATTCATCAACAATCAAAACGAGATCGCCAGGTTTTAAACTGGGTACCGTTCCAAACCATTTATGACGTGGCTGCAAAAGTGGCAAGTACTGATTTATCCACCGCTCCCAAAAAAGGTCAGCCAAATATTGAGTTTTTCTCCACGAGCGCCGATAGCCATCAGCCTTTATAAACACATCAAACGGTGCGTCACTTTCGACTGAGCCGGAGAGGATCATACTTGGTGTAATTGTCGATAGATCATCTGGTTTGGATGGCAATTGTGTTATCGGCCTGTCATTTAGGATCCGCTCAATTTCGGTAATAAGCGTGAGCAATTCAAATTCATCGAGGGTTGCTTCTCCGATCAGCGAACGCATTATTTTACGAACAAGTCGAAAGAATGTTTCATAAAATCCTCCTTGGTGTGAACTACGAGGAGGGTTGAAGTGCCAGTTAACATTCTCTCGCAGAAGAGCTTTATATACGGATTTAGACCTTAAATTTTCGGCTCCTTTCTTTAGCTCACGTTCAGCAGCAACAAAATTTCCGCCGTTGTCGCTGTAAACATCTGATGGTCTAACGTTTCGGCGATTGCAAAATCTTCTAAATGCTTGAATAAATGCATCAGCGTCAAGAGCTTGAACAACTTCAAAATGAACTGCTCTTGTAGCAAGGCAATTAAAAATGCACACGTATCTTTTTACGCTGCTTCTGCCTATTCTAACGGTTAACGGACCCATCAAATCAGTTCCCACAGCCTTAAATGGAGTTGATTTAGTCACTCGATCTGCCGGCAAGTTTCCCATTTGCTGCCGATTTGGAGACGTTCTCCAAAAACGGCACTTTACACAGGACTTTAAAATGTTATTTACCGCAGATCTGCCGTTGAGAATCCAGTACTGTTTATACATGGCGGTCAATACTTGAGAACAACCCATGTGCCCTTCGCGCTCATGATACATTAACACCAAAAGCTCTGTGACGGGATGTTGATTAGGCAATATGATAGGGTGCTTTTCTTCCAAGGAGAGAGTTGAGCGTTGCAATCGTCCGCCAACTCGTATAATTCCGTCAACAAGATAAGGATTAAGAGTTTGCAACTTTCTCACACTAGGATTATCGCGCAGTTGTTGTTCAGAAATTAATTTCACCGGATCGTGAAACCCTTCGTGATTACGCAACACAGGTATGATATCGCCAAAAACTTGGGATTGAGCGACTCTGACAATGGCTCTTTCTGCTCGAATCATTTCTGCCACCGTGATTGATTGTTGATTTGGTGTCGCATAATGTGGATTGGACTTCATTTTCAAAAATTCGATAAAGCGTAACAACCATATTACTGTTCGCTGCAAATCCTTAAAGTTTGAATATCGTCGGAACAGCCGATGTAAGCAGTCTGAACTTTGAGGGAATTTTAGCTGAGTCATGCAAACTTCAGTCTTCTTGACTTCAGGGTCGTCTCCGGAGAGTTCCTGCAAGAAATCTGGCTGTCTTGGCCAGTCAACAGCAATATTACGTAAAAACATTGGACCGTGAAACCAAATATCGGCAGATTGACATTTATCAGGCCAAACACCTCTGGATGCAAGATCCGCAGGATTAGACGCAGTAGGAACAAAATGCCAATCATTTACGTTAGTCAAAGAATGAATTATTTCTAGACGATTTGCTACAAAGGTTTTAAATCTTGCCGAGGTATTGTTAATATATCTTAACACAACAGTTGAATCAGTCCACAGAAAAACACGCGAAAATTTAAAATCACACTCTCGAATAACAAATTGCGAAATTTTAGCGGCGAGAACAGCAGCAGTTAATTCTAAACGGGGTACACTGACCGGTTTTAGAGGCGCAACTCGCGACTTGCCAAAGACAAAACAACACTGCGTAGAATTATCACGATAAACAGTTTTTACGTAAGCTACAGCACCATAGCCTAACATGCTGGCGTCAGCAAAAACATGCAATTCAAATTTAATAACGGTTCTGCCCATAATGGTGAAACTTCTAGCAATAGAAATCGCTTTAAGTTGAGGCAACGCCTTTAACCACGCGTCCCACTCAGAACCTATGCCATGTTTGTTTTTAAGATCATCGTCCCATTCAAGCTCAGCTTGACAAGCTTTCTGCAGCATCTGCCTAGCTGGTAGCAAGAATGGTTGTATCAAGCCCAAGGGATCATACGTTTGAGAAATAGTAGACAAAATACCCCTCCTCGTACAGGGTCTTTCCTTGAGATTTACGTTCACCCTCATTCGATCCGTAGCTGCATCCCAGAAAACACCTAGGGCCTTCTGCGAAGGAAGTCGGCACTCATCAAGATCGATATCAGATGCAAGGTCTTCCTGCGGAATAGAACTCAAAACATGTTTATTATTAGACAAAAACTTGGTAACGTGAAAACCACCACCCTTTAGTAGCTCACACAACTGTGACACAAGATTAATAGTTTTTTCAACAGACTCACATGATCGGCAAATGTCATCAACATAGACATTTCTCATTACCGTCTGAATTGTTTCATCGTCTGCTCCCGAGAGATTGTCAGTGGCAGTCATACGTAGCGCGAACGCAGCACAGCACGGGGACGACTTTGCACCAAAAACATGAGTGCGCATTAGATAGTCTACCGGTGATTGATCGAGGTCGTTATCTGGAAACCAGAGAAATCGAAACGCGTTTTGATCTCGCTCATCAACGAAAACCTGTGAAAACATGGCTTTAATGTCACATACTACTGCTATAGGATGCTGTCTAAACCTCAACAGCACGCCTAACAAGTTGTTGGTCAAGTCAGGTCCATTAAGTAACATATCATTCAACGACACATTGTTAAACCTTGCACTGCAATCAAATACCACTCTAAATTTTGTTAGAATAGAGGTGCAATGATGAGGAATGTAAGATATCTTTCCTGGGGAAGATGAAACTTGATCTAAAACTCTGACAGCATAGTTACAATCAATATATTTTATCATTTTTTCACAATATTTTTTGAATAAGTTTGAGTCATTTAGAAATCTTCGTTTTAAGCTCAGCAAACGCTTTAGCGCCATTTCGCGGTTATTGGGCAACTTTGGTTCATCATCCTTCCATAATAAACCGATCGAATAATGTCCGTCAACCTTTTTTACCGTCTTGTGCATTATTTCTAGAGCGCGCTTATATTCTACTGACAAGGCTGGTACTTGAGGTAATTCTAAATCCTTAAAATCTTGATTTAATAAGTCCAGTATCTGTTTGCAGGATTCCTCTTTATCTAAAAAGTTTACCATAAGTTTAGGTGTATTTATTTCTTGATCACCATCATCCTTGCCATATACTGTCCATCCTAAGTTAGTTCGAAGACCTGTTGGGTTACCAGGGACACCAACTCTTATGTCTCGGGGAAGATATGCTTGATGCAGGTCACTGCCCAGCAATAACTCTATCTTTTGATTTTCAATTTCTGGAAACTTCAGGTCCCGTAAATGTGAATAACCCTTAACCATCTCATGCGTAGGAATACTGGAGCTGACGTCAACAATGCTATCTTGCACTAAAGCATCCTTGACCATAAAAGCACTTTCTTCTTCAATTCCTTGTATAGCCAGAAAATCGACCTTTTTCTTTTCGTGAGTGATTGCGTTTGCAGTTATTAGCTCGACGTTACCCCATTTCACAGGCACTCCAAGTCGCTCAGCCAGCTCTGCAGAACACATATTTACACTTGATCCCTCGTCAATAAACGCATAGGTGCAAATATATTTTGATGGGTCGTCGTACCACACCTTAACTGGAACGACCTTAAAGATTGTTCGGCCAGAAAATGAAGATGCACTATTGTTACAAGAAGTGCAAGCGGCCAGGTTTTCTTTCTTGTCCTGCGATGCGGGAAGATTTGTTTGGTCTTCGATGTCCGCGTGCAATGACAGATTGTGCCGCCTTCCACATTTTTTACACTGAACTTTCCATCGGCATTGAGACACTCTGTGCCCAGTTCGAAGGCAATTAAAACACAACTTAAAAGTTTGTGCTAAACTAAGTCGCTCCTTAATCGATTTACTTTCAAAGACAGCACATTTCCAAATCTCATGATTTTCGCTGCACAACACACACAATGGAGGTTCTACTGCAGGCTTTATTGGGGCGAGATGTTGTTGAGCAACACACGTACGCTTACACACATTATTAATCACACCTTGATTATTATTAGACCTTCTAACATTACCTTGTGACAAAAGTTGACCATAAGCGGTATCGGCTTCTGAAGCAGCGTTTTCGACAAGTTCCCTTAGCCCTGTAAACGTTCCCGAACCTTTATCAACAATCGAGACAAACTGTGATTTCAATTTGTAAGGCAGCCGTTGAAATACCTTTTGAAGTAGATTATCATTATTTAATAAGTGAGATTCGCGCCAACCAAAAAAGCTTGTCTCACATTTATACATTTTATCACACAAATCTATCAGCGCATTCGCATCCCACTCCTTTATTGGCGGGCCTTCCAAATCCTGCTTAACTAAGCTCATTAATTTGGTTCGGTTTCCGAATCTTTTATCTAGCCGCGACCAAGCCATATTATACGCTTGTTCTCGATCTTCTAAACACGAAAGACCGGCTATCACCTGCTGCGCCCTTTCGACACACGCTTCCTCAAGAAAAGCAAATCTAATATCAAAGTCCAGATACTCATTTTCTATCATTCTTATAAATTTTCTTTTAAACGTGAGGTACTTTAAAACATCGCCATTAAATGTATCTAATTTTAATCTTGGGCCAGGCACTAGAGAACTATGCGGAGGCATCTTATTTTCAAACGCTTTACTAGTTGTTGGTGCCATAGGTTGCAAATAAGAATTGCTTAGTTTAAATTCATCAATATCTGATTTTTGTTGGAACAAATTAGTGGTAATTTTACTTTTTACTGGCTCAAAGGATTTCGTTAAATTTTCGGCGTTAGGTATACGAGACCAAGAACATGATTCCAAATTCTCTCCCTTTGAAACAATCGAACAAGATTCTGATCGAGATTTATCGCAATTATTAAGCAAAGCACTACATGACCTTGACAAGGCTCGGGCGTCATCCAACAGACGCTCAGCACGCGCTTCAAGCTCATCTCCGCATTGTTCAACGTTATCCAAAGTAATTAAATAAATAGAACACACTTGTTCTTCTAGAGCAAAAAGCTTACCTTCAAATAGTTTAAGGTTATCATCTTTAACATTATTCTTAATTTTACAAAACTCCTTTGAAACCGCTACAAGTTCCATTTGAAACATTAAAATTTTCCTTTTGTGCGCCTTTACACAAAACTTAAAATCTTGCTGAATATCTTCATCCGCACTTTCCTCTACCTCTGCAGAAACCAACTCTGGTTTCTCAGCTGTTTTTATTTCAGGTTTAGTACCTTTCTTAACCATAATCTCTTAAACAATCTAACCTTAATGAATATTTGTAAAATCTTATGTTAAGTTTGCTACGTGTAACGTCAGTAGCCGCGGTCTATTTTCTTATCAGTCTATGGCTGTCGTTATTAACTTACCTTAGTTAAACCTATATCTTACTTAATCCTTAAAAATATGAGAAAAAATTTATTGGCAAGGTCTAAGTAAAGGCAATTTAGAACAAGCACAGCTAAAATAAACCAGTTTTAAAAATATTCAATGACTACGCTACTGACCACGTGCATTACAAACTTAAACCAAAAACAACCCAAAAAGAAAAAATTTAACACAGTTAGATGCACATGGATCAAGTGATCAATGTTGCCATTATATAAAAATGAAATTGCGTTTCTACCACAATGCACATGCACTTTTTCAACGTAACCTAGATTTGAACATCTCTACAGTGCAAGAATCATCAAGCACATCTATCCCATTAAATGTGCTTAACAACGTTGATTACAACACAGCTTGTTTTTGTAATTTTGTTTATTTGCCTCAAGTTACCATTTTTTTTTGTTATTATTAAGCTTACATGGTTTTTCATGCACATGCGTGGTTTTCCTTAGGAAAAATTTAACGTGAAATTAGCCGACACATATTGGGGTTGCACAAAAATTTATTTTTTAAAATGCATGGATTGCAAAGCAAAAAAGTTTAGGAAACCCTGGTTTTGATTTGGATTAATTGAATCTCGATGCGTAAATTTGCTGCAGAAGCCCTGGATTTGAAATTTTTCTGTCGCGATTTTATGTAAAAGTTTGCAAATCCAGGTTTCGAAGACGGTGCTGGTCAGTATTTGCGACATATCCGAGGAAACTTGCTTGATTTCGTTTAAAATGAAGATGTTATTGAACATTTGTATTTAACTGTAAACAGCATTTTAAAGCAGTTAGAAACACGTGGTGTGTTATTTACAGCACAATCTCATGAATGTCAATATCTTTTTGTATTTGGTTAATTCGCTTAAGTAGCCACTTTTTGCCCTTTGATATGACATTTAAGTGAATCCAGCTGCATTTTGCATTAAATAAAGTAGGTTTCTAAAATTTAAAAAATTAAGTAAAAATTTTTAACTCGACAATAATGTTTTTTCATATTAAAAACCGGGCTGGGTAACAATTGAATGACAATATTGTAGCCAATCAGAGAATGGTTGGCCCATTGCAACTTTGATCCACACCCGGTGTGGACACTTTGCCAACGTTTATTGGTTTGATTTTTAAAATTTTAAATTCAGCAATTGATGAACGAATCCGGTAGAGTCTGACATTGACACCGGTGGCTGAAAAAAATAAAAATTCTCTAAAGTCGCACATCAAACAACAACACTACGTCATCTCACATGAAGCCGTTATCAGTACAGAATCAACGTTAAAAAAGGCAGAGAAAGCGGAAAGTTTTAAATGAAAAAAACGGTTGTTAAATACTTATTTGATTGACAAGCAAATAAGGAATTGAACCTGTGCAAGAGCAAGTTTTCAGGTGCGAACGTAGCTCGGCAAAGGCAGTAAGATTTTAAAACCGTCAGTTTTATGATAAAACAGCAAATACGAGAAACACACATTGATGAGTTGAAGACCCAAGACCGAAAAAGTGAAAAATCAATCCCATGGTGGCGGACTGTGTCGCACAAGCTCCCTCTTGTGGCGAACGGGTTTGTGGTTGCGGAGTCCAGATGTTTCTTGACGCAATCGTTTGTGAACGCGGTGGGAAGTTGAAGATGAACTGCGGAAACACTGGGTTGTACAAATATTTGACCTTGATTCGAAGAAATCTCGAAGGTCAGACATGAGCGCTTCTGGACAGGAAATTGCATATTATGATGGAAAGTTAAATTAGAAATAACTTTAAAATCGGTTCTCGAAGCCTCTTTAGAAAGATATGCGAGTGTGTAGCACATAAAATTATACAGAATTAAGTTAAATAGATTCAATGTTGAATCAAAATGCAGTAAAACTGCCACAAAATCAAATATATGGTATCAAAGTGCATACAATAAGAATACAATGTATGCTTTCCGACGCTTTTTTACAAGTCAGGAAGATAATATAGATATGAATATGAATTGAAAATAAAAATTTGAAAATCTTCATATAAACACAGACAAAACTCTCAACACACTTTTTACACCAGACCTAGCTGAATATGGCACAACTCCATCACTTAAATTGAACAACCAAACACTACTAACAACAAAACATCCGAAAATTTTAGGAATTACTCTTGACCCAAAACTAACATTTTCACAACATAAAACCTCATCATCACTAAAGCAAAACAAATGCTTAACATTCTGAAAGCACTCACTTCTACCAAATGGAATAAATAAAAAGAATAATTGTCTCCACAGTCAAAGCTACACTTGCCCCATTTTGGAATACGCAACACCATATAGAGCCCTTTTGTATCAAACATCAACATCAAGAAACTGCAAACCATTCAGAACACAGCTTTACGAATTGCTACTTACTGCATACGAGATACAAACACTCAACACTTACCATATGAAACCAAAGTCTTTCTAATGGACACTCATCTCAAACTTCATGCTATTCAACTTAAACAACTGACTCAAACACAAACACACCCTTTACATGACCTAGATGCATACTCAGATCCGCCCAGAAACATGAAAGCCACAATCTTTCATAACAATGGGCACACTAGCACCATTACCATTACAACCAGACATAACACCTGAGGAATGTAGAGAAAACCTCAAACACATTCACACCACCATCACCTCACAACACCTCAGCACTAGAAAAAACGACAAAGTTACTGACACCACACCGTATGACATTCACACATCAGAACAAACATTATCACGTCATATGCGTACAAAACTGGTACAACTCAGAGCCAACTAATCATCACTCTTGCAAAGTTACCTACATACAGTGAACCCTAGTACTTAGAACCCCTTACACGCCACAATACCCACTATGCCTGTCACACACATGATACTAATCACCTCTTTAACTGTAGTCAAGTACCAACACAACACAACACAACACCATTAATCTGTAGAAAAAGCCTTTAGAAGCAGCGGAGGTAATCCCAGAGTGGGATTCTAGATTGGCTTTTTTGAGGAACTGAGGGATGGCTATTTCAAGATATTCTTAGAGGAGGAGCAACAACAACAATAAAAATTTGAAAAAATGCCAAATCAACATTCTTGCAATCTTCAAGTCCGGTACTGACAAGCAGTTTTGGTATAAAATTCCCACTTTGTTCTTACCTGGAGTCAACAGGCCGAGGCCCAAGACGAGAGCGGATTCGATTGTTGGGCCTGGTGAATCGGAGGCCTTTTAGTTGTTTTGCTTGCTCAGACATATCTCTAAACAAAAACTGAATCAGCAAAGCAGGAGGACAAGCAAGATATTAAAATTACCTACTGCGCCGCTTTCGCTTTTTGAAACTCTTTATCTGCAACCATAGTTCCATAACCAGCAGAGGTTTCCACATCTGATGATGAATCCTCCTCCAAATCTTTAACTGAAATATCCATTAGAAGCTGAAATTAAGTTGCAGTGACTTCAATAAACTTACTTGAACTTTTAATTAGATCCTGATCCTCTTTCTCTATCCGCACACGATCTGGATCTTCATCGTGATTATTCTTTCTTCTTTTTGAATCATCCACATGATCCTGGGGATTCATACTACGATACTCTTTCATAGCTTTCTTCATTTGATATCTGGAATGATAAACAGTGACAACCATATTCTCAGCATAACAACCACCCCTTCAAACCTTCTCCGGTAGCTGGAAGTGAGCAATCCCTTGGTACCTCCATAATGAGGGTTTCCATGTTCAAGATAATATTGGCTCTTTTTAGCAGCAAATTTTTCTTTTTGGTCCCCGACAACGGCGTACCGAACTTGTAATTCCACCTCGCGATTGTGTTTTATAAACGGCTCCCGACATTTTCGTAATGGATTCATCTCAATCTCATTCTATTATGTCATAACCATTTATTTGCAATTAACAATATTTATTGTGAAACGTTGAAAGAAAATTATTAATACGACAGCATAAGCGAGTCAACTTTGACTTCTACCTGGGCTGTGGAATCAGAGGTGATTGTTTTGGGGGGGAGTTAGAGTCGTTTTTTCGATATGCTGTCGTTGAAGTCGGAGCCGTTATTTGTTTTTGGCGAGTACGACCACATGTTTCAGTATATTGCGTGTGACCCATAGTTACATTTACCATATGAACCTGAATGACCAAAAATAAGCAAGCGCAAATACGACGAGTGACCCTCCGGGACGACTTTTCGTATTTCAATTTGAAAACTGAAAATAATTTTTGCTTTACATCAGTGGTTTTCAACCATTTTCTAGTTACGGACACACCCCTTTCAAAAAATTATCAAACTTATGAATTCCTTTCTCCAAGAAAATCCTCTGCTTGCTTTATTATAGTATTATCTATTCTCGTATTCAATATGGTATCTTAACATGGGGCACAGCTTCTAACTCGTTGCTACAAAAAGTTTAAATTTGACTAAATCGTATTTAAAAAGCATAGCTAATAATTCGATACACAGTTCAAACTTGTTAAAATGTTAAACAAACCATTTAATACATTAAAAGTATCCAAACCGGGAAAATCTACGTATCAACGACAAAACTATAAATTACCACATGTTTTTTTTTTTAATTTCTTTCAAAAAATAAATGAAATCTATTTGCATGAAATAAGACTAATTGAAAAATCAATTTATTTTCTATCTCATGTTAAAAAATCGTTTGGCCAACTATTACTTTTTAATAGAGATGTAAAGTTTTGAAAAGTATTTACTACAGCATTAAAAGCAAGCTTGAATTTTCTCCAAAAAATCATTTAAAGATTACGCTGGTCAACAAAAAATAGCTTTTTTTTAAACAAGAACAAGAGCACTTATTTCTGGGTAACAGCAGGGGTGCTGATTCTGAATCCGGCATTAGTTTTTTTCAAGTACATCAGGTTTTAGAGATATGAGGGGTGGCGGAAATTTCATACCCTATATGTGGCAATATCTCTGCTACAATGAAGGCTGTTGTTTGAATTTTGACATACTAAACAGATTAGCAATCTGTTATGGTAACAAAAGATTATACAAGCACGTTTACCGTACTTGCGTGGGTGCTTACCAATAGATTAAAAATTGGACAAGTCAACTCTGTTTTGTCTATTGTAGTCTTAAAAGAATGTTTATTGAAAGCTTTGAAACAGCTTGTTCTTGGGAGGTCTTGAAAAAACTGCTAGTCCTACATGAGTAGCCTTAATAAAGGCTGCTTATGATGAGCCTTAAAAAGGTTGTTTTGGGTAGCCTTAAGAAAGGCTATTAAGAATAGCATGGCAAAATGATTGCTTTCGACTTGGGCACCACTTAGTACTGCAATCAATATCAGTTCTAAGATGAAGATTTAAAAATGTTTGGCATACGATTTCCGTTTGTATGCATGAGTTGGATCATCACGGTACAACATCCAGCAAAAACTACCCATCATCCCTCATTCCAAACTCCTCAATCAATACCTTTCTTCCATTACTTAAATATCTTGGTGAAATCTTTCATTCTGCTTATTCTAACTGCTGCAAGATTTTCAGAAAAGAATTCAAGGTGTAAATGAAGAAAAGGCATTTTTAAAGACATGTGACAACCAATGTCTTTGTATGCTGCAAGCAACTCTGCATCAGCAGCACCTTCTTGATATGAAGATGACTTGAAATTTCCCAGAAAATTCGAGCAAATCCATTTAAATGCATGCCAACCTTGTAGTTCCAATGTATTTAAAGCTTTTTCCAATTCTGAGCCTAAAAAAATTTCCCGAATTTGTGAGCCAACAAAGATTCCTTCTTTAAGCCTTGCTTAGTTTGGAAAACTTTTTGCAGAGAAATTCAAAGTCATTTGAACAGTGTTTGGCCATAGTTTTCACAAAGTTTTCATTAATCCTAGCTTGATATGCAATGGTAGCATTAAAACTTTATCAGGATTTACAAAAAGAATGTGTTAAATATTTTTCATTCCAATACATATGAATTTCTTGTCAGCCACTCTTTTGTTTTGTAGTGCTATGCAGTGGCATGACTGTCCAACAAACAGAAAAAATCAACAGTGTTTAGTAAACCCCCTTGCAATTCCATTTACATTCTAATGATCTTAAGGTCCTCACATAAGCTCTACTGGTAGTCAAAATAGTGGATGAACAGGGAAGTAATTTTAATTTTTCTCTATGAGTATTGACTGATGACAACAAATGACATATCAAAAAATGATGAAATATTGCTTTTTATGTTAGTGCAGGGGTGTCCAAACTTTTTTCCAGGAGGGTCAGATTGATAATGTAAAAGTGACTGAGGGCCAAGAACGATCTCTAAAAAAGAAGGTCTTCACTTTGATTTGATTTCAAATTTTGCTATATTTCTCCCAGAATCGTTGTGATCTCTAAAAAAAAAAAGGTCCAAATTTCGCTATATTTCTCCTAGAATCGTTGTAATCTCTAAAAAAAAAAAAAAAAAAAAGGTCTTCACTTAGATTATAGTATATGCTGTAGAAATGTAGCGCCTCTGCAAGCAGTAGCTGGTCACAACACACTTACTGGACAGAACACATTTTGCTTCAGTGATCGTAGTGAAAAAAGAGCCTGTTTAAAAAAATTGTGAAATGTCAGCGGCGGGCCAGATTGAGTGTATTGGCGGGCCAAATGCAGCCCGCAGGCCATAGTTTGGCCACCCCTGTGTTAGTGTATATGCTGGACATAGCATTACCAGTGGATGAAATTCATCATGTAAAGCAATGTTGGTTAAAAGTGAATATATTTTTCTACCTCCACTGTGCAAATCAAATAAAAATGCAAAATTTCTTGATCTTGTCATTTTCCTCTCTTGGTGGTTTTTCTAAATTTCGGTTAAACTTTAAAACTGAAAAATCAAATAAAAAAAGTTTAACCAAACTGCAATACCTTAGCATCTCTGAAAGTAAGTCAGGGTTATTGCTTGATGGTTGTCTGAAATACAGTGCCTCTCACATTTTATTGCAAGTCAGGAGGATTTAGAGATGAAAATGAAAAAAACATTTACATCAAATTCACAATTGCTTATATATACAGGGTGTTGCAGGAAAATACAAAACTTGACAAAAAAACAAAATAAATAATAAAAACAAAAGTTGTATATAAAGAGTATTTTATCAAATTATCAAAATTTTACTTAGTAACTTTCTGAATTAAATACTACATTATTTTTCAAAGTAATCATCGCTGGTAGCAATGACCATTTCAAGTGACTGCTGGCAGCACATAGTCAAGGGAGTTGCAATCAGGCGAGGAGGGCAGCCACAAGCCTGGTGACCAATGGTGAGGAACATTGTTGAATGGAGACATGTCATGCCTTTGTTCTTTAAGAAGGGCCTGCGAGTCACCATCAAGATCTACCGGGAGGTGCTAAAGAGCATGGTGAAGGCCTGGATGGACAAAATTGCCACCAAATGTCCTTAAATCTTCCAAGATTACACTCCTGCACACAAGGACAAGACAACCCAGGTGTGGGTGTTCAACAATGTTCCTCAGCATTAGTCACTGGACTTGTGGCCATCCTCCTCATTTGATTGCAACCCTCTTGACTATTTCTTCCGATGCATGATTGAGGCCAAGACCAACAAACATGCCCACAACACAGTCAACTTTCTGAAGGCTGCCATCATGGAGGCATTTGCTGCCATAGACAAGGACATGGTTGCCAAAGTGTGTGACTCATTTTGGCCTGCCATGAAATGGTTGTTGCTCCCAGTGGCAGTTACATTGAAAAATAACATAGTATTTAACTCAGCCAGTTACTAAATAAAATTTTGATTCTCTTTATATAAAACTTTTGTTTTTACTACTTATTTTGTTTTCTTTTTGTCAAGTGTCGAATTTAGCTGTAACACCCTGTACAATTACTTTTCTGAATGCATGTTGAAATTTTTACATGAATTAATTGTCATTCAGAACACATTTCAAACATGTTTGTAATTGTGGATGACTAATGTAAGAGATAAAGTGAGCCTTTTTTTTCACTGTTGATGAAAGTCAAAATAAAGTAAAAAAGCCCTACTAATAAGTTTAAAAATGCAGTTTCTACATCATGTTCACCAGGTTTTAACTTTTCCTTTAACCCTTTAACGCCTAAATTATTTTGAGAAACTTAAAAAATTTTTTTGCTATTTTTTTCCAATCAAGAAGGTGTAAGTAAACGACCTGAACACAATTTTTACTAAAAGTTTTATTAATAACAATAATCACAATAACAATAATATAACAATGATAATGAAAGAGGACTGTATGGTCCTACCTGTCATATGACACAAAATATGAAACAGGACCAAATGGTCCACTTGGGTATGAGGCACAATAGCAAATGACTACGGTTTACAATATTAACTAACTATATTCTCTTTAAGCAGTGATGGCTTTAGGAAAAGGGGGGCCCAGTGCAAGAAATACAAGGGGGGCACTATATATAACATAAAGTTAACATACTCAATGCAAGTTAGTATATGCCAACTGCTAGTTTTAGACCATGATTATAGTTATTAGCTGGATAATATTAATAATTATTTTACAGTTCTACTTGGTGAGTTGGCAGTTGATTCGATAACCTTTTGATCTTTTTAATGCTTCTTTAATGAGTGACAACATTGACACAAATGATTTTATGCAGCATTTTGATTGTACCCTGCTGTTCAATACTTTGTTATTGTTGAAATGAACTGACTGATTAATTATTGACATAGTATTTATGGTGTAAAGTTTAAATAAAAATGACTTTTTGATAAAATACCTTAGGAAAAGGTATTATTGTGCAACTAATTAGGGAGGTTAATTTTGCTTCATGAGATGTTTTAGGGGGGGCCACTTTTGCAGCATTTTTAGGGGGGCTTGGTGCAACTGCTCCGTTTGCACCCTATTAAAGCCATCACTGCCTTTTAGTAAAAATTATTTTTTGTTATTCAACATAAACAACATCTATTAGACTAGAAAATAATTCAAGCAATTCTCTTTACATTGAGTAGAAACACAGAAACTAACTACTATAAAAACAATTTATTCAGTATGAAATCTAAGAAAACAATTACGTTTCTTTTCACAGCACAAATGGACTTTACATTTAGTACAGAACATGAGGATTTTTCCTTTACATCCTGGAAATTTGCAAGCACTCCTTTTGTTGGCTGCTTCTGGTAGATGACCAATGCCATCTGTCCTTGCATTCTGCTCTGGAAGAAGCTTGGTTGCATGTCCACAATGTTTCTTTCAAAAATATTCTTGATTGACACTTGAAGAGGGCTGTCCTTGTTTTTTAATTGGATTTTTTCCATTGAACATCAAAGAAGTTGATAGTCTCAACTTGAATTCTCAACTTGTTTATTTTGTCCTGTGAATGTCTGTGGAGAAGCCAGCTGTTTATTACACACATGTCTATCATGTGAAACACTAAACGAAGATAATACTTTCTTGAGCAGAAAGCTATTCTATAGTAGGGCATGGCATCATTTGATCGTGAAAATCTACTCCACCCATGTGCCTATTATACAGGTGCCCTATGTTAGGAATATCTATATCATCATAGTTTTTTGTTTTTTTTGTTGAATTGTTTACACTTCTCAACTGGAAACAAAGTTGCATAGGATGATGCTAGGCACACTGATCTATTATCATACCACTTTACAGCAGTTATGGTAGCATTTTTACTTTGAATCTTAACTCCTCAAAAGATCCACGACCTGATACAGAAAGTTATTTTTCACTTTTGAATGACAGTCCTTGGAGTCTTCTTTCTTGTATAGTGCCACACACCCAGATCTGTCATGAGGCAAGAAGATCAATCAATTTCAGCAATATAAACCAATTGTCACAATGCAACTTAAAATTTTGGCTATTGGGAATGCATTCTGCCAATTGCAACACAGAATTTGAGCTAGGACTAAGGTCAGGCACTTCTGGATTATTCTGGATTCCTTTGAAGGGGGCCATTTGTTTGTCCTCAGATAAGAACTCTAGCATAGGTATTTTCTGAAATTCTTGACATAGATGATCTATAAGCATTTTTATTTTTTCTATTTTATCATTTTTGTTTATTGTTGAGTTGTCCACTAAATGCAAATTAGACTTTATGTCCTCCCATCTTTGCCGCGTCATTGTTGAAGAAATTTTGTCACTGAAGGAATATTGTGACCAGGGCATCCTAGTATCTGATATCTTCGTGACAGACATTTGCGTTGCAATCTCAATCCACTATTCAAGCTCTTCTCAGTGCAACAGGAGAGGTTTGTTTACATTTTTTTTTGAAGTACATATATATTTGATTGCTCATAAATTTTATCTAGTAATTTATTTAAAATAAAATTCTTGAAATATTCTATTGGTAACCTTTCTTCTTCATCATCTTTATTTTGCATTAGAAATTTTGAAATTGATGGAGTTATTTTCCTTCTAGATACTTTATTCCAATGGGAATGATTTGTTGTAGATTTTTTTTGTTTTTTTTTTACTTTTACTTCAGGTGGGTCTTCTTCATTTACTTCCAAAACCATGGGTGTAATTTCAGATGCCTCATCAAAAATATCACTCACAGGAAGAAGATAGTTAGGATCCTCATATTCATCATCTGGTTTATCTAATTGTTCATTACTGTTACAGGTCGCATGTGCAATTAAACGCTTGATAAAATATTTATAAACTATTAGTACTGTAAAATAATAGTTATTTTCACCCGCATGGCAAGAAGGACCATACAGTCCTTCCTTCAGTTAACTAGCCCAGTGCCCAGCTGGATCATATAGTCCTGTTTAGAAATCTAATAATAAATATTAATAAAAATGAGTTAACTGACAAAAGCAGGTGTCAGTGCCTTCTGCAAGAACATAGCTATCATATGTAATATATTAAAATAGTTATCTCACCTTGGTTAGTAGCCATAATGGCCTAAATAGGTACATTTTCACAGTTAGAAGTAACGTACGAATGCATGCACACTCACAGCTTCCCAACAGCTGACTAAACCATGTGCGACCAGCTGTGAAACGACGGCATAACATGTATTAAATGCATTCTAAACAGCATCAGTGCCCTCTCAAATGCAGTCACTAGTATTCTAAACAGCATCAGTGCCCTCTCAAATGCAGTCACTAGTAATAAGCTCTTTTTTGAAAGAGGACCATACAGTCCTTCTAGGCATTAAAGGGTTAACTTTAACTTTTCAAACTTTAAACTGATTTAAAAAATTGTTTTTAATTGTTTTTCAAAAAACAAATTAAAACAACTGAAATGCTCACAAAGAACCTTAGCCAAGGTCCTGAAAAATTCAAAAACTAAAAAGCAAGAGTTAAGTTAACACTCATTCTGCTTTAAGATTATCATTGATTTGCTACTTGACTAATTTTTTATGCATTTTTATAATTCATTGTTTTGCTGTGTTCTTAATAATATCTGCATAACTAAACACCATGACATTGTGCTTGATTTGTTTCAACTGCCACAAAAAGATCATTAAAAAAACAAAAATTTATATTGATAAATAGTTTTGCAGCTAAAAATAAGAAAAAGGGTAAAATTCTAGTTATTTGTTGGACAAGTGTTTTGTCAGTAGTCAACAAACAAAAGAGTGTTTATAAGAAATTTTTGCAACTATAATTGCATGTAGTTATATAGAAATCAAATATAATTTACTTCTCATTATATCCTCTTTTGGTTTTCTGTATACATCTCAATCTGTCTGTAACCTGATTACATGAAACACAAATGGTTTCTGAAAAAAATTTACCTTAACAATGCTTTAACTTTGCTCTCAATGACATAACAATTGCATGATAAGATGAACAGGTGAGCTCTCCAGGATACTCTTAACCACAAAGTCCATCAGATTTAAGTCTGGTGAAGAAGGAGGCCATAATTCCTAAGTCTGAAAACTTGCCATATTTTTGTTGCACCACTCTTGGACAAGATTAGCAGTGTGGAATGTAGCTCCATTTTATTGGAGAATAATACCTGGTTCCCTAAATGTTGCATTGATCATAGGAACTAAGTGTTCCTCCAACAAGTACATATATTAATATCTGAATATAAAAACTCATTTAAAAAATGGCTCTATAGTCTACCAGGTGTTTCAGATAAAAAAAAAAGCAAAACATTTCCGCATATCTTGATAGGAGTTCAACCTAATTTCTCTCATTTTTTCTATTTCCAGAATATCCTTATCTTGACTTTCTAATTTTTACAAACAGTTAGTAATTATTCTTAAAATAATGGTTGTAACACTCAAAAGAGAAAAGGTGGTCATTCTTCTATGTGCCAGGCACAAGACTAATGACATCATTGCCCTTGCTGGTGTGTCTCGTAGCCTCGTGGATATTGTAAAAAAACTTCTAAAAACTAGTGCTCCATTTGACAAAAGGTCCAGGAAGCAATTTTTAATTTTGTACCCAAGAAATTGTAATCTACATATTTTCAATCTATCAAAAATCTAAATTTTTTTCTTTGCTCAAAAAATTCTCATTCAGCTCTTTACAGTTCAATCATATTTATTTTTCTGTACATTTGCAAATCAATCATATTTATTTTTTGGTACATTTGCAAACGCTATATATGAAACAGATTCGTTTGTTTATTATCTTAAAAAGTCGCTAAAAAAAAGCTTTGCCATGACAACTAACATGGAGTGCTCCTTGATCGCTCCAAGAGCTGAGTGATAGAATTTTTATGAGCAGAGAAAAAATTTTGGATTTTTGATCAGTTGAAAATATGTAGATTACGATTTCTTGGGTACAAAATTGAAAATTGCATCCAGGAAACCAAGAACATGCACTGTCAGAACCCCTAGACTCCTTTCTTGCCTCAAAAAGAGCATTAAAGCAACACCAATTAAGTCAATAAGAGCACATGTCAAGGATCTGAGCATCTCCCTTAATTCTGTCCAACGTGCAGTGCACAACAACCTTAATGGGCAGTCCCTTGTGAGAAAGTGCATCCCATTGCTCTCAGAGAAAAACATTACGACCTGTCCAAAGCAATAAAGAAGCCTCATGAATCACTTGAAGCATGCACATTCAGGCAGGATCATCTTCTTTTAGGATGAAAAAAAATTTCTGCGTTGACCCAGTTCGTAACAGTCATAATGACTGGTACATCCATTTGAAAGACTTAGAAGTTGATGAAGATGTTTTCACAGCTGCTAAGTTTATTACAAAAACGGAACACCCAGCCTTGCTGATGTTCCTTGGTGCTGTGGCAAGCATGAGTGAAGCTTCGCTGCCGATTTGGTTCCCAACCGGATTTCACCTTTCTACATCAACTACCAGGAAGCTCCACAAAAAAACTCTGATTTTGTGGATGAAAGAAGTTGCACAGAAGCACAACAAGGACTTTATATTCCAACAGGATGGCACACCAGCCCACACAGCACGATCAACACAGGCGTGCCTGAGAGAAGCTGACATCGATTTCTTGCAGAAGAACATGTGGCCACCATCATCCCCTGATCTCATCCCCCAAGAGAAAAATCGAGGCATATTAAGAGCATGGCATGCTCAAAATGACACAGCAGTCTGATTGCCCTCAAGAGGTCAGTAAACCATGCCTTGAAGCCAAAGGTGGACTAATTAAATGAATTATTTTAACTTCGTAAACAGCTTATTATGTTTCAATTGTTTAGTTTGAAATTAATCTTGATTTGTATCACTTAAAATACAAATAAATAACTATATACTATAAATATCTGATCACCCTGTAATTCAAAACAAAGTTATGTAGACCTACTCAGCATTTTTATAAAATTTTCTCAAAGTAAAATATTTTTTAAAAGATTAGCTTTTTAATTACCCACTGTTGAAATTTTGCTATAGCCCTACTGTTGTTAAGCTAATATGCGGAGTTTCACATTACAGTGGTGTTTAAGGGTTCCTGCCCTTGATTAAAGTAAGCAACAAATAAAAAATTTGGTCTTACCTTGTCTTCTAGAATACTAGTTTCCATAGCTTCATCTAAAAATACAGTATGATGAAAAAGATTACGACAAACCTTATAAATATATGCACTTTCCCTAACCTTCCCCATTCATCAGATCCAAATCATCATCAAATTTAAAATCTGAAACAAAAAGATATTATTGTCAATCATTATAAATTGGCAAAACCTGTGGAAAATATATTTTGTAGTAAAGAAAGAAAAATTAATATTGTTATCTATTGTCCATGCAATTAAAGGCTGCCAGAATTTTCTACTAACTATTACCTATGGTAGAATTTTCTAATAACTTGCTAGAATTAACCATTGCATAAAAGTCTTTTAAACAACATAAACACAGAAAAAATTGTTTCTTTTTTTTTTCTTTTTTTTTCTTTTGCTTATATTTTCCATTTATTTTTGTGAAAAAATGGAAAATTAGAATGGAAAACAAACAAAATGAATCAAATGGCAAACGTTTTCTTATTTCCCAAGTCATCAACAGATCTGTATTTGCTGTTTACCTCACAGACTGAAACTGCTTTTTCCAAAATAGAATCTACAAGTATATTTTGATGTTTAGTCTATGCTTGCTCATTGGAAAACATTTTTTTCAAAATAAGTGACCAACTTAGTCCAAAAGTAAGATCCATTTTCAATTTTTTAAAAACTCTCAATCAACTACAACTCAAATTCTGTGGAATAAAATTTCAAGAAATCTTACAGTACAAAAACGTTAATTAAATAAAACACATAAATTGACCATAATTTACACTTTCTTTTATGGAGCTAATGAGTGACATGTTTCATTAAGTTGTTCACCACCTTTTAATAAATACTTTGTTAATGACATATTTCAGGCAAGTTTACAGTATTTGTTTTCCAGCATAATTTGGCCCAAACTTTGTCTCAATGATGCTCATATTATCTTAACTTTTCTTAACTTAACTTTGCAAAAATTCACTCAAGAGCCATAATTTAAAGTCAAGATGAGGATAGGTGTTTCAGTCTAAGGCAGCAGTTTTCAACTGGTGGGCCATGAAGCTGTTTTTAATGGGCCACAGAACATAAATCAGAAGGAAATCTATATGAGACATGTAAAATGATGACATCATGATCAAAAAATTAAAAGCAAATTCCAAGTGAAGGTCTTTATTTCTTTTTTAGAGATCATTATATTTTGAGATGAAAATTGAAAAATTGCGTATACATTCTAAGTGAAAACTTTTTTTTTAGTGATCACTAGATTTTTGTGACAGAAATCATACCAAAGTGGGTTATTACGCTACCTTGGGTTAGAAAGTGGGCCATGGTATGAAAAAGGTTGAAAATCACTGGTCTAAGGAATTTCAAATAAATTTTATTAAGTTTTAAATGTATACGGGGAAGATAATGTTAATTAGTAAAAATTTTTTTTACAAATTTGCTTAGTTTAAACTTTGGGCTTCCAACATCCCTACAAAAGGATCTAACCCCAAACTGCTGACATCCTTAGCAAAGGATCAATATCATTCTCTCTTCCACTCTTTGACAAATACTGACTCACTGTTGTCCTAAGCATCTATTATATTTATTGTTAATTGAAAAATAGAATTGAAAACTTATTGAGATGATGCTTGTCTATTTACCATTATTATTATCAAGAAATAAAAAAGCACCAATGCAGAAGCCTAAGAATTAAGGCTGAAATTTTTCAGTAACTAAATTATAAAATCAAATTTATTATTTGTTAAATTTTGCACACTATTGCTCATATCAGCCAAATAATGTTGTACCACATGCAATAGCATTTTATACTTTTAAGTAAGCTTATTTTTTTCAAGTAGCTTTAAAATTTGTATGAATCTTTTAATTTCCACAAAAACGTTGTGTCTAAAACTTATAGAACCACAATTGTTTGTGAAATGTGCTTTTTAAGGCAAAATAAACTATTATTTGTAGACCAATTTTTGACTAAACAATGGATAATCTTCAGACTTTGGCATCACCACAAAGCTATCATTATGCTTAACTTAACTTTGCTTGTGAAAATTTAGACTGTAAATGATTCTGCAGTAACTCAACTTGACTTTACTTAAGCACAAAAGCATTGTAAAGTGCCTTAATGCAATACTCAAGTGACTCTCTGTTGGTTCAGTTAGAAGAAAGTTCGGGTGTAATAAAATAAGGAATAAGGTACATGACGGAGTAAGTATTGTTTATAAGTGGTTAAAGGTTTTTGTTATTATTGGTAAATTATTTTGATAAATATTTAAAACAATGGCGAATTAGAAACTTGATGAAGTAATGGAACTGTTGAACAAGGTCAAGGAAAGACAGGATAAGTATGAAAAAGATTATTTAAAAAAAGACCAAGATACTGCTTCTTGTAATTGTTTTGCAGGTGAAAAAGAAAAAATGGAACAGCATCAAGAACTTATGAAATTATCAACTATTATTGATTCTATTAAAGTTGAAGTTGGACAGTTGGCAGAAATGGTGGAGAAACAGGAACAATATCTAGATGACTTAGAGCAATATGGAAGATCTAATTGTCTCATATTGCATGGGAACAATATAGATCACAGGATAAGTAGCATGGATGTTGAGAAGTATGTACTAAATATATTAAATACCAAATTAGATTTGCCTACTAGTATTAGTGACTCTGATATTGATATTTGTCACCCTCTTCCTTCTAAAACCAACAAAAAACCAATTATTATTAAATTTGTTTGCAGGTCAATAAGGAATATGGTATACTCGCATAAGAAGAACTTGAAAACATCGAATGGACCCAAACTATCAATTACTGAGTCATTAACCAAAAAAAGACTAAAGATTGTGGAGGAAGCCAGAAAGGTATTTGGTTTTGGCAATGTCTGGAGCATGAAAGGTATTGTATACTGTTCATTCAAAGGTAAGAAACAAGCTATCAATAAACTATCCGATATTAGTAAGATAAGATTTTCTTCTTAATTAACTAGTAATTTTAATAATCAAATTAATACAGTACTTGATTTAACCTTACCACGACACATCATAATTTTCTTTATATTAACCTTAGCTTATCTTTATATAACTATTCATTTTATACATCTAAAATCAATTTAAAATTTGTGTTTTATTTATTTGTATTTTTTTTACTTTTTGTTTATTTTATTACTTATTATTAATTATTTAGTTTAATTTTTTTTGTTTTATATATATATAATTACTCATTTGTGCAACATAAATCTTAAGTACGAGGGTCAGTCAATAAGTAATGAGACTTTCTCAATTACTTTGGTGTTCTTGGAGTTATGCAACTGAAATTTTATGTGATGATTATGAATGGAGTTGTCATCTTATTTACAACAAAACTTGTTTATTTTCAGATTACTGTAGGTGTGACGATAAATTGAAATGACTACTAGGCTAGGAAACAGCTCATGCTTGGAACAAAGAGGAGTCATCAGATTTCTGTTGGCAGAGAGTGTAAAATCATGTGAGATTCTGTCTAGAATGCAAAGACAATATGGTCCTTCCTGTATGTCTAGAGCAAACTTCTACAAATGGGTGCAAGCATTCAAAGATGGACGCGAAAGCATTACTGATGATCTGAGAAGTGGAAGACCTGTGGATGTCTCTACCCCAGAAGCAGTACAGGCAGTTGAAGACCTGATCAAATCTGATAGAAGGGTCACTTTAGATGAAATTGCTACAAACTTGGACATCTCCCATGGCACAGTGTACGCAATTGTGCGTGAGAAGCTGCGTTTTTCAAAAGTCAGCTGTCGCTGGGTTCCAAAGATGTTAACGGATGATCACAAAATGCAGCGCCTGATGGCTTCCAGAGCATCACTACGCAGATACAGAAAGGAGGGAGATGTATTTCTATCGAGAATAGTGACAACTGATGAGACCTGGGTTTTTCATTATGAACCTGAATCGAAACGACGATCAATGGAGTGGAAGCATGTTTCTTCCCCAGTGAAGAAAAAATTCAAATCTCAGAAAAGTTTAAGGAAAGTCATGCTCACTGTGTTCTGGGACAGAAATGGGCCGATCACTATCAGTTTCTTGGAAAGGGGCAATACTGTGAACTCAGAGAACTACTGTGAGCTGCTAACTCAAGTGAAAAAAGACATTAAGAACAAACGGAGAGGACTTCAATCAAGAGGTGTGATTCTCCTTCAGGATAATGCAAGGCCCCACACAGCAGCAAGAACCCTAGCCAAAATTGAAGATTTAGGCTGGAAACTTCTAACACACCCACCCTACAGCCCAGACCTTGCACCATCTGATTTTCACCTCTTCGGCCCACTCAAAGAGAGTATGAGGGGAATTCACTTCCAGACTGATGAAGAAGTGAAGGCTGCTGTGAGCAACTGGCTAAGGACCCAGTCCACGGAATTCTATGCCAAAGGAATAGACAATCTAATATCAAGATGGAACAAGTGTGTTGCAAAGGAGGGAGACTATGTTGAAAAATAAAAAAGCATTTTTTGATTACCAGTCATTGCAAACTTGAGTTATTAAAAAAGTCTCATTACTTATTGACTGACCCTCGTATTATGACTTTGAAAAAACTTGTATGTCAATTTTGCCAAAAAACAATTAGAAAAGACTTTGTGCCTATTCAATGCCAAACATGTTTAGCTCACTTTCATAAAAAATGTGCTAAAATACTTAAGAACCAAGCAATAGCCTCAAATAATTTTTACTGTAAATGTAATTGTTATGAACATAAAAATTCCCTTATTTCACATAATTCTGGTAAAGAAAAAATTGTAAGTAGTTGACCTGAAAAATATGTTAATGCTGAAAAATTAAATTCAATCTTTGTTGATGACAGTAATTCTGAAAATAAAGAACATGATAACTTAATTGGCCCAAATAGTCATCACTTTCAAGAGCAATACTTGGAAATTCAATCTACAAAATCATTGATCTTTAATAAAAAAATTTGTAATAGTTTTCTTATTATTTGTGTTAATATTAGGTCACTATCCAATCCTTTAAATTTTAGTAAATTAGAAAGCTTTGTTCATAATCTAAACCCCAAACCAGACATAATTGCTGTGACTGAAACATGGATTCAGAATAATTCATCTGGCCCATACTGTAATCTTGAAAATTATAATTTTATCTCTAACAGCAGAAAAGTTGCCAAGGGTGGTGGAGTTGGTTTGTATATTAAAAATTGCCATAAATTGAACCTAATTGATGAATTGACAATAATGAATAAAAAAATTTTTGAATCAATTTTTATAAAAATTCAATTACATAATGAAAATTTATTCTGTGGTAACATTTATAGATCTCCTTCTAATGACAATCATTTAAATGAAAACTTTTTGAATAATCTTTACAATTGTATCCATAATAGTAATGAATCACTAAACAAATGTTTTATCACTGGAGACTTTAATTATGATTTATCAAATCAAGATAATGAACATGTATGCAATTTTATTGAAATGATGCTTGAAGGTCATTACTTCCCAGTTATTAACAAACCAACTCACATCACAGATACAAGTGCAACAGTATTAGACCACATCTGGACAAATTTACACCAACAGCAAATAAAATCTGGAGTCATTTTAAATCCACTTTCTGACCATCTACCAGTATATATGTGTTTTAATCTTAATAAACAGAATTTGTATAGACCTCAACAAAAAAGATCTTTTACCCCCCAAAGTATAACCAAGTTTAATGAAATGTTAGAAAATATTGATATTAATGCAATACTAAATGAAACTAATCCTAATTTAGCATTTAAATTATTAATGGACAATTACAAATCTACTTTTAACTACTGCTTCCCTTTCATCAAGCAAAATATTGAAAACAAAAATAAACAGCCATGGTTTGATAATGATCTTTATTTATTAATGCTTAAAAAAACAAGTGTTTCAAAAAGTTTCTGAAAAACAGGAGTGTTTTAAACAAAGCAAACTTCAATAAAGAAAGAAATACATACAATCGCGCCTTACAAGAAAAAAAACAGAGTTATTTTAAACAAACATTTAAGAAATTAAGTAATAATTTAAAAGAGACCTGGAAAAATATAAACAAACAATTAGGTAAAGTTAAATCATCAGTATGTTCTTCCATATCCATAAACAATAATTTGGTAAATGACTCTCTCCAGATTACTAATTATTTTAATAATTACTTTGTCAATGTTGCAAATAATTTAATATCAGATTTACCCCAAACATCTCATAGTTTTCAAACATTTATGCAATCTCCCACATTGAGCACACTTTATCTCTATCCAACTAGTTTAACTGAAATAAAAAAATTAATCAGTGACCTTCAGCCTAAAAAAAGTACTGGCATTGATGAAATTCCCTCAACTATTTTAAAAAGCACACCAGACAATATGTTAATAGCTCTGACACATGTGTTTAATCTTTCGTTAGCTTGTGGTGAATTTATCTCTGACTTTAAAACTGCAAAAGTAGTACCAATTCATAAAAAGGGTAGTGTAACTAATGTATGCAATTATCGCCCAATCAGCTTACTTTGCTCAATGTCAAAAATATTGGAAAAGTTAATGTACAATTGTGTAGTATTATTCTTAAAAAAACAAAACTTTTTTTATAAATATCAATTTGGCTTTAGAAAAAATCACTCAACTAGTCACGCAACTTCATTATTAATTGAAAATATTGCTGAAGCTTTTGAAAACAAAGAACATGTACTTGGCATATTTCTTGATCTATCTAAAGCATTCGATACCATTGATCATAAAATTTTATTATCCAAATTATGGCATTGTGGAATTCGTGGTGTAGCGCATGATTGGTTTTGTAGCTATCTTAGCAACAGAAAACAATTAGTTGAAATAAATAATATCTGCTCCAATACTAAGTCAATAAAATATGGTGTCCCTCAGGGTTCAATTTTAGGTCCTTTACTATTCTCAATTTATGTAAATGATTTAAATAATTGCTTAACCTTAGGAAAATGTATTATGTACGCAGACGACACTAACATATTTTTAAAAAGTAATTGCTATGAAACCTTATATGAAGCTGCAAATAAGGAGTTAGGGAACATAGATAAGTGGCTTCTGGCAAATCAGCTATTTCTAAACACTGACAAAACACATTATGTGATCTTTCGCACACCCAAAACAAAGCCTCCCTCAAAAAACTGACAATTTCAATTAGAAATAAATTTATCTCTCAGCAACCAAAAAAGAAATTTTTGGGAATAATATTTCATGAACATTTAAGTTGGAAATTGCATATGAACTTTGTTCTACGAAAAATCTGCGTAAGTTATGGTACTATCAAAAAAATTTCAAAACACTTTGACAAAAAAACTTTGCTTGTATTGTACGAGGGTCAGTCAAAAAGTAATGAGCCCTGTTAACTTTAACCGCTTTAACCTTCATATTTTTTCTAGAAATTTTAAGGGTGTTTAGTAAATTTACTGCTTTAAAGATAAATTGTAAAAAAAAATTGTTTCAACGTGTCCACTTTTGGTATTGTGTTTTGGAAATGACGTCATCACTGGATGTCCGTCAGAAGCAGAGAGCTGTGATTGAATTTCTTGTTTCGGAAGGGGAGCCACCAAAACAAATTTTCGAAAGATTGGTAAATGTTTATGGAGATGCTTCATTAGCCTACAGCACTGTGAAAAAGTGGGTATCCAGGATTAAACACGAAGAAGATGATCCAAGTTTGAGTAGCCTCCAGGACAGACCAAGAAGTGGAAGACCATCTTCTGCAGTCAATCCTGGAAACAATGATAAGGTTGAGAAATTGATTAGAGATGATCGCAGAATCACTATTGATGACATTGCTGAACGTGTTGGAGTTAGCCATGGAAGTGCTGTGAATATTGTTAATGAGCTAGGCTTTGCAAAGGTTTGTGCCAGATGGGTTCCGAGGCAACTTTTGGATTTTCACAAGCAAGCCCGTTTTGAAGCTTGTTCGGAGCTTATTGAGTGTCACAGAAGTGACAAAACTTTTCTCAGCTGTATAGTGACAGGAGATGAAACCTGGGTTCATCACTATGAACCTCTGTCGAAAAGATCATCCATGGAATGGCGTCACCCCACATCCCCAAGAGCCAAGAAATTCAAAAGTCAACGTTCAGCTGGAAAAATTATGGCAACTGTGTTTTGGGACATTGAAGGAGTGATATTGGTAGATTTTATGCCTAAAGGTACTACCATCAACTCAGATGCTTACATTGACACTTTACGCAAACTGAAAGCGAAACTGAGAAGAGTACGACCTCACCTGGACATGTCTAAGGTCTTGCTGCAACACGATAACGCCAAGCCCCATACCAGTCTCAAAACTCGTGAAGTGATTGCTTCTTTTGGATGGACGACGGTAACCCATCCCCATACTCACCCGACCTGGCACCATCTGACTATCATCTTTTTGGACCATTGAAAGAAGGAGTTAGGGGGCAGCACTTCACTAGTGATCAAGAAGTCAAGCACGCTGTAAGAAACTGGTTAAAAATGCAGCCTGCTGACTTTTACAAGGCTGGCATAGTGTCCCTTGTTCATCGATGGACAGTTGGAATTGAAAAGTGCGGAGATTACATTGAAAAGTAGAACTGAGATCTCCTATCCCTGGGCTTTCTTTTGATGTATGACTTTTGATTTTATTGCAACAAATATGGCCAGGAGAGACTTGGGCTCATTATTTTTTGACTGACCCTCGTATAACTCCCTGATAATCAGTCATATAAGATATTGTATTACAACTTGGCATATTGGTAATAAAACCACAGCCTCAAAAATTCAACGAATTGCTAATAAATTCATACAATTAACATTTGGATTACATCATAGAGCTAACGTTACTGACATCTTGCGAAACAACAACATAATGACAATTGATCAAATAACCGAATTAGAAATAACTTGTTTTATGTACAAATATATAAAAGGCATGTTACCACCATGTTTTGATCATTTTTTTCAAAATAACCTGATAAGCGACAAATTTACTAAATGTACAAGAAGCCAGTCCAAATTCTATCCTTCATTTTGTAGATTAAATGTAACTAAACAATCTTTAAGATACAGAGGTCCTCTTGCTTGGAATAAAGTCCCAACAAGCATTAAACAGATAAAATCATATAGTAAATTTCGTACAGAATTTCAAAAGCATCTTATTGCAACGTAATTTTTAATGGTAATAGACTTAATAAATTTTAAAACTTCTGCTGCTGGTTTTTTATGTTACAGGTAACTCCACCAAATTGTACAAAGAAATTGAAGGTGATAAAAGCCCGATGCAACTTCAAAGGCAACATCCAGATCATTTCCGTGCATCCAGTTCGATGAAAATTCACATAATTTAATTATTTTGCACCTATTCTTGTTCACTATTTGTATGTTCTATCTTATGCATATAAATTTTTTTTTTTTTGTCCAGCCATATGCTTTTGAAATGGTCCTTTTGACCCGTGGCAGGATTTCTTTTGGTGGGTTTCTTTGCCTGCCTAACCCTTTTGGTCCAGATCCTTTTGGTCTTTGAGTTTGTTGTTTCTCCCACCCATGATTACACAACATTCTCTGACTATGGCTCAGATGTGTGTATTAATTATCTTCTTTTCGCTTTCCTTTTCTTATTAACATCACATCGCTTTGTTCAAAGGTACAGCGACCATGCACGACCATGCAAGCATGACGTTGTGCATGTAATAATGTACTTCGTTTAGTCGCTGCTTCCTTATTCACAATCTTTATTTCTGCATGCACTATGATTAATTTCAAGTTGATTGTGAGTAAAAATGAAATAAATAAATAAAAAATAAAGATGTACCAGCAGTATAAAAACTCTCAAAAGAATACAATACCCAACAAAATGACAAATTTATACACACAAAAAACGGCAGGCACAAAAATCAGATGCAATTGACTGGTGGAGATATGGCAATCAACTTGTTGGCTTTCCTGCTGCTGTTCTAAAACATTGCAAACTTTACTGTAAGTAAAATGCATGTTGCGACCAGTTCCATTCAAAATCCACAATAAAAAAATTTTTCATCAAGATATTTACTTTTATGTACAAGGCACTGAGTGGTTAGATAAGCTGACTAAAGTTTAAACAAAAAGAAGGCTGGAGCAAAACTACATAAAAACATTAAATTAAAGGGTTTGCATTTTTCCTATTTTAAATTAATCTATCTTATTAGCCCCCATAAGGCCTAAGTGCAAGAATATTTTGAAGTCATTAAAAATGTAAATATCAACCTGCATTTATTCATCACTTCAAATTACAAATCTCAATTCAGGATCATGAATGTTCAAGATTTGGTCATTCAGGATTCTAATTTTTATAATTTTGACGTTCAAGATTTTGTCATTCAGGATTGTGACCTAAACCCACAGTTGACTATTTTGCTTTGCAGCTTTAAGTATTCTTTCTTTCATCACTAAAAAGTCACAAGAGAGAAGCTAGTACTTTCAAGCTTTTAACCAGCTGAGTTTTTGTTGCACAGGAGCACAGTCTTTCCCATTTCATCTACAAGTGATTAAAATATACTTTTCTGCACAAATCTCAACTACATCAAAGATTTGAGAGGTTGCAGGTAAATGCTGATGGCAACAAAATAGTTAATGTCTACAAAACTCCACCAACTTGATTGCATGACAAGTGTTTCTTGGTTTCTTTCACCCCTGCCTCTACAATCCAACAACTCCAATTGCTCACATGCTGAGGTTACTGACATTAACTTGGTCCAAAATTTATGACATAAAAATTTATTTACAGAGACACATCAAAATGGCCTTGCCCAAAACAGCATGAATCAAGCTCTATCATCTATGACCTATTGTTTCCATTCAAACATGATCAAATGAGCCCTCATCCTTTTATCAACTGTACCACACACCAAACAAACTTTATATCATGTTATATAAGTGTGCTACTGCACTCATTTATTGGAAATTTAAGGAACACAATGTTTGACATTATGATGAAATAAAACCTAATATCATTTCAACACCATTGCTGGAAAATCTGATTTTAATAGTGGAACAAAAAAGATAAACCATCAGCCACAGAATTGACTGTATCTGACTTTAACCTTTATTTTACTGCTTATAGTTCTGCTGGTTGAATTTTTATGAATTTTACATATTTTGCCATTGCAGTGATAAATAACCTTTTCACAAAGTTTTAGGTTCGTAACAAGTTTTTACCAGAAGTTACATCATGGTCCCTTTGTGAAACATTGGAGGGTTACTATGATAAATTTAGAAACAATTTTTGCCATCCTCCCCATGGAGACAAATGTTGCATTTTGTGCACATACTTCTTGAATTTTTTTTGCACACTTTACATTGATCTTGGTTTGTTGCGGGTCCAAGGAAGTGGTTTAATCCATTGAAGCATACATCCAGTGGTAGTTCAGCAGCAACACTACTTTCTATTTCATGGTGTTGTTGAACTTTAAGTAGGCACAGTGTCACTTGCCTTCTAAAATTGATGTCAGTTATTTTCTTATCTCCAATGTGACAGTGAATCTTGCTTGGAGCAACAACTATAGTATTGAGAAGATTGACAAAAAGTGGCCAGTACCATTTTTTACCATGTATTGTTAGGCAGTAAGCTTCCAACAAGCAATCCATGAGATTGATGCCCTCATCCCTTTATTATAAGAGTTAAATGAGTGAGGTTGTGGTACTTATTTTACACCTCTCTTTACCCGGCACTTAACCTTGTGAACTGGAGTGTGACTTTCCCACTTGCTTGCAATCATCATAACTGAAATGTCATGCCACTTAGCAATATAAACAGTCTTACCACAGCAATACACAAAATAACCTATGCTCCTATTTTGAAGCTATTTTGAGCTGATCATCTTTTGATTGGCACCTGCTGTTCTGTTTTCTCTTATTGTGCTAGTCGCTTGCACATCAATCTTTGCTAAATCAGACATCAAACTACAACTTGTAAAAAAGTTATCGAAGTACAACTCATGCAGCAAAGCATTGGAATTTGCAATGATAACATCAACCATGCTGTTAATTATGCAAGATCCTAAAGGTTAATCTTGCAACTTTTTCTTCTTTTCTTGATAAATCTTTATGTTGTATGGATAACCATTGCTGCCGCATAAGCACCAAATCTTAAAACCAAAGCAAATAGGTTTTCCTCCAATAAACATTTTGGCACTGTTCCGACCAAAATAAGGTATCATAGATTCATTTACACTTAAAAGTTGGTTGAATATGCCAAACTGAATTAGGTTTCGATTTAACATCATAAAGTGGTGCTATTTTACTCATTTTGTCCCCTTTTGTTAAGTTTTGGTTATCAGCAAAGTGGAGATACTTTTTTATTTCATGATACCTGTTCCTGCTCATTGTTGCCTTGACCAATAATGGTGCTCTTCAGGTAAAGAATGATACCCTGAAAGTAAGAGTATACCTAAAATCTTGCAGATTTTTTTGCCTGTAACATAAAAATTAGGATTATTTTTATTTTGATTTCCACACAAATTCGTTTGGCAAACAATTTGATAGATCATCTCCTCAATAAACAAAAATCTTCAAATCTCAATTGATGAGCTACTATCCAGGTTGAGAATATGATCTCTCAAAATACTGGAATTGTCATCAATCAAAATTGTTTTATCAAAGTTATAACTTTTTTTTCGATTTGGAAATCCTTTCTTCCTAGTTGATGGTAGAGCCATTTCTGATTCTTCATCACTTTCAAAGTCTTCCTCCACTTCAAGTTCTTCAGCTGGCTCAAAAATTTCTTCCATACTGTCAGCAACATCTTCAACATTGCTCTTCAGGCAATCTGAGTCCCTTGCCTCAGGTGGCAATACAACAACATTGACTACATTTTTTTGTGTTTTCTATAGTTTCATTGACTTCTGCCAACATTGATACATGGATTACCTTTCTTGCATCATAAAAAGCTCTAGTATCCATGTTTGACCCAATTTTGTAAATTTTGCTGCTACTGTGCTTGAAACAAATTGTTGACAAATGTCTTCTTTGCTCATGGAGAATTTGAAAATAAAGCAACACTATTTTGTTATTTCTCGATAATTTGCTCTGTGACATCACAAAAATATGAGGAACAATGAACTTAATCCTAAAACAAATAAAATCTCGATTGACTGCATTGAAATCACAGCTGGATAGTTTTATACGAAAACTGCTGCTTTCCTAGTGAAAAAACAAAGGCCAATGTATTTTAATAGAAACCAAACTGCTTAAAATGAGAAGCACCAGACTCGAGTTTCGCTCTTATTAGAGCTCGTCAGTGATGCATATCTCACTGCAAATCGAACTCACTACGTGTTGTCTTCCAAGCAGGAGACAACACCACTAGACCATGCGAGCCCGACAACAGCTCGATCACAAGCAGCTGGAAATGATTCCTGGCTTTGCCGCGCAAGGAATACACAGAATCCACTGTGTGGTAAGACTAAGGCCGCACCTCATGACCGGGACTTACCCAACAAGCGTATGCGGTCATGAGGTGCGGCCTTGGTCTTACCACACAGTGGATTCTGTGTATTCCTTGCGCGGCAAAGCCGGGAATTATTTCCAGCTGCTTGTGATCAAGCTGTTGTCGGGCTCGCGTGGTCTAGTGGTGTTGTCTCCTGCTTGGAAGACAACACATAGTGAGTTCGATTCGCAGTGAGATATGCATCACTGACGAGCTCTAATAAGAGCGAAACTCGAGTCTGGTGCTTCTCATTTTAAGCAGTTTGGTTTCTATTAATATTCCTAAATACCTCATGTTGTTTATAATGCCAATGTATTTCAAGAAATTGCAATTGAAAATCAAAAAATCGTGTCTGGAAAACTGCCATTGTTCCACAAAGGAAAAAAAATTTTTCAGATAAATTTTACCCTACCCAATATCTACATGTATATTTTTGATTGCTTTTTACATATGGATGGGACCAAAGGTGACTGCTAAATACGATAGCACACTAGAAATGTTTTTAAAACGACAAAGATTTTTATAGATTTGTAAGTATGCCTTACACCAAAAATGTAATTTTCATAAAAATGATGATCACACAAATATTCATATGCACAAAGTGTTTTTCAGTAAGTTGGTCAATATGGCAAAACAACTCCTTAACACACAAACAACATTACACTATCTATAATTAATAGTAAGGGTGTTAAAACAGCTCTAAAAAATTTGTTCCCTTTGTGAAACAATGGTAAAAAAAAAGGTTAAGCAAATGTCCATATAAACTTTTAAAATATTTTAAATTTTACTTTCTTTTGTAGCACAGTTTTTTTTGATGGATGGAAGTGCAATTTTTTCCATGGTAATTCTAGCATTCTCTGAATCTTTCCAAACAACATTGCATGAATTATCATTGATCCATTCAATATGATGAGGATTTAAATTTCCAAAGTAACTGCAACAAATTTAAACACATTTACAGCAGTCATTTTAAAATTAGTTGAAAATAAATAAAAAAACATTAAGAACAAAATCTTTAAAATTGAACTCACACAAATATATCACTGGTACTCATTGACTTGACCCCAATCAAGTGAAGAGCTTCAAGTCGAACATATGTTTCATCATTCACTACACAAAACAATTAAAAGTATCATGTATCAAATTAAAAATAACAAAGTATGTATTAGTTTGAAAAACAAGAATGATCAACAACAAAAATTGGGCAAAAACTGCATTATCATTTAATCTTTGTTCTAATCTCAACTAAAGACTAAAAAAAATATTTGAAAAGAATACAGCTATACTTTTTAATTAATATTGAACAAAATTCAAAACTTTGAATAGATGTTTGGTGGTATAGAATTGAAGATTAAATGAAGTAAAAGATTTTTCTTCCCAAAGCTTTTCATCTGATACTCTTCAGGGGAAATCGTCAGAATAAAGCAGAAATGAAACCAAACTGGATTATAAAGAGGAAAGCAGAGTTCTCATTGGCTGAAAAAAAGTTAGCCAATGAGAAAAAAGATTAAGAAATTTTCAAAGAGTAGACAAATTCTTTATGTATACACAGAAGGGGATTGAGAGATTTAATGGAAGTTGCTTCAAGAGCAGAAAGGTGAAAAGAAGAGCAACCTTGAGTAAGAATAGAAAATTTTTTGTTGTTGTAGTGAAGAGCGCATTGGACGTTGTCAAGAAAATATTGACCAATGGAGGATTCGTGAAATTGTTGTGGGCATATGTTGGCCTTGCAAGAGTGGGAAAGACTTTGGCAGTTGTGTGAGGCAGGAGGGTTGATGGATCTAGGAATGTGTTGTTTAATTTGCTCTTTTAGGCATTGAGACATGCAACCAATGTACCAATATATGAGGAGCATTTAAAAAATATGCAGAATTCTCCTATGACAAGAGTGCCAGCAAAAAAACGTATTTTAGCATGCTAGCCATAAAAAGCATGTTCTTTGTGATTGAATAATTGCTATCACTCATTTTGCACTTGTAAATGAAGTTGTCAAGAGCTAGTTTATTTAAGGTAGTTTTTTAACCCATGGAGCATAAGGATTTCAAGGTCGTCATCGACGTTTGAAGGGTATCCACTCCAGGTCAGACACAAACAGGACTGGGGCCGAGGGTTTATCCTTTTACTACCCCAGACTGCTGCACTGCCTGGATCAGATGCTGGCAGTGATGTTTATTAAGCCAGCATCAAGTTTTGTCATCCAAAACCGTCAGACCGCGTGCTCCATGTGGTGCCCGATGTGTAGGGCATGCTGTTAGTACATGGTCTGCAATTTGCTCAGAGGCGCCACACTCGCAATTCAGTGAAGGAGTGAGACCCCATGGACGAATGGAATCGTCCAACACCAGTCCGCAGGTGGTTGAGCTTAACCCAAGCTGCTCGGGGTAAGCCCATCCAAACAGGCCTGGCACCGGTCTCGGGCACAAAAGCATGGAGCCTGGAAGCATTTTCACAATACTCCGCTTTCTATTTGTGATTTGTCCATTCAGAGGCGCGGATACCAAGTCTGGCAAGGTTGTCCAAAAGATTCCGCGCACCTGGCACAAACAGGCGCCTGGATCTTAGTCTCACTTGGTGATTATCTGAGGACCCATTCAAAAGACTATACAAGATATGATCGGGGTCCAGAGATCCACAATGAGCCAAGGAGAGTGTCGCTCCCATTTGGCGAAGCTCAGCTGGTTGGATGCCTGAGAGTACAGGTAGGTGGTCTGTTGGAGTGGGACGCAGGCATCCAGTAACTATGTGCAAGACGTCATTCATTATACTGTCAATGAGGTGAGTGTGAGCACTGCGACACCAGACTGGCACACAGTACTCAGCTGTTAAGTAGACTAGAGACAAGGTGGCTATGCATAGTGTTTTAGCATCAGCACCCCATCCCAAGCCCACGAGTCGCCTCAGCAGTGTGACGCGCTAAGATAGTTTTTGTGCAATGCCACTAATGGTGACAAAACATGAGCAATCTGTCCAGTTTTACCCCAAGGTAAGTAGGGGTTGGACAGAACGGTAAAAGTCTACCATTGTTGTAGACTTTTAGCTCACGTTTAGCTTCTCGGTTGTTTAAGTAAAAGGCTGCCGTCACTGTCTTAATGTGACTGAGCTTCAACCTCCAAGTCTGGAGATACGCTGACAGTGTGGACATGTCTTGGCTTAAGGTCCCCTCCAAGTCCTTCCAGTTTCCAGAAGAGTGCAACAATGCTAGATCATCAGCATAAGCAAACTTTCTGGAAATCGTGGAAGGAAGATCGTATGTATAGATGTTAAATAGGAGGGGAGCCAAGACCGATCCCTGAGGAACGCCGTTTTTAAGACGGCATAGCCTGCTTTGCTTGCTGTCACTGGTGTTAAGGGTGAAACTTCGATTTCAGACAAGCTCCATGATCATTTTGACCATGTGCTTATCCGGAAGTAGTCTCAGCAGCTTGCAGGTAAGACCACGGTGCCAGACAGTGTCATAAGCAGCTGTCAGATCGATAAATACGGCACCGGCCTTCTTTTTAGCCTCAAAAGAATTCTCAATGTTCTGGGTTAGCAGAACAACTTGATCTACGGTTGACTTCCCGCATCGGAACCCAGCCTTCTCTTTAGGGAGCAGTGGATCAATTAATGGTTCAACACAGGCATAGATAAGCCTCTTGAGGATCTTGTAGGGGACACAGAGCAGAGATATCGGTCGATAACTCTTTGAATCCCCCACAGGCTTTCCTGGTTTTGGGATTGCAACCACAAGCGCTCTTCTCCAGATCTTGGGAATTTTGAGTAAGCACAAACAAGAAGAAAGGAAGTCACGTAACCAGGACTTTAAAGCAGCTCCAGCATGGAGTATAAGCTCTGGGCAGATGGAATCAGGTCCCAGAACTTTACCTGGTTTTAAATGTTGAAGGGCAGCAGCAAATTCTCTCTGTGAAAAATTTCAGAGATATTTACTGTGTCTGGTGTTGTGTCCCTTCAAAGGTCAGACACTTCTTGATAGACAAGTTGAGGTTGAGATGACTTGCAATCAACAGCCTCATATTTCCCATTTCTAACCAGCTGAGATGCAATGAAACGGGACAGTGATGAGGAGAGTGTCGTGACCTACCAGTAAGGTTGTTCAAAATACTCCACACTTTTCGACTAGAGTGTGAGAAGTCAATGCTCCGAACTGCTTCGGACCATCGATCCCTCTGCTTTCTGTCAAGCTTGGAAAGCAGAGCTGTAGCAGCCAAACTTGAGTCGTCTCCCTGAGGAGACTGCAGAAAGGTTTATAGAGGGATTCACACTCTGCATCCCAACACGGAATATAGTTATTTCAATACCCACTTGGGATAGTCTTTTTGGCTGCTTTCTTAATGGTGTTACAGAAGTCCTGGTAAGCCGCATCCACATCAAGTGAATCAGGCGGCAACAAAGTCTTTGCGAATTTATTCATCAAAACAAAGTAGTGACTCCATTTGGCCTTGTGGAAGTTTCATCGCTTAACAGGCATGCTTGGCACTGCCATAGCAAACCTTGGTGGTGTAATAAGCGAAGGTCGATGTTGTGACCTGGGGAACTTGTCAAGGACACGTCTATCCAGTAAGAAACTGTTTGGACCTACGCTAGCAAAAGCTAGATCTGGATTGGTGCCAGTGTTCCAGCAGCTGGAATAAAAACTGGCAGTGTCCTTGGCATTATATAGGAGGGCAAGACAATTGATACTTGCCCTGCCAGCCAAGCACTCACCGCCCCAAGTGTTGTCGTCATAACCCCAGTCAGCATGACGACAGTTAAAATCACCAGCGTAAAGACAGGGGTGTGGAAACACTGGGAGATCCAGGGTTTGCAATCGCGTTGGCGGTGGCTTGTAGACGTTGACTATTCTATAGCCATCAATGTCCACACACAACCACTCGATCTCCGATGTTGGTGGAGATTGGTCCAAAAGCGTGTATCTCAGTTGCTCGTGGACAAACGTGGCAAGGCCATGCTTCCTGTTTAAAGAAGACCCAGCTAGTTGGTAGTTTGGAAGTACCAACTTCTCTGCATCAGTGCAGTGGGTCTCCTGCAGTAGGATGACAAGTGTCTCAGACTGCATGGCGAGGTGATGAAGAATGTTCATCTTGCTTGCAGTGAGGCCTTCGATGTTCAGTTGAAGAATAGTGGGTCTTCGGAACTTGTTGACAATGTGCCCTGAAAAGGGCAGTTTTGTCCTGTCATTGCCCCATCCTGAAAAGAACGTTTGCCGATTAGCAGACTTACACTGAACATCGGAATTGGTGGATACCCTTCCGTTTTGGTAGGTTCAGTTTCAGTCTGTCATTTTCAACAGGATTTCAAGGTAAGAACCAACATCAAATTTTTGGTAAAGCTTGGTTGGAAAGGAACAGAGATCATTCAAGCTCTGAAGACTGTTTATAAAGATAATGCTTCAAAGAAAACTTGTGTTTAGAAGTGGATTGAAAGATTTCGAGATGGTAGAGAAGCTGTTGAAGATGATAAGGGTCGTCAAAGACCAACAACCTCAAAAAACAATGAAAAAATTGATTTTGTTAGGAACCTAGTCAAAGAAGATGGACAATTGACAGTTTATCAGATAGCTGAGACTGTGGGCATATCAGTTGGTTCAGCTTATTCAATTCTGCATGACGATTTATGCCTCAGCAAGCTTTCGACGTGATGGGTGCCAAAAGTGTTGTGCCCAAATCAGCTCAATTTCAGAAGTGAATTGTCATCGGCGATTTTGCTCAAAATTGAAGCAGATGAAGGCTGCTTTTTTGATTGAATTATCACAGGAGATGAAACATGGGTCTACCAGTATGATCCTGAAACAAAACAGCAGTCCAAACAGTGGCTCCCATGTGGATCATCTGGCCCAATAAAATTCAAGTCTGAGAGGTCTGTCAAGAAGGTAATGGCAACTGTTTTCTGGGACTCTAAAGGAGTTGTGCTAGTAGACTTTTTAGTAGGTAAAAAAACTGTTACAGGCGCCTATTACATAGAAGTTTTAAGGAAATTGAGAGCAAAATTAGCTGGAAAGCGTCCAGGAAAACTCCATCGTGAAATTCTTTTCCATTTACAACAACGCCCCAGTGCATTCTTCTCAAATTGTAAGAGATGTTTTGAGAGAATTTCGGTGGGAATTGCTGCCACATCCACCTTATAGCCCATACATTGCCCCATCTGACTTTTTTTTATTCCCAAAACTCAAAGAACACTTGAAAGGCATTTATTTTAATGACACTAATGAGGCAAAGCAAGCAGCAAAAACATGGCTCACAAAATGGTCAGCAGATTACTTCAAAAATGGGATAAAGGATGGAAGCACCACCTGGAAAAGTGCATCAATCTTGATTATAAAGAATTATAAAATTCCACGTATTTTTTGAATGCCCCTGGTACATACTGATGTAACTATTGCAGTGGCACACAAACTGGTAAATAACATTTCTGTGATGATGGGAAGGTAACACGTCTTTCTTAATTTCAGGGAAGAGCTGTCAGGTGTTAAAAATGACACATGGTTTGATGGAGAAAAAGCAGCATTTCACAGCAGACGTAATCTGCTTTTCAAACTTCATCAAGACATTTTCTAATAGAATTGAATGAATTTTGGCAAGCTCTGGGTCCAGTTTGCTTTTAGAACAGATCATAAAAGCTCTATAAACAAGAGTACAAATTAGGTTGATTTTCCGTTTCTGGGGGCTAAAGGAGTTCCAACACAAATATTGGGTGGTGAAGGTGAGTTTTCTGTACACTGAAGTTAGAAATTCCGAATCATGCCTTTCTATTAAGACATCAAGGAAAGGGAGGGAGTAATTAGATTCCTTTTCATAGGTGAAGTGTAATGAGGGATGAAGGGAGTTCAGGTGAGAAAAGTGTTGCAGTCTTCTTTATTGTTGAATACAGCAAAAGTGTCGTCAATGTACTGGAAGTACACTAACGACCCTTTGGTGATGTTGAAAAGTTTTGCTTCTTGGTAGCCAAGAAAAATCTTTGCTAATGCTGGACCAAGCAGTGAGCCCATAGCAACACCATCAATTTGTCAATGCATGTTGTTATTGAAGCTGAATTCCACAGAGGTATGGCTAGCTGCATTAATTGTACAAAGGATGTTGCGTGAAAAACATGGCACCATTGAATGATGAAGTTCGAAAAGCAGATTACGTCTGCTGAGAAATGCTGCTTTTTCTCAGTCAAACCACATGTTATTTTTAACACCTGACAACTCTTACCAGCAATTACGAAAGATGTGTTACCTTCCCATCATCACAGCAATATTATTTACCAGTTTATGTGCCACTGTGATAGTCAGTACATTGGTTGCAGGTCTCAACACCTAGAAGAGTGAATTAAACAACACATTCCCAGATCCATCACCAACCCTCCTGCCTCACACAACCGCCAAAGTCTTTCCCACTCTTGCAAGGCCAACATATGCCCACAACAATTTCATGTATCCGCCATTGGTCAACATCTTCTTGACTCTAACTCGATGTGGTTAGCATATTGGAACTGCTGCCAGTATGCCCTTGCGGCTTAGCGGTGTCTTTTGCAGTTACACTGGTGGAACATTGTTTTCATTGTAAGAGCATTGAACCAAACCTGTTTTAAACACCCTATTTAGATATTGCTGTTTAATTGAATTGTATTATTTGATTGATTTTTGTATTTTACAAAAGGGAAACAAACTAAAAATCAAACAAATGAACCAAATTTTTCACTATGCTGCCAAAAATGGTATGTAGATAAGAAACTGTTAGTTTGGAGTACAAGTTGTTTATAGTTAAAATACATATTTGAAACAATGTACCTGGAACTGAAAGTTAACCACCAATCAAATTTGATAAAAAGTTCTATATTAAATTAATTAGTAAAACAAAAATCTGGTTTCAGACTCCTAAACTTTTTGAAATATAAATTTACAAATGCCTTTTTTCACATTAATTGTGATATTATCTTTTTTGCAATGTGAGTGCAATTAGTGTGGTTCAACAATGAATGCATTGGAATGCAGATCACTGCAGCCAGGTTTGATTCCCAAATGCAACATAAATGCTTTAGAATTAGGCCAAGATTAGCAAAATTAGAGCTAAAACTAAAAACTAAGATTACCTTCTTTCTGGTTTTATTAATAAAAATTATGTTTGCTTAATTACCAGAATATAAAGTCTAAAAAAGTTGAAGTTTAAAGTTGTCAAGTTGAAGGTTAAAGTTTAAAAAAATTGTCAGCAGCATAGTCAAGTGGTTAAAGCACCATGCTTATGATCAACATGATCTTGGTTCAAAACCCACTCGTGCCATTCTGTTGCATCCTTGGGAAAGACACTTCATGGCACTTTCTCCTACTTGGTGGTCTTGGCAAGCAGTTCTAAATTTCAATCATATCTCTATTAAATTACAAGTGGACAGCAATATCTTGGCATCTCCAAAGCAGGTTGGGGTAATTGCCTACCCTATGTATTAGCACCTCTGTTGTTTTCCAGCAAGCCAGGAGGATAAATATAGAGATAAAATAAAATAAGTTTAGTGTTGGCTGCTGGGACATTCCATGTCAACTCACACCCTTTTTGGCATTTTTTTTGCCAACCATCTACGATTTTGCTGAAATTTGGCATGTTTGTAGGTTTGGATGAGAAAATGTCTCAAACCAAATTTCAAGTTTCTAAATCAAATAATTTTTGATTTATGAAGGTTGAAAATTAGACACACAATTGCCGCTTGAACACCCCTGATTGAGCAAAAGTGGCCCTCCTGGCTTTATTTTTTGTTCAATTTCAAAGATGTTAATATCATTGGAAAGCTCTTTTCAGCAGCTTTCCTATGATATACATATCTTAAATGTATGTATATAAATAAAAAAGTTATCTTTTGTTGTGACCTTGACCTTGCATGAACCCAAAACCCCCACTCTAGACAAAAAAATTCTATCAGCATGCCAAAAATCAAAGTGGTATCTCTATGGGTTTTTAAAATATTTGCATTTTATTGAACAGGTGTGCCTAATGATGCAAATTTGTTGATATTTGTGCAATAAATATTTTCGCAACTTAGTCGATATTTTCAAATAAATCATTTTTGCAAGTTTTTTGTTAATTTTTTTCTAATTAAAAAATTTTTTAAAAACCCATAGAGATTCCACTTTGATTTTTGGCATGCTGATAGTCCTTTATGTGAGGAACAAAAATATTGAAAACATTTTTTTTTCTAAAGTGGGGGTTTTGAGGTCATGCAAGGTCAAGGTCACAAGATCATGACAAAAGATAACTTTTTTATTTATACACATACATTTGAGATATGAATATCATTGGAAAGCTGCTGAAAAGAGCTTTCCAATGATATTAACATCTTTGAAATCAAATAAAAAATAAAGCCAGGAGGGCCACTTTTGCTCAATCAGGGACATTCAAGCAGTGATTTTGTGTCTAATTTTCAACCTTCATATATCAAAAACTATTAAACTTGAAATTTGGTTTAAGACATTTTCTCATCCAAACCTACAAACATGCCAAATTTCAGCAAAATCGGAGATGGTCGGCAAAAGAGGGGTGTGAGTTGACATGGAATGTCCCTTCTGGCACAGGAAATCATTTTATACAAAAGATCCAACTGTGCTAAATTTTGGAGCAAGTAAGCAAAGAAAAGTAATAAAGGATAACATACTTAGTATTAAGTTGTAATTTTTTTTTAATCTCTATATTTATCCTTTTGACTCACAGGAAGCAACACAGGCACAAATTCATAGGACAATCAATTACCCCAACATGCATTTGAAGATGCCAAGACATTGGTGTCTGGTTGAATTTTTTATATTTTTTAGTTTCATAAATATATGACTGAAATTTAGAACTGCTGGCTAAGACTGCCATGCCAACCAGGGAAAGTGTCGTAAAGTTTCTTTCCCAAAGACGCAACAAAATAGAATAAAAAGGTTCTGCACCAATGCTGCTGACTGCTATGTAAGGTATTCTTTAAAAAATGGATTAGGCCAAGCAGTACAATGTATTCATTAAAAAATGATCAAAGATAAAACTGTACATTCTATTGGTGTTTGTTTTTCTGGGCATTATGGTTAAACAAAATATGATCCACTGCATTGAACAATGGATGAATCAAGAATAAAGTCTGTTTACAATGACAAAGATCTATGATTCAAACTTAGCTTTACCGTTAATTTAGCTTTAATCTTAACTTCCAAACCTCAGCTTGATTTTGTTAATCTTATCCTAATTTTTATGTGCTTTTTTAAAATCTGCATTATCATTGTCTAACTTTGAGAAAAGACATGTGACAATGGGAAATTGAAACTAGATGCAGCATCTGTATTTCAACACTACTATCATCACATCACACTAATTGCAACTACCTTGCATGAAATGATAGTATGAAAATTAATATAAAAATATGTTACCAGATCTTAGATTTTAAAAAATTTGTCACCTGATACCCAATTACTACATACAACCAATTCATAAAAGATAAAAAACATATGATAACAATATAATTACATGACAAGCTTTCATTATATTTCACAATTTTTTCTGTGTATTGCTTTGATTTTAGCAGAAGCTGCTCAGGGGTTTCACAAATCTTTTCTACATTTTCTTCCTTTAACAATGGGGATTGAAACCGTTGCTCCCGCATTTTTCTTTTCGTTTCAGCTTCCTCAAATGTTAATCCCAAATGAGCAGCATTCCCAACAAACTTGTTTTCATAAATTTTCTAAAAATATCACAGTAAATATATATACAGTACTGTATATATATATATATATATATATATATATAGCTTTAGATTAGCTTTTTCGTGTGTTTTTTCTTAACTTTTCATCTGCGTTTAGAATCACCTCCTGATGAGCCGTAAAGGCGAAACAGACTGTTGAGGTTTTAATAAAATCTCTTTTGTGGCTTTTGTAATTTAATATATATATATATATATACAGGGTGTCAAGAAAGTTCCCGATCCTAAACAAAATTATATAGGGCTAATGACAGAAGGTTAAATCAACAAAAGGTTTATTGTGGTGATAGAACAAAGCTCCATGAACATAAAAAAATCTGGTTTATTCAAAATGACCCCCATCTGTATCAATAACACGTTGGAGCCTCTGTCAGAAATTCTGACAAGCAGCACAAAGGGCATCTTGAGGAATTTTCTCCCATGCTCGTTTCAGGGAAGCTCGAAGATCCTCCAGACTGTTATTGGGTGAAGAACAGGCTTCTTTTTCCAGAATACCCCACACACAGAAATCCATACGATTGAGATCGGGCGAAGATGGTGGCCACAAATCTTTGGTCCAGAATGAAGGAAAGTGCTCTTTGCACCACTTCTGCGTCTTCTTTGATGTGTGAGAAGGCGTGCCGTCTTGTTGGAAGGTGAAGGACTTATTTTTGAACTTTTCCTTCATCGATGCGAGGGCAGGGGTTAAAATATCATTGACATACGAATCTGTATTCACTTTGACCCCCTCTTTAACAAAAATGAGGGGAGATTTCCAAGATTTGGAGATCGCACCCCATACCATCACAGACAAGGGTTTCTGTCGGCATGAAATGAATCGAAGATGATCAGGGAGGTCCTTGGGTGACTTTCCGAGAATCCTGTCATTCTGGGTGTTGAACTTCGCCTCCACTGAGAAGAGTTTTTCGTCTGAAAAAACGATTTCACCTTTCTCCGTGCCTCCCTTCAGACGGTTAAGCAGAATTTTGGCCCTCTCCTTTCTTTTTCGCTTCTGGAGGTCAGTTAGGAGTTGTCTTATCCTGATTTTGTACGGGGACATTTTGAGATCCTGTTCAACAATTGTTCTGACAGACTCATGGCTGATATTCATGTCTTTAGCCGTTTTCCTCAAGGATCATTTGGGGTTCCTCCAAATTCTCTCCCTGAGGGCCTTGATCTTTGCTGGAGTGCGAGCAGATTGAGGTTGTCCACTCCTATCCCGATCCTCCATGGTTCCAAGTTCTTGGAAGCGCAAGATTGTATCGCAAACAGTCGATTTTGGTGCTTTTAGCAACTTCATAATTTTAGAATTTGAATGTCCCGCACGATGAAGTTGAATGATTGCAGCTCTTTTACTCATTTTATTATTATTTTAGCCAAAAAAATTTGAAAAGTGTATCTGAAACATTGAAAAGGAGGATTAAGTGGAAAAATGACGTACAGAACTTCTCATAATTCATTGAAGTTTTTGAATTACATTAAATTTAAAAATCGATCGGGAACTTTCTTGACACCCTGTATATATATATATATATATATATCATAGTTGGCAACTTGGCAGTATGGTCAAGTGGTTGAAAGCGCCAGGATTTTGATCAACATGGTCTTAATTAAAATGTATTAGCATCATCAATAACTTTCTTTTTGGCAGTCTTGGCAAGCAGCTCTAAATTTTGTCATGTCTCTATAAAAAAATTAAAAAACATAAAATTAAAAATTTTAGATTAAAAAAGTTTAAAAACAAATAAACAAAAATATCTTGGCATCTCTGAAAACAGGTTGAAGTAATTGCTTGACAGTTGTTCTATGAATAGCACCTCAGACATTTTCCTGCAAATCAAAAGGATAAATATAGAGATGAAATAAAAGAGAAAAAAGTTTTGACATTTATTTTTGATAAACAATTACACCAATAAAATTTTCTCAGTGAAAAAATATTCAATAGAAAACTTTCTTGAATGGAAAAACTGCTTTTAACATCAAAAATTTCATACCAATTACAAAATTATATAATTATGATAGCTTTAGAAAATATAACTATCTATTATGATTTTTTAAGAGTTTTGAAATGCATTTAAAAAATAAAATTAGGTAACCTCCTATTTCATGTTTGTAAATTCAGAGATTACCACAATTTTTGTAAAACTAACCCAGAATCCTTGCTGCATCACCAAGAGGGAATAAAAAAAAAACCAAGAGGAAAAGAATTTCTTTAAGAATAATAACCACAGGGAGATTTCAGGTTAGTTTATGAACAAAATGAGTATGAGTTTTTAGGTTAGTTTAGTTTATGAAAAAAATTGCTTATGGTGACTTATTTAACCCTTTATTCTACTAATTATTTTTAAAATGATGAGTCAAAATGAGCTTTCTGATTACAACCACTCTCTTATTTTTACTGTTTTTTTATTTCTAATTTTCTTTTGTTTCTCTTTTTTTTGACTTGTATTAAATCATGATGCGACATTCGCATTTTATTTTCTTTCTTGTGTCTATTGTGTTGTGTTTGACAGTGAGTATGACAGTGAGTGAGAAGTTAGGGTTAGAGTTAGAGGCTAGAGGTAGAAGATTAGGGTTAGAAGGTTACAGTTGTCTACTAACCCTAATTCATAAATATGCAATAGGCAGCAAGTCACGTTGATATCAGTCATCAGCTTTGCTTTAGTTTAAAAAAATATAATAATGTGGACCTATAGCAACCACAAAGTTGCAGGTAAGATTAGAATTATGAATAAAGTATGACATACAGGTACAAGCAACAAATGGCACATAATCTGCTCAGTCAATGCTGCTGGGCATACAATGCCTAGGAGATAACCATAGTCTATTCAAAATATCTTGTATTATCCATTTTTTGATATAACCAATAGGCCAAGATATCTCACAGCATGTACAAAATTTTGAAAAATTTGAATACAAAATATTTCAGCATAGCACATCAAGGGGTTAAGAGACCCTTGAGTCTTTGGAGAGATGCATATGCAACATTTTTCTTTGCTTGGCAGACATTTTACCAAGTAGCCCTAAATTTCAGCCATATTACTACTTAAGCAAAAAGTAAAAAAAAACAAATACACGTAAAAGATTCAACCAGATAGCAAACATGTTAAACATTGCCTTCAACACTTACACAATACCCTATCTTAACATGCCACAATCATCCCCATTCCAAAACCAAACAAAGACCACAACATTGGCACAAACTAATAACCAATATCACTTCTATCAACCATTGCCAAAATTCTAGAGAAAACACTATTACCATACATAACAGAAAACATTCCAATCATTTCTCATTAAACCTTAGATGTAGGAATGGGTCTCGGAGGCCCAGCAAGGATTTTTTTTGAATTTATGTAGACCCTATTTAACATATAGCTCAAGCGTTCCAGGTATTCTTCTACAACTTATTCTAGATTGCTTTCGTAAATTGATGCAGAAAAAAACCTTTTCTGGTGGGAGGGGTACCTGTTTCATTAGACTACACTGAATTTTTGGGTACCAGTTTTACTTGGACTTTCAGTTTTGTGCTTTGCCTAGATCACTTTATGATACTACGTCAATGTTTTTCAGAGTATATCTTTTTTGCTACTTATTTCTATTATTTTTTTCGCAACCTGATTTTAACAAAAATCTCTACTGCCTCTTGTGGCCATTTACTTAGATCTGCACATGGTTTTGTGCTATAGGATCACATACGAGCAATCCTATAGTCCCTCAACAGCAACCAACAAAACAAGCTGCTAGTAAAAGTTGGTTGTGAATGTAGTTATAAAAGTTGGACTCAACTCACATCATTAGTAAGCTTTGCTTGTTAGTATTGCAGTTTGTTTCTAGTGAAAATAGCCAAGTGAAAAAGTGATAAGTTAACACTTGACAAAGTAGAAAATATGATTAAAGGGTGTTTTGACCCCAGATGAAGAATCAGAATGTTCAGAGGATGAAGATTTTGAGCCAATCGCAAGCAACTTACCTTCATCATCGGAGAGTTCAGAGGAATCAAGCAATGAGAGTTCTGATGAAGACAATGAATCGCACACAGAAACTGCTAATTGGACTGGTTGCAATGACACATATTGGAAATCAGATACCCCTCTTCCAAGTAGGACCCCAAGGCATAATATTATGCATGAACAACCAAGCCCAAAACAAACTGTGATAACTCCATTTAATGCATTTAAACTGTTTTTATTAGAAGAGATTGTGAAAGAGGTCTGCAAATGCACAAATTTGGAAGGAAGGAAAGTGGCAACTAGTAGAAAAAAAGCAGGGAACAATGTATCCAAGAAAGAACTTCTAGCTTATTTTGGGTTTGTAGTTCTTGCTGGCTCTGAAAAGCAATGGGATGTATCAACACCAGGGCTGGGGAGCTGCAGCCACGAAACCATCCAATTTTGGAGAAGCTGGAGTTGGAGCCAGAGCCAAGTTCTGATATTGTGTAGAGCCAGAGCTGGAGCTGGCACTATCAAAATTTTTGCTGGCTCCTGCTCCATTTTTTTTACATTTAGAAGTCACTTAATTAATTTGTGGATAGAAATGTACATTAAGGTTATGTTATGGGTGTGTTTGTGTTAAAGTCATTTGTTTAAGATGAGGAGCATGGAGTATGAGATAGATGCTCATTGGTAGGAGAATGGTTTTGTCTTGCAGGCTTTGAATGTTTATGTCTCATGTGCAGCCAATAGCAATGAACAAAGCTGTGTTCTGAATGGTTTGCAGTTTCTTATTGTTGGTATTTAATATAATAGAGCTCCGTATGGCATTTGCATATTCAAATATGGGCAAATGATAGCTTTAAATGCAGAAATAATTAGTTCGTTTTGTTTACCCCATTTGCTTGAAGTAAGTGCTTTGAGAAAATTAAGCGTTTGTTTTGCTTTAACGACAGTGAGATTTATGTATTGTGAAAATGTTAGTTTTACATCAAAAGTAATTTCAAAAGTTTTTGGGTGTTTTGCTGTTGATGGTGTTTGATCGTTTAAATTAAGTGATGCCATATTCAGCAGCATCAAGTACAAAAAGTGTAATACTTTGTAAAAATATGGTTGAATGAGTTGATGATCCTCAAATGATTATTGATGTGAGATGCTGTGATTCTTATGTCATTGGCTTATGTTGAAATTTGTACATCTTTTGGGAGGAGGATAATCTCAGAGATGTAAATTTTAAATAATGTTGGAGACCGAATTTCAACTTGTGGTACTCCAGATGTTGATTTATTTAAATTTTGAGAGTGTGCCATTGTGTTGAGTACATGCTTGTTGTCCTTTAAATGTAGTTGGCTATAAATTTAATGATGGTGTTCAGAATATGTTTGTTAGTATAAGTTTGTTTTTGTTTAATGTATTAAATGCCTTGCTCATGTCCAAAGCTACTGCTACAGTGTGAAGTTGCCTTGGATTGTTAAAGCCTTTTGTGATGTGGTGGAAGATGTTATGCAAAGAAGTGTATGTTGAGTGTTTATATTTGAATTCATACTGATAAGAAATAATTGAATTTTTTCTATTATTTATGGTAATAGCACTTTCTCTAGTGCTTTTGCAATGGCTGATATGGATCGATAGTTTGTCCCAATGTTGTGGTACTTGTTTAGTTTTAAAGTGGAAATGGTTGGGGCACCTTTTCCAAGATGTAATATTGTGTTAGTGTTGGGGGCAGCGTTGTACATATTTGTGAGGTATTTGATGAAAGTGACCCTAGGTGTTTCAGGGGTAACCAGTACATTTTACCACAGTTTGGTTTGTCATCAAACTTCAGGTATTTTAAAATTTTTAGAAAATAATCTCTGCTCATATTTTTGTAAAATATAAGAATGCTATATCTTTTGCTCCACAAGAAAGCTATGGGATGATCTTTACCATAGATCCCTCTCACATACTGGAGTCCAATAAAAAATATTTATAAAATCCTGTTAACCAGCAGTACTTACACTTTTCTTTTGATTGTTGTCATTTGTTTCCTTATCAACAAAATAATTAATATTTCAATTGCAGCTGATATGATGCACAACCAACAGAGCTTTGTCTCTAAAAAGATCTTTCTAAATGGACTTAAAAAGTTAGAATACCAGTACCTGCTTTTCGTTGTCATAAGTATTTACTTAGAAGGTTCTTTCAACATTGTTGTCATATTTTGCTGTTGTCACAGATCAGCTATTGTTTGCAACTGCTAACAAGATGTTTTGCAATACAGCTCTGTCTCCAATAATGCCTGGTCCCTGCTAAAACTAATTATATATATGAAAACAACCCCTCCATAAAACTAGGGGTAGCTTTTTTCCAGATGCAAAAACTCAACTAGTAAGCAATTTTTTTGAAGTTTCAAAACCTGGAATGTAATCTGAAGTAAATTTTAGGAAAAGTCAAAGCAGTTCATTGATATTCAGTTACGCATTTAAAAGATATAAAGCAAATAAACAACATACAGGGTCAAAAACAACTCCTCCATAAAGCTAGTGTTAAAGAATGTACATCATACATTCTCAAATGTATGAAAACTTATGGCCCACCCAGTACAAACTCAGACCAACAAACATTTCTAACATCATCATCAAGTTAATAGCAAACTAAATAAAAAGATAACAAGCATGCACTCAATACAATTGTACACTCTCAAAACTCAAATGAACCAATCGTTACACAAACAAAAAAGACTTTTTACTGCTGTAAATTAATAAGCAAGAACTGTACACAGTTCGACTCTTCTAAAGAGTAAATAACAAAGAGCCACTTACATTAAAATACAACAAGATAATTAGCTATATTAAAAACAAGATATAATTATACAACGATTGTCCCAATATTCAAATTTACTATTTAGTAAAAAGAGAGGAAGACCAAGTATTGTTTTTAACATAATCTACTTGATCATTACTAACACATACACAATAATGACCATTTTCAGCTCTCCAACTTACTTTCTTTTTCATAGCTTTTGCATTCTTGTTGAAACTGTTTGGGCAAATGCTCAATAATATAGTGAGGTTTCTTATTGAAGAACTTTCTTATTTTATTATATTTTTTGAGATTTTCTGGTTTAATAAAAATCAGCTTTTTATCTGTCGAGTTGGTTAATTTAATTATAATAGGTCAATGCACCTTGTGATTATTTCTAAAAATTGGTTGTTGTAGTAAACAATGATAGTCAGCAAGAGAAATCGTTAATTGATTGTTGATTAGAAGACCATCTTTCATAAAATTAAGAATTAATTTCTTAGTTTTTTCATGTGTTTCCCAAGCATCAGATTCTTCTATGCCATAAATCAACAGATTAAGTCTTTTGTTATAAAACTTGCATTATGTCTTTCGTTTGTTGGGTAATCTGTTGCTGCTTAATATTTTGTAATCTGAGGCTTAAGTTTTCCAAAACTGTACAATCAACTTTGGTTTCAAGCTTTTTATCCAACTTATAAATTTGATCATCAAAGTTTTTTTTTGATTGAATAGTCTGGTTTTAAACAATTCAAATTTAGAATCTAGTTTGTCTATTCTTGTTGTTAAAAAAATAGAATCCAGTTTTTCTTCCATTGTAACTGATTAGGTTCTGCCTTTTTGTCAATAGAGATTACACATGTCCTTCCACTAGCATAGCACAATCAAGAATGAGACAGACAAAACTGTCACCACTTTATTTTACACAAACCCAGCTGATTATAGCACAACTCTTGTCACTTGAATTAAACAATCAAATACTACCAACAACAAAACACCTGAAAATTCTTGGAATTGCTTTAGACCCAAACTGACATTTTCACAACATATAAACATTATCATCACTAAAGCAAAACAAATGCTTAACATTGCAAAAGCACTCACTTCTACCAAATGGGGTAAACAAAAGAAATTAATTGCCTCTATATTCAAGGCTATCACTTGCCCCATATTGGAATATGCAAAATGGAACCCTATCATATCAAACACCAACATCAAGAAACTGCAAACCATACACAATAAAGCTTTGCCCATTGCTACAGGCAGCACACAAGAAACAAACACTCAACACCAACATGACAAAATCAGTGTTCTCCAAATGGACATCAATCTTAAACTTTGTGCTACTCAACTTAAACAACTGACTCAAACACAAACACACCCTTTACATGATCTAACTCAGATCCACTCAGAAACATGAAAGCCACAATCTTTTATAAAAAAAGAGTACATCAACATCATCATCTCAAAACTAGATATAATACCAGAGAATTGTAGAGAAAACCTCAAACAAATTCACACTACCATCATGTCACAATACCTTAGTTCTAGAAAAAACAATAAAGTTAATAACACCATACCATATGACATTCACTTATCAGAACAAATATTACCACATCATACACTTACAAAATTGCACAGCTCAGAGCTAACAAATCACCACTCTTGCAAAGTTACCTGCATACAATGAACCCTGAAACTTACATGCCACAATGCTCACTATGCCTGTCACACACAAGTGACACTAATCACCTCTTTAACTGTAGTCAAGTACCAACACAACACAAAACCACTACTATGAGGAAAACCTTTTAGAAGCAGCAGAGGTAATCCAAAAGTAAGAATCTAGATTGGCTTCTTTGATAGGTTAAGGGATGGGTATTCCAAAGATATCCTTGGAGGATGGGCAACAACAGCAACCACCGGATAGCAATATCTTGGCATATCCAGGTGCAGGCCAAAATAATAGTTTGACAGTTGCCCTGGTAATCTCCAAATTTACAAACATGAAATAGAAGATTACCAAATTTTAAAATAAAAAAAAACTAGCTCCAAGAACTTTTTAAAAATTGCACTGTATTTTGTAAAAAAAATTCTATCAATAATATGTTTTTATTTTAATCTCAAATTAAATATTATTTTTGGATTAAAAAAATTGTTTACCTTCCTGGAAAAGGAATTGAATCTTCTTTTTATTTCAGTGATACTGGAAGAGTTATCCTCAGCCAAGTCAAGATCATATTGGATCTCTGGAACATCTTTTTCATTTTCTTCTTTATCAACACAAATAGTAAGGTTGGGAACTAAAGAATTTGTTTCTCCAACTTCTACAACTTGAACGTTGGCTGACATAGAACTATGACAAATAAGTATCAAATCAAACCTTATTAATTAACCTGTAAGATTAACTATTTAATTTGATATTAGGTGAGTTAAAATAAGAGCAAGATAGCAGGAGATGAAGATAGTTTATTTAGACATGAAAAAAAAAAGTTTAGTAAAAAGCACTTATGAGTAGCACTGAATAAAAGAAAAATTAACAAAATTATTTTAAAATTTATTAGTTATTCTGGTTAATCAGAGGCAAGTCAAACTTGAACAAATACAACAAAAGGTGTAATATTGGGTTGAGAAATATGTTTGTAGCGTTTTTATATTTTCTTTTATTTTACAATAATTTTTTACTACTTGGCAAAATGTATATATTCATTCTATAGAGCTCTTTCTACTGTAAAAAACTGTGCTGATCGTCTTTTTTGAGTATTTTGAGATTTTATTATTTGTGAGGCTTACATATGGAATATCCAGAGGGTAAAAAGCAACATTTTGGGCACCTGCTATTCTTCACTTTTCATCGAGGCCAACAAGCTGCTGAAGTAGCCTGGGACATTTGCATCTGCTGAAGTAGCCTGGGACATTTGCATGGCTGAAGTAGCCTGGGACATTTGCATGGGGAAGGTGTTATAGGCAAATCTACAAGAAAATGGTTTTCAAAAATGGCAATTTTGACATCAACGGCATGCCCTGCAGCAGAAGACCTTCTGAATTTGACGAAGACCATCTCAAAGCACTTTTGAAAGAGAAAAGTTGCCAAACAAGTTGTGAACTGGCTGAAAAACTGAACTATGATCAAAAAACAATTCTCAATCATCTTCATTCAATGAGATTTGCTGAAAAATTAAGAGTCTGGGTGCCTCTTGAGCTTAGCAAAAACAACAAAGAAAATCGCCTTCAAATTGCTTCTCAACATCTTGCCCGCCATCGAGCAACACACTGTCACAAACAGCGCTTTTTGTACCAAACCGTCATGGGAGATGAGAAATGATGCCTATATATGAATATGAAAGAAAGAAAGGAATGGGTGGCTCCTGGAGATACGCCAAAGCCAAGAGTTAAGCCTGACCTCCATCCAAAGAAGACCATGATCTGCGTTTGGTGGGACTGTGAGGGCATGGTGCACTGGGAAATGCTTGAAAGGAATACCATGGTCAACAAGGAGCTCTACATAGCCCAGCTACATCGCATGAATGAGGCTATTCAACTAAAAAGGCCCCATTGATAAGGCCAAACCATACTTCTTCATCACAATGCCAGGCTTCATGTTGCACAAGTCGTCAAAGCTGCACTCCAAGAGCTCGAATGGGAGGTCCTTCAGCATCTGCCGTATTCTCTCGACCTTGCACCCACAGATTACTATCTTTTCTGCTCTGTCGAACCATATGAGGGGCGTTACCTTCAACAATGAAGAAGACCTTAAAAACTGGCTCAACAAATTCTTCGATACCAGACTTAGGGATTTTTGGTGAAATGGCATTGACAAATTGGTCAAGAGGTGGGAGGAGGTTGTAAACAGCAATGGAGAATACATAATTTATTAATTTATAGCCACAACTTTTCATTTTTGTTTAAGTAAAAATCTTTGATAAAAACGCTACGAACATATTCCTCAACCTAATATATTTCTTAACTTGTGACATGACATTTTGTCTGTTATAGGCAGACTTCTTCCAATAAAAACAAAACACAATGCACAACATATTTAAAAGCAAAAATCAAAACTAATGAGCACAATGATGAGAGGCAATTTAACAATTTTGTCGACAAAACTAAAATCAACAAGTTGAAAACCCACATTCATTACGAAATTTTTATACATATTTATTTTTATCAGGGTTGGCATTAAAAAACCCGCCCAATAAAACCCAAAACAACCCAATAAAACCCGGCTTCAAGTGGGTTTTTTAAAATTTTTCATTTTTTAAGGTATTAAAAAACATTGTATATCAATTACTATTACTCAACATATTACCTTGTAATAGTGGAAAAATATCTGTATATACTAATATATCCTATGAATAACATGCTAACAATTGATAAATATCTTCTCCTTTCAGCCTTTTCCTTCAGTCAGGGATGGCCACAGCGTATCATCATTCTCCACATCTTTCTGTCTTCAACATCCGTTTCCTTCACACCAACTTCCTGCATATCTTCCTTTACTGCATCTAAAAATCTTCTCTTTGGTCTCCCTCTTCTCCTCTTTCCCGGTAACTCCATTTCCATCATTTTTCTTCCTACATACTCTTGGTCTCTCCTCATGACATGTCCATACCACCTCAGCCTGCCCTCCCTCATCTTCATTCCTAACTGTTCAACCTTAACAGTACTCCTGATGTTCTCGTTTATAATCTTGTCTTTTCTCGTCACTCCCATAGCAAACCTCAGCATTTTCATCTCTGCACCTTCCATCTCTTCTACTTGTTTTTTTGTGACTGCCACTGTCTCAAGTCCATACACCATTGCTGGTCTTACCATTGAACTGTACACTTTTCCTTTTACTCTAGCTGGTAACCTCCTGTCACAGATTACTCCTGATACTCTTCTCCATCCGTTCCATCCTGCCTGTACTCTCTTCTTTACCTCCCTCTCACAACCACCACTTTCTTGCACTGTTGATCCCAAATACTTAAATTCTTTTACTCTTGGCACTTTTGCATCCTCCATCTTTACTGTTTTGTCATCATTTCCTCCATTTATGCAAAGATATTCGGTCTTTGACCTACTTACTTTCATTCCTCTTCTTTCCAATGCATACTTCCAGGATTCTAATCTCTGCTCCACTTCTTCCCTGGTCTCTTCACAAATCACAATATCATCAGCAAACAGCATTGTCCATGGTGGTTCTCTCCTTCGGAGGCACTTTTTGTGTCTCTTGATGCCGGTCCCAAGCCCGGATAAATGGGGAGGGTTGCGGCAGGAAGGGCATCCGGCATAAAAAAAATTTTTGCCAAAACAGACAAATGCGAAATCATCATCAACAATTGATAAATATGATTGTGATAAATAAAGTCAGTCAAGAGAGTGGAAATAAAACTACAGCCTATTTCCATTTTACACAAAAATCAAAACAAGCATTTTACTCAGGGTTGGCATTAAAAAATAAGCCCAATGAAACCTTGTCTCAAGTGGGTTTTTTGGGTTTTTTAAAAGTTTTCATTTTTTAAGGTATTTAAAAGCATTGTATATCAATTATATTAATAGTAATAGTATTACTGAAGATATTACCTTGTAATAGTGAAAAAATGTCTTTATATACTTACACATCCTATGAATAACATGCTAACAATTGATAAATATGATCATCATAAATAATGTCAGTCAAGAGAGTGGAAATAAAACTACAGCCTCAATTCATTTCATCAATTTATTTCCATTTTACACAAAAATCAAAACAAGCATTTTACCCAGGGTTGACATTAAAAACCAGCCCAAAAAAACCTGCCCAATAGAATCTGGCCTCAAGTGGATATTTTTAAATTTTTCATTTTTTAAGGTATTTAAACAAGCATTTTATATCAATTATATTAATAGTAAAAGTATTACTGAACATATTACCTTGTAATAGTAAAAAAATATATGCATATATTTACAATTTTACATATTCTATGAATAACATGCTACCAATTGATAAATATGACTTTTATAAATAATGTCAGTCAAGAGAGTAGAAATAAAACTACAGCCTCAATTCATTCCATTTTACACAAAAATCAAAACAAGCATTTTACTCAGGGTTGGCATTGAAAAACCTGCCCAAAAAAACCCACCCAATAACACCCAATAAAACCTGGCCTCAAGTGTTTTTTTTTTTTTTTAATTTTTTATTTTTTTAGGTATTTAAACAAGCATTTTATATCAATTATATTAATAGTAATAGTATTACTTAACATATTACCTTGTAATAGTAGAAAAACATATGTTTAACCCTTAACACACCAAGGGGGGTCTCTCAAGGATCCAAGAGGTCAGTTTTTTGGCTCCCACCTAACTATAGTTGCAATTTTTCTCTTAATCTTTGTATGTGTCATAAATTTGAATAAGATAAATATAATGTGATCAAATTTGAAAAAAAAATTTTGAATATCATTCTAATTTAGATATTGTGGGCCTCATTATACAAAAAAAAGATGAAATAACACTTGGAGTAAAAATCAGGGTTTGTTACAATGTCATGTCAAAAAAATCCATCTGTTTCACCTTCTGCAAACTTGGTTTTTTATATAGATTATAAAAATTATATTCTAACTAGTGGTGAATAGTGTAGGTAGCAATTTTGCTAGTGTTTTGGTGCACCAGTATATTGTATTTTGGGCTGGCTGTATTTTTCTACAGAAAATAAAAAAATACTGGTACCACATATATTTATGTTATGTCCAAAAATGGTTGTGTTATTGAAATAGTTTTCAGTAACACACAATTCTATAGTTTAAATTAATTTATTACACTTAGCAAACCGTTGAAGCATTAAAAACAATGGGGTCCTCAGAGGACCCCACCTTGGTAAACAACATTGGTGAGCCAGCCTTGGTATGTTAAAGGTTAATATCAGCATGAGAGTGTAAATAAAACTACAGCCTCAATTTAATTCTTCAATTTATTTCCATTTTACACAAAAATCAAACAAGCATTTTACTGCATTTACCATTAGTTAGATAAGTAGGTTAAATGTTCTTACTTAACCTATAATCAGTTTAGGTGAAGTCATACGGACAGAGGCATCACTAATATTTAGATTACCAGGGACACTGATGTCACTATTTCTGCTTGACAGTTTTGACATGTCTAAAACATGCTCCCCACTTTTTTTTCTAGATATTCTTTTTTCTTCGAGCAATCTTTTAAATGGGCTCTCATTCTTTCTATTTTCTTACTAATTGATTCATGGCAATAATCACATGATATTCTAATGCTGTCTTCAATTTCAGATACATGCTCTCATTCTATTCCTTCCTTTTTTCCACTTCCTTTAGGCACCCTTAATTAATTTTAATTATTTGAAAGATTTAAACAAAATATAAATTGAACAATAGTGAAATATTTTACCTAGTCACAGATTAAATTTATATTTATTAAGTAACTTTAAACTATCTTCTGAAAACATAAATAGAAAATCATAATATACAAATGGCAAAAACATAATAGAATATTATATTGTACAAACGCACTTGAAACATAGTTCATCATCAAAGCAGATGCCCCTGCTGAAGTGAACTCACTTAACTTGTCAACCACAATAATTACTGATGTTGCAAGATAACTGGCAGCATCAGTAATTTCTTAATTTTCTGTTTGTTTTTGTTGATAATGATGCACAGCTAAAATATATATATATATTTGTAGTATATACTAATATTTTTGACATACCTATTATTGTTATTACAGATTTTATTAAAATATACTTTATATTTTTGTAACAATTAGTAAGGATTGCATATTCAAGAACTTTAACCAAAATATACTCTTGATCTAAACCCATCATACTAAAAAACATTTACTTTTAATCAAAGCATCTAATGGCAGCCTTCTGCAATCAATTTCTTAAAATAAAATTTAAGTAGATGCTACTTGAATTTTTTCCAATAACTATAATGATGTTATATTTTTCATTCCTGCCACTAAATAGAAATATGAATCACTAAATAAAGTATGCCTAGTGAGTAGCAACCAAGATATCTCTTGCTTGCTCTGCAGACACACGCAGTAAACAAACATCCAAGGCCTATAGGGTCTGGTGCTATACTGAACTGCAATGGCCAATGTTGTATGTTGCTGTTTCAACTGCTCTCATGTAACACTAGTGCATTTGCTTTGCTCCCCTAATCTAATGCTCATCCAAAGGCATCGAGCTACTTTTGCTCTTTGATTATAATCATTCTTAGTTAGATGGGGCAAAAACTGGTGTGCACCATGCCCATTTCTCAATATACAGTACAATTAGAATTATAAATATATGTTCAATACAATTCAATGGGACAAATCTAAATGCAAGTTTGATGAATTTATTGGTAATAGTTGTTTGTTATATAGGCTATAGTTAATGGCTATGTCAGTATGTCAAAAAGTAAACATATCAGTCTATTTGTAATTTGTATTAATATTTGTTTAAATTTACTTACCATTCCTCACTTTATTAGTCACTTTTATAGCTGCTTTTTAATAGTAAAATGTCTCAAAAACAATTTAAGTAACAATAAAATATAAAAATTAATAAAACCCAAAAAAAAAAACACCAAGCTGGGTTTTTTCAAAAAAAACTAGAATTTTGCCAACCCTGATTTTTATACATATGTATTATGGTATATTTTAAGAAAAACATTCTAATTTCTTATCAAAATTACTATTAAAGTTCTGTATTTTAAAATTTACCAAATTGATTCTATGTTCATATTTAAAACAATGTTTAACCATTGCACTTTTTTATTTAAATCATCTTTCAATTTAACCATTAGCCATATATAATCTTTCAATTCATCTTCCAATTTAGCCTTTCAATCTAACAGGTTTAAAATCACATTTATGTTCATACAAGCAAGTATTAAAGCATCTGCATGTTTCATCAATATACACACCAGAACAATCTTTACAAGGAATTTTATAAATTGCACCATGCTTATATATTGCATCCACAGAGTCTTTTAATTGAGGCAAAATATTTCCAATTGTTTTATGAGGGCAAGTATAAACGCCAATATTGAATTTTTACAAAATTTAAGACACCTCATTAGTAAGACCCTTAAAGTCATACAGGGTGTCCATAAACTATTGTTACAATTTTCAAAGTTTGTCAAAATTTTATTTTTTGAGATATTTTTATTTGATTTGTTTTATGGTGAAAGAAAATGCTTCAAGTTTTTCTTTCTTAACAGGTACTTATTAAAATAATTAGGTTCAAAATTACAATTTATTTAGTGATTAAGCAGAATACAAGAGTTTCTAACAAAATTTGTATTAAATGTACATTACAGTCAACACATCACACCATATTACATAAAAGCTCACATATTGCCTTGCCTCAATGTGTTTAATTGTTTAAATGATATTGCTGCTCAGTATTTACAAATGCTGTTATTGTGGAATGCACCACTGTCAGCAATAAATAGTAACATAAATGTAAATCCTAGAAAAACCAAAGATCCATATTTGTTAGTAATTCCATCTGATTTTGAAAAAAAAAACAAATACCCAGTACATGTTTTAGTCAATATGCTCCCCGCTGTTGAAATAAACTTCCATATAATATAAAAAGTTGTAAATTAAAATGCGTTTTTAAAAACAAACTTAAAACTTTTTTGAACAATTTTTATCAGAATCATAAATAACTTATTGTATTAAAATAACATGATATTCCTTGAATGCTATAGGCAACTACTGCAACTTTAGGTTGTAAATATTTACTTTTTTATGTTTTGTTTTTTTTCTTTTGTATATATTTGTACATTTGGAGTTTTGATGTTTTTCATGTTTTTTGTCTTTATTTGTATCTACCAAACCTAAACTAATATTTATTTTATTGACATTTTTATTTGTACTACTGCTCTGATGCAACCACTTCTTTGATGTAATTATTTGCCTGAACAGGATAGAAACTAGTTTTTATTATTATTATAAGCAGAATATTTTTGTATTTAGTAGCAAAAATTGAGTTCATGAAAATGATCACTCCACAGGAAAAAGCCCAGTGTGTTTCCTGGTTTATAGAGACAAGTCAGACATCAGACTAAAGTTTTGCTGTGCTTGTATGTCTGACTTTGTCTCTATAAGCCAGAAAATACACTGGGCTTTTTCTTGAGTGCTCATTTTCATGAACTATACTTTTGCTACTAAATTCAAAAATATTCTGCTTAATCACTAAATTGTAATTTTAAACCTAATTATTTTTACAAGTACCTGTTAAGATAGAAAAAACATGAAGCATTTTCCTTCACTATAAAGCAAATCAAATAAAAATATCTCAAAAAATAAAACTTTGACAAACTTTGAAAATTGCAATAATAATTTATGGACACCCTGTATTTAATATCTTAAAAAATAAAATTTTGACAAACTTTGAAAATTGCAATAATAATTTATGGATACCCTGTATTTCTTTTTACTTATGTGATCTCTTTATTCACTTTTTTAAGCTTAATTTCTTTTTTAATCTTATTTAATAACCAATCTGGATAATCATTATCACATAAAGCATTGCAAATTGGATTCTATTTCAAGGTGGTGTCTAGAATTTTATGAAAATTCAATATTGGTGTTTTTACTTACTTTCATAAAACAATTGGAAATATTTTTCCTTAATTAAAAGTAGTGATGTACCAATACTTAGGTATCAGTATCGGTGGTATCAGCCTATTTTTGTGGTATCGGCTAGTAGTATTGGTATCGGTAAATATAGCCAATACCTTCTGATACTTTTTAAGTACAAAATAAATATAAAAATTTTTTATTTATTTTTTTGTAGTGTAAATATAAAAAATTTTTGTTACCCCCTGGAACTGGATTGGATTTCTAACATAATTAATGATTTCTTTTACAGATTTGTAATAATATTGTAATGAATAACACAGGTCTAGAAAATTTGATGGAGTATCAGAAACAAGAATGAAAACTATGCTTTCTAGCTAATTTGAAGGTGCTGATTTCAAATCTGCCATCAATTTTGCCATACCAGGTCAAATTTTTCTGAAAATACAATTTTAAATTTTAGTGCTGCACACTGAAAAGCATTAATTAATGTAAAGCTGTGAATACAAAAGCACATACTTAGCACAAAGGAGAAAATAAATGGATTGAATACAATTTTATTGCAAAAGTTTCCTTCTATTAGATTGACGAGAGATGATCTTAGAAGTAATTCTCAATGCAAGAATCCGAATATTCTTGTATCAAACCCCAACAATACTCTGCTATCATACTGACATTCTATTTTCCCTGATACCTTTTTTTCATCACTTTTATATCTTGGTGAAATCTTTCACCCTATTCTTCACTGAATGCCCCTAAGTTTTTTGAAAATACTCCAGATGGCTATGCAGGAAATGTACTTTAACACTCATGTTACAGCATAAGTTATGAAGAGCCTGTAAATAAGCTTTCAACAAATTTGCTGAAATTTGGGAATTTTATATTCCCCTGGAAGTTTTTCACTACATTAGAGAATGCTTTCCATGCATTTAACTCTTCTTCATGATAGAAATAAATGCCTGGTTTTTCTGCAAAAGTCACATTTGGGGTCCATCGAAAATACCTGCTTTGATTTTTTCATATGAAAGCCGTGGAAACTTTGTACAAAAGTATTTGAAGCACTCTCCCATTTTGTCCAAATCTTTCACAAACTTCTTAATTAACCCTAACTTGATGTGCAATGGTGGTAGCAATACTTTTTCTTTATTCACCAATGGAACATTCTTTATGTTCTTCTCTCCAAGTACAAATACCTCTCTACTTGGCCATTCCCTTTTTATCTAGTGATCTTGCTTTGCTCTGCTATCCCACAGGCACAAAAAGCAAGGATTTTTTGTGTTCCCACCTTGTTACCCAAGAAGCATGGATAATACATTCAAGTCTCCACATATGATCCATTTATGTTCCACATATTTGATTCTGTCTAGAATAGAAAACATATTTTCATATGTTTCCTTCATTTGTACTGAATGTTCAATCGGTATGAAAGCAAGTTTATTACCATTGTGTAACAGAACACATTTCGTGCTTCTTTTGGAACTAGCTATAAATAGTCTCCATTCTAATGGAACGTAAGATGTTCCCATAGTAGTTATCAGTCCTTCTATGTTGTCACGAAACAGCAAATTTTCCTCCATTTTGAAGAATTTTATTGGATTTTTTTCCTGTAACGGTAAAAGCTGACTTTGTTTTTAGAAGCCAACATGTTTTTTTCCTTCAGTTGTGGTCCTAGCAGTTCAGCAGAACATTTTGGAAGATCAAGTTTCCTCACTAAGTCATTCAACTCTGCTTGTGCAAACAGTTGCAGCTCATCATTCCGATGGGAAACTACAAAATCTTTATATAGTTCACTCTTCTCACTTGAAGATACAGATTCACTTTCACTGAGCTGAAAACCATAGAATGTTGATATAGAAAGTTCAACACTGGTTGAATTGCTGATGGTAAACTGGGATATTCTACAGAAGACCTTGTTTTAGATGTTAAACCAGTAGTTTTGACAGCACAAAAGTAACAGTCACTAAGATGATTCTGTGGCTCTTGCCATATCATTGAAACTCCAAATGAGAAATGTTTTTTTCCTTTCATCTACAAGCTGAATGTTGACATACAGGTTATACATACTTTATGTGGGGCCCAAGACTTGTCTTGGTCTACCAGTTTCACATCAAAGTAAGCGTAGTAAGCATTCTTTACAAATTGAATGATATTTTGTCTGTCTTTCTTTCTTGTGAACTGACTCAGATGCAACAGAAACTGTCAGGATCATTTATACACCCTCTGCATTGTAATGTTGACATGTTTAATTACTCAAATACTAGAATAAACTTAAAAATTATAGCAAGCAAAATTAAACATTTCATTTAGTTTGTAAAATTTTTTTATTAAAAAGCTGAATGTTTTCGACTATCAAAGCATCTAAAATTGTTTAAAATCATCTAAAAATTTTTTAACTATAAACGAGAATTACAATCAATTAAAATATATAAAAAAAATATATAAAAAAACAACAATTTTCTCAAGTTTATGCTGTCACTGTTATTACTAATTCAGTTTATAGGCAAAGACAATTACACAAACAACATCAGAATTCACAGAAGGAGAAAAAAAGAGAAAAAAAATAATAATAATGCAAATCACATGACTAAATTAGAAGAGTTGTAGTAAAAAAGACAAACCATTTTCATACAGTTGTTTATTTAATTTAGGTTGATGTTTTTTAATTATTAACGCTTCGTGAATTTTACAGTCGTAATCTGATGAACATTTCTTTATAACACTAAAACGATGTATTAAGCTATCCATATCAAAGAAATGTTCATCAGATTACGACTGTAAAATTCACGAAGCGTAAATAATTAAAAAACATCATCCTAAATTAAATAAACAACTGTATGAAAATGGCTTGTCTTTTTTACTACAACTCTTCTAATTTAGTCATGTGATTTACATTATTATTATTTTTTTCTCTTTTTTTCTCCTTTTTTTCTGTGAATTCTGATGTTGTTTGTGTAATTGTCTTTGCCTATAAACTGAATTAGTAATAACAGTGACAGCATAAACTTGAGAAAATTGTTGTTTTTTTATATATTTTTTTATATATTTTAATTGATTGTAATTCTCGTTTATAGTTAAAAAATTTTTAAATGATTTTAAACAATTTTAGATGCTTTGATAAGGACTGATGATAGTCGAAAACATTCAGCTTTTTAATAAAAAAATTTTACAAACTAAATGAAATGTTCAATTTTGCTTGCTATAATTTTTAAGTGGATTTTAAAAATCACCTCTCTTCCTAAATTATACTAGAATAAACTTTTTAATAAATTTCTGCAAAAAAAATTTATGGTATTAAATTCCGAAGTTCAGCAAGACTTTCTAACTAACTAACAAAACACTATCTCTAGATTTTAAGTTTATAAATGCCCTAAAAAAATATGAAACTCATCACCTCATGAGTTTTAAATAAATGCCTTGTGGTAACTGCACTAACACTTCCCATTGCAGTTAAACTCATCAAGTTATGTTACCACCTCAGCTTCAATTGAACCAATGCAAACCAAGAAATTTCAGAAAGGATCTCCTTATCACAGCTGCAAGTCTATAGAAGGGAGAATATTTGTAGCAAAACAATGTAGTATTTAATTGGGAAAGAGTGATAAAAGCAACAAGAGAAAGGAAGAAATACAGTACAGTAATAAGGTGAAAAGTGTCACATCATGGAAATGCCAAACAGAGCAAAACACAGAATGATGCAGCACAAAGGTAGGTAAAATGTTGCATTCTAATAAAGAATGTTGTTGTGAACGATTTACGAAACTTATCAGTCAACAGATTTGTCATGCAGCTTTTTAAAACAGCAAAGAGTTGGTGTATGCTATACAGCATTTTAAAGCTCTATGGGAAAAGTTAGTGTAAGATTACTGAAAAATTAAGGCTGATACAAAAAAACGAACATCAGATTTGAAATCAGCGTCCCAAAGCTAGCCAAGAGCACATGTTTTCTGCTTTGTTTCCAAAATTGTGTAGACTAGTGATAGATATATACCTGGAAAAAATTCAAAATCCAATAACAAGCTAGATTTAGTAAATACATTCTTTGGTGTTACTTACAAAAGCTTTTACTGATGGTGCTCAATAGATAAAAAAGTATCGGTGGTATCGGTATTGGTATCAGCTCTAAATGCTGGTATTGGTAATAGTATCAGTATTGGCTTAAAATGTGGTATCAGTACATCACTAATTAAAAGACTCTGTGGACATGATATATAAATGTGGTGCAATTTATAAAATTCCTTGTAAAGATTGTTGTGTACATTGATAAAACATGTAGATGCTTTAATACTTGTTTGTATGAACATAAATGTGATTTGAAACCTATTAATATGGCTAAATTGAAAGAAAATGATTTGAATAAAAAAAGTGTAATGATTAAACATTGTTTTAGATATGAACATAAAATTAATTTGATAAATTTTAAAATATTGAACTTTGATAATGATTTTGACAAAAGAAAATTTTTAGAATCATTGTATATCAATAATATAAAAATTTTGAAAAAATGATAAAGATTAAAATGTTTTTCGTAAAATATACCATAATATAAAAATTTCATAATGAATGTTGGTTTTCAACCTGTTGATTTTAGTTTTGTTTTTTTGCTTTTAAATATGTTGTGCATTGTGTTTTGTTTTTATCAGAAGTCTGCCTGATGTACTGGACAGAACATCGTGTTACAAGTTTTCTTAAAAAATATATTACACCTCTTATTGTATTTGTTAAAATTTAACTTGCTTCTGATTGTACCAAAAGAACTAATGAAGTTTAAATTAATTACTATGCCTGGTAAGGGTGTTTACTTTAATAACAAAATTATGCTGGTAGTGGATATTGGGTGAGGAGAGTAAGGCAGTCACATTGTGCTCCTCCTTTTGCCCTCTTTTCAAAAATGCCATGTGTGCTTTATTTTGTGGCATTTTACATTGTTTCATGAACCTTAAAAATTCTCAAAAGTTTGGAGTTTTCAGCACATAAAAGAAATATATGTCACATAAGGTAATATTAGCAAAACACTTAAACAGGAAACAATACTTTGCAAAATCTATTCAGTTTTTAAATATTGCACACCAACTGTGTAATGAGATTGTGAACCATTTTTAATAATCAAATTGTTAAAAAGTTATCAAAAAGTAATTGAAATTTAGCAGCAACAAGTGAAAATATGCTCATCAAAAAAAGAAATTCTTCTTTAAATTTTAATTTTTTAGTTGATTAAAACACTACTTAAAATTAATAGTATTTATGAGCAGAACATTAATCATTTTCAGTGATTGCAACATATTATAAACATGCAAAACTAAAAAATTTAATAATAATAAAAATTCATTTTTTTACATATTAGCAAATGTGTCATGTACAATAAAAATCATTAGAATACTAAATCAAGTCAATGCATGTTTCCCCATAAACCAAATTCAATATAAAAATTTTCATTTTTTTCACAGTTCTAGATTGATTCAAATGCAATTTTTAATGCATATAACTTTCTTATAAGACTATTAATTCTAGCTTTTTTATAATGGGTTAAGCAATTTTTTAAATAGAGATTTTGATAACTGGTTTGAAAGGTGAGCTGCTAAAAACAACTGTTTAATTGAAGTTAAAACTTTATATATTGTAAATCTGAAAAAAATTGAATTAAAGATTATTATTCAATTCAATTTAGTAATAAATAATAATTTTAAAAGGTAGCCTAACATAGAATAAGCTAAATGGCTTCTCACATTTAATTTAAATACGATTACCAGGATGGTATATTTTGCAAAAATAGTCATAACATAAAAATCATTTTGACAATATTTCACCAGACTTTTAGTTTTTTTTTATTATTTTAGTTTAGATTATTAGCTAGCACTATTGCATTGCATTGTATATTTCTATTTTTTAGCCAAAGATTCCAAGAATATTTGATACAGCAACATAGGCCTAAGCTAAAAATATTTAATGCATATCTGGTTGCTTTATAATACAGGGTGGACCATAATGATGGGACACATTTTACATGCTATTTTCTCAGATTATATAAATGACAAAGAGTACTAAATTTACTTATCACATAACTTATGCACAGAAGTTTAATGTATTATCTAAGGTCTTAATACTACATCCCTGAGATGCTTGCCATCACAACTAAAACATTTAAGAGCTTGATTTTTCATATCACGTAAAGTGCAGTTTAGCATATCAACTAGAAGAGCAGTAATCTCTTTATGGATGCTTTGTTTTAGTTTCTATGTTGTGTGGGACCTACCTACGTATACCCAATCTTTTAGGTAAACCCAATGTTCACTGAGGTTCAATCAGGTGATCTAAATGGCCAATAAATATCCTCAACTACATATGCAATTTTTTTTGGAGTTCATGACTTTATGGGTCACAAAAATCAGTACCTGAATGTAATAAAATTTTATCTAATCTTCAGAACTTAGGTAATATGTTAAACTCCTGTGCATAAGTTATGTGATAAATTTAATACTTTTTATCATTTATATAATCCGAGAAAATAGCATTTAAAATGTGTCCCACCATTATGGTCCACCCTGTATATTATTATATCAGCAACATTATTTTTTGAGTTAATATTTTTAGATTTCTTTGAAATCAATTAATTCTATTAAAATTAAAATCTTTAGATTTCTTTCTTTGAAATTAAACACAATTTTTTTTACAAACTTGCCAACTTTCAAATGTAATTTAATTTATATAAAAAAAATTAAAGTATTCATATTTCACAAAGGTCCATATCACAAAAATTTCTTAACTTTTTTTTTTGTTAACAAAGAGGCAAAACTAAAACTTCTTTTCTAATAATGTTTTAGGAAATAGGTTTTCCATCACCAATCCTCGTGCCTCGGCCAACCGCCAAAGTCTTTTCCGCTCTTGCAAGAACAACACATGCCCACAACAATTTCACAAATCTGCCATTGGTCAACATCTTCTTGACAATGCCCAATGCACCCTTCATTACAGCAACAAAAAATTTTCTATTCTTGCTCGAGGTCGCTCTTCTTTTCACCTTTCTGCTCTTGAAGCGACTTTCATTAAATCTATCAATCCCCTTCTGTGTAAGCAAAAAGAATTCGTCTACTCTTTGAAAATTTCTTAATCTTTTCTCTCATTGGCTAACTTCTTTCAGCCAATGAGAACTCTACTTTCCCCCTTTATAACTTAGTTCGGTTTCAATTCTGCTTCATTCTGACAATTTCCCCTGAAGAGTGTCAGATGAAAAGCTTTGGGAAGAAAAATCTTTTACTTCACGCAATCTTCAAATTCTGTACCACCAAATGTTTATTGAAATAGGTTTTGCAAACTTATAAGATAAATTATTGTAACATAGTGGAATCAGCATAATTCTTAGAGATTTAATCTCATTTTACTCAAACTGGCTTAATTGTGTTGTTAATCATTCAGTGTTATTGTTTTATACAATTGTAATAAAAAAATTCATTTTTGTTGCTGCTATACTGCATCAATGCAAGTTTGTTTTCTAATGCTAAGAAAGATCAGATTTTTGGCAGAATAGTATCCTATCCATCAATTAAGTCAGTCCAATTTTTAGTATCATTGAAATACATTCTAACAAAGTTATTGTTTGAATTAGTATTTTTTTGAGACTATTAAAACTTTGGCTTGAATGTCTATTGTCAAGTGGGGGCAGAGTTTTGAAAATATACCTATGATAGATTGTGTGCATGTTGACAACAGTCTTACAACTTGCAACTTTCAAATTTAAATCAAGTTCAAGTCCCTTGTCAAGAAGCTCAAACCAATTCTAAGTTCAAGTTTCAAATAATTATGTATTTTTAGTATAAGCTCAAGAAAACTCAAATCCATGTCCACAAATTTCCAATTAACTAAACCATTTGCTTGAGTCATTTCTATGCATTGTATAGCCTATTAAGCACACAAAAACAACTCTAAGTCAAAAACTGTCAATCTAAGTACTTGAGTTGAGTTTGTTTTTCCTAATGAAGACTCAAATCAAGTTCTTTATTTTCATAATTGATAACTGTTAACAGAATCGCCAACTGTTACAGTAATTGTGTTTTCCTCTTGCAACCCCCTCCCCCCAGGATAAATTTCTGCATTCATCATTGACTTGAGTTATTGAAGTGATGCAGCACTATCAATTTTTTTTCAATAAGCCTATTTGGTAGCCTATTTTTTAATGGCACTGCTAAAAAGGTAATTTTCTAATTTTTGTGATGTAATTTGATGGATACCCCTGATTGTACTTTGCCTCAGGCCCATAATTTTGAACAGCTAGCACTGAATTATGTTAACTATAATTTAGTGAATCAAATTTAGCAAACCTAAATCTAGTGCAAAATAAAAAAAATTTTGGTGTTACTATAGCGTGCAGTCTACCACTAAAATTATTCATCTCTAAATCACGTGGTAAACCTCTCATGCAGTATACTCTTCTACTGGCAGAGTGAGGTCTACCGCATGATTTAGAGATGAATAATTTAGTGGTAGACCACACACTATAGTAGCACCAAAATTTCCATTTACCATCACTTTTCTAAGCCTTCTTTAAACTAACTTTTCTTGCTAATTTTTTGAAGAATCTACTGTTAACAAACTAAATGCTTCCAGGGCTGACTCCTTAGCATCAATCTTTTCATATTTTCTTAATAATTTTTAAATGAGCAATAAAGATTAGGCTACATGTTTTTCCATATTCCATCAGCTTCAAACTTTTAAATACTTTTAGCATCCCCCACCACAGGCTGCACAATTTTTTGTTTAAAAATCTTTTATTAATATATCATAGCAAAAATATTTACCAATTAAAAATTGGGTAAAAAACTATTATTTTTATTTAGGCTAAGTAAAAAGAATAAGTGTCTTTAATGCACGTTTGTTATAAAGTCGGAACCCTAGCCAAGTAGTTAAAAAAATGGCAAACGTAAATAACACAATTGCATTTCAAAATCTACTCACGTCATTCCCTCACCAATTTTCCTTAAATTTTTCCCATTTTGAAGTAATTAAACAAATAGTTTTTTTACTTCCAAGCTACACTTGCTAAATTGGTGTTTTAATTTATTTTCTGTACAATAGAGTGATTTAACCTGCCTTTAAATGTCAATTTCATCAGTAAGATCACTGTTAATATGCAATCCAAGAAATTTTACAGATTGTACAAAACTGATTTTTGAATTATCAATCAATAGCTTAGGAGAGGAAAATAAATTGAAATTTTTTGGTGCAAACAACATGCCAAATAATTTACTACAATTAAATAACATTTTATGTGACTGGGAATAATTGTAGCATGTACAGTATTTAAAAGATCTTGAAGACCAACTAAACTAGGACTAAATAGACAAATGTCATTAGCAAACATAATATGATTTAAGCAGTAATTTCCTACATAACAGCCAGATTTAATAGTGTTTAAATTCTAAGTCAGATCATCAATATACAGAGAAAATAAGTAAGGGCTTAAGATACCTCCTTGGAGAACACCATTAAAGACAAAAAAAAGTCAGAAAAATAATTATCCCACCTAACTTTCATCATTTGAGTTTTATACCAGTAATGCAACAACCTAATGAAGTACAAAGGCACATTTCTAAGTATTAACTTTTTAAATAAAAGATTATAATCCACTTTGTCAAAAGGATAAAGATAAGGATAAGGATTTTATTTTTTTTGTAAAAAAAAAAATAAAAGCCTCAGAGGCATCCAAAAACACAGAAAAAACAGGAGTATCTCTAGATACATATGAAGAAGATACTTGTTTGAGAAGAAATACACTCATGTCTGTACCATGATTATGTTTAAACCCAAATTGGTTATCATTCATTTTAGAAAATCTATTAAATGATGTAGCATGTAAGATTCAAACAGTTTTGACACAACTGTGGCATAAGCAATAGGTCTGTGATTACTAACATCATGAACATTTTTATTTTTAATTATTAGGACAAGTAAAGTATCAGTACAAGATTTGGGAATAACACCATGATATAAACACATATTAAAAAGATCACATATATATTCTTTAATACTGCTATCACAACAGCAAAAATGTTCAGCAGAAATACCATCAACACCAGCAGCACAGTTTAGCTTTAATTTATGAAATAATGGACTGATTGTATTAATAATGCATTCAGCTAAAGAAAAGTTATGATAAGACTCAATTGATTGTAATTTGAAATCAACAAATTCTTTTGCATCCGAAGAACTACTAGTGTTTAAAAGAGAAAAATGCTTTTTCCACATATCAGCAATATTTTTAGCACTTTTTATTTTACCAATAGAAGCAGTAAGAGAACAAGGATTATTAGATCTAATTTTGCTCCAGAAAGATTTAGGTGCATGGACTTAGAATGTAGAGTAAGCACTAAAGCATTAGCTTGATGACATTCATAATTTCTTTTACATTTGCGAAGAGTATATTTAAATGATCTTCAGGAAGATTTCATTGCTTTATAATACTTTCCATTTCTGATCTTATCATTTTTAATCCAATTCAGATAGTTAGCTCTGGCAGTTGCATGTGTTATTTTAACATTATTATTCCAACCATAAATAAATTTATTGGTTTGCTTATGCTTGGATTCAAACAAGTGTTTTGAAGCAGTTTTGATTGCAAAAATAATCTGTTCATAAAAATTCTCAATAAATGCAAACATGTTGAAGATCATTACATGGAGAAATTTTACATTTAAGAACTGAAATGGGTACATTTATTTCAGACAATAATTACTTACAACTTTGATTGTAATCATATTTTTGCTCAGGTGTTACTCTATTCCAATTAATTTTGTTATGACAAACAGTTAAAGCAGTACTGACAAATAAAGGTAGATTAGGAGTGTACATAATAAAACCAAGGGGTCTATGGTCAGAAGTAATTACATTATGCAGCACTTCCATTTGAGTAATAATATGATGAAGTGAAAAAGAACACAAGCAATGATCAATCCAACTAGTTGTGCCATGACAGTCACTAAGGTAAGTAAAAGAGTTATCAGGTAATATATTTTGATCTGAAATAATCAAATCATGATCTACACAAAAATTCATGGTCTAAACAAAAATATAGTCAAGTACTTAAATCTATATTATGGTTAAATTACAATAATTATTGCTTTTTCTGTCTAACCTAACTAATCAATTTAGTAACTTTATCAGCCGGGATTCATAAACAGAGTTGGTTGCATGGAATAACTTTATTGCTTCTTCTTTCATCTTCTCCTTTCAGCCTTTCCCTTTAATCAGGGGTAGCCACAACATATCATCTTTCTCCAAACCATCCTGTCTCCAACATCCATCTCCTTTGCACCAACATCCCCCATATCTTCTTTCATAACATCTAAAAATCTTCTCTTTGGTCTCCCTCTTTTCCTCTTTCCTGGTAACTCCATTACCATCATCTTTCTTCCTACATACTCTTGGTTTCTCCTAATGACATGTCCATACCACCTCAGCCTGCCCTCCCTCATCTTCATTCCTAACCATTCTACCTTAACTGTACTCCTGATGTACTTGTTTCTAATCTTGTTTTTTCTCGTCACTCCCATAGCAAACCTCAACATTTTCATCTCTGCAACTTCCATCTCTTTCACTTGTTTCTTTGTGACTGCCACTGTCTCAAGTCCATACACCATTGCTGGTCTCACCACTGAACTGTACACTTTTCCTTTTACTCTAGCTGGTAACCTCCTGTCGCAGATTACTCCCGATACTCTTCTCCATCTGTTCCATCCTGCCTGCACTCTCTTTTTCCTCCTTCTCACAATTACCACTTTCTTGCATTGTTGATCCCAAATACTTAAATTCCTTTACTCTTGGCATTTTTGTATCCTCCATCTTCACTGTTTTGTTGTCATTTCCTGCATTTGTGCATAGATATTCCGTCTTCGACCTACTTACTTTCATTCCTCTTCTTTCCAATGCATACCTCCAGGATTCTAGTCTCCACTCTACTTCTTCCCTGGTCTCTTTGCATATCACAATATCATCAGAAAACAGTATTGTCCATGGTGGTTCTCTTACTTCATCCATCAGCCTGTCCATTATCACTGCAAACAGGAACAGACTTAACGCTGATCCCTGGTGCAATCCAACCTTAGCCTTGAAACTTTCTGTACTTCCTTCAACTTCATTGTTTCAACAGGTACTTAACCCGTTCCCTGCGGAAGACGAGAATTCTCGTCTTCGGCAATTGCTACCTCCCTGCGGAAAATGAGAATTTTCTTTTTTGCAGTCGCATTTTTTAATTACACAAGTTTTTCTATTCTATTCTATTTAAAAAGCACTTTAACAGCTTATCAGACAGAATTTGAAAGTTTCCCGTATTGCTTTGTTTTTAAAGCCACAAAGTAATTCGGAACGATTTGTGAAAATTTAATTCCGCAGTTAACGGGTTAAGACATTTTTACTTTTATTTGTAAAATTAGTTTATTAAGACACTTTCTGCTTTTATTTGTAAAATCTGTTGGCAAATTGCTATAAAGTAGTCAGTTTTCAGGCTTAAAAGAATTTAGAAGGTACACTGCTTATGCACAACAGCCTTGATGCATGTAATAACACACCAGTATAAATTTGTAAGCAAATAAACATTGAACCTCAAAAAAACCAACATATTTTAGTTTTAAATGGTTTGTGCCACTGCAGTTTGTTTTATTAAATGTAGTTTGATTTTTTGTGGGCCATATGCTTTTGTAGTTTGAATTTAGTTTTATTTTTTGTGAGCGATATACAATTAAAATGGCTCTTTTGACCCACAGCAGAATTTCTTTGCCTGCTTGACTCCTTTGATTTTGGATTTAGTTGTTTCTCCCACCCATGATTATGCAACATTCTCTATATCAGTGGTTCTCAACCAGAGGTCTGTGAAACACTTTCAAGGGGTCTGTGAAAATATATAAATTTCCAATTGCTAATCTGAACTTTTTAAATGCTCTTTTTTAAAATGCCATGTTGATCACATTTGTTTTTAAAAGATTTATGAAATTTAGAAAAATTTTTTGATGTTGCCAAAAAAACTATTGTTATTATCTACATTGTAATGTCATATTAATCAAACCTATTGCCATTTATTCAATAGAACGCAGCTTTATACTATTACTCTAAATGATTTGAGAAAGCAAACTAGACTTTTTCTCAGTTGGTAGCACATAGTGGTTGTGAGAAAGGTTAAATATTTGAACTGAAATGACATGACCAAACCTAGAAGGTTTTCAGAAAGTTACCTTAAAATGGCATTTACCTCTGTATCAGAGGTGATTGGATCCACATAAAGTAAGATCCAGACTAGTTCGGGTCTGCAAGAAAAAGAACTGGGTCTGTACCAGATCTACATTGCTTCTATCTTGTGAGATCTGGATCCACTCCAGGTCTGGGAAAAAGTCAAATCAAATACTGCAATAGCTTGTGTTTTTGATCGATTAGATCAATTTTTAGTAAGCAGCTGTTTCTTGCATGGCTCAATATAAAGGCAAGACTAGCAGATTACCAGAAGTCAATTGCCATTTTATAAAACAAGAAATCAATGGAAAAACATGACCAAGTACACAAGAATAAAATCACCAATATTTTTTAAATCATAAAAATCTTACATATGTTAACTAACACAAAAAGATATCTTGATTGTCACATCAAAACCATCAACTAACTCTCATAATTGCTGACCAAGCATATGTATATATAACAAACTTTACTATGAAATAAACTGCATTAAAAGAAATGATAAAGGAAATAAAGTAATAAAATATAAATATTACTAATGAAAAGTCATGCAAAAAAATTTTTTGTGATGTAAACTTAATTTGTTTGATTTCTTTGCTACAAGTTGGCAGTACATCTAAAAATTACATGAGCTATTTTTATGGCATTTATTTTATAAAATCCTAGTTTAACTCACACTTCAAGCTGCATTATTTAACTGCTTTACAAAAACTAATAAGTCACAAATTTAATTAGACAATCAGATTCTCTAGCAATATTAGAAACTACAAATAAATTATGAATAAAATCTGTCCTTTGTACAACAATACTGTTACTTGCTAAAAAGTCAATGAAATTAATCAAAATACAAATGCACACAAGCCAGCACACAAGTTATAAATTAAACCAAAGTAATTGCAGCTGAAAGAATACGACTCATTTTCAAAACGATATAAGGATAAGGATTTTATTTTTTTTGTCAACGACCAAGACATGAAAAGTCAAGCAAAACAAAAAAAAAAAAACTGTAAATGCACTACAACAACATTTGGTCGCTATGACTAGATGCCAGCGAAAGACCATCAAGGTCACCAAAGTCAGCTAGCACCTCAAAATACTTTAATTATTTAATGTTCAGTTAGGCTACCATTCAGTAGAAACAAACAAATAGTACACACCAATATGCAATGACATACAACAGATATCAAAACAAATTACAGCTGGTACAAAGCACACCGAGAAATTTATAAAGAGAAAAACAAAAAATAAACAAAAAAAAAAAACGCAACACATAAATCTAAAAACAAGTAATATAATTCATTAAAATAAACTGATTTACAGTATTAGTAGCCTACATAAAGGTGAAAAATTCCACAAAGAAAAATTAAAGGTAAAAAAAAAAAAAAAAAAGAATACACAATAAATATGATTTTAAGCAAACAATGTAAAAAAAAATAAAAAAGAAACATATATTTCCTTTTTTTTACATTATATCAAGTTAATTGAAAATAACAAAAACAGTTCTATTAATAATACAGAGGGCATGCAATACAAGTAATTAATGCAATACAATTGTGATAGGAAAAATACAGTATACATACGTTATTAAAAATATATATAATTGGTGGATTTTGAAGAAACAGCATAGCAAAAATATCTCATGAAACAAAAAAATAAAATAAAAACAATACATAACATTAAGAAAACTGATATATATGTATTATTCATAACACCATTTTTTTAAAATAACTACTTTGCTTATCAGTATTTTTCATAGGCTTTTGAAAGAAATATTTTGTAATTTTTAATGAAAGAATTAAAAGATAATTTTTTTATATCACTGGGTACAGTAGACCACAATTTTGCTCCAATGTATTGTAGCCTTTGTTTACCAGATTGTTTTGTTACAGAATGCAGAAAAAAATTTCCATCAGTGCTATATCTTGTTAAATGTTGATGCACACTGTTTATTTTATCATAATAGTTATAAAAACAATAAGGTAACATATGATTTTCAAATTTAAACATAAATTTAACAACTTCTAGTTGAAAAAGATCAAATAGTTTTAGCACATTAAATTCTTTGTATAGCATGTTAATTGGGGTCTTAATGTTCTTAAATAAAGAAGTCCTTATAATTCTGTTTTGCAATGTTTCTATGGTCATCAAGAGTGTTTTGTTAGCCCGTCCCCAGTTTAAAATAGAATATTGTAAGTGCGATTGAATTAATGAAAAATATAATATTCTTAAAGTACTCAGTGGCACATAATGCCTTAGTTTATAAAAAATGCCACTTGTTTTTGACAATTTGCTGCATATGTTAGATACATGATGATCCCAATTTAATTTGTCATCCAAAAAAATACCTAAATATCTTACATGATTTGTTTGTTTAATTTCATTTTTTCCTATGGTTAATTTAAAAGAAGATGTATTGACGCTTTTTTTACATATAACCATATATTTAGTTTTATTAAAATTAAGAGATAGTTTGTTTGATTTAAACCATGAGTTAATTTTCTGCAGTTCTATATTCATATTCTGTTCGAGTATGAGTAAATTTGGATCAGCTAGATGTAGATTTGTATCATCTGCAAATATTGTAGTAATACATTTAGTTGCATTTGGCAAATCGTTAATATAGAGTAAAAATAATAAAGGTCCCAATACAGACCCTTGTGGAACACCACAACACATGTATTTAAATTCTGATAAGTTATTTCCTATTTTGGTACACTGTTTTCTATCTTTTAAGTATGACATCAATAATTTCCAAATTTTACCTCGAAAACCATATATATTTAATTTTTTTAAAAGGATGTCATGATTTATTGAATCAAAGGCTTTACTAATATCAAGGAAAACTGAACATGTAATTTTATTACTTTCTAAGTTAAGAAGAAGGTCATCATACATTGATGTAATTGCAAGACTAGTTGAATCATTTGTTCTAAATCCATGTTGTTGGTTTGTTAATATTTTGTTTTTGTCAAGAAATTTGATCATTTTTTTATATAATATTTTTTCCAAAATTTTAGCTAAAGCAGGAAGAAGAGAAATTGGTCTGAAGTCAGCTAGTTCTTGCGGATTAGATACTTTTGGTATTGGAATTACTTGGGATTGTTTAAAAATTTTTGGAAATGTTTCTTGTTCAATACATTTAGTAAAAATTTGGGCAAGAAGCAAACTTATGACATTTTTACTCATTTTTATAAATTTAGTGCTGATTTGCAATAAGCCACAAGCTGATTTCATTTTTAAATTGTTTATTTCTTCAGCTACTTCATCTTCATTAATTTCTCTTAAAACCATTGATGAGACACATGAAGTTTTAATATAGCTTGTGTAAGAAATATCAGAGGGTGGTATCTGGTTGGCCATTTCGGTCCCTATACTTGAAAAATGATTGTTTAATAGATTAGCAAAGTCTTCTGAGTAGGCGTTATATTCTTTGCCATTTATTTTAAAGGAGTTGGATGATATACTGCCTTTACAAGGTATTTTTTTAAAATCGACAAGATCATTAATTGTTTTCCATGTTTTAGCACTGTTATTATTATACTTTTTAAATAAATTACTATAATATTCTTGTTTTGCTAATTTCATTAAATGAGTTAACATGTTTCTGTATTTTTTATAGAATTCTACCTTTGATTTATCATTGCATTTGTAACATGCTTTGAACAGTCTGTTTTTCTTTTTTATTGAGACAAGTAAGCCTTTACTAATCCAGGGTTTTTGTGATAATTTTTTTTTTTTTCTGGACAATTTTATAAAAGGAGCATGTTTATTTAGTACGGATTGAAAAGTAGTGACAAACTCAACTATATTATCATCAACTTTTGTATTACTTAGGCTTGTCTTAAGACGAACATCTTGAAGATTGTTGTCTAGATCTTCAACAAAATTCAGTGGTTCAAAAGATTTCATGCACCTAACATATGCAGCATTTTCTGAGTTAGTTGGTTGATTGAAATTTTTTTTAACTAAAAAGATGGGTAAATGGTCACTAATATCATACAAACAAATACCACTATTACAAATATTATTGCTGTTAGAATAGATGTGATCTAATATTGAATGATTTTTATTTTCAGCAAATCTTGTTGGGGTATTTATATGCATATTGCATCCAACAGATTCCAAACTTCTAATATAATGACAAATTTTAGGATTGCTATCAGACATCATTAAATTTATATTTATATCACCAATAATTACATATTCACATTTTTTGTCTTCAAATGATATTAATAAATCTATGAGTTTGTTTTCAAAGGTCTTAAAATCATATGTTGGATGCCTATAAATAACACCAACAATTAATTTTTTGAAATGAGGTTTTTGCTCAATTTCTATCCACAAATTTTCACATTTATCAACTTGTACATTTAAATCATTTCTTACTTTAAACCTAATATTTTCTTTTATATATAGTGCCACACCACCAGCATTGGTTTTAGAATCAACATGCAAGAAAAAATATTGAGGTATTGAAAAATTAACAGTTGAATTGGAATTAATTTTGGTTTCAGATATTGCAATTATTTCTGGTTTGCAATTTATTAGATTTACAAATTCTTCTATATTTTCTTTTTTTTTAGCCAAACTTCTTGTATTTAGGTGAAAAATAGATAAATCATTCTTATTGTTCATTGCCAATATATTTGATATCTCTTGAGTAGTAAAATAATTTTTAGTTAATTTTTTATTATTGTTATTGGTATTATTATATTGTTGCAAATAGGAGTTTTCAAAAAAATTGTTAAGGGAAAAACACATTTTTATATCAGTTATCTTACTAACAAAGAAAAAAAAAAAAAAAAATCAGGTCACAATCATTAACACATTTTTTTTAAGTCAGCTGGTGTACATATCTTAAGTACCTTTGATTTTTCATTTTTTCTAGCCAAAATATCTCCCATATGTGTCCAAACAAAATTGTAACCTTGAATCTTTTTTAATTTTCTTGCTTCATATAATAAAGATCTTCTAACATTTGTTAAGTTTTCATTAATGTATAATTCTTTCATTTGTGGAATTTCAAAATCAGATATTTGTGGTATGTTTTTTCTTTTATAGTAAATTTCATTTCTTTTTTTTTGTGATGTGAATTTTACAATAATTGGAGGAGGCTTGATATTTTCATCTGAGGTGCTGGTTTGCTTGAGCCTTGAAGGTAATCTGTGTGAGATTGAAATATGATTGTCTTCTAGCTCAATATTCATTTTTTTAACAAGTTTTTTAATTAAAAAAGTTGTATTTTCATTTTTTAAAAATGGTACTCCATGAAATTCTAATTTTATAAACATAATTTTATTTTATAAACATATAATTTTATAAACATAACAAAAATGACGAAATCGTTTTACCAGCAACATAAAAGAATAAATAACAAAAACGGATAACAAAAAAATAACAAAAGCTGGTGGGAGGGCAACGAGGGGGTTGCAGCTTACGACGGCGCATTTCTGTTACAATAAGCACAAGAATCGCGAATATTGTGAATATCTTGGGTCATCCCCGGCCAGAAAACGGTTGCGCGCGCACGCCGTTCTATGGCCGACACCCCTTGATAAGCGGCATGTAATGCGCATAATACTTGATAGCGGAATTGCGGCGGAATAAGAACCAGGGAATCGAACCGTTTAAAATAACGTTCCGGTTCAGGTTTAGGTTCGGCAAATTTTATTTTTAAAGGTTCAATTCCGGTTCAGGTTCAGCAAAAAATTTTTTTTCGGGTTCAGTTCCGGTTAGGGTTCAGCAAAAAATTTTTTTTCGGGTTTAGTTCCGGTTCAGGTTCAACAATTTTTTTTAGGGGTTCAGTTCCGGTTCAGTTCCGGTTCGGGTTCGGAATATATATTTTTTATCTATTTCTTACAAGCGTTAGGACTGTAAACACAATTTCTTACCTCATGTTATCATGGGCGCCCGTAGACGCGCTTCCTGGAGGAGTGATGGCAAACAGTCGGAAACACAAAAAATATTCTTAAAAAGGGTTTTTTAAAAAGTTCTGGTACAAGTTTTAAAAAAATTAAATTAAACTAATTCACCGGCATGGGTCTTGGTTGTAAAAATCAAGTCTTACTAATAAATTTATAATAATGATCTTGCGAGCGCCAAAAGCGGAAACGGAAGTTTTTTGTTGTTTTGTGATCTCAAAACTTTCGCATAGATTGTGTTTACATGAGTTTATATAGATCTTTCTTGGACTAGCCACTGATACACTTGTCTAAAAATTTTTTGATAATTTTTTAGTGGCGGCTCTCACGCAGAAGGTTTATTAGGTATGAAACGTCATTAAGGTTCATTTCTACTACGAGCGTAAATTGGAGTATTCTTTGTTTCTTTTAATGATTTTTTTCTTCGTTTTGCCTTTAAGCGCCGAAAGAAGTAAAAAAATTAATAAAACAAAAAATACTTCGTTTCACGCTGGTAGTGGAAACGGGCCTTTATCTTACGTAATCTAAACTTTTAAAGTTTTGAATAAATTAAACATTTAGTCATTCAAGTTTATAATAATAAAAAATTGACGCATAAAGGCTCTTTTCCCACTATGAGCGTGGAATGGAGTACAGTGGCGAGCAAAAAAGTAAGATTTTTTATTTTATTAAATTTTTTAAAAATAAGTTAGTTGCAATTGAAATATATTTCTAAAAAAGAAATAAATTAATATTGGATTTAATATAATTTTTTTGTGCTCTTTTAATGATATATTACTTTATATTAATATAATTCAATTTTAACAATGATATTTTTAAAAAATCTTAAAAAATAAAAAAAGTCTTACTTTTTTTGTTCGCCACTGTACTCTTTGCTTGTTTATTGACTTTATTTGCTTCACTTAGATTTTAAGCGCGGAAAGATGATCAAAAGAAACAAAGAATGCTCTATTCCACGCTCGTAGTGGAAACGAGCCTTAACTTTTAGAAGTTTTTAATGCATATTTATGTATTATTTTGTAAAATTTGAGATTTAAAAAAGCGAGTCCCCCTTTTGGTTCTCCTGGCGCACGTTTATGTATCTAGTGCACATATTTTTTCTTCATTTCTCGGCTGATAAAGTCGTTAATGACGTTTCTTTGTTGGCACACAAGTGCTCAAACAAATTGTGGCAACTTCAAACGGTAACATTTGATTTAATAATTACAACTAGAAATAAATTAAAAATTAAATCAGTTTGTTGTATAAGATTTTTTTTTTCTTAAGAGACAAATCTTTGACATAAAGTTGAAGCGAACATTGATGCAAATGAAAAATTTAAGTAATCCAATTTTCACTGCTATAATATCTTTAAATAAGCCTAAAAACTATGAACAGCTCATCCCGAATCAACCTTACTGCAAAAGTGAAGGCCTTTTTAGATTCCTACATGCAAATTTGAGCCTAATAAGAAGCTGAGAAATAAGAGAAAAGCAGTTAGCTTACAAAATTTTACTTAAACTTCACGCTACAAGGCGAAGGTTAATAGCTTCTCTTCCTAATCTCAACAAATTTTTTTTTGAAAAATCAAAAATTAATTAACTTTATTGCATTGCTTGCTCAACATTATTTTTTACTCAATCTCGACTGTTAGGGATACCATCATGCTAGTGAAAACCATTTGAGGCAACTATAAGTTACACTGAATTCGAATCATTCGATAAGTTTACACTGCTTTTTTATTAAACTTCTCCACGTAACTAAATTTCCGTCGAGTGGCTACCCAACAGCATGCACTGTGCAGCTTTGATTTTTCAATGGCGTCAAATAATTTTGCTTCACCAACGATGGTTTCACTATGTTTGCTACGTCTCTATATTAATATGTATTTTTTAAAAAAGTATGGCACTGTAAAAAGCTTAAGAACAACTGCTTTAGCATATATTTAAAATTTCGCTTTCTTTATCTAGCAAGTGACATGTTTTTGCTTTAACTTCTTGCCTAAAAAAGTCGTTTATAACGTTTCTGTATTGCCACACAACAAGTATTGTGACCAAAAAAATTGCGGCAACTTCAAAAACAAAATTGCGATTCTGATTCTTCTACAAATAACTTTAAAATTAAAATTTGAGCATCAAACGGTCGAACCGGATCCATTTAAAATAAAGTTCCGGTTCAGGTTCGGGTTCAGCAATTTTTTTTTCTACGGGTTCAGCTCCGGTTCAGGTTCAGCAAATTTTATTTTTAGGGGTTCAGTTCCAGTTCAGGTTCAGCAAATTTTATTTTTTCGGGTTCAGTTCCGGTTCGGGTTCAAAAAATAATAACGGTTAATACGGGTTTACGGATCCGGTTCGACACCCTGATAAGAACACGATCATTCGGATCTTTTGTGGAAAGCCCCCGCCAAAAAAAAACACCCCCGCCACCGCTTAAAATCACCACAATGGCCGGGGTGTTTTTCTCAAATCTCAAATTTTTGCATTAGTGGTGGGGGCTTTCTACGAAAGATCCGATCATTGTATAAAATACCGTCAGAAATATAAAACCCATCACGATATGGGAGGTATTGACGAATACCTCCCTTTGGCGGAAGAAATAACAAAAACGACTTAAAACCAGGGAGTCGAACCGAACCCGAAGCGGAGTTTTATAAACCGGTTTTACACCATTTTTTCCGAACCTTAAGCAAACCCGAACCGTAATTTTAAAAATCAAAAAGAGCGAACCGGAACTGAACCGAATAATTTGAATAATTGTGAACCTTAACCGAACCCGAATCAGTTGAAAAAACCGGTTCGCTCCGTGACGTCACCCGTATCACTTAGCAACTGTTTGAAATCAAAATGCTGTAGCACAGCGTTTCCCAAACTGTGGTACGCGGAGGATTTACAGGTGGTATGCCTAACATTAAGAAATTTATTTATTTTTTTATCAATATAGATGAATGTAAAATGTAAAGTCATTTCCATAAAATTTTTCATAAAAATAAAAATTTTGCGTAACAATTTTGATTTATTATGTTTGTTTTTATACTGTTACGACACAATGCTCTTTGCGTCCATGCAGCATGTGGGCGCTTGATGTACGGTACACTTAAAATTTAGTTTTGGTTGTGAGTAAGTATGGATAAGTGGTTGGGACTATCCCAGCAAACACACCACGTGAATTCCACGTTAGATTTAGGTGGAAATCGGGTGGCGAAATAACGTGGTAAAAATAACGTGACCACAACGTTGCCACAACGTAAAAAAAAAAAATTTTGAGTTTTCTTTAAATCACTTTTAAATAATTAGAACAGAGCTAAAAAAAAATTTAAATGTTGCATTTCTAAAAAATACTATTTTTAATCAATGTTATTTTTTAGTGGTATTTCGGTGGCAAAAGTAACGTGGAAAGTTTCACGTACCATCAACGTTGACACCACGTCATATCGCAAAAACGTTTTGTCAATTTTAAATCAATCTAAAAGCAAATAGAGAAGTTATAAAAGTAGCTTAAAATATAAAGCTATTTCAAAATACAAATAAATTTATATTTTAAAACAAACGTTGTCTTTTAGTGGAAAGTCAGTGGCAAAGTAACGTGGCCAATTCCACATGGCATCAACGTTGCCACAACGTGAATTCGAAAACAGTTCAATTTTTAATTACAAATCAATGATTTGGCATTTGATAATGTTATAAAACTATATTTAACAATCGAGTTTGTCACTTATTTGAAGATATAAATAGTTTTGAGTAAACGTTGTAATCGGGTGGTGGTTGGGTGGCGAAGTAACGTGGCAATGTGACATGGCATCAACGTTGCCACAACGTGAATCCAAAAAAAGTTCAATTTTTAATTACAAATCAATGATTTGGCATTTGATAATGTTATAAAACGATCTTTAAACATTGAGTTTGTCACTTTATTGGAGACATAAATAGTTTTGAGTAAACGTTGTAATCGGGTGGTAATTGGATGGCAAAGTAACGTGGCAATGTGACGTGGCATCAACGTTGCCACAACGTGAATCCGAAAACAGTTCAATTTTTAATTACAAATCAATGATTTGGCATTTGATAATGTTATAAAACGATCTTTAAACATTGAGTTTGTCACTTTATTGGAGAAATAAATAGTTTTGAGTAAACGTTGTAATCGGGTGGTGGTTGGGTGGCGAAGTAACGTGGCAATGTGACATGGCATCAACGTTGCCACAACGTGAATCCGAAAACAGTTCAATTTTTAATTACAAATCAATGATTTGGCATTTGATAAAGTTATAAAACGATCTTTAAACATTGAGTTTGTCACTTTATTGGAGAAATAAATAGTTTTGAGTAAACGTTGTAATCGGGTGGTGGTTGGGTGGCGAAGTAACGTGGCAATGTGACATGGCATCAACGTTGCCACAACGTGAATCCAAAAAAGTTTGATTTGTAATTAAAAATCAATGATTTGGCATTTGATAAAGTTATAAAACGATCTTTAAACATTGAGTTTGTCACTTTATTGGAGACATAAATAGTTTTGAGTAAACGTTGTAATCGGGTGGTGGTTGGGTGGCAAAGTAACGTGGCAATGTGACATGGCATCAACGTTGCCACAACGTGAATATAAGATGTTGTTTTTAATAATAAATTATCGTTTTTTTCATTATTTCTTCATTGTCGTTTGCATTTTTAGTTAAAATCATTTTACTATTTTATCTTTTACTAACTGTGTATATTATTCTGTACAGAAATATAAGCTTTTGTTACAAACTAATTGTTTTGAGATTGCTTCATATTAAACGTAGAAAATTTAAAAGGTTTCTTTGTCGACACTTAGTTGAAACACATTCTTTTCGTTTCATAAAGTGTACTGTAGATGGCGCTATCGCGCAGAAAATATGATTGAAATGAACTGAGTGTGCGATGATGTTATGCCAGGCTCTTTGTAGTGAAGAAAATAAATGATATTGTACCTTGTTTTTTCACCGGCTTTCACATTAAGCTGCGTATGTATATATGTCCCAAAAACAAGAGATTACCACCCGTTGTGGTGGATCTGCCCTTTATTTTTTAGAGTGTGTTGATAATTCTATTTGAGCAAAGCATGAGGGACCGACTTCAAAAAATTTTTGCACAACATATGCTTCGAGTGTCTTGAGCACTGAGTTGCTCAGCATGAACGCTGACTCACTGTGGAAATTGCCATCTAAAAACAGCAGCGAGTTTGAGAAATGCATCAGCTGACATTGATTTTCATATCAAGCATCTTAAACAGTCTTACATTTATTTTCAATGAAAATAAAAACTATTGCTAGCACATGATAATATACATCAAACAATTAAATCGTTTGCGAAGAATGGAGAAAAGTACAAGAGAAAAACGAGATTTACGCAATATACGCTAGCGCTTGTGCCTGGCACCCTATACATGTATTATATATAGGACCGCTCATAATGCTAAAATTAAAATGCAAAAATTTTAAAAATATTCTTAATGTGTTGTTTGGACGTGAATAGCATCAATTTATAAAATGCAACAAAAAAAACTTTGCAACTTTTGGCATGAATGAGTTAAAAACGCGCTGCGTTTCGAAATTAAAAGCGAGCTAATACAATACGAAGAACTTAAGACTGTTTTTAGATTACGAACGCTTTGTTTTTGTTTGTACAGTTCTGCAACTGGAAAAATTAATCCACTTATCAAGACGTTGTCGGTTTATTGTCTTTTGAAGAACTGGATTAACACTTTTAAAAGCCATTTGTTTAATTCCTTGATAAAAAGAAATATTGTGAGCAGCGAGCAGAGTTTTATGATGAAACGCAGTTTATGTGGCGTTTTTCAAAACCTTTGACACATTGAAATGATCGGAATTGCAAGTTACTGTTTTTAAACCGATATTGCAAAAAAACTTTTTACTGTTATCTTTTTAGTAAAAAGATATGCAAACCACGCGACATCAAGAAAAAAATTAACACAGAAAGAGCAATTCTATTCTAACCCACTTAAAAATACATCTTTTTTCACGCAACCAATGACACACTTTATAAGCAAAAAACATAAAACTACATTTGAAATCAGTGTTGTACTAACAATGCTCGAACCCAGAACACAAGAATCGGGGAGGGGGAGCTTTGGAGCGAACTGGAATTGTCAAAATAAAGTCAAAACTTTGAATGAAGTCAAATTTTTTCAAACTTTTACATAAGACAACTCATTTCTTTCTTATCTTTGATAGTTTTCGAGCAGCAATAATTATTTTAAATTTTTGTTTATACAGTATATATTAGTCATGCTAAAACTCTTGAAGGTTTGACTCCTTGGCACCCCTCTTTGAACATATTTATTAGTTCTCTATGCTGTTTCTGATTTAGCTTGGTAGATTTTACACGTTTTATACAATATTTCACCAACTTTGCGGCTCTTCTGGAGACTCTAAGCGCTTCCCCGTGGTGTGCGCAATTTTCAGTTTAAAAATCCTTGATTTATATGGTAAAAATGCGTCCCGATTTAATCTTTGGTAAGAATAAAGTATTTTTATTTCTATATCTATTTTTTTTACTTACGAGGAAACGTCTGAGGCGTTATACTTAGACCTGCCTTCGGAGATTTCAAGATATTGTGGCCCGGTTGAAAATTTTTATTTGGATTTTTTAAGTGTTTATATAGAGATATTACAAATTAAAACTTTGTTTTGATACTGTCAATCAAAAGAAAGTGTCGTATAGTGTCTTTCTCCAGGACAAAACAGAATGACATGATTACACCAGGAAAACTTGCTTTTTAATAAAAGACTGATTTTGTTACAATTATCGGCCCTGGTTGTACCTCTCAGAAAAAAGCAAAAATATTTTTGAGAAAGTGGCTAAATTTAGCCAAAAAAGCACTTTTTTTTAGTAGAAAAGGCACTTTTTTTCACCAAAAATTTTTTAATTTTTTAACAATTTTTTAACGAGGATTCTGTCGGAGTGGTTCCATGTTTATGGATTGAAAACATTGTGGTGAGTTCCATGTTTTTCTATTTTAGTGCAATAATTCGTTTCAGCAACCACAGGCAAGTCAAACTCGCGGCCCACAAAGTCTTTTAAAAAATGCCCCAAACTCAAAAAGTTTGGGCAAAATCAGAATTTTTCGGGCAGCAACAGAGAATTATTAGGGCAAAACAATTTTCTGTGTACAGAAAACGAACTGCTCCTGCAGGATAAAGTTTCTTAATGCAAAAAAACAACTAAGAATGGAGATAAAGACCTTTTTTTGTGGCTCTTCTTAAGATTTTAAGCGTTTCTCTTCGCGAGTTGCGCAATTTTCAGTTTAAGAATTTTTAATCTACTCTATGTGGTAAAAATGCTTTCCAATTTAATATTTAGTAAGAACAAAGTATTTTCATTTTTATATTTATTCTTTTAGCTCACAAAAAAGCGTCGGAGGAGTTATAATTAGATCTGCTATTGGAGATTCCAAAATATTGCGGGCCAGTTGAAAATTTTTATTTGTTTTTTAAATTTTTTCAAAGAGATATTACAAATGAAAACTTTGTTTTAATACTTTTTAAGAAAAGAAGTGCCGTACAATATTTTTTTCTTAAGGACATCACAAAATAACGTAATCACGCCAGTATAATGCGCCTCTTAATAAAAAGCTGCTGTGTTTTTCGAATTATTGGCCCAAATTGTACCTTTCAGCAGGGGCGCCAAAGTTTTTCGGCGAAAGTGACTAAATCTAGTTGAAAAAGCACTTTTTTTGATGGAAAGGCACTCTCAACAAATGCAAACTTTTATCGCGCTAAGAAAATGTTTACAAAAACTTAGTAAAAAGCAAAATAGTCTTTACTTGTAAAATTCAGCCACGCTATTTTTTTTACTTGAACTGCAAATAGTTTTGGCTTTGCTTTATTTAATTTTGGACAATATTGTATAATTTTAGGGACAGGTATAATAAAATTGTAAGAGTTCTATCTACTTTTTTATGCTCCCGTGTTTTGGATATATATTGCAGGCAAGGAAAACAATTACCAATTTTTTATCTCTTTTCAGGTTTTGTTTCCCCTACCTCTCAGCAATGAGCAAAATAATAATTTGAGCTAGAAAATTATAAATCGTTTTTGATTAGAAGCCGCCTTGCCTTGAAAATGCGCAAAATGGTCACAAAATAAATAAAAACCATCGCTTCTATTCGAAAAAACGCAGTTGCTATTTCCAGCGTTTTCCAAACCGTTGTTTGCACATTACTGTATTAATAAATTAAAATTTAAATGTTCGGAGTAACTTATTTGTTATTAAATTTATTTATGATATAGAAGCAATAACGTTAGCGAAATGACAATTTTAGTTTTACTTTTAAAAAAAGCAACCGTTGAATTTTATAAGAGTTGCATTTAATTGTATTTCATCATACCAAGTGAGAAAACGTAACAACTTTAATTGTTTTGACTCCAATATTCACAAAATTAATCCATCTTTGTAATTTTATGATTTTTTTGGGTAATATTCAAACTATATTGATTTAAAACTGGGCTCCACCGAAACAAGTTTTCAGTTGTTAACAGTTGTAACAATTACTGAATGACGATTTCGGCTCAATAACTATTTTAAAAAAATATTTCTTTACTTTTTGAGATCATTTAAGTGTAAGTAATTAACAAAAGAAATTCAAGAAATTTATTGCTGTAAAATCGTCACCAATTGGCTGAATCAGCATAAATTTTAAAATATCTACGATTAACTGAACTAAAAATGGTGCCGGTTTAGTATGTGGCCTACCTTTACGAAAGATATACCACATACTATTCATATTCAAAAGGTAGGTCACATAGTAAAACGGCATCCTAAAAATTTTAATTACTTTTTTTCATGACAATTTTAACTTAAAGTGTGTCTTTAGCCGACAAAACTTTTTGTTTTACAATAATTTTTTGCATTACAGAAAAAAATTAATACTCGTACAGAAGAAGAAAAATGAAAATAAAGTTTTGCTTTGCAATTTTAAAAGTACTGGTTTAAAATAAATTTGTGCTTTCAAATTCTGCATTTTTTCTTGAAATACTGTAAGTTGGACGAACCCGATGAGAAAAGTTGTCGGTAAATCGAAAAGGAAATTCTATTAGAGACTAAACTTAAAATTTAGATCCAGCATAATGTAGCTACTCTAAAAAATCTCGCTTAGCGTAATATTGTAGTTGCCTTACAAACATATACTAACTAAACGTTGTGCCAACACTGTAGCAATCTAAAGTGCAAAGATTGATTTAGACTTAAGCGGACGCGGATATTAAGAAGCCATATGTAGAGCGCAACTATAAACAATCTGCAGTTTTTCGGATCATCATTTTACTAGCAAATTTTTCTAGCATGACAAACAACAAGGCAAAGTTAATTAATGGCTGAGAAATAAAAATGTATTGTAGAGTATTTTAAATATATTTGTTCAACCACTAAAAAAGTTTCATTATAAAAGCATTAAATAATCAGAAAACAATTGAAGAACATGATGTTGAAAATTTTTTTTTTAAACGACTATTCCATCATCTCGCCATTCATCGGTAATATATTTAATTCTTTCATAAAACAAGAAAAATATCCTGACGCATCAAAAAAAAAGTAGAAATTATCCCAATTGGAAAGAAAGGCCATAATCAATTTACTAACTATACACTTATATCGATTTCACCTCAATTTAGCAAAATATAAAAAAACTGCAATTAATAGAATTCGCTTTTACCCGGTGAAATTTAATTTATCTGCGACACAATTTGGCTTTAGACGAAATTATTTGATTACTTATACAATAAACTATACTTATGATAAAATTATAAAAAATGCCCACAATATTTCATACTTTTGCTATATTTTTTAATCTAACAAAAGCTTTTGATATTGTAGACCAGTGGAAAGTAAAAAACAAAGAGGTGCTGAAATCACAGGCATCAGAAAGTTTTTAGGCGGGTTGGGCAAAATTTTAACAAGAGTACTTTTTTGGTCACAAAGGCACTCTCTTAACTAATGCAAAATTTAAGTGCAAGTTTAATGGAAAAAAAATTATTAAAAAGTTAGTGAAGACAAAAAAATAGATAGATAGATAAATAAGGATCTTCAATTTTGGCCGCTGTTTCATTTACTTAACTCGCAAAAGTTTTTGATTTACTCAAAAAGTTTGAACTTTTCTGTTTTTATGGTCTTCATTTTGCACTAAAAAAATTTACATTTTCCAGTTTGAACTCAAATAAAAAGCTTTTTTTTGGTCTTCATCAATTTTGTAGAAAAATTTTGTCTCCAATTTGCTAAAGTCTACGTTTGTTGAAAGTACGTTTATATAATAAAAAAGTACTTTTTTTCTGAATTTTGTGTTCCTCGCTAAATTACTGTTATATGTAAGGCGGCTCTTTTTCAAAAAATTTAAGTACCCCTAGTCTAGATCGACAATTTCAAACTTTGTGGATTAGATTTTGGTCGAAATTATATAATTGTCAAGACAAATCTAACACAATGCTTCTATCTTGCAAATTTTAAAAACAATTTCCCCTGCCCCCCCACTTTTTCCGACTTTGCATCTGCCATCTGTAAAACAAATTTTTTATTAATTTGAAGAATATTAAAGTTTATTGCTAACTAAGCATTTAACTAAAAAGCTTTATGAAAGCAAGCGAAGTGTTGTACTGAAAGCAAAACGTTGTATTTGCTACGCATATGATTAGGTTGAGCGAGGTGCGTTTATCGCAGCTCAAACGTAGATTTAATCTTCCATATAAACGATAAAGCATCAATGAAATGCGTCATTTTGTGTCACTTTGCATAAAATTTTTGAGCTGAATTTAAAACAGCTCAAAGAATTTTCCAATTCAAAAGTAAAAAAAAGTTTTTATAAAAAAACCGAACAAAATTAAATTTAATGAAAGAAAATAAAGAAAATTAAATATCACTTGTTCAAATAAGAGGATCAAGTTAACTTCCAGGTCTATTTTTTAAACTTTATCCAAAAATTTCTATTCAAATTAGGAGTTTTTCATAGGTTTTTTTTATTAGTTCAAATTAGAGATCATATTTTTACTTGATCAATTTATGGCCATTTTTTTTAACTTGATCCAACTGTTGGCTGCTTATTTTATATTTTTTAAGGAAACTTGAAACAATTTTATAAAAAAACAGAAACAGTACGAGTTTGAAATAATTCAGAAGAAAATTGGGCTGATAATTAGTATTTATCAATCTAAAAACTACTGATCATGATGAAAAATTTTAGTAAGTTTTTATTAGACGTACACTTATTTTCTGTTGCTTTTTTGTAGCTTAAATTTTAATACTTTTTTGGTACGACAAGGAATATTTTATATTTTCATTTTGGCAGGACTTTTTTTGATAGTTTTTTTTTTGTTTTGCTTTTTGTTGTTACGGTCAAGTTCGTGGTTTTCTCCATAAATGTTTATACAGCATTCTTTTCAAAGAATGTTCATTTCACCCATATAATCTATATTTCTTTTTTTCTCAATCAATCACGTAGTTGAGCATTTATAAAATTACAAAAGTATATTTTTCTATTTTTGTAAAATTTTATCGTTTGATTTTTGTTTTTTATGCGCTTATTACTTTGTTGTAAAGTTTATGGACTGATACTGCGGAAAATTGACGTTGTGCGGCTTAGGTTTAGCCGCTATCTTCTTATTCTCAATTACTGGGTCAATGTCGATTCACTAAAGCAGAAATTTAACAGCAAATGAAAAAAAGTATGATCGAAGGAAACAATAAACTTAATTATACCATTAAACCAAGTAAACAAAATATTTGTCCATAGTTAGTCGAGTAATTAAAAAAAACGGTTAGGCAATTAACCAGCTTGTGTTTGGAGAAACCAGGATATTTGCTCATGGAATTATTGTTTTTAATTTGATTGCCAACCAGAAAAAGTGACTGAAACTGGTTTTCCCAAAGTCGCAATAAAATAGGAAACGCAAAAAATTTGTCGTTGTTTTTAAAAGTTTTGAAAATTAAAAAAATTGATAATACTAATATTTAGAAGTCCATGAGAAAGCCTTCTACAATTACAGTTCGACTTCTAAATAGTAAAGCAGGGACTTCCTTTTTTTAAATTAAATTATTTATGGCAGTTTTATTATAGTCAATTTTATCATTGTTGTTTGGAAATGCACTGATCGTCAATTTTACATTATGTTTCATTTTAAACAAACTTTAATGTGTGCTCATAATCCACATTCTACAATTTAAAAAGTATGTTGGGTTCTGGCGCGAAAAGTGAAAACCGTATTAGCGTGACAAAAACCAAATTAACGAAAAAGTTTGGACAAATTAACACTTATTTAATCCGATAAAACATTTGGCACTGCCAGCTGTTGTCAAATATTTTTAATGATGAAAGTTGAGGTTAATAAGGCGAGTTTCTTGTTGGTTGTGATGATTTTAGTCTAGCGGTTCATTGTTCATAGCTTAAGATAAAGTAATTAAGTATATCATCAAAGCTGATAAAAATATTGTTTCGAGTCAATCAGCAAATAAATTTACAATTTATTGAAGGTGCTGAATTCAGAAATAATAAAAAATTTCAATATGAGGAAGCATTTATTCAACTTTTTTATGTACTTCATGAGAATCAGTCGAGTATTTGTTAAAATATTTGTATTAAATTCATTTAAAATTGTTACTACCAGGGGCACCCGAATTTTTTAGGCGGAAAGGGCAAAAGTCAGATTGTAGCTTACAACTGCGGACATTACTTTATGTTTCAGTTAATAATTACTGAAAATTTATTGTTGCCATTATGTCGCTGCTAATGCTAATTAATTTTTCACTTTCTTGTTTGGTTGATTTACTACTTTCTCTTTTTTCTCTAAGCAAAGTTTTAGTGAGTAATTGAACTGAATTATTAGAAATGTACGTGTATTATTGATTGTATTTTGTATCTATTTATGGAAGATTACGAAATTATCTATTTAGGTTATACATTGTTAAAAATGATGAAAAATTTTGTTATAGTGAGCTGTATTAGTCAAAAGTTTGTTGGGATTTGCCATGTTTTTGGATAAACAAAGTTCGGTAAGTTTTTTTTCTTTGTTTAATGTTATACCGTTATAGGCTGCTTAGTTTACCACTGTACAGTACAGTATACTGTTTCTGCCCGATCATAATCTCAAAACGGGTTTTATACTGAAAAAGGCTTGTTTCCACTACAACAGTAAAATGCAATATTTGTTATAGGTCTCACACTTTATTACCTTTTATTAAGGCTTTAAAAGACTAAATTTAAGACAAACAGAAATACAACAGACACAATGATGATTGCTAACTAACTGAAATAACGAAAAAGAAACATGCAAGGCAAAACCTATGACGTCACCAACACTGCACAAGAAATGAAAGAAAAAGGCAACTAATAAAGTGACACGTAAAGAGGGAAAATCACCACAATCTCCCCCCGTTAAGAATAAATGTTATTACCATATCTGTCTATAGGTCGGCGAATACGTGAAGAACGACGTAAATTAGGAGTTTCGCAAGGTGCATCAGATGATATGCTTTCAGTATCGTCCGGCGCTGCTCGACCGTTGCTAGTTATGTCAGGTTGCGAAAACGAATTAGATTCATTATCACTTTGCGGTAAAATTGTGTTTTCGGTATCGTCAGAATGCGATGAAAGATTTGTATCGTTCGCAGCATCAGCAACAGGGTTTCGAGCTAGATCTCGTAGAGAAACATTAATTTCTCTTCCATCATTTAATTTTACATGGGCGTAATGCGGGTTAGCCTCAATGAGCTCAGCTTCTTCAACTAGCGGGTCATTTTTGTTGCGAACATGACATTTCACATAAACTGGCCCAGGCTTCACCCAGGAAGGCAATGATACACCGTTAAATGACTTTCGAGAGTGCGAAAACATACGTTCATGTGGTGTGCAATTGATAGCGGTACACAGCAGAGATCGCATAGAATGAAGTACATCAGTTAGAACGTATTCCCAGTGAGTCAGAGGAAGTTTTTTTGAACGCAAAGCTAATAACACAGTTTGCCAAATAGTGCGGTTACAACGCTCAACTTGTCCGTTTCCTGCGGGATTGTATCTATTTGATCTACTTGTCGGTACCCCAAAATTATGAAGCCACGATTTTAGTTCAAACGACATAAAACTAGATCCTTGATCGGTATGCACATAACCAGGAAAGCCAAATATGCTAAACAAATGAGTGAGTTTTTCAATAACGGTCGCTGATTTTATATCGGGGCACGCATACGCAAAAGGAAAACGTGAAAATTCATCAACAATAACAAGCAGATACTTATTTTTTGAAACGGATAAAAGTGGTCCTTTAAAGTCGATACTAATTCGTTCAAAAGGCTGGGTTGCCTTTATTAAGTTCATTTTGTCTTCTGGTTTCAGGAAAGAAGCTTTTACTTCGCTGCAATCTTTGCAAGCTTGTATAACATTTTTGACATCGCTTAACGAAAACGGCAAGTTTTTAACTTTGACATAGTGAGCCAATCGAGTAATTCCAGGGTGACACAATGATTTATGTAAATTGATTAACGACTTCAATGATGAAAATGACACGGATGCGGAAATAGCGCGAGAAAGCGTATCTGGAGCGACATTAAGTTTACCCGGTCGATAGATTATAGTAAAATCAAAAGCGGCAAGCTCTAATCGCCATCGTAATATTTTATCGTTTTTGATTTTTGATGTATGCCTCATATCAAGCATAAACGATACGCTACGCTGATCTGTGATCAGTGTAAAATGTTTTCCTAAAAGCAAATGCTTCCATTTTCGAAGCGCTTCGACAACAGCGTACGCCTCTTTCTCCACGGCTGAATGTCGTTGTTCCGATGTCGAAAGGGTCCTAGCGTGAAAGGCTACCGGTTTTCCATTTTGATTTAAGGTTGCAGCAATGGTAAAATCGGACGCGTCGGTTTCAATGGTAAACGGAACAGCTTCATCTATCGGCTGTAAAGTGGCGTCGGCAAGCTTGTTTTTCATTAGATGAAAGGCAGAAATGGCATCGTTTGATAGTGGGAAGGCTTCGTTTTGAACTAAAGGCCTTATAATTTCTGAAAAATTAGGAACCCACTTTGAATAGTAACTGAATAAACCAAGAATCCTTTGGAGTTCTTTTTTTGATTTTGGCACTTCTAGATCTTTCAGCGGTGCAATGCGCTCTGGATCGGGCTTGATCTCGCCATTTCCCACTAAATGGCCTAAAAGTTGAATTTGTGAACGATTGTATTGGCACTTGTTTTCATTAAAAGTAAAATTTTCTTTTTTTGCAGCTTCCTTTAATGCACATAAATTTTCGTCATGGGAAGCTTGATCCATGCCGCCAACTGTAATATTATCCAAATATACATTTACTCCTTTTAGTTTGTAACGGTCGATAAATTCGTTCATCACGCGCTGGAAAGCAGGCACAGCATTCGTTAAGCCAAATGGCATAACTTTCCACTGGTATAATTCTAATCCGGATTGGAATGCGGTGTAAGGACGATCTTTTGGATGGATTTTAATTTGGTGGTAAGCCGATTTTAAATCTAGAGTGCTCATACGTTTCCATTTGGCAACTTCGTTAACAATTGATTCGATACTTGGTAGAGGGTAGGCGTCTAATTCTGTAAACAAATTAATTGTACGGCTGTAGTCAATGCACATCCTTCTCTTACCTTTCCCATTATCGACGACAAGTGGTTGCGCTCGCCAAGGTGAATTACTTCTTTCAATTCGATTTTCGTTCAGCAGTCTTTCTGTTTCCGCTTTTATGAGCGCTTGGTCGGATAAAGAGAATTTTCTAGTCTTTATTGCAATGGGTTTACAGTTTCGGTTAATGTTGCGAAATAAATCTGGATATGGTACGTGAGCAGTCGGCATGATTGATGAAATGTGAAGTTCTTTTTTCTTTCCACGGAATTCAAAAGTTACACTCTTATGTTGTTGTAATAAATCATCTCCTATGATTGAATCGGCGACTAGGTTTGACATAACGTAAAATTTAAAATTTTTATAGTGGTGCTCAAGAAAAGTTAAATCCATGTAAGAAACGCCGCAAATTTCAGTTTTAAGAGATACATCGGCCATATTAGCAAAGTATTTTATAGTTTTATACGGAAATTTATTTCTCTTCATAAATTCTTTATTTAGATAGCTGTTGGTACTGCCGGTGTCTACCAAAGCTTGGCCGGATATATTATTCACAGTAATTTCAGCTAAGACATGTTGTGAGAATGTGGATCGCATAGCCGTAGTCGGAGCTAAACAAGGTTGATCTACGCAGTTCAAAGAATTTTTGCGTTTTAAACAGCATTTCGCATAATGGCCTACCTTTTGGCAAAAATCACAAATTTCGTTTTTAGCAGGACAGCGACTGCGGGGATGCCATTTAGACTCTCCACAAAAATAACACGTAAAGTTTCGAGATTGTTTTTTTTGAAGCTATTACGCTAACATTGTTTTCATTCGATTTGGTTTCGTCTTTTTGGAGAGCGCACATCTGTCGGGAGGATGTATCTTGGCAGGTATACGTTTCGCAATTTAACTTTGCCAGTTCAATTGAACGAGCTTTTTCATGGGCTTCTGTAAATGTTAAAGTCCTGTTTTCAAGTAGCCGTTGCCTAATAAAGTTTGAAGAAAGTCCGTTTATAAAAGAATCTCTTTTCATGTCATCTTTATACTCTTGAGCACTTACAGCGGTAAAGTCACAATTTTGACTAAGTTTGTTAATACGCAAAATAAACTCATCAACTGATTCACCAGCGTCTTGTTTGGCTGTTGCAAGCATGTGCCGCGCGTAGATTTCGTTCTTTGGCTTTACAAATAAATTTTGTAATGCAGTTATAGTACTCTCGTACGTAGTTTCTTCACTTATAAGTTTGTAAATAGGAGCTGATAAATGAGCTGTCAGTACCTTTAGTTTATCTACAGTATTTTCTCCTCTAGGCAAAGCTTCGACAAAGTTAGTAAACGTTTTAAGCCAGAATTTCCATTCCTCTTCAGCTAAATGTGAATTGGGATCTATAGTAAGCTTTTCTGGCTGCAAGTACCTCCATTCAGCATTAGCCATTTTTAGTCTTTTAAATTGTTATAGGTCTCACACTTTATTACCTTTTATTAAGGCTTTAAAAGACTAAATTTAAGACAAACAGAAATACAACAGACACAATGATGATTGCTAACTAACTGAAATAACGAAAAAGAAACATGCAAGGCAAAACCTATGACGTCACCAACACTGCACAAGAAATGAAAGAAAAAGGCAACTAATAAAGTGACACGTAAAGAGGGAAAATCACCACAATATTCTCTGTTTCTTTCATTAATTTTTTTTGCTTCGCTCAGCCCTTAAGCGCGGAAAGAAGTAAAAAAATTATATGAAAAACAACAAAGAATGCTGCATTTCACGCTCGTAGTGGAAGCGACCCTTAACGTGCCAATGTTTGTTATGGCACAAAAAGAATTTAATAAATTCTACTTTTTATGGAAAAATGTAACGTAGCAATGACATTTTTTGCTGAACTACAAACGTAGAACTCTTTTCTTTCGTGTAGTTTGTTTAGAAAATTGTTTTAATTACCTCCATTATTAGGATAGCATTATTTTGACAGTGTAAATACATTATATAAAAAATAACACGCATCGATTAGTAGCAATGTGGAAGAGGAAGCGGAAGCGGTACAAAATAAATCACTTTTGCTTTTCATTAAACAAACCTAACACAAGAGAAAAAATAACTTTTTTCAATAATTTGGCGCCTTAGAATTTATCGGTCTGTAACCTAAAACAAACCAATAAAACTTATTCAATATGTTACTTTGCTAAGTTAAACCTTGACTGAACAAGAAGGTAAATCGAATATGACAAAATCGTTTTTATACGATTTTTCAATTAGTTGCAAGAGCATATTTTTAAAGCCAAGATTAGATTTAGCTTCAAATTTAAAAGAAACCGTTGTATTAATAAATGTGTTGGTATTTCAGAAAAAAGCAAAGCCGCCGAATGCTATTATCCTCATTTTAAGGTTTCTGGAAAAGTTATGAACAGGGCACTTCCCGATAAAGAATGGTGGGCAAAACACAAAGCGCAAACCTTTTGTTAATCCGGTAAGAAAATCTTTACAAATGGGCCTACTTGTATAGACTATGTACAAGATCGCTGAAAATGAAAGGGCAATTGCTTACCTGCTCAGCTGTATTTTGAAAACGCAGAGTTCAGGGAAATAAGATAAATGCCCTTTGAAATTGGCAAGACAAAAGCATCATGTTACTTTTGTCACAACAATTATATAATCTCGACTTCTAATCAAGTTTGTGATGTTCCCATTTTAACCAGATTATTAAATTTTTTTGAAAAGAGCTGCATAATAAAAAACAGTGACAAATTTAGCAATGAGGACAAAACTTAAGAGTTAATTTTTTGTTAAAAAGGCATTCTCAACAATCGTATATTTTTGCGTATTGTAAAAATTCTTACTATAAAATTTGATGAAAACAAAAAACGGCAAAAGGTTTTTTCTTTCGACAGGAACGTTTAATTTTTTTCTTTTATTTAACTTTAATTTATTAATTTTATTTGACACTTGAATATTTTTTATCAAAAATGTTAAAATTTAAACGCTTTTAACTTTTAGCATTTTTGATAAAAAATATTCGCGTGTCAAATAAAATGGGTATCGAGAAAAAATTTTATTAGTAAAGTTTTTTATTTGGTCTTGGTCAAGTTTTTAATACAAATTATCTTCCACACTTACAAGTTTTTAACATACAAATATGTAGGAAGTTTAAATGAGTTAATTCATGCTAGAAATTAATTTTAACATTTTGTCCCACGTTAAAGCTGATTCATTTTCTTATTTATTTCGAGTGTAAATAACAATCTCATTGTTTAAATCAATCTTTCCTAATATTTTTTGGGCCAGTGATCCCTTTCTAAAAAAAATTTACAAAATCTGAAGTGCCACTACGCCCTCTTCTGTTAAAATAAATACATACTCGTAATAAATTTAAAGATTGTTAAAAAACATTTGCAGATAATGTTAGACTTAGTTATTTATTTAGTTATTTAAGAAACAACAATGTTATTGCATGAAGAAAATCATATGAGCTAAAAAAATTTTAAACTAAAAATAATAAAAAGACAGTCAAGGAATAATTTTTTATTTGACGAATGAACAAAATAACTTCTTAGAATTAAATTAAATCTTTAGTTCCATCTAGCGACTAAAGATTTAAAAAATTGCATTAAGAAACTATTTATGTTTTTAAAAATTTTTGTATAAATTATGGTAAATATATTGTTTTTTAGTGATTTATTTTTGCACAAAATTTTAGCAACGGCCCTCTTTTTTTTTCATAAACATTTATAGTTCTCAAAATATGCAAAACGCTGGTTTAAATAATGCACGAATCTTGTTTCATAACAAGCTGTGTGAATGCAAGGTTTCTGGCGGGAAAAATACTTTTGTTTTTTATTTAGAATAATTTATATCAAAAATGTGGTCACGAAAGCGAATTAATATGTCAAATGTTAAGACAATATTTTTTGATTTTTTTGCATATTCGGTCTTAAAATCATAGAGATAACAAAATATCAGGACATATTCGAGTTCTAGCACTTTAACCTGCGTTCTTGAAAAAAAAGTAACAGGGTGAGATCTAAATTACAAAAATTAAAAAAGAGAAAACACTTTACAAGGCTCAAGTATTTTTTATTTGCAGGGTGGTTATTTTATGTCACATTTTACATGCAAATGATTTTAAATATTAAGCCGTTCGAGCCCGGAAGGGAAAGGGCATTGAAAAAATTTTGTCAAAACCCGAATTTTTCGGGTACTGGTATTAAATCATTTGGGCATAATCGGAATTTTCGAAGCAGCAGCAAGGAATTATTTAAGCAAAATCAGAATTATTTGGGCACGATAAAGTTTGCCAACTGATTCAAATCAAAACGAAGACGCTTTTGTATAGGACAAAAATCGAGAATTTGAACCCTGATTAAAAGTAAAAACTTTTTTAGACTTCACTTTGATTTTGGACGACAACCAAGAATTGAGATACTGGTAGAAAATAAGGTCCTTTTTTTAGTCATCACTAGATTTTTGAGACTAATATGTGTAGCTTTTGTCACATCTATTGCAATGCCACAAGATCATGATTCGGGCAATTGTCAATAAATATTTTGTTCCCGAAATTGTTTTGGCTGGTATGGCTATGTTTATAGCCCATTAAAATTATTACGACTGGCTTTAAATTTGATCACCGTTATTTCTTTATTTTATGTACTCTTAGCGCAGTGCCTCAATGCTGTACTAAAACCACTTGAGCTGTTTGTTAGTTTTAAAGGGATCAACTAATAGTTGCGTACTTCAGGGGTTTATGCATGGTTGCTTATAGATGAGTGAAAGAAGTTAAATTTTATCTTACATATTAAATGAATGTTTATTTACCTAAATTTTACGTGGTATTCACGTTAAACTGCGACGTGTTTTATTTTATAATCTAGAAAAACGTAATGACTTTTAAATTTTTTCGCCATTAGAGGCAGAATTAAACTATCTTTTAAGTTGATTAAAGATGTAATAATTATTGATTGATAATTTTGGCCCAATAACAGTTTTAAAGAACTACTTTTCCACTTACAATAATAATTTCATCAAAGTAATTTCGTTAGCAATCGGCTCAATCAGCATAAATTAAGAAATTTTTACAAACAACTGAGGTGGTTATTTTAAAATAGTTTTTAGCTGACTATTTGAAATCTAGGTGTGTCTTTCTATAAAACTATTATTTTTTAATAAACTTTTTTGCATTGCAGAAAGAAGTAAGTGCTCGATTAGAGATATGAAGAAAAGATTGGAAGTTTAAAGCCTTGTTTTGTTAATTGTTGCAGTAGTGAAATTTGAAATAAAATTGTGTTTTTAATTTTTGCGTGGCGGTTTACCAAACCACTGTACGTTGGAATTGATGAAAAAAATACTAGTAGGCTTATTATGATGTCTAAAAGTTGCAATTCAAAGTAAATCCAAAAGAAAAAATTTGATCAAACCTGACTTTTTCAACTTAATTCCATTATAATGCAACTAATAACGTTGTAGCAACAACTATTTTTATTTTTTTATTATTCAAATATACGTGTTTAAAAATTATTCTACATTTTCTCGTGTTCTTAATTTGCTTGAGCGAATTCAATGTTAAATCATATTCTATTAAATTTATTCAATTTGCCAACGTATTGCCGTCTAGTGATTGCGTCAAGATGGGTGTTTTTTCGCATATGTTCATTGCAATCTTGTTTTTTTTTGTGTGTGTCTGACCGTCAAATTGTTTATCGCTTTCAATTACAAATACAGTATTAAAATTTTTTTAACTGATTAAACTTTGTTGTTAAGAGTTAACTACTCGCTTATCATAATCTCATTTAGTAGTTTTTTCTGGTTTTAGATGCTATCCTTTCTTGAAATTAGCGACAAAAACCTACAATGTAAATCGTAAAAGTATAAAATATTAGAAAGTCTTGCCTATTGTGATATTATGGTTTCCTTATAAACGCGGTAGAATGAAACGTAACATCGTGTTCACCCCAAAAGTGCAACTACACATTGTAACGTTGTTTCTACGTCGCAGTTAAACGTGGCAAGAACGTAAAATCTAGGTGAATAAACAACATAGATACAACGTGGAATATTAGTAAATGCAACGTGGCGTAACAACGTGATCACCACGAAACCGCGACTCCACAGTTTAACGTTGTTTCCACGTCGAAGTTTAACGTGAATTCCACGTAAAATTTAGGTAAATGCACAACATGGATACAACGTGGAATACTAGTAAATGCAACGTGGCGTAACAACGTGGTCACCACGAAACTGCGACTTCACAGTTTAACGTTATTTTCACGTGGAAGTTTAACGTGGATTCCACGTAAAATTTAAGTAAATACACAACGTGGATACAACGTGAAATACTAGTAAATGCAACGTGGCGTAACAACGTGGTCACCACGAAACTGCGACTTTACAGTTTAACGTTATTTCCACGTGGAAGCTTAACGTGGATTCCACGTAAAATTTAGATGAATGCACAACGTGGACACAACGTGGATACAACGTGGAATACTAGTAAATGCAACGTGGCGTAACAACGTGATCACCACGTAACCGCGACTCCACACTTTTACGTTGTTTCCACGTCGAAGTTTAACGTGGATTCCACGAAAAAGTTTCGTGGTCACAACGTTGCAGCCACGTGGATGTGTTTATTGGGATCTTCTTCATCAGCTGCAAGCACCAGTTCAGGTGAACAGGAAATTTGCAAAAAGCGTAAGTCACAGCCCATTCGAAAATATAGTAAAGAGTACCTTCAATATGGGTTTACCTTTACTATGGACGAAAACGCAGAGGCTAAGTCACAATGTTTAGTTTGTAATGAGGTTCTGACGAACCATTCGATGAAACCTTCTTTGTTGAACCGCCATTTTTTAGGTAAGTATCTTTGAAAGACAAACCTGTAACTTACTTTGAAGAAATTCTTGCAAATATGCAACAGTCACGTAGGCTCATCAGAAAATTTACCACTTCGAATGAAAAACCTTTAAAAGCCTCATATCTTGTTAGTTTACGAATAGCAAAAACTGCTCAACCTCACACATTGCAGAAAGATTAATTCTTCCCGCGGCCAAGGACTTAGTTGAGAACCTTATTGGAGAAGCACAAGCTCAAAAATTAGATGAAGTTCCAGTCGGCAGCGTGGTCGAGTGGTTAAAGCACCGGACTGATGATCAACATGGTCTCGGTTCAAAACCCGCTTGCGCCATTCTGTTGTGACCTTGGGAAAGACACTTTACGGCACTTTCCCCTGCTTGGTGGTCTTGACAAGCAGTTCTAAATTACAGTAATATCTCTACTAAATTACTAGCAGACAGCAATATTCTGGCATCTCCGGAAGCAGGTCGGGGTAATTGCTTACCCTATGTATAGCGCCTCCATCGCTTTCCTGCGAGTCAGGAGGATAAATATAGAGATAAAATAAAAATAAAAAAAATTCCAGTTTCTAACAACACAGTTTGCAGGCGTATTTAGGACATGGCAGATTATTCGAAATCGCAGCTTGTGAGACGAGTAGCAGAAAGTCCGTTTTTTGCAATTCAGCTCTTATGAAAGCATAGATGTGACAAATTTTTCTCAATTACTAGTATATGTTCGATATGTATATGATTTTGAAATAATTGAAGACTCCTTGTTTTGCAAACCTCTTGAAGGGAGAACTACGAGTGTTGAAATATTCAAAGTATTAAATGATTTTATTGATCAAAATGGAATTTCATGGGAAAGATGTGTTGGGGTTTGTGCAGACGGTGCTCGCGCGATGACAGGGGAGACACGGTGGTGTAGTTACGCGAATACAATCTGTTGCTCCAAATGCAGTCTCTACACACTGCAGCATCCACAGAGAAGCTTTAGCTGCAAAAACGCTACAATCTTCATTTAAAGACGTGTTGGATAACGCCATCAAAGTTGTGTATTTGATTAAAGCAAGAGCATTAAACTCCCGCATGTTTACAATTATGTGCAACGATATGGGCGCTAAGCATGATAAACTTCTTCTACACACAGAAGTGCGATGGTTATCAAGAGGGAAAGTGCTTTTCCGGTTGTTTGAACTCCGTGCTGAAGTTCGTCTTTTCTTGATTGATATCAATTCTCTTTTTCAAAACTTATTCTGTGACGATGTGTGGCTATTGAAACTAGCTTATCTGGCAGATTTTTTCAGATTTCTAAATGAGCTGAATATAAGCCTTCAAGGAGCAACAGTTGATATATTTCAAGTCAGTGACAAAATTAATAGCACTGTTAGAAAACTACAGCTAAGACTCGGAGATATTGAAAAAAATAATCTGGCTGCATTTCCACTTCTGTGCGAATTTATTTCAAAAAATGATTTGCATATCGACAGTCAATTGAAGTCGAATATTGCTCAGCATTGTCGGCAATTAATAGAAAAATTTTATTTGTATTTTCCAAAAAATTATGAAGAATTTGATTGGATTCGTTTTCCATTTTCTACTACTATCGATCTTCTTGATGATTTTTCCACTTATGAAAAGGATTCTTTTTCTGATCTTTCTTGTGATGGTAGATTGAAAAATAAATTTGAAGCATCAACCCTGGTCCAGTTTCTGGCTTCACTGCCAAAGTGACTTTCCAAAAATTTTTACTCCAGCCACAAAGTTTCTTTTGCCTTTCTTCACGTCTTATTTGTGTGAATGTGGTTTCTCAGCAATGCTTGCCATCAAATCTAAATACGGAAGCCGTTTGGAACTGGAGCCAAATCTTCGTCTCAATCTGACAAAAATTCATATTAACATTGACGAGCTTGTTTCGCAGAAGCAAGCGCATCCATCTCATTGAATACGAAATGGAAACGATAATTTAATAAATTGCCTTTTTTCTTTCATTAAACAAACATGTCATAAATACATTGTGCGAGTGTTATTGCAGTTGAGGGTTTTTTCGTAAGCATCTTTAATTTTTATGCTGAAGTGGTACGGTGAGTTTTTGAAATTGTTTTAGTGGTACGTTCATAAAAAAGTTTGGGAAAACCTGCTGTAGCATAAATAATCCATGTGGGTGATGAAGCGTTTTATGTTTTAATATTTTTAGAAAATAAGCTTTATTTGAAGTTCAGACTTTGTAAAATTGTAAAACGACTCACCTGTTACTAAGATAATATGGAGGAATAGAATTGGGGGAACCGTGTCAACTTTTCAAATAAAATGAGTAAATAGTCATAAACTTCAGTAACTGACGTCATCATTCAATCCACTGAATTCATTTTAAAACATAACTATTTCAATTTTGGAAACGAACAATTCTTACAACTCAAAAGTACTACAATGGGAACAAAAATGGCTCCTCAGTATGCTAATATCTTCATGTCCAACCTGGAAGAAAACTGCTTACAAAATACCCATAATAAACCATTAATATACCTCAGATACATTGATGACATTTTTCTGCTATGGACACACGGAGAAAAAAAACTATTACAATTTCACAAAGATTTTAACTCTGAAGACCCGGACATTCACCTTACAATGAACCACTCGACTGAGAAAGTTAATTTTTTGGATACCACTATTAGACTAAAAAATAACACACTCCAAACTTCACTATATAAAAAACCCACCCATTCCCAAACCTATTTACACCCCAACAGCTCCCATCCCCCACACATCTTCGCCTCCATAATTTTCAGCCAAGCTCTACGCTACAAGCGTATCTGCTCTGATGAAAAAGAATTAAATTTACAATTGAAAACATTAAAAAATGCATTCACCGCACTTGGATACAAATCCAAAACTATCAAAAACCAAATAATTAAGGCCATGTCCATTTCCCGAGAAGCCCTTCTCGAATATCAAACCAAATCTAAATCTGATCGCACACCCTAGTCTTCACTTACCACCCTCATCTTAGACCTATTAACAAAATCGTCAAAAATTTGCAACCTTTACTAAACAAAGACCCACATCTTAACCAAATCTTCTCTACACCACCACTTATATCATATCGTCAACCTCCTAACCTCAAACTTTTACTCACATCTGCCTCCTTACCAAATGAACATTTCATCACGGGCACCTTTCCCTGCAAATCCTCTAAATTCCATCTCTACCCCAACATAAACACTAGCCCTACAATAACTGGTCCTAACGGAGTCCCAATAAAAATCTCCGGAAACTTTAGCTGTAATTCATCTAATATTATATATGCAATTTCATGCAATCTCTGCCCTAAAGCTATCTATATTGGAGAAACAAGCAACTCTATCAGACAACGAATGAACGGACACAGGAGCGACATCAAGCATAACAGAAACAAACCGGTAGCTGAGCATTTCAATAAAGCAGACCACACTTTATACAATCTCAAATTAACAGTAATCAAGAAAGTTAAAGGTAAAACAAAGCAACAACGGGAAGTGGAAGAGCAAAAAAAATACAAACCCTAACTCTAACTCGATTGTGTTAACCAAGGTTTAAATAAAGATTACTCGTTTATGTCTAACTACGTGTAATATTAATTTTTGTATACGTGAGCGTCCTTTACGTTTATCTTTTTTATCCATTTCGCATTGTTTCATTTTCTCGCATATGTTCTTGGTTTAAATTGCTGTAATTCACCGCACTGCTATATTTTCTCAAACTTCGACTTTTTTTCCGATATTTTTGTATCTCATTACGTCACATATGTCTGTTTGTTACGTTTAATGCCGTTGTGTAAAACTTGATTACATTTTCATTCCATTGCACCTGATGAAGTGAGCAGTAGCCCACGAAAGCTTGTGCCCAAATAAAAACAAAAAAATAGTCAACTTTAGTGCAAAATTTTCTGTTTTACTCATTTTAAGATAATATGGCTACTCTTTTTTCTATGGCTGCATATTACATCATGCCTTCTCTAAGCAGAAATATTTTCTTAATATTATCTTAAGAAGTATTTTCTTAATTATCTTAATATTTTCCTAATGATGCTGCGAACCCGAACCGGAACTTTATAAACCGGTTTTGTGGTAATTTTTACAGGAGCGAACCTAAACTGAGCGTTTCAATTGATCTGAACCCTAACCGGAACTGAACCGAAATTTGAAACAGTTGTTGAACCCGAACCGAACCTTAACCGTTAAAATCAAACGGTTCGACTCCCTGCTTAAAACTCAACACGCTACTGAACTGAAGCTTACACGCTTACTGAACTAACACTGAAGCAGAAAATAACTGTACAGGCAAACGATATATTATGACGTAATAATACGAACTAAACAATCACATTTCTACAGAAGCCATATGAAGAGATGTAATAGGTTTCATTTTGGTTAATATAAAAACAGTTTAAAGTATAAAATTAGAATCATATGTCAGTTAGTCAACGCCTGTTTTGGTTTGAACAGCCGTCTGCTAATTTTAGTGCCGTCGGGTTGTTTACACTGTAGGTATAAAAGTTTGGGACTTCTTAACATAGCCTACAGTAGAAGCAAGTTATAAATTAAACAAAAGCAATTTAAGCAAAATGAAGATAGAGTAAGTTTGCATACAATTAATATAAAAACAGTTTTCAAACTATAAAGTTATAATCTTTGATTCAAATAGCCGTCTGTTCATTTTTAGTGCCGCCATGTTGTTCACACTGTAGGTATATAAGTTTGGGAGTTATTAATATAAAAGCAAGTTATAAATTAAACAAAAGTAATTGAAACGATTTAAAAGGAGATCTTGTAGGTTTAATTTTGCTTAATATATAAACCGTTTTTAAAGTATAAAATTAGAATCATATGTCAGTTAGTCAATGACTGTTTTGATTCGATCAGCCGTCTGTTGATTTTTAGTGCTGCCAGGTCGTTCACACTGTAGGTAAATATATTTGGGAGTTATTAATATAGAAGCAAGTTATAAATTAAACAAAAGTAATTAAAGCGATTTAAAAGAAGATGTAGTAGGTTTAATTTTGCTTAATATATAAACCATTTTTAAAGTATAAAATTAGAATCATATGTCAGTTAGTCACTGACTATTTTGATTCGAACAGCCGTCAGTTCAATCAGGTCGTTCACACTGTAGATATATAAGTTTGGGAGTTATTACGGTGTTTTTCGATATACTTTAGTCCTCTACCGATCAATTTTAGTCATTTCCAATCAAATTTAGTTCTGTGTCGACCAATTTTAGTCATGTGCCAATCAAATTTAATCTTGTGTCGATCAATTTTAATCGTGTACCGACCAAAAATAGTTATGTCGACAAACTTTATTTTTATTGGTAAATACATGTAAACAATTTTGAGATATAATTTTACTATAAGTTTTTTTGTTAATTAAAGTTTTACAAGTACTGCATTTTCAAAAATAAATACTGTAAGAATATCATAATTTTGTAAAATACCTCAAAGAATTTATAGGTTTTTCGATCTAATTCGTTGTTTTTGCAATCAAATTCGTTCTTTTTGCAATCAAAATCGTTTTGCAAAAACTTTTATATATATACAGTATCTTTATATAGGGTCTCCCGATAGGGTCTATATACATATATAAATAATATGGGGTCTCTGTATTAGGTCTCCATAATCTATAGTCTCTATAACTATGTTTCTATAATATAGTCTCCATAATGTATATATAGATAGGTATATATACCTATTGGAGTTCCTATATGGAGACCCAATATTATGGGGGCTATATTATGAAGACCATATTTTGGAAACCTAATGCTGTATCTATTATAGAGACTAAATTATGGAGACCTAATTTTGGAGACCTATTATGGAAACTATATTATAGAAACCTAATTATTAAGACTATATACATCATGGAGACCTAATTATGGAGACCTAATATTGTGGTGACCTAATACCAAGACCCTGTACTGTATTTAGCTGTGCCGTTGTTCTTGAATTGCGCCTCCGTCGCTTTCGTGCGAGTCAGGAGAATAAATATAGAGATAAAAAATTAAAAAAAAGAAGTGTATTTCGCGTATGTCAACAGACGTCAAACAGCAAGTTATGGCGGAAATCAGATCTTCTTAAATGTTCGTTGTGCAACTCGACAAATCAACAGATGTTGCATTATGCTCGCAGCTCTTGGCATTTGTTCAATACATACATAAGGAGGATGTTAAAGAAGAGTTTTTGCATTGTAATTCTTTGGAAACTACAGCAACAACTCAGCTCAGATGTAATGATCATTGAACAGCATCTCGTTTTTTGAAACGCAAGGTTTGCAGTCGGAAAAGCTTTGTGGCATATATACTGATGGAGTCTTGGCAATGCTTTGATGCAAATCTGATTTCCAAATGAAGGTCAAGGAAAGGAAATATGATGTATGCACGTCGGTACTGGGGGAGAACAAGAAGAAGCCTTGCTGCCCCTGGAATCTGAATTTTTTATGTAAAATACAGCTTTTTGATAAGTTTTAACCATCTTGCCTCTTTCTAGATATACTTCACGCCTATCTTGCTTCTCTAAAATTGATTCAGCCGGCGCCCATGGTCAAGGGGTCCGCGATTGCTTGAATGATAATTAAAGGGTCTGCGACAGTGGTGGGTATTGGGTGAGGCAAATGAAGCAGTTGCCTCGGGCTTTCGAAAATACCTCCTCGAAAATACCTCATGTAGTCTCATTTTACTGTAGCCTATATGTTTTCTTAGAGATCATTATGAAGCTGGGACGAAAAGTGGGAAATAGGAGATCGATTCGAAGTTAAGACCTTTTTTTTAGAGATCACCATGATTTTGGGAGAAAAATAGCGAAAACTGGGATCAAATCGAAGTGAGGACCTTTTTTTTAGAGATCACAATGAGTTCGGGAGAAAAAAAGGGAAATACAAGATCAAATTTTGGAAATCCCTGCCTCAGGCTCCTCAACTTTGAATATCCACCACTGGTCCACGACAATAAAAAGGTTGAAAACCATTGCTCTATATGACTTGGATGGGTATATTTTGTTGTTATACTATTACTACTTTTTGCGCTTATAAACAAAATGTAGGCCTATCCACTTTTTTAAAATTTATATTGTATTTTTTTTAATTTAACTTTGCTACTTCGTTTTAAAGGTACGGCGACCGCCCACGATTGCCGGCGTGCTTGTAATATTACGTTATCATTCAGCTGCTGTTTTCTATTTCACCATCACCTTTTTAATGACAGAAGATAATAATACCGTAACAATGTATTTTTTAACAAAGCGTTTAAAAAACACATCGTAATTATTATTATTACTTGTAACATCTTATTTTGTTGAGCTTGCAAAAAAGACGAAATTTTTATAATCTATAAAATTTTATTTAATTTACTGTTTTTAGTCATAATTTTTGCCCTTGCCCCATCAAAAAATTTTCAGCGGACGTTTACGCTGAGGCACTTCGTTGAATGAACTAATTTGATGATTGCTGGAGGATGCGAAAAAATATTGGGTAAAATTTGCTAAAAGCAGATTCTTTTTAGAAAATTTTTGTCTAGTCAATGCTCTTGAAAGAGTGTTTTTGATCCGTGATGAAATTTTTTTGATCTGGCTATTCTTTTTTGGTAGTGAGCTTTTTGTCTTTGAGTTTCCTTTTTCTTCTTTGATCACAGAACATTCTCTTTAATGAACTGACCACAAATACTTTATGACAAGATATTTAATTGTTATTTGAGCGGGTTAAGAAAAATGCTATGTCACGTAATCCTTGCGCGAAAACTAAATTTTAAGGACGCCTATGACGAAGACAGCTCGGGTGATCCAACGTGAATTAAAACCGTGATAGATTACTCAATAAAACCTTGCAACAAAGCACTAATTAGCTATATGCTGTCAAGTAAAATTAGACAATAAGAATTTGCATAGCACCGGGCTAGCACGATACAAGCCGCGATTGATTCAAGATTTATAACAGCGCCGTGCAGGGGTAGCTACGAAAAAATCCGGGCAAACGGTAGAGGGCGCAACAACTAATTATTTTCGACGGATCCAACACTTTCGTTGTCGGCAAGCGAGAGTTTCCCGATTTGCAAACCGCTATCGCGGTCATCCTCGTCAGACACCTGCGTAACACGTCATAATGATTTCACTGCAGACAACCACGTGACCACACGACTCACCTTTTCATCATCGGAAGCGTAGGGGGAAGCGGCTTGTGACCCAAATGGTGAACTGGGGGCAGAATAGGGTCGTGGTAGACGCACGGAACTAGCCTGAAACGAGGTCAATCAAATAAGGGTCTGCGACACCTAGCGCTTACTGCTTACCGGAGAAACGGGGCGGATCTGATCCAGAAAATCTGGCCGCGTCCGTTCAATGGCGAGTCTACGAGCGTTGGTGTAATACTACAAACAAAATGGTTACCGCAGCCCCCACAACATCCATGGCCTCATTACCTGCCCCAAACGAGACCAATCTAAGAGTTCACTCAAGCGTTCTGTCCGGTTCCGCTGGATGATTCTCTCCCGCCGACTCATGCGGCAGAAGTGATAAAGAAACTAAACAATTCCGAGATAATTAAGCGTCGGGCGACGCGAGCTTTTCGAACCTTACGTCGGTGAGCTGAGTGCACGACTCATCGGCGGCGCGGAACCGACGATCGACGATGTAGATGCCGTAAGCCTGCGGGTCGCTCAAGTGGCTCTGCATGAAGCAGCCGAAGCCACTGAGGTTGGTGGTGATGCTGGGGATTCCCTTGACCGCGCACTCCGCTGAAATAAGGGGCTCAAAAGCGGCCCCTTGTGATCAGAAGCATTACTTACCTGGTGTGTAGCCCCATGGTTCGTAATATGAAGGAAAGACTCCCAAGTGACATCCCCTTACAAACTCGTCATAATCCATGGGAAGAAGGGGGGAGGTTTGAGAGAGGAACTCGGGGTGGAAGATGATCTTGACGTGGTCGCTGCGTGAGTTGAAGAGTCGAACTGATCGGATCTGCTTCAGAACTAACCCGGATGTGAAAAAACATCACGTTTTTTGCTTCACGCCAACTTACTTGGATCGTTGGCGTCATCACACATATTATGAGTCACAATTGGAGGCAAGTAGCTGCACTGGTTAGCGAACATGCATCGCTTCAGCAATATGTGGTCATCGCGCTGCAGAAGCTGCTCGCTCCCGGGCAGGTTGCCTCTGCAACACAAATCGGGATTAACAAAGATGCCAGCAGGAGCAACATAAAGTAGTGAGATGAAGGAAAACGTAGGTCCCACCGAAGACACTGGTCGAACAGGCGCTCCCCAATCTGGTCCTTAATGAGGTCCACACTTTCCTTCAGTTGCTTCACGACAGCTTGCCCTTTTAAGCTTTCCACGTTGAAGTTGTTTGTGGCGGCTGGAAAGATCAGGAACGCCACCACTGTGACGTCACTATTAATCATCTGAAAGTGAATTGTGGTTTAAAATTGAAGCAACGCGCAAAGGCTCGACGACAGAAACCGACGCACATTCATCGCCAAGATGTACGGGCTAGGGAGTCTTTTTCTCCAAATAAAGCAAAAGCAGTAGGCAAGATAAAGCACTATTACCATACATGACCATTTCTCATCAACATATTACCATACATAACAGAAAACATCTCTCATCAATATGGATTCAAACATAAACACTCAACACACACTGCTTTGCACAACATCAGCCACCAAATCACAAAGGGTTTCAACAAGCCAAAGCCTCTATAATGCACTGTTGCAGTAGCTTTAAACATGAGCAAGGCAATTGATACATTGAAGACACACAGACTTATACATAAACTCACATTAACAAACGTTCCAAACATTATCTTTGAATTCATATTAAACTACATAAAAGGACAACGAGCACTCAATACAAATGGCACACTCTCAAAGCTCAAACCAATTAACACCGGAGTACCCCCAAAGGAGTTCCGACTTCAACCTTGTTCAACATATGCCACTGACATAAAAATCACAGCATCTCACACCAAACACCGTAAGGGCCCAACAACTCATTCAAATATATCTTGACAAAGTCTTTGAATGGGCCGCCACTAATAATCTTCATACAAACACAGAAAAAACCATCATCACACTTTTTACATCAGACCTAGCTAAATATGGCACAACTCTATCACCTAAGTTAGAAGTTCCCAACTGGTGTCATTGAAAAAAATTAAAACAAGTTCGCACTAAGGCAAGGCAAACCGGTGTTCATTTTGAAACAAGGAAGTCGCAGTTTAGTAAAATAAACATACCACGTAGATCGCTGATCTTGGATTATTGTGATGGCACAGCTTTTGAGAAAGGGAAGTAGACGAAACCAATATTTACCTGCTTTTTCTCTAAATATACATAAGATTCATCAGATAGACTCTTTTACTTTCTAGCCTTAAAACTTTAGTGCGCCATAAGTTTGCACAAGTTGGGAACTACTGAGTTAACTTAAAAATCAAGCACTACCCACAAAAATATCCAAAAACTCTTGAGATAACTTTCGACCAAAACAAACATTTTCACAACACTTAAATGTCACCAAAACTCACAACAGGTGTCCTCATTATACAGCAATTTCTAACAGAATACAACGCTGGGCTCGAGGCTCTCCATAACTATTCATGAGCTGAGCATGCTATGCCACGAGCGAGTTCCTCGTGACGTTCTAAGGAACGGGTTCGCGGAAACTCGCACGAACTTCGGAATCGCGTCACTACTTACACACAATGACCACTACGCTTGTCGCACACACGCGACACTAATCACCTCTTTAACTGCAGCTAAGTTCCAAGACAACATCACGCCACTAGTCTGTGAAAAAGCCTTTGCAAGCAGCTGAGCTCTTTCAAGAGTGGGAGCCAAGATTGATTCCTTTAAAAGATTAAGGGATGGTTTCTCCAAGATATTCTTGGAGATGGGGCAAGAATATCACGGGCCGCAAAATCCCCAGCGCCACCAAACAAGCCAGACTTACCTTGAGCCTGTGGTTGAGCCTGCTCATGCATTCGATGAACATATCCGCGCCCTTGTTGTTGTATTCGTATCTGCCAGCGATGAACATGTAGAGCGTCTTGTCCAAGTTCAGGTCGAAGTGACTGCCAACAAAACAAAGTCAATAGGGTTGGAAAACGCAACAACGCAACTTTGTCAGTCTTGTTCATCAGAGCTAGTCAGATTCTTAAAATCCTAGAAGCAATTTTACAAGCTGAAATAAAAAACACCTCCGAATAACGCAAGTACATGCAAGAGACTGCGACAGTCAGTGTTCATAAAGAGATTAAGTCTTTTCTCGCCACATAAAACAAGGGCTCCACCAAGCAGAGATGAACCAATTTGTAATGGTTGAAAATCTACCACAAACATTACTACGTCATGTGCGTACAAAACTGTCGCAGCTCAGAGCCAAGAAGTCTTGCAAAGTTACCTACATACGTACAGTGAACTCTGATACTTACTTGCCACAATGCCCACTATGCTTGTCACACACACATGACACTAATCACCTGTTTAACTGTAGTTAAGTAAACACAACACAAAACCACTGTCTGTGGAAAAAGCCTTTAAAAGCAGCAGAGGTAATCTAAGAGTAAGAATCTAGATTGATTTTTTGAGGGGTTAAGAGGTGGCTACTCCAGATATCCTTGGAGGGGCAACAACATCTACCACCAGTTGCTTCTGGACACCATGAAAAGTTCCAGGCAACGTATCATGATTTGCAGTGTAACCAGACTGCAAAAGCGTTTTTATATAAGAGATTTTCTTCTCTTAGCCTGATTGCTTGCCACAGCTTTTGAGCACAGTCTGCCCAGGTTTAAAGTTGCCATCTTGTGAACTACGTTTTGTCTGGTCTCTATCTGCAAACCTCTTTGGCATGGGTATTCCTCAATGGAAAAACAAATTCTCTAGCCAGTACAGCTTACAGTCATTGAGACACGCAAACTTTCCCCACCACGGTAAGGCAAAGAAAGAGTTCTTCAAAAATTGCGACAAATTTAAATGTGATCTCTAATTTCTTATAAAAGCTCAAAGCCGGCGGCTTCAGGAAGAGCGGGTCGTAACAGGAATTTCAGACGCATTGGTGCACGCGATGACGTGATACTGATCAAAACTTTGACTCGAAAATATCGCTTTTTCACTTAAAATACGAAGCAGAATGCAAGGCTTTGGCTTGAACAAGGTTTTGTAGTGATACCTGCAAACAATCTTAAAATAAAGCTTTCTCCACCAAGACTGTGCCACTACCACGCAGAATTCAACCAATTGAATATTTAAAAAAAGCATGAACCCATCAAACATTTACTCCATCAATCGAACAACCCACAGCTAGCCCAGACAAAACCCTGACTTCTTCATTGTATTTGGTATCATTGCATTGGGTAATTACCAACCCGTAAAAGTGTCCCCTGACAAAATTGTGAATTTTTTCCTTGGCGATGGCATGAAGATTCTGGAACTCATGAAGACATTGTGTGTTCTTGATGCTCAATCCGTTGGGAAGGATTAAGTCTAAAAATTTATATAAAATTATTTCCATTTTTAATTTGAGAATTGTCAAGTGAAAAATACAAGAAAGCTAAGACTGTTTTATATAATAAAAGAAATTTTATGGGTGTTAAGTTAAGCAACAAGAAGCGATAAAAGCAATTTCTTTACAGCATAATTCTTTCATAAACTTTTTTGTTTCAATTTAGGGAGAGAGTACACTTTTTAACCATACCATAATTATATATAGCACCAAAAATATATTTATGCCAAAATAAAAAATAAAATAAAAAGAGAAACCATAAACGTTTTTAGCTAACATTAGCCCTCTTCAGATGAATAAAATGTTATAAAACTTTGCCTTGTAATTTAAAGACCGAGGTCAATGATCTGATTACGTAGTTGTTTATCAAATTTGTTACACGCGTTTTTCGTACAAGAAATTGTTAAAAATTGATTTAAAAATGCAAACGCAAAATAACAAGCGCAAAGCCGATACACCACGCAAAATCCAAATAACAGAAATAATAATCTAAATATACTTAACAAAAACGATAATCCATTCGCAAATAATTGTCGATTAAGTCCAGGGTTATGTTTTTTGATTAATAAAGCTTCGTAAATTTTAGTTTCAGGATTAGAATTACATTTTTTATTTAGTGTTTTTCGATCTACTTTAGTCCTCTACCGATCAATTTTAGTCATGTGCCTATCAAATTTAATCTTGTATCGATCAATTTTAATCGTGTACCGACCAAAAATAGTTATGTCGACAAACTTTATTTTTATTGGTAAATACATGTAAACAATTTTGAGATATAATTTTACTATAAGTTTTTTGTTAAATTAAAGTTTCACAATTACTGCATTTTCAAAAACAAATACTGTAAGAATATCATAATTTTGTAGAATACCTCAAAGAATTTATAGGGTTTTTCGATCTAATTCGTTGTTTTTGCAATGAAAATCGTTTTGCAAAAACTTTTATATATATACAGTATCTTTGTATAGGATCTCCCGATACGGTCTATATACATAAATAATATGAGATCTCTGTATTAGGTATCCATAATCTATGGTCTCTATAATTAGGTTTCTATAATATAGTCTCCATGATGTATATATACCTATTGGAGATCCTATATGGAGACCCAATATTATGGAGACTATATTATGAAGACCATATTATGGAGACCTAATATTATGGAAACTATATTATAGAAACCTAATTATGGAGACGATATACATCGTGGAGACCTAATTATGGAGACCTAATATTGTGGTGACCTAATACAGAGACCCTATATTATCAAATATATTGACTTTATGGTATCAAATATATAGATATATAATATAGGGTTTTTGTATTAAGTCACCACAATATTAAGTCTCCATAATTAGGTCTCCATAATATGATCTTCATAATATAGTCCCCATAGGGTCTCCATATAGGATCTCCGATAGGTATATATACCTATCTATATATATATCATGGATACCTAATACAGAGATCTCATATTATTTATATATGTATATAGACCCTATTGGGAGACCCTATACAAAGATACTGTATATATATAAAAGTTTTTGCAAATCGATTTTGATTGCAAAAACAACGAATTAGATCGAAAAACCCTATAAATTCTTTGAGGTATTCTACAAAATTATGATATTCTTACAGTATTTGTTTTTGAAAATGCAGTACTTGTAAAACTTTAATTAACAAAAAAACTTACAGTAACAATTATATCTCAAAACTGTTTACAGTATTTACCAATAAAAATAAAGTTTGTCGACATAACTATTTTTGGTCCGTACACGATTAAAATTGATTGACACAAGATTAAATTTGATCGGCACATGACTAAAATTGATCGACACACGATTAAAATTGATCGGTAGAAAACTAAAGTTGATCAAAAAACACTGTATCTTAAACGAATTTACACTGTATTTGGTATTAGCACAAATATCACAAGACATAATATGATCTTTAACGGAGCTTTCAGTTTTCAAACGAAAGCACAAGTGTTCACCCTAACCCTAATGCTCAAATCACGGGTTGACATACCTATGTAAGTCAAGCTTGAATTTTCTTGTTTCTCACTGGTCGATATTCAACCAACAAACCCTTTTTCTTGTCTCATTATGTAAATAAGTACTGTTCGTTTTGCTTCTCATTCTTCTTCTGACTTGTGTCAGCTTAAAAAGTTTTGAAAAACTTCTTTTGTTTCATAGTAAAATTCTATAACGTCAACCATTTTGAAATAAGAAAACCAAATCAGCATCTCGACCAAATAATTAACGACCATCTCACCCTTCTAAAACACAAACACAGTGAAATACATCTGGGGGATTAGGGGGAATACACCTGCTATCGGTCCCTCTTGCCGCATGACTACCAAGACCCAAATGTGGGCACAGAGGGAGACATTACCTGGTTTCCGTTTGAGCAAATGCTCGGCTTCGAGGGCAGTGATGTCGGAGACCGTGGTGAGCACGTGCGTCGTGTGAGCGGCCGCGCGCTCCATGCAGTAGCGGTGGTAGATCTGCCGGTTGCCCGCTTCTGCGTCCACATCGAACTGAACAAACAGCGAAGATTTGAACAGAGCGAACCCCACCGCAGACCACTGCTGGACATGACCAAATACACGCAGACTAGCGCCATCTACCTTGCTTAGATTGTTGTAAAAGTCGACGTTGGCGGCGCACAAGTACCTTCCCAGCAGAGTGGCGTGAGTAGTGAAGATGGTGGCGACATCGACGTGACGCGTACGACACATGACCAGCCCTATTCCGGCCAGCCACTCATGGAAGTGCGCGATAATCATGGGTTTTGCGCCGCACTGCGACCGAAACTAAAGATAAACAAAACGTCACAATTCGCGCGTTGAGAGCGATCATCGATGCAGTTTCCGACCAAATACGATCGTCGAGTGTAATCGAGTTACGTAAAAGACCAGGATGGCGATATAATAAAGCTGATCGTTATGACGCTGTTCATGCTCAGGAAGACGATGAAACGAAGGTTACTCTGGCTCACTGCGGCGCACCGCAGCATTGCCACACGTAAACAAGCATTTCTCAGGCTTCTGTGCGACAATCATTTGAAGACATAATTTCACCATTAACTGCGGGAGCAGATAAATTGAGTCAAATAATGAACAAAAAAATTTTCTTCATTGCAAAGGCGATGAATAAAAATATAAAGTTGTTGGAAATAGCAGATTAACTTGTCTGAGTCGATGTAGCTTTTCTTGCGAGCTATTTTCACACGAAAATACGATTACCATGAGGCAGTTTTGTGGCTATATTGTCTCTGAATGTTTACTCTTTCAAGAGCCAGAATTACGGATTCGTCTCCACATCTCACCTCTTCAAGAAACCACGCGCAGAGGAACCCGTACAAAAGGGAGCGCTTTGCCTCCGAATCGTGGTCGGGAATTCCGATCCCCGTCTTTTCAAACATTTCCCAGGACCACGAACTGTAATGTTTCCACGCCGAGTCGAGATCGAACAACACAACCTGTCGTTGAGGTGGAAAGATGCGTTCGCGTTGGATCACGAAGCTTGCGGCGGAAACAGGAAATTCGGCCGCGCAAAATTAAAATGTAAACAAACCGCCGCGAACGGTCGAATTTAAACAAATTGTTGATAAATAACTAAAAGAATAAGAATAAAAACTAAGCACTCGCATATATCGGTTCAAATAAAAGCACATCCCGAGCTATTGTTTCTGATATATTTAAAGTTATCGACGTAACTGAGAGAGGTTTGAAATCGCGGTTGCCGAACTCGTTCCGACGTTGCAACTTACTTTCGGGTAACCTTCGATGAGCCAACGTCCAGTGACGACCTGGAACAAGACACACCCATTCACGCGTCGATTTTCACGTAATAAGAAATATGCCCACTACGTGTCGGTCGAGCTCATGTATTACAAAAACAAAAATATTCGCAACTGTTTCTTGCTTTTAAAGCTGATCCTTTAAGGAGGGATGTGCGACCAGCAGCTAACGAAGCAAAATTGTGTAACGATCCAATTTTGAGAATGTTAGTTAGAAATTCTATTTTTATTCATACAATCAATAAACTTGCAAAAAAAAATTGAAAATATAAAGCCATCTTTTTGTGAGCTCAGAAAAAAACAGTTTTTTGAAAAAACAAGAAACAATTCGTATTTTTTTATGTAAAAGGCTCGATATAAAATTTTTCCTTTAAAGTCAAAGTGGTTGCATTTATGCACAGTCGGCAGCGTGGTCCATTGGTTAAGAGTGCCATGATTGTGATCGACATGGTTGCGGTTCAAAACCTACTCACACCACTCTGTTTTGTCTTTGAAAAAAGAACTTTTCGGTTCTTTCTCCTGCTTGGCAGTTTTGGCAAGCAGTTTCAAATTTCAGTCATATCTCTATTAAACTAAAAAACAAAATAGAAAATTTCAATCGAGCAGATACATTTAGGCATTTTCGAAGCAGGACGCGGTAATTGCTTGACAGTTAGTTGCTCCATGTAAAGCTACTCCGACGTTTTTTTGCAAGTCAGGAGAATATACAAACAAAAAAGTAATAAGAACTAGTAAATAATTTATCAGCTTTGTTCAATTGCTACAAATACCCCAATTTGCTGACGTCTCATAGAATCAACAGTACGCTTCAATTGCTGTTGAGAGAGCTCCATCTTATCCACTTCCATTGCAACATATTTTTCATTGCAAATTCCCACCAGACAATAATCTTCACCCAATTCTTCAACAGTTGACTGGGCTTTGCTTCGAATGACAGTATAAATACCACCAACTATATACAAAACAATACTTTTAAACAAGGCTTTAACAATTAAAGTTTGTTCAAGAACAAGTAAAACCAAAAAAAGCTTTTAAATGTGGGTTTTTATACTTCTTGGACATTTGTTTAAAAATACACAGTGTCCATCATTACAATTTTCAAAATTTGTCAAAATTTTATTTTTTGAGAAATTTTTGTTTGATTTGTTTTATAGTGAAGAAAAATGCTTCAAGTTTTTTCTATCTTAACAGGTAATTGTGGAAATAATTAGGTTTAAAATTACAATTTATTTAGTGATTAAGCAGAATATTTTAAAATTTAGTAGCAAAAGTAGAGTTCATGAAAATGAGCACTCTGCAGGAAAAAGCCCAGTGTGTTTCCTGGCTTAGAGATAAAGTCAGACATCCAAGCACAGCAAAACTTTAGTCTGATGTCTGACTTTGTCTCTATAAACCAGGAAACACACTGGGCTTTTGCTGTGCAGTGCTCATTTTCATGAACTCTACTTTTGCAACTAAATTTTAAAATATTCTGCTTAATCACTAAATAAATTGTAATTTTAAACCTAATTATTTCCACAAGTACCTGTTAAGAAAGAAAAACTTGAAGCATTTTTCTTCACTATAAAACAAATTAAATAAAAATATCTCAAAAAATAAAATTTTGACAAACTTTGAAAATTGTAACAATAATTTATGGACACCCGGTATTTCTCTACATAAATGGCACTCTTGTTATTGCATGGCTATGTATAAAATCTTCTAAATCTTTCCCAATTTCTAGCTTTTGCCATAGCATTATAGCTTAAAATGCTTCAAAATAGCAGTCATTGGAAAATGTTCAGTAGAAAAAATGTTATTGCAGACCAGTATCCATTGGCAAAATACCTTTCAACCAAAATTTAAAAAATCTATTTTCACATTTACGTAGATTCAAGAAATCAATTAAGGCTTTTCTACATTGCATCACCTTTAAAATTTCATTTCTTGACGATTCTATGGTCAAGAAATGAAATTTTAAAGGTGATGCAATATAGAAAAGCCTTAATTGATTTCTTGAATCTAATGTGACAGGATAGCAATGTAATCTTTGAATCTAATGTAACAGTAATTTCAAAGGCTTTGTAAACTTTCAATCAGCTCAAAATTGTTTGCTGATTGAAAGTTTACAAAGCCTTTGAAATTACTCAATAAAATACTTTAAATGGCAGTTCTTTCATTTTGGTCACTTCCTATGCTTAATTAAAAAAAGATCTTTTTGACTTTGATTTGAAATTCTTTTCTTCAGTTTTTACCTAAATGGGGTTACTAAAAAATAAAAGTTTGAGAGTCACTATATCAAGATTATGATGTAAAAAATTTTATACATATATAATTAAGTATTAAAGATGTTTTGTTTCAATCATAACATCTATAATACTTAATTGTGCTTCAATCAACCCGGCCATCAGGGGCACATTTTAATGTTTCCTGATGGCAGTCCCAAGCCTGGATAAATGAGGAGAGTTGCAGCAGGAAGGGCATCCAGCATAAAACTTTTTTTCCAAAACAAATGATGCCTGTGATGATGAACCCATACCAGATCAATCAAAGCCAGGGTTACCAACAACTGCCTCAAATGTTGCATGGAGGGCACCTGTGGAAATTATGCTACTGCTGGGCTTAGTGATTTTTTTAGTGGTGAGACCAGCAATGGAGTACAGACTTGAGATGATGGTGGTCACAAACAAACAAGTAGAAGAGATGGAAGTTACAGAGATGAAAATGTTGAGCTTTGCTATGGGAGTGATGAGAAAAGATTAGAAATAAGTACATTAGGGGTACAGTTAAGGTATAACAGTTAGGAATGAAGATGAGGGAGGGCAGGATGAAATGGTATGAACATGTTGAGGAGAGACCAGGAGTATATAAGAAGGGTGATGGAAATGGAGTTACCAGGAAAGAGAAAAAGAGGGAGGCCGAAGAGAAGATTTCTGGATGTAGTGAAGGAGTATATGCAGGAAAGTTGGTGCAAGAGAAAAGGACATTGAAAACAGGACATTGTGGAGGAACATCATACACTATGGCAACTCCTGATTAAAGGGAAAGGCCAAAAGAAGATGTTGTTTTAATCACAGTAAACCTCAATCCACTTCTGTTCCAAGCATTTTTAAATTCAATAAGCAGTGGATTTTACAGGGTGCAGATTATATATGGGAACTTGATTCAAACAACTATTATTTCATGAGTATTTTAATTTATGTCAAGTAATTTATTGATAATCATTTAGAGTTAATGCACTATTATTATACATTATTGATTTAATTAATATTGATGGATACTCCTTGAATTGCATGTCGTGAAAGAATAGTGGCACTTCACTTAGCAGGAAGATGTACCAAAGAAATTGTTCATCACTTAACGTCTCTCGAAAACTGGTCTGGTTGACCCTACGACAATTCAAGGTAACAGGTAGGACAGTCGACCTCCCGAAAAGTGCACGTCCTCGAAATGCTCGCACACTGGAACTGATAAAGCAAGTGAAATGCAAGATCAAGCGCAATCCTCGATGAAGCATGAGAAAGATGGCTCGAGAAGCCAAAATAAGCGAAAAAACTATTTGAAACCTGGTTCACAAGGACCTTAACTTCCACAGTTATAAGCTCCAGAAACGCCATTCGCTATCTATTACAGTTAAGGAGAATAGACGCAAAAAGGCAAAAGCAATTCTCAATTGGGTCAAGTTCCATGACCATCCACCTATCATCAAATTTTTACGGTGGAGGCAGCTGTGAATAGGCAGAATGATCACATCCTCTCCAGTGATCTCTCCGCTGTTTCTATAAACCATAAAATGATCTTTAAAGTCAAAAGCCACAGTCAGTCATGGTTTTCGCAGCCGGCACCACAGATGGATACAAAAGCTTAATTATTTTTGTTGAAGCCAATACAAAAATAAATTCAGACATTTACATTGAAATTTTAAAGGATAAAATTTATCCCTGGGTCCTTTCCATCTATGGAAAAGGGTTGTTTGTGTTCCAGCAAAATGGGGCATCCAGCCACACAGCTGGAAAGACACAGGAGTGGCTCATGGTCAATTTTCCTGGATTCTGGGACAAGTCAATTTGGCCCCCATACAGTCCAGACTTAAACGTAATGGACTACTCCATATGGTCCATTTTAGAGAGCAAGGCCTGTGCTAAGCCCCATCGAAATGTTGTCCAGCTGAAGCAGTCCCTGAAGAAAGCTTGGGCTTCAATAGCTTCCAAGACTATAGTGTCAGCATACTCCAACTTCCAACGCTGTTTACGTAAAGTTGTGAAAAATAAAGGATCTCGCATTGAATGATTCTATGTTTTTTATTATGTCTATATATATGTCTATAAAATTTGAGAACATCAAATCAATTGGTCCTTTGACTAAAAAATAATTTCAACTTTTCTATGTTTCCATACATAATCTGCACCCTGTATAACTGGTACTACAAAATAGAGTTAAAAATAAATGGTAAATACAATACATTTATTAAAACTCTTGCACAACACAATATAAACTAAGCTAATATTCACTTTAAAATAGTTCTTATGACCATATTAAAGAAAACGAATTGAATAATACGAAAAAATATTGGATTTATAAAGCAGCATTTTTACAATACCAAATTTCCATTCTAAATTTTGGGATTTAATATGTGGCTGGATTTATTATCACTGTTGGCAGCATGGTCGAGTGGTTAAAGCACCGGACTGATGATCAACATAGTCTCAGTTCAAAACCCATTTGCACCATTCTGTTGTATCCTTGGGAAAGACACTTTATGGTACTTTCCCCTGCTTGGTGGTCTTGGCAAGCAGTTCCAAATTACAGTAATATCTCTACTAAATTACTAGCAGACAGCAATATCTTGGCATCTCCAGAAGTAGGTCAGGGTAATTGCCTACCCTATGTATTAGCGCCTCTGTTGCTTTCCTGAGAGTCAGGAGGATAAATATAGAGATAAAAATTTAAATTTAAAAGTTAAATTTATTAAGCATGATGTACTGTACAGCTGAGCTTTGTATACCAAAAGAGATATTCTTTTTGACAAATTGTGAATGATCCAAATACCAAATTAGTTGCAAGAGAATTACTGTCACTCAGATGAATCTTAAAATTTGTTTGCATTTGTTGCTTTGCAAGTTTATTAATGACTAAACAATATCAAAAAATTAAATAAAATTAGCTCTTAATCGTTTAAGATTTTTTGTCAATGAATGATAGTTGTCTCATGCCAAAAAATAATATTCACAAATATTGGAGAAATAAATTATTTAATGAAACACTTTATCAGCAATTTATAAGTTAATTGAACCAGAAACAGTGTGAGATTTCTTTGCAGCACCGTCTATAGACAGACAGACGGACAGACAGACAGACAAGTTTATTTCATACAATTCCGTATTAATATATAATGCACACAAAACAATAACAGTAAAAATAATTATAATGAAGAAAATGAGTGCATTTAATTGACGTAATTTGTTACACGAAAAAAAAAAAAAAAAAAAGGTAATAATTATACCAAATGTATGCGGAGACTGCAAAGTGACCAAAAAATAATTAATTGGTCTTCAAGTCGAGCAGCCACCAATTAATTAAAGTTATAAAATAAACGTATGTTATAGAAAAAGATAAAAAATGGACCACTGTAGATATAAGTTTGATTTGAAATATTAATGGATTTAAGGATAAGAATTTAAGATATAACGTTTATACATGTAGCCAAAATTATATATGGAGTAGCAATTTTTTTTAAAATTACAAGGAACATCATTCCAAACTTTAACTCCTCTATATTTAAGAGATCTTTGCAAACGATTGGATTGATATCTTAGTATAACTTATTATTGACTGATGAATGGGTTACACGGAATGAATTTGAGATACCTTTTTGAAATATTTTGTAAAAGAAGTCGGTAATTTACATCTGTCTAAATTAAACATTAATTTTGAAGTTTCAAGCTTGATTAAGTCATCTAATTTTAAAATTTTGTTTTTTCTAAACAAAGGATCAGAATTTGATGACCATTGCATATAATTACAATATAGACATATAAAAGTTTTTTTGATTACTTATGTTTATCTTGGCATGTTAAGTAATTTTTTTCTATCCAAAAAATATTTCAAGTGAACTACCTCATGGTTGGCTGTTGATTTCATAGTTTTTTTTCCAGTTTATGTTCAGTTTTGACACTTTAAGAAAAACTCTGAACAAATTATATATATCAGCTGAATAAAGTTGCTGAGATCTAAAGAATTTTGATAAAGTTTTTTTTATTCACCTCAGCTAAATAGAATGTTAGTCTTTTTCAACTTAAATACAAATGCAGAATTTGCATTGTTGCATCATTATTGATCAATCTTACTAGCCCAGACACACCAATGTCATGTTTTTCAAAGTAATAATCAAATGGTGAGTCACCAAATTTTGTATACCTCCAAATGACCCAAGCTGTGTCACTCTAAAAGTGGGCACAAAAAGATTTAACAATAAACATATCAAAAGGCATAGTGAAACTAGATGTCTGGGAACTTTAATTTTTTTTAAAATAAAGGTCCAAAAAAATTTTTTTGTTTTAATGGTTATATTAATTTATAATTTTATGACATTTTTCAAATGTTAACATGGCACATTACTTAGAACATTAGATGAGAAAGCATAGGGTTTGGGTTTTGTGACACAGGTAATAATTTAACTTTAGTTTTAAATAAAAAAATTTTTCTTGAAAAATAGAGGTTCAGTTTTTCATTCACTAAGCACATTTGCAGTGTAAAAAAATACCATTTAATATACCTTTTTGCAGCAGGGCTTTTGAATTAGGTTAGAAGGACTAAGTTAGAGTTATATAAGCAAAAAGAATTAGGCTTGGTTAAAATTAAGTTTGTTGGCAGCATGGTCAAGTGGTTAAAGTTTGTCAGCAGTGTGGTCAAGTGGTTAGAGCACTGTAATTGTGATTGACATGGTCTCAGTTCAAAACCTACTTGTGTCATTCTGTTGTGTCCATGAAAAAGACACTTTATGGCACTTTTTCTGCTTGGTGATCTTGGCAAGCAGTTCTAAATTTTAGTCATATCTCTATTAAATTTCAAGCAAACAGTAATATCTTGGCATCTTCGGAAGTTGGTCAAGGTAATTGCTTACTCTATGTATTAGCACCTCTGTTGCTTTCCTGGGTGACTGCTTGACTAGAAGACCTTAATCGGTCACTTTGCAGTCTCCTGACAAGATTGTTATTATTTTATTTTTTTTATTCATTGTAGTTGCACATAACCTGTGTTTTACTATTTTGATATGTACTTCCTTTTTCGTTTATTTTTTATGTATTACCTTCATAGTGCGTAATAATCTCCGACAAAATAAACTTCTGTCTGTCTGTCTGGAAGTCAGGAGGATAAATAAAAATAAAGTTAAAGGATATAGTTAGGTTAAGGTTATCTTATATTTAAAAATTGACAAAAAAGTTTTCAGCAAAAAATGAACATAATGATTAAAGCTTTGCAACTCATTTCTCTAACTACAGCACCTTACCAACATTGTTAGACTCAAATGCCACTTTCCTAAAAAGTATAAGTATTATAGTAAAAAGTCATTACTGAACCAAAACATTAAAAATTGAAAAACACCAAACATCTGGCCACAGCACATATAAAGTTATAAAAGACTAAACAAAGATTTTGCATAAAACATTAATTTGGCCTAATTGTTATTCTTTAACTTTTTTGCGCTGGCTCAATTTGATAGTGTGAAGCATAGACCAGAAAATTAAAAAAAAAAAAAGCAAGGCAAAAATTTTCCCCAAGTTTATTAATTATTTCCATCTTTATTTGTTTGAAGAGCGGTTCATATTTTATATCACCTAAAAGCTTGTTTCTTTCTGATTAAAATGATATGCTATTTATAAAAATTAAATAAAAAATGAGTTAGTAATAAATTAAAGTATTGACCCTAGTTTTCCTAGTTTTCCTAGTTCCTAAATTGTCTTTTTTTCTTGTGCCATGGTGTGGCAAGATATTACAATTTTTTTAGTTGCTAACAGTAGCTAGAGATCTAAACTTTACACTGGAAAAAATTTTTTTCGAAATGTGAAGTAATAAACAACTTTTGAAGAAGTTTTGTTTGACATATTTCATATCCTCACACACATTAGTGATCTTGACAAGATTGTGCGTGTTTGCACATGCTTCAAAAAGTCACATGATCCAACTGCAGCAGAAAAGAAAAGTCAACTATTCATGTCAGCTTCTAAACTAATAGGAAATTAGTTAGAAAAATTATTATTGAATAAAAGCTACATTGCTTCATGTTGTGGTTGAAGTAATCGCACAGCAAAAATAAAAGAAGCTTTTTCATGACAAAAGGCAGCAAATTGTGTACCTGAAGCAGAACAATGAATTAACATTCATTCGACGCATTAGAGAAAAAAGCTATCCTTTTGAGAAGGGTTTCCGTCCTGGTGGCTTTTTTCAAAAACCCTCCTGGAAAAGGTTTCCAGCACAAAAGTGTTAATTATTCAACTCATATTATAACATTTTTTTTTGAAAAATATTCAGTTATGATTAAAAATTTTAAAATATTAGGTCATTCAGAAAGTTCTTGGTGTTTTTTTTTGACTTGTGATATAATGATAAAAAACGTTTTAATCAACTTTTTTCAGTGAAATAACTTCTATTATTATTAATGACCTTTGTCCAACTATCAGGTAACCTGAAAATACCATCAGCATAAAATTTAGCTGGTTTTAAAGAAAAAAAGTTTTCTATGTACTTTTTAATATCCTCTAAATCAATAAAGCTTTTTCCTTGCTATAGAGCAGGGGTTTCTTAAGTACAGACAGATTTGGTCCACGGAGCTCTTTTTAAAAAACATATACAGTCACTTTGAACCACAGTTGGATAGAATTATTTCAGAAAAGTGCCCCAGTTTCTTGTTCCTCTAAAAAAATGAAATCATGGTGATTTCTAAAAAGAAAAAAAAGGTCTCCACTTTGAATCAATCTCATATTTTCATATTTTTTCCCCAAAATCATGGTGATCTCTAAAAAAAAAAAAAAGGTCTTCACTTTGTTTACAGTTGTTTATTAACTATTTTTCACAAACTATGTTTTTGGCTTTGGCCCAAGGAGGTCCAAAAAAATCTGTACATGGCTTGCTGCTTGAAATGTTTGGAGACCCCTGCTATAGAGCTTCCTTGCTATATATTAATACTACGAGATTTTTCCACAAAACCAAACCATTAATTCATATGTATACTGTCAACAGTTGTCAAATTTGGTTGAAAAACTCAAGAATTTAAAGCTTCAGCTTGCAAACAGTCATGTTTCAACAAGATAATGCCAGACGACATGCATCTTTGACTACCTGAACAAGGTTGCATGAACTTGGCTGGGATCTTTTACCTCACCCACCATATTCATCTAACATTACTCCATCTGGCCACCACTTATTTTTGTCTCTACAGAACTCATTGCAAAGAAAAAGCTTTATATTAAAAAGTACATAGAATACTTTTTTTCCTAAAAACCAGCTAAATTTTATACTGATGGTATTTTCAGGTTACCTGATAGTTGGACAAAGGTTAACACTTTCAGTGCCAAAGGACGTATATTTATGTCTAAAAACGGGGTCTTGTTTATCATTAACCATTACTAACCTACCAAGCTTTGGGGATTTCCCTAAAATTAAAAAGAAATTAACTAAACTTGGCAAATAGTAAACAAGAGCCCAATTGCTTAACCTTTGGCACTGAAAGTGTTAATAATAATAGAAGTTATTTCACTGAAAAAAGTTGATTAAAACATTTTTTATCATTTTATTGCAAGTTAAAAAACGGTAAGAACTTTCCGGACAACCTAATAGATCATCTTACTGAAAGAAAACAAGAAAAATTCAATGGCAGCATACACTTAAAGAAGAATATTGGTTCTTGTTTGCTACTTACCAAGATGACTTCACAACCTTTAAAATTTTGGAAAACCTCCAACACTTTTAAGTTTAATTATAACAAACAGTAAATAAGACCACAAATATCTAACTTTAACAAGTTTGATTAAAAACTAAATTTGTTTTGCTTATATTTTTATGCCAGCATTCATATTTACTTTCAGATTTGCTGTAACAAGCTGATGTAAAGCATAAAATTTTTAAATCAAGTAACCTTCCAAACTATTTTTTAAACTTTCACAGTTTCTTCATTTTTATTTTGCTTTATTTCGTTTTTACTTGTATTGCTCTTATTTGTATATATGTCAATTTATATTGAATTAAACATAGCAACATAAATGAGTCTAATCTACAGCAAAATGAGAGCAATTTGAAGAAGTGGTGAAAAATGGAGGCAGTTAAAAAAAGACAGTTTAAAGTTTATCTTTAAAATTTGTTTGTTGAAATCATTGCAATGCTATATGATCTCAGTTAAAAAGTTTAAATGTTTTTCATATGCAATTCAAAATGAAAATGTAATTGTAACTGCGATACAACTTATAGGTAACAATTCAGTTCGAGTGTGTTAGATAGTAGATTGCTAATTATCAGCACATGTTGTTATAGCCAGCAGCAATATTTTTGGTTTTAAAGCTAAAGAGTTCTATCACTTGCTACCTGACAAGCAACATGCATTTCAATTAAAATAATTAATTAAGATATTTTTGATGTGCAAATTACTCTCAAGATACTCATAAATGTTCCAAAACGAATGTATTTAAAGATGAAAGCAATATAAAAAATTGACAAGTCTTTTCAAAAAGTCACCATAAGAGATTTTTGTTAGTGAAACTAACCTGGAATCCCCCACAGCACAAAGACGGAATAGAAAAATAATTAAAAAGAAAAAATCTCTTGAAAAAATAATAGTAACCACAGGGGGATTCCAGGTAAGTTTAACAAACAGAAGCCACTTAAGATGATTTTTAAAAGAGACCCAAATTGACAAGGTACCAATGTATAATTGCTAAAAAATAAAGGGTCATTTCAAAAATCCATTATAAGTGATTTTCATTTGTGAAACTAAGTCAGATGCCCTTGCAGTTACTATTGCTTCTTCAGATGATTCTTTTTCTTTTGGTTTCTTCTTTATTTCACTTTGGTGCTCAAAGGTAGGTATTGGGTTAGTTTCAATAAAAAATTGCTTGCAGTGACTTCTTGAAGAGACCCAAAATAAATTGGGTCTTTTCAATAAGCGACTGTAAGCAATTTTTGCTAATGAAACTAACCGAAAATTCCCCTGTGGTTACTATTGTTTCTTGTGATCCTTTTTCTGTTGTTTTTTTATTGCCTTCTAGTGCAGTAGGGGGGATTCTGGGTTAGTTTTACAGACAAACAACAGTTAAGTCTTTTCTTGGAGACCCAATAAATTTACATAACAGCTTTTACCCACCTTTATTTGCTACTTCTAATGACAACTCAAAAGTAAACATTGCTGGCAAATCCATGACACTTGGAATTTAAATAGAAACAATTGAAGGAAAAACAATTAAATATAATCTGTAAAAAAAAAACAATATTGATAATTTAGAGAAGCAAAGAAAACTTTTAGCTATGATTATTTATTGCAGAACAATATTTTATAATAAGTACACAAAAAAAATACTGTCTTTACAATATTTTTAATTGGCTTGTTGCTTAAAAATTTTTTTCAAATCTTTTTTCATTCCAAATTTTTTTGTTGTTTATACTTTAATCAATGGGCCTACTTGTCTAGTACCAACAACATTTATGCAGCTATTGATAAACCGCAAAAATATTTAAAAAAGTGCAAGTACCCTAAACGTAAGTTCATTTTCTTTCATTCGTATCTAAAATAAACGAACTATAAAAATCTTCAATCGAACAGAAACAGTTTGGCAATTTCAATATCAGGTCATCAGGTTGACGAAGTCAGGGTCACCGAAACAAATAAATTCCAGCCAAACCTGTTACGCATTGATGCACCAGAGCAACTTGTATCATGCTTGAACGCCTGAGACAACTTGTGAGGCAGGTCGTAGTGAGAAGCATTTAAAAACGCTAATCAAAACTCATAATCGTTAACGTTAGTTTGAAAGAAATTGTTTATCTTAACTCCTATTAAATTTGGTTTATCGTACGTTTATCATAACTTTTTTTACGGAAGAATTGTAAAATTGAATTTAGAATATGGCAACACCAAATTAGATTTCCAAGTTAATGCTACTTATGAGACTCTGATTGAACCTTATCAAACAAGGCAAAACAAAACCTAAGTAAATATTTTATGGTCGTGCAACGGTTTTGTAAATGACTTTGTTATTTTTTTCAAAAAATCAGAGGCTACAATGACCTAGCGCGTTTATACTGTAGCGTTCGCTTACTAAACACACTATCTGACTTCGCGATATATGACTTGTTTCTAACAATGCACTTTTAATAATGAAAGCTCAAACAAAGACCGCGCGTACAAAATCATAGTAAGCGTTTTCACGCATGCTTGCGCACCGACGTCTCTTGTCACATGAATCTTTCGCGCGCGCCAGCTGATTGGTCGCCACATAGCTCCCCCCCAGCGTTGTTGTACGACTCTTGTATACCAGCGATATAGTCTTTGACAATATGTGGCGGTCGTCGAACTGATCGTCCACTGCGTGTAGTTGTGATGCCTAGAGGTTTATTAGGGAGCGGCGACGAAGAGGAAGGCGTCGAAATGTCTTCTTCTTGGTTGTTGAGTTGTGGTGGATATCTTCCTGTGGCCAGGTATGCTGTTTTGAGACGGTCAACTGAAATGTTTTCTGTTCGTCCATTTACATCGAGGGTGAAAAATTTTTCAGATGTGGAGATAATGTAGTGCGGGCTTTGAGGGAATCTTTGAGTTGTCGATGCAAGCGTTCTACCATGCCATTAGCTTGTGGATGGTAAGCTGTGGTGTGTTGTTGTTTAATGCCTAACATTTTATTTAAGTTTGACCATAAAGATGAAGTAAATTGTGGACCTCGGTCTGATGTCATATCTGCCGGTACTCCAAACCGGGAGATCCATCCTCGTATGAGAGCATTTGTGCAGGTAGGTGTTTTTGCGTCGGGGAGGGGAATGGCCTCGGGCCATCGGGTAAATCGGTCGATAATGGTGAAGAGGTATGTCATTCCTTCGCTCGGAGGAAGTGGACCGACTAAATCTACGTGGATGCTGTGAAAGCGCCCTGTTGGTTGAGACCTATGAGAGAGTGGGGCTCGGATGTGGCGATGCACTTTGGCTGCTTGGCAACTCTGGCATTCTCGGCACCATCTGCGAATGTCTCGTTTAAGGCCGTGCCATACATAGCGGTCTGCAATTGCCCGTTGAGTGGGGCGTGGTCCGGCGTGAGCTAAAGAGTGTATAGCTTGGAAAACTCTGTAGGTCCATTCCTTTGGAAGAACAGGACGAGGTTTCCCAAGTGACATGTCGCAAAGGAGGGAGAAGTCGCCGAATGGTATATCTTGAAGCAAAAGGTTGGTTATTGAGGTTCGATACGCTGCAATTTCTTGTGAAACTGCTTGGTCGTTTGCTCGTTGTCGAAAGTCAATGGGAAGCTCTGTGATAGTGTTGATTCTTGAGAGTGTATCGGCTACCACGTTAAATTTTCCTTTCACATGTCGTATGTCAGAAGTGAACTCGGCTTTAAACGACAGGTGGCGGGATTGACGGGGCGAGCGGTCAGCATTGTTGGACAATGCGAATGTTAATGGCTTGTGGTCGGTGTACAAGGTAAAGGGCTTGCCTTCTGCGAAATGCCGAAAGTGGCGTACAGCCTGGTACGCTGCCAGTAGTTCTCTTCGAAGGTACTGTATTTCTTTTCTGCAGACGACAATTTTCGGGAGAAGAAAGCGATGGGTACCCAGTAACCATTGTGCAATTGGTCAAGTTGTGCTCCAATGGCCAAGTCAGATGCATCTACAGTTATGCTGGTAGGTGCGTTTGCCTTAGGATGGTGTAGTAAAGTAGCATGTGCCAGCGCTGCCTTGGCGTTTTCGAAGGCCTTCTGACATTCTGTAGTCCACGTAAGTTCTTTTCCTCGGCCAGACGATGCGGCGTGCAGAGGCGCAAGCTGCGAGGCGATTGTGGGGAGGAAACGGTGGTAGAAATTTATCATGCCCAAGAAACGTTGAAGAGAAGAACGAGAATCTGGCGTGGGAAAATTGCGGATAACCTCAATGTGGCTCGGGAGAGGTCTAACACCTTTGACTGTGATAAGATGTGCTAAATATTCGAGTTCTTGAACGCCGAAAATACATTTGGATTTTTGAATTATTAATCCGTTTGAGGACAACAGTGTAAAAATCTGTCTAAGGTGATTGTAGTGTTCCACCGGTGATTTACTAGCAACCAAAATATCATCTAGGTAGACGAAAACAAAATCTAAGTGTTGGAAAATGCTGTCCATGAGTCGTTGAAAGGTTTGTGCTGCGTTTTTTAACCCGAAAGGCATCCGAAGAAATTCCCAGAGGCCAAAACTAGTGGCAATTGCGGTCTTGGCAATTGAATCTTCGGCCATAGGAATTTGGTGATAACCACGAATGAGGTCTATTTTGGAAAAAATCTTTGCTCCCGCCAGTCGTGTGTTGAAATCGTGAATATGGGGTAGTGGATAACGATCGTCGGTGGTAATTTGGTTAAGGCGGCGATAATCGCCGCACGGTCTCCATCCCCCAGAGGGTTTAGGCACCATGTGTAGGGGGGTGGACCAAGGTGAATTGGAACGGCGAATTATGCCTGCCCACTCTAATTGTTGGAATTCGGCTTGGGCTAGAGCTAGTTTTGGGGCAGTTAAACGCCAAGGTCGTGAATGAACTGGTGGGCCGCTGGTGACAATATGGTGTTCGACACCATGTTTACTCACCTGGTTTTGTAGACTGGGGGCTAAAATTTGCGGAAATTGTAGCAATAGTTGATTAAAGCGGCTAGGTGCGCCCAAAACTAAACCACAGTGACTGTTCGGTGTGCGCTCTGTATGTGCAGCGAAAATATGGCCGTGATTTAAATCGACAAGTCGGCGTCCGCGTAAATCGATGGCAATGTTATTGGCCGTAAAAAAATTGGCGCCTAGTATAGGGCGAGCGACGTCGGCTAAGTAAAATTTCTGACGATATCGCTTTCCTTGTCCGAAAATAAAAGTAATAACACGTTGTCCCCATGTGTTGATTTCGGAACCGTTGGCCACTGTGAGGTTTTCTGTAGGGGTACGTTTGCGCTTGTCGTTTGGGGAAGCAGGGAAAACGCAAACGTCGGCGCCGGTATCTACTAAGAAAGATGTCCCTGTGGCGCGATCCCACACTGATAAGGTGTTAGTTTTGATTAACCTGACCGCCGCGGTCATTGGCGGCCGGCTTGCCCGTTTTCCTGCACGGTGATTGACGATGACGTTGCCACTGGGAGTAAGCTCGCAAAGGGACAGCCGGGTCTGCAGGTACGTGCGTTAGGGCCGAATTTTTTATGGTAGTAGCAGATAATGTGATGGGTGGAGGGATTAGGTTTGGGTTTGTGTTTTGGTTGTAAGTTCTTAAGATGTCTGGGGCTTAACGCCGATACCGAGTTGATAGGGAATAACTCGTTAGCTTCGATAATACGGTCTGCAGCTAAAGCTAATTCCTGTAGATTTGGAAATTCTTGGGCCGCTAGAATTGCACGAACCTGTGAAGGAAGTTGTGCTAAAAAAAATGCTCGCCGAAGGGTGTCGGCGTCATTGTTGAGGGACTCGAGATAGCGTAGAAATGCGGAGGGCTTCTTGTCCCCAAGCCCTGAAATATTAATGAGCTCAGGGTCTTTTTGTAGTTGAGATTTACCGAACGCGTTGAGTAAAGCTGTTTTTAAAGCATTATATTTTCCTTGCTCCGGTGGGTTTAGAAGAGCTGCTTTAACTTCTGCGGCTGCCCGATTGTCTAATGCTGTAATTATGTAGTCGAATTTAGTTTGATCAATAATTATAGATTTAGATCTAAATTGTGCTTCGGCTCGAAGAAACCAAATCTCCGGGTCGTCTGTCCAAAACTCTGGGAGTTTAACTGCTACTGCTTGAATCTTAGTCGTTGACAAGGCGTTGTTTGTTAACTTGCTGACTGCTTCAGTTAACTGCGTTAAAATTACACTGTCTGCTGACATATCAATGTTTAACAAAGTTATTTCAGCTTATTTTCTGCTATTAGAAAATTTTGGGCGTATTCGACTTCCGGGGTCACCAATGTAGCGTTCGCTTACTAAACACACTATCTGACTTCGCGATATATGACCCGTTTCTAACAATGCACTTTTAATAATGAAAGCTCAAACAAAGACCGCGCGTACAAAATCATAGTAAGCGTTTTCACACATGCTTGCGCACCGACGTCTCTTGTCACATGAGTCTTTCGCGCGCGCCGGCTGATTGGTCGCCACAATACCATTACTACTTAGCCAGTGATGGCCTTGCAAAAAGGGGAGCCCAGTGCAAAAAACGTAAGGGGGAACACTATTTAATCAATTAAAAAAAGGTAGCTGAAGCCAATTTTACCATATGAAAGCAAAGTGATCACTAAAAAAAAAAAAAGGTAATTACTTGAAATTAGTGTCTGATTTCACATTTTTATCCTAAATTTATAATGTTTCCTAAAAAAAATCTTCACTTCAAATCAGTCTCATACCTTGCAGAGATGAACATGGACTGGAGTCAGAGTCGGACTGAAGCCGGAGTATGGCATATTTTGTCGGAGTCGGACTGGAGTTGAAGTCTATCTTTTAAAAAATCAATTAATTTAAAATATTAGAAGAAACAATTTTATTTCATAAAATGTGTTTTTGATCATCAAAATGTTTTATTCCTGGCATTTATTTTGAGTTTATTGCTCATACCCGACACTTGCGGCTAGTTCTTTATTTATTATTTAAAATTGACATGTGAAATAATCGCTATTGTTCTAGCAAATCCCGGCCTAACTTAACCTTAACCGTAACGCTTGCCTTTACATGAGTTCCTTTAAATGAGTCCGTATCACCCTGTCTAATACACTGGTGGCTGCTATTATATTAGTTTTTATTGTATATGTATTTGTAGCCTGCATAAAGATTGTCTTGTTACCAAAATAATGTTATAAATGCAAAGATTTTTTTCCCATTGTCATAACCTATCTACATGATTTTTTTTAATGTTAAGTTTAAGCTAGTGCAAATTTACTTGTATACTTGCGTGACATCTACCAATGTTAAGTTTAAGCTGCTAAGTTCAATCTAAGATAAAATATTAACACATTTAGTAAAACGGATTTGATATATCTAGGGTATTTATTTTGAGCAGCCTTGATTACTTTTAACAAAAACATGAATTTTTCTTCTAATGAAGTTTGCAAACTTCTTGAAGATAACAAATTGCTGGAAATACCTAACACTTCTGGAAAGAGCACAGTTTGGCAAAAATTTTTATATTTAAATCATATTGAAAGTAAAGATTGTATTGGATACGTAATTTTTTTATTTTTTATTTTTATCTCTATATTTATCCTCCAGACTCGTAGGAAAGGGACGGAGGCGCTATACATAGAGTAAACAATTACCCCGACCTGCTTCCGGAAATGCCAAGATATTGCTGTCCGCTAGTAATTTAATAGAGATATGACTGTAATTTAGAACTGCTTTCCAAGACCACCAAGCAGGGTGCCAAGACCACCAAGCAGGGAATTTGTAAAACTTGTAAGCAAGCATTAAAACATAATAAGTCGACTAGTGCAGGGGCGTCCAACCCGTGGCCCGCGTAAGGGTTTTTAGTGGCCCGCGCATTATTTTTCGAAGAGCTCTGTCCCGCCCATTTTGGCAAAAATCCAGCCAGAAATCGAAAACAGATTCTATGTGCAGATATCTTCTTATCTTGTTTTTTTCGAGATCGCTAGTTGTTTTAAAGAAAATCATAAAATTTGCGATTGATTTGTAGTAGGCTTACCATACGTCCCGGTTTAGTCGGGACAGTCCCGTTTTTTAGGTCTTGTCCCGGCGTCCCACCAGGTTTACCAAAATGTTCCGTTTTCCAATTTTAAGTGAAGACCTTTTTTTTCCAGAGATCACTATAATTTTGGGACAAAAATTGGGAAATCTGAAACTGATTTCAAGTGAGGACCTCTTTTTTTTTAGAGAGCACTACTTTTCAGCGACCATAGTTAAGAAACCCGAGACAGATTTAAAGCTAAAACCTTTTTTTTATAGAGAACACTGACGAATTTTTTTCTTTTAACCAGCGTCCCGATTTGCCACTTCGTAAATATGGTAGGCCTATGCCTAATTTGTAGTGAAGATTTTTTTTTAGAAAACAAGGGATGAAATTCAGAAAATTGGAAAATAATTTAAATTAAAGACTTTTTTTAGAGATTGCTATGATTTTGGGACAAAAATTGGGGTGCTTTATTTGTTTGGCCCATCAATATTTTTGATGAGCCCAAATGGCCCTCGGATCAAATAAAGGTTGGACGCCTCTGGACTAGTGGAACAACACATTTAAATGATCATTTAAAACGATGCAAATATAATGCAAAAATATCTCCGAAAGTAACAGCATATTTTAGTAAGTCTCACATGAGCTTGTCAAAAGTTATATAAGACACAGTGTTAAATAGTTCAGTTGCATCTGTTGTATCAGATGTAAGACCATTAAGTGCAGTGGAAGGTGATGGATTAATACATTTTGCAAATGCATTGATAAAAGTTGGAGCTACACATGGCACTGTTGATTCAAAAGCATACTTCCTTCCAGTTCACTATAAAAAGAGGCATTGAGAAAAGTGGATCATCTTCAAGTGAAAAGCTGATACAATAAGTAAATAAGGCTATTAAAAAATATAGTTTAGTTGGTATAACCACATATTTATGAACAGATCTAAGATCACGCACATCATACATTTTATCAGCAGCAATCTTCTTTAATTAAGAGTAATATGTGTGAAAGAATTTAATGAGGCAAAAACAGCAGAAAATCTGCAAAAATACTTTTTAAATGTTTATCAGACTTTGGAATGCCTTTTCAAACATTGGTGGATCATTGTTTTTTGTTTAATCGTTGTTTGGCTGATTAATTAGTAAGTTACGACCAACTTACTTATTGTTACAAAATTTTATTTTTTGTTTGTATATATGAAATTTTCTTAACATGGAGTCGGATTGGAGTCGGATCATGGTTTAGAAAAATTCTTGGAGTCGGATTGGAGTTAAAGTTTAAATCAATGGAGCCGGACTGGATTCGGACCCCAGAAAAAGTGACTCCGCTCATCTCTGATTCCTTTTCCTTTTCTACCTAAAATCATGGTGATCTCTAAAAAAAAAGAAATTCATACATCCTCCACATTACGACGATGCCCCTTTTTTTCAAAATTTTTTTTTTCTTTTTGACATGCCATCAACGTCCTGGTGCTACTATGAAGAAATAGAGCAATTTCTTGTGTTGTTCCGTTCGCACCGCTCGCACCTTATTAAAGCCATTATTGTACTTAGCTAAACTTTGGATTCTCCTTTTCCTAGCATTAATACCATAAGTCAATGCACTGACCAGACATGGGGTAATCGTAATCAGTAATCGTAATCGATTACAATCGATTACACTTTTTCATGGTTGTTGTACAAATGCTTGATAGTTCGTACTATTACGTAACAATGGGGTTTGTTGTACAGTTGTGTTTTGCCTTGTCATTTGCCTGTACAGTTATGTTCAGACTTAGTAAGCTTAGTAGTGTTTAGCTTTGAGTCGTGTTATTATTTATTTCTTTTATTTGCAGACGAACGATTTCGTCATTTTCGTTTTGTTATTAAATTTTATATCATTTCGAAAATGAGTCACGTTCTTTTAGTTGTTAAGAAAAAATTGAAGATAGTTACGACAAAAATTAAGGCTTTTAAGAAAAATTAAACAAAGGCATGACAAAATTAAGACTGTTAAGAAAAATTAAATATAGATGTGACAAAAATCGTGGTTGTCAAGAAAAAATTCAACAAAAGTATGACAAAAATCAAGGTTGTTAAGAAAAATTAAATAAAGGTATGACAAAAATCAAGGTTGATTAGAAAAAAAATTGAAGAGAGTTATGACAAAAATCAAGGTTGCTTAGAAAAAAATTAAACAAAGATATGACAAAAACCATGATTGTTAAGAAAAATTAAACATAGGTATGACAAAAATCAAGGCTGACAAGAAAAATTAAGGTTAGGTTTAACAAAAATCGAGGTTGTCAAGAAAAAATTGAAGATAGATATCTAAAAATCACGGTTGACTAAGAAAATGTTTGAAGAATCGAAAAAATGTGTAACAAAAATCAAGATTGTCTAAAGAAAAACTTTTAAAATTTCAACAATGATATAATAAAAATCATGGTTGACAAAGAAAAATTTTGAAAAATTCAACAAGGGTGTAACAAAAATCAAGCTTGTATAGGAGAAAACTGAAGATAGGAATGAAAAAATCAAGATAAACTTTTAAAAATTCAACAAAAGTATAATAAAAATCATGGTTGACAAAGAAAAGTTTGGAAAAATTCAACAAGGGTATACCAAAAATCAAACTTGTTTAGAAAAAAAAAAAATTAAAATAGGCATCTACAGTAAAAATCGCAGTGTTTGACGAATTAAACAAATGTGTAACAAAAATCAAGGTTGTCTAAAGAAAAACTTTTAAAATTTCAACAAAGGTATAATATAATTTTGGCAAGGAATAAATTTTCTTCAACCATATTGTGGCGATACTCAGCAGCACAATTAAATTCATAAAACTTTTATTTTTCAAACGTTTTCGGCTTCTTAAGCCCTTTTCAAGAAAAACTTAAACTTAAATGAAATTAACAATAATGCGTCAACACAAAGAAAATTAATTATTTATGCATGAATGATTTACATTGTGACGAATAAGTTAAAGCAAATAGAATTATAAAGCCAATTTTTTAGTTTCATTAAATTATTTAAAATGAAAGTAAATTTAAAATTTATAAGAAAAGAAATAAAGAATTTAAAAATAAAAAATTAAAAAACATTTAATAAAAATGAAGAACCATTTGCATAAAGTTGTCGATTTAAACCAGGATTACGCTTTTTAATAAATAATGCTTCGTGTATTTTTGTATGGAATTCCGATTTACACTTTTTAATTATTTTAAAGGAGTTTAAATTTAATTTGACAGAGGAACAAATATTACAACACATTATATGATTTTTTATTGCACTTGATACTTGAGAGTTGAAGTCCAAATGCTCCTTAGCTGTCATTTATGAATTTACATGTTCGTGTGACGCGAACTTGACATACATCGGTATGTCAACCCGACATTTGAGCACTAGAGCTAAGGAGCATTTGGACTTCAACTCTCAAGTATCAAGTGCAATAAAAAATCATATAATGTGTTGTAATATTTGTTCCTCTGTCAAATTAAATTTAAACTCCTTTAAAATAATTAAAAAGTGTAAATCGGAATTCCATACAAAAATACACGAAGCATTATTTATTAAAAAGCGTAATCCTGGTTTAAATCGACAACTTTATGCAAATGGTTCTTCATTTTTATTAAATGTTTTTTAATTTTTTATTTTTAAATTCTTTATTTCTTTTCTTATAAATTTTAAATTTACTTTCATTTTAAATAATTTAATGAAACTAAAAAATTGGCTTTATAATTCTATTTGCTTTAACTTATTCGTCACAATGTAAATCATTCATGCATAAATAATTAATTTTCTTTGTGTTGACGCATTATTGTTAATTTCATTTAAGTTTAAGTTTTTCTTGAAAAGGGCTTAAGAAGCCGAAAACGTTTGAAAAATAAAAGTTTTATGAATTTAATTGTGCTGCTGAGTATCGCCACAAAGGTATAATAGAAATCGAATTTGTCTAGAAAAAATTGAAGATAGTTATGACAAAAAACAAGGTTGTGTAAGAAAAATTTTTTGAAAAATTGAGCATATAACAAAAGTTAAAATTGCTTAGAGAAAAAATTTTAAAATTGAACAAAGGTATAACAAAAATCGAATTTATCTAGAAAAAATTAAAGATAGGTGTAACAAAAACCGATGTTGACTAAGAAAAATTTTTGAAAAATTGAATATAATCATAGCAAAAATCGAGTTTGTCTAGAAAAAATTAAAGATAATTATAAAAATTAAAAATGATTAAAAAAAAATTAAACAAAGTTATATAATAAAAATCAAGGTTTTCAGAGAAAAAATTAAGTTTGGGTATGACAAAAATTAAGGTTCTCAAGAAAAAATTAAACAAAAATTAACGCTAACAAAAATTAACGCTTAAACGTGCACAAGTATTGCCTTTGAGATTAAAGTTAGAAAAAAATATATCAAATCACTTTTTGGACGTAGTTAGAGTTTACTTAAGGTCAAATCAATACGATTCAGAACAGGAAACGACGTTCACGCTTCAGGAAATATGTCGTAACTATCTAGCGCAAAACTTTATAAAATTGTTTTCAATAGAACTTATTAATTTTATTTTTTCTTATTAATCTTATAATTAATCTTATAATTTTATAATTAATATTATTTTAAACTTATTAATCTTATAATTAATATTAATTTGAAACTAAATTGGTTTGAAACATATAAGCATTAGAAAGTAAAAGATAGGGTTTCGACTTTTTTGTTGGCTCATGGAGTCTAGAGTTCGCGCACGGATGACGTCAGCGCTCCACCGCGCTCCACCGAGGGCTCCACCGGACGGTCACCAAAATTCCTTTTATATACTACTGATCATATTTTTCGAGCCAAACTCTGCTATGGTCCCATCAATGCACCGCCCCCATAGCAGCGTTTTATTAAGCAAATAACCTCGGTCTTATATTATATTTACTTTTTTTCTTTTTATTTTTTTATACAAATTTATAATGAGGTGAAGCAACCTTGCTTCTATATGATGCAACAGGTCACACTTTTCATCGCTAATTAGCAAGTCACAACGTAAACTCGTTTTGTTGCTTCTTCCTTTTTGTAACCCCGTCTTTCAACAACTCACAAACTTTTCAACATTTTGTTATTTTGTTCATGTGGGGAAGCAGAAATTAAAGAAACTGAACTGAATTGCACTGAACTGAACCAGATAATGAAGTAATTAAGTTTTCATTTTTTTCTATAATTATCCTTCTGATTTACGGGAAATCATCGAAGGCTAACCCTATTTAAAAGCAACCGTCAAGAGACTATTCCGACTTGCTTTCTAGATTCCAAGATATTGCTTTCCAGTTGAAACTTTTTTGTTTTTCAAAGATATGACTGTAATTGAGTGTATTTGCTAAGACCGACAAGCAGCGGAAAGTACCATAAAACGTCTTTTCCAATCGTCGTCGTTTGAAGGGCATCCATTCCAGGTCAGACACAAACAGGACTGGGGCCGAGGGTTTATCCTTTTACTACCCCAGACTGCTGCACTGCCTAAATTAGATACTGGCAGTGGTGTTATTAAGCCAGCATCGAGTTTTGTCATCCAAAACCGTCAGACCCCGTGCTCCATGTGGTACCCGACGTATAGAGCACGCTGTCAGAATATGGTCTGCGTTTTGCTCAGAGGCGCCGCACTCACAATTAGGTGAAGGAGCGAGATCCCATTTGTGCATGGACGAATGGAATCGCCCAACATCAGTCCACTGGCGGTTGAGCTTAACCCAAGCTGCTCGGGGTAAGCCCATCCCAATGAAAGAATAAAAGTGAAGACCAAAAAAAAAATGCTTTTAGCTTTCCCAAATGCCGTAATTAGAGGCATTTACCTGAATGATTTTTTAGTAATAATTGTATTTTTTTAAAAAAGCTCCCAAACACTTTCACCACTGAGCCAATGTAAACAAAATTGTTGACTTATTTTACTTTACTTTTGGCGTATTGCAAACTTGAAACACTAAACCATGGTAGGAAACCTGCGGGAAGCAAGATATTAAAATGTGGCCCACTTTGTATTCTTTAATATCGGTTCATACTCTCAGGTAAGGAAGCAATCTCTTTTTCTTCGCGACCTTTACATTTTGCTGGTGTAAATGATAGTCACACAACTTATACAACTTTAACAGAATATTTTAAACGGACAGGGCGATGAGGTATACAAGCCATCTCCGTCTAGAACTAGGGGGGGGCTTAAAATTGAAAATGATGCCAGTAAAATTTTGTAGTATGATAGTAAAAATTAAGAATAAAATTACTCTTCACTTTATACTTGCAAAAAAGTTTTCCATATATATCCCCTCAGGAGTCCGCAGCCCCCAGTTTGAAAACCACTAGTCTAGAAAATTGACTTGATTAAGATAAAATAAACGTAACTGCTACTGATAAAAAACAAAAAAGTAGAGTATTACATTCCTTCTATACATGTTTTAATTCATATTTTTGTCAAATTAATTTCCAGCGATTGAAATCAATATCAAATTAATCTCTTTATTTACCAATTGTAAGAGGTATGACAGTACAGTCAAAGCTACAGTTATTTTATTTTATTTTTTATTATTTTGTATAAAAAAAAAAATTCCCACTGGCGTCGTTACCGCGTCAAATCATACGTTTGACGTCACTTTGACTCGATCAAAAAATTACCCATTTTCACTGGACTTTTTCACTCGATAGCGAATGCTCTGAAGCGATTTTACGTAGAGAATAAGTGCTTGTTAGCAGTGGTGATATTCAAAATTAGGGGCCTGAGGCAAAATCCAAATTAGGGGCCCCCAAAAATGACGTCACAGTTCAGTTCAGTTCAGTTCAGTTTATTCCCATAAGCATGAAAAGATCAACGACAATAACAATAAAATATAAAAGTGTGAAATCAATATTTGCTCATGGAGGAGACAGCGAAAAGACCAAAAGGTCATCGAAGTCAGCTGCCACCGCATTAATTAAATTTGAGAGTAACCACAGTCACAAGTAATGTTTATATATTGAATATATAAATATGAAATGTAGGCATAATAAAACCAAAGTAGCAACAATAACAGCAAAAAACAAAAATAGTAATACACAGAAAAAAAACACATAAACACACATAACAAAACAAAAAAATAAAAAAAATAAAAAAAAGTTGTCACAAGAATTCAATTACCATTTTACCAATGCCATCTAGAAAGATAGGCTACGAAATATTGGAAAAAAATTGATTCTGATACGAAACTTGAAATAACTCAAATCAATGGCAGACACAGAAAGTTATCATGAAAGATTTACACGTGACTCGACAGTTAATCGAATGACACCTGATCGAAATGACACCTAATCGAAACAACATTTGATCAAATAATGAAAGAAAAAATTTACAACTTTGAATCTATCCCAATTTTGTCAATTTTTTGTCCCAAAAACATAGTACTTTAAATCTGCCCCGGTTTTGTTGATTTTTTGTATCAAAATCATAAATCTCTAAAAATAATATCTTTTCTGTAAATCTGTCTCTGATTTCTGCAAGAGGTCTACAAGGGTAAAACCATGGCACAATGCTCCCCCCTCTAAATAACTGACTATGTAAAAAAAAATGCAAAAAAATGATAGCAATAAGTAGATCTAATAAAACATAACCATGACAAAAGATCTACTTGTTGCCCTCCTAAAACTTGTTGCTGTCCTTTGCCCAGAGACCTTGTTAAAAAAACTTGACCTTGACATTGGCAAAAAATTATAAAAAATAAAAAAAATTGTCTTCTTACTGCTGGCCTCTGCTTTTTATGAATCTAATTTACAGTAACAAAGAGATTGTTTAATCGCAGAAACGTACAAAAATAAATCTTTTTTTTTTATCAACTGTCATTTCAATCAAATGTCGTTTCGATAAAGTGCGTTTCGGTCAAATGTCGTTTCGATCAAGTGTCGTTTCGATCAAGTGTCGTTTCGATCAACTGTCGTTCGATTAACTGTCTGTCGTTCGATCAATTGTCGTAGCACCGGGTTTACAAACCAAAAACACAATTAGTATAAAAGTTAAATGTGAAAACCTTTTTTTCTCTACACTTTTTTACTGCTCTATTGCCTTTTAATAGGTCTGCATATCCTTTATTTTTCTAAGTTCCTTTAAACTTTTAAACTCCTTTCTCCTATGCATATGCTTATGACTAAAATCCTTTTTTTGCTTGAAAACGTCTTCGACAGACTTGAATTCAGTGACTGGATTTAGGGAGTTTGCACCGGTTTGCGCAAACACGTTCTTATGAATGTCATAACGTTCAGCGAGCGCGTTTTAAATTTAACGTAATCTATGTATTTTTATATCTCTGTATATTTATCTATTTTTATATCTCTCATAATAAAATGAAAGAACCTATTATTTATAGCTTCTATACTATAGGGAAAAGAACCTGTTTATTTTTTTAATTTTTTAATTTCATCATTGCTTAAACTCGGTTTAACCCATTTTTACAAAAACAATGACTCGACCCAAGTTTTCAAATCAATAATTGTTGACTTGGAATTGGTTTTGTGTTCTTAGTAAGCTAGGTTACGAGGTGCATTCAATAAGTTTCCAGACTTTTTTGGTATGGACACTTTTATTAACCGTACACACAAAAAACTCTAGTCCCCTTCAAAGTATTCTCCTCCGACATCAATGCACTTGTTGTACCGTTCCAGCAACTTCTGGAAAGCCCCCTGGAAGTCTTCTTGTGTGAGCGTGTTTAGGACCCTCGTCACAGCCTCTTTCATGTCCTCAATTGTGGAATAACGATTGCCTCTGAGGTTTTCCTTGAGCTTTGGGAATAGCCAAAAGTCGCAGGGAGCAAGGTCCGGGCTGTAGGGAGGATGGGGAACCGTCTTGATGTCCATCTGGGTCAAATAGTCTGTGACGAGGATGGATTTGTGGACTGGGGCATTGTCCTGATGGAAATGCCACTGACCTGATTCGAAGAGTTCTGGCCTCTTCCGACGGAATGTCTTCCTGAACTCCCTTAAAACTTCAATATAGTACTCCTTGTTGACTGTGATTCCAGTGGGAACCCAGTGAATGTAGATTATGCCCATGCTGTCAAAAAAAGGGATCATCATCAGTTTCTGGGTGGACTTGCTCTGTCTGGCCTTCTTGGGTCTGGGAGATCCAGCATGCTTCCACTGGGAACTCTGTCTCTTGGTCTCTGGGTCATAACAATAGATCCAGCTTTCATCGCAGGTTACCAGGGCATCAAGAACTTGGGGATCTGAATTAATAAGCTCGACCATCTCCTTGCTGTCATTGCAACGTCTTTCTCTCTGATCTTCCCGGAGCACTCTTGGGACGAACTTCGCGCAAATCTTCCGCATCTTCAGTTCCTCACGAATGATTTTGTGTACAGCTCCCACACTGACATTAAACTGTGCGCTTAGTGTCTCTATAGAAACACGACGGTCCCTATTCATGAAATCGTTTATTTGGCCAATCATCTCTAATGTTCTGACTTCCCTACTCCTCCCACATCTCTCATCATCCCTCAAGGACTCCCTGCCTTCCTTGAATCTCTTGTGCCACTGAAAAACTGATGATCGATTCATGCAAGATGGTCCATAAGCAGTCTGAAGCATACCATACGTTTCCGTGGCAGTTTTTCCAAGTTTAAAACAGAACTTGATCGCATATCGTTCTTCTAATGTGTCCTCACGTCCAGATTGCATTTTTGAAATTCACCAGCTGTGACAATCAGGATTTAGTAAGGTGTACTCTAATTCCTACTGTAGCTATAAATTTGCACCTAAACAAGAAAAAATTGGTCAATCATCTCATAAGGAGTATAGTAACAACATACTGAAATATCTCGAGTTTACGGCAATTATAAATGCCTGTACAAAAAAAGTCTGGAAACTTATTGAATGCACCTCGTACATGCAATGCATAGAAACGAATCGGGAAAATGGTTTTGAAAATTCAAATTTTGTTGACTCAGTTTCATGCTTTCATGGACTTATACTAAAATTACATCATTTTTGGTAGTCCTGGATTTGAAATCGGTTCTAGATTTCTGAAAAAGACTCGCATTGGTTTGAATTTGAAAGTTATAATTTGTTGGACTACTGTTAGCATGCATACAATCTATTAGAGGTATATTTTTAAAACTTTCTCACCACTACAAAATAAACATTTGTACCATAGTCTTGATAATCTCAAAAAATTATAAATTTGTCAAAATATATTTCAACAGAATTAAAATTGAACTGACTAAATAGGTAGGCTACTATCACAGACAAAAATCTGATCCTTTTTTAGCAGTAAAAACAAATTTGCACTGGTTACATAGCAACAACAACAAAAAAATTTTTTTTTATTGAATATATATATAACAATAACAATTAATTCAGTCGAGCAAAATAATGTTAAACCTCAACAATTATGCCGACTCTACAATGTACAACAAGTTTTATCATAAGAATTAAAAAATATATGGCCTAAAACATTATTAGAAAGAGAAGCTTTATTTTTGGTTTTTTTAACACAAAAAAGATTAAGAAATGCTGGTAATATAAACTTTTGTGAAATATGAATACCTTAATTTTTACAAAAAAAAATTTAAATTACATTTGAAAGCCAACAAAGTTTGTAAAAAAGTATAATTATGCTTCTTTTAGGCAAATGAGTCAAAAAAATACTAACCTAAAATAAAAATTTGTTAATATATTAATATATTATAAAGCAGCCAATTATTTGTTTAATATTTTCAGCTTATGCTGCTTTAATTAAATCTTTTGAAAATTTTTGTCTGGAAGGAATAGAAATATGCAATGCAAACTTGCAATAAAGCTAGCTTTAAACTAAAATTGTAAAAATAATAAGTGTTGTGAAATATTGTCAAAACCATTTAATGTTATGGTTGTTTGTGCAAGATAGACAAACTGATAATCACAATTAAATTTAATGTAAGAAGCCATTTAACTTATTCTATGTTAGGTTTCCTTTTAAAATTGCCATTTAAAATCAAAATACTTTACCTAAATAATTTCTAATTCAATTTTTTCAGAATGACAATATAGAAAATTTTAACTTTAATCAAGCAGTTATTTTTACCAGATCACCTCACAAACCAGTTGTCAAAATGTCAATTTTGAAAAATGCTAAACCCTTTTAAAAAAGCTACAATCAAGTTTTGAAAGTCAAGTAAATGAATAAATTGCATATGAATCAATTTAGAACTTTGAAAAAAAGTGAAAATTTCTATATAAATTTGGTTAATGATAAAACATTTGCAGACTGAATTTAGTGTTCTATTGGTTTCTATTGTACATGAAGCATTTGCTACAAAAAGAAAAAAAAATTTTTATTACTAGTGTTTGTAAATTTTTTAGTTATGTTTTTGTTTTTAGTCATTATTTTGTTGCAATTATGGAAAGTAATTAATATTGTATTAGGCATAGTAACTACGGGATTGATAACTCCGCTTTTTCCTATCATGAAGTCAACACGGAGTAGGGCAAAAAAGTTAATTGAATTGATAGCAAGCAAGCATACTGCATACTAAACATTCTTTGTAGTATAGTTTACAGATTAGCTTTTGATATTAATTTAGATTATAACATTGAATAGTAAGAATATTACTCTTAAAAACTCTTGTGCTTTAAAACCAAGGCTATGAGCATAAAGATAAAAAAAATGCAGTAAAAAAATTTTTTTAAAATGCTTGCTATTGATGAAAATATAAATTATTTCCTTATTATTTGATGTCAAACTGCTGTAAACTATTTGTGTACTTTCCTCGTGTAAAACTTTGATTATAAAAAAATTTTTATGTTTATAGGGGCTGATTTCATAACTAATTTGATTTTTTAAACACTTTAGGTTTCATATTTCAATGGGTTTTCCTTTTATTTCTGTTATGAACCATGAGTCTGATTTAAATAAATAATTTGCACTATTATTCTTATATGTTTTTATTATTTATTTTTGCTTTCAAGTCAAAATGAAATTAAAAATAACACTATAATAATTATTTATAAAGAATTATAAATGAACAGATATTTTATATAACCTTTTGAAGTAATATCAACTGTTTGTTATATGGTTGAATTTTTATTGATAGTTATAATTTAATGGTTAAATATGGATTAATAGGATAATCCTGATGTTAAAACAGCAAGGTAAAATTGTAAAGCACAACAATCTGAGAAACTTAATGTGCTTAAAAAAAGCACAACTAATTTTTCCAGTGTGTATCAAAATTCATCAAATAAGGTTAATGATGAGCAGTGGTGATATTCAGTGGTTTGCATGGGTTTACATAATCCATTATTGAAATGTCACTAAGTTCAGCAAATCCATGTAATGAAGTCTTGAGACCTCTCTATCTTTGTATAATGGGGGAAGTATTGTTAATGTTTTCCACACAAAAGGAAATCTGTTCTTAAAATTTTGAATCTCATCACTGGTGATTACACATCACTGGTTCACATTAGTATGACATTAAATAAAAGATTTATTTTTTACAATTTTTATGTCATATTTGCTTATAATTTTATTATCTTTTTGTAGTGAGGGTTATAGGTTATTGTTAAAAGTTCAATTTTACTATGAATAGATAATGTCTAAATAGGAAAAGAATGGTAATGGATTGGAAGAAAAAAATTGTGCACAACAGGTGAGAAGAAATTAGTAAACTTTTAGAGTACTGTTACTTTTTTAACATTACAATTTTAACAACTACCATTTGACAAAGTTTTGATGCATTGTTTTAATTTACTAAAAGTTTTCATAAAAATTTATTTTTTAGCCTAAAAATTATTTGCCATTTTATAGGTTTTACTATTGGCATTGATTTCAATGTGTCTTTAACAAAGAAGAATTAATATGCACTGACAGTGCAAAGATTTTGCTTGGAGTTCAGTAACTTGGCCTACCAGTAGGGGGACAATTGCTCAACCCAAGCAAAAAAATTGAGCAATATCAGATTTATCAGACACTGGTTATATTTGTAGGAAAACTTGTTAGAAAAATTGATATTTTTATGTGTTATTAGATGTGTCTTTTTAAAATTTTAAAGATGTTTATTTAATATTGCTGTTAAATTCTTTTCAGCCAGATTATATTGTTTTGATGACTTGTCATGTAGTATATAGTAGTAATTGCTAACTGTATGTTTTATAAAAATTGTTAACTGAAATCACTCAAAATACAAGCCTCAAAATTCATTGCAATTTGAACAATGATTACACTTTGTGCTTTCACTTTCAAATTTAGATCTAACTCCTCATTTGCAAGATTTTTAAAACTATTTTTGCCAATCTTCTCATTGCTGAAATAATTGATAGTTTAAAGTATTAAAATTGTTTTTTTTTTTTAATTTAAAACGTTTAAAGTATTAAAATTGTTTTCAATAAGTGGTATTTTTAAACTTTTTTTTTTAGACAAATGTGTCAAAGAATGAAGATTTGTAGAAGGCAATTATAGAAGAGTGAAAGCCATTTTTCTTCATAATAGTTTGAGCAGAGGTATTTTTGTTTATCATAATTTTTGTTAATAAATCTCAATTTACTTTGTTGTTATACCATATGTCAACTATATATTTTGGTGTTTTTATTAATAAATCTCAATTTACTTTTTTGTTATACCGTATGTCAACTATATACAAGTTGTATCCGAAAAGTAACGAGACTGGTGTTATAAAAACTTTATTGAAAAATATTGAAATATATCAAAGTCAAATTCCTTCAAAGAATCATGTATTTCTTCTACAAAAATTGCAATAAAATTTTGTTTACTTTTCTAAATTTTTATTTTTTATTGATTAAACAGGTTTAAAAGAAAGGCAACCGAGATGTTGTCGTCGTTGTTTGGAAGGGCATTATCCTCTTCTGGTCAGACACAAACAGTTACCCTGTTACTAACCCTGGTTGCTGTACTGCCCAGATCAGATGCTGGCTTTATTTGTTCAGCCAGCATCGAGTTTCGTCATCCAAAGCCGTCAGACCTCGTGCTCCGTGAAAGCAAGATGAATGATCAAGACGATTAATTTTTACTACACTCACTGCAATAAAGCATTTCAATGATTGTTAAAAATGCCTTGTTAGAAATCCGAATCACTTTCCCAAAGCACTTTATCATGAAAATTTTATGCGGTATTTTTCGGTTTTTCGTGTGATTTTTGTTTATTACCAGGGACCACTCCGCCTATGAGCCTCATCCAGTGCTGGTTTTTACTATCTCTTTTTTTTTAAATTTTATATACAGTCGTTCTATTAATTTGCATGCTTTCTACTTTATTTAGTAATGTTACTTATCAGTTTATGCTTGCTTTTCTCTCATTTATTTTATTAACTTAAACTAAATAAGTAGATTGAACTTAGGTGGTATTACTTACATACTTTAGATGGCAACTTGTTTTTGCCTCTGATACAAGTGATTAAAGAGCGTTGCTTTATGTTTTATTATTGGGATTCAATAGCACTGTAATAATTATATTGATGATTTGAAGAAATAGGAAATAAAATATTGCAATTTCTTGATTGATTTATTACAAATTTAATTGTAAAAATTTTGAAACTTTTTAAAACTATTTGTATACAGTGGCATTTTAAATTTGTTTTTTTGTTTGTTTGTTTTCGCTTTTTATTATGATATGGATTGCACTGCCTGAAATAAATAAATTATGAGAAGGTGATTGGGCTGGGAGTTGAACCCAGATGTTTAAGATTGGTCTCTTGAAACATATATTAAAGTTTTTTTTGATGCAACAAAAGTTTTCGCGACTAATAGGTGGTAAAACTGTTATCTAAAATTTTTGCCCTACTATTGGCAGCATCAAAAACAAGTTATCAATCCCGTAGTTACTATCCCTATATTGTATGCATAAATACAACTAATTTTAAGTACCGTAGTGTTTTATCAATAGAAAAATTTAAATTTAAAATAAGATTTCTTTTTAAGCATATTTTATTTGTAGAGTTGTTACTGCTTAATTTCAGTCATCTTTTGGATAACTTTTGTAGCAATCTGACTATTAAGAATAGTTTACATTATGTAGTTGTTCCGCAATACATAGAAACTGAAGAGATTTTATGGATTGTTGTTTTAAATTTTAAGTGTTCTGCCAACATTACCCTATATGCCATATTATGTAACATAAATTTCACCTATTTGCTGAAAACTTTGGAGAGTTTTTGAGGTTCATGAAACCATGTAAAATACCACAAAATAAAACTACACACGGCATTTTCAAAAAGGGGCCCCTCGATAACTGTGAAAAGGGGGGTCCGAGGCGATGGCCTCACTCGTTTCACCCAATATCCACCACTGCTTGTTAGGTATGCACGATGAAGTAGAATAGGGCGTAAAAGTGCTCGATTCCACAACTGAATTGGCTCAAACAGGATTTTTAGCGCTATTACGATAATATAAATTTGCAATAAGTTAGAGAAGAATTGTATTTTGTAGGTTTGAAAATGTTAAAAAATATTATTGAATTTAGGTTTGAAATATTTTTCTTGGTATTTAAATTAATTTTTTTATTAGTTTGTGAATTGCTAGTGTAATAAGAGAGTTATGACTGGATGATTTATTAGTTCTAAATTGCAACTAATGGAATCCCGCTTATGAATTGGGGAATTATCATAATTAGTTGTATGACAAATAAGCATAGTCGTACAAGCCGAAAGGGGTAGATGGGGCGATTTTCCCCCAAGTGTTAATAGTTTTGGGCAAAGTCTGTAATTTGTCTGCAGCGACAAAGGGTTAATTTGGATAAACCAATTTTTTGGGCACCAGCATTAAAGTATATTTGCAGGAGAAAGTTTGCAAATCCAAAAACATGGTTAAGATTTGAGGTGAAAACTTTTTTTTAGTCTTCATCCGAATTTCGGAACGTAAATGCGTGATATCTCGCAACATCTTTTGCAAAGCTACAATATCCTGATTGGGGCTAGAGTCAATAAAATTTGAGCAAAACTTTTTTGACTGGTACGGCTGGAAGGCTACAGCTTCACTTTTTTAAATCTAATTTTTGTATTAAGAGTTTAAGGTCATTTTTCTTCACAAAAATTTGTTTTATTCTTGGTGTCACAAACTTTGTTTGGGAATCCTAAGGAACTATAACCACTCGACCACGCTGCCAACAAATATATTCTAATTTTATTTATTTTAATAGTCTAATTTTATTTTATTCCGGCTCAAGAAGTAGTTTGCTATGAGCCTGAAGCTTTTATACAGTTGACTTCGGCTAAGTTCTGATTGATTCGTTGAAGACTTTTCTTCGCAAACAAACAGAGACTACCGTCTCTAACTAAAACAAATGTATTATAAAAATCACGACTCGCGACCGACGAAAATTCTCTTCTCCGCTCTGCCACTGCAAAGCGAAAATCAGCGCTGCAACTTAATTCGTTCAATGCAAATAATTCTATCTCCGTAGAACCAATCTCCAAACACTGGCACAAAAACAATTATAACTGTAACGGTAAACGGCGCTGAAGTTGCCGATTGCCGCAAAGTGAAATGTCGATTAACGCGCTTCCGGCTTCGACAAAATAAAAGGACAATAATAACCAAGGAATATTTTAATGGAAAATAAATAATAATTGAAACGTTGAAAGCAAAACCGAAAGCGGAAACGGTAATCTGTAAATAATGAAAACAAACTAAAAATTAAACATAAAAAGAAAACGCATAGATGTCTTACCGAGCAGTTCACGTCGGTGCTGAACTCACGGGGAAAAGGGAATTACTTTAAACTCACTAAGTCTACTCAGACTTCAACCAGCCGCCTACAAATACTGCAGCTGGTCGCCACACAAATTGAGAAGTGTCACAGAACTCACAAAGCCAGCTCTAAAATGAACGCGCTGCAAACAAACTATGCTCCGGGATGAAATTAACTAAAAATAAAGCGTAAAACAAAAAAGGCGCTGGCGGCGAGTGCACGCGAAAATTATGAACAGAAACTCAAGAAAAATAAAGCAAACACGTGCGTTGGTAATTTTCTACAGTAACACTTATCAATGCAATACAATCGAAGGGTCCTTCGCCCCGCTCTGCGCCCAAACCAACGCTCAACCAGATTACGCTACTCTCTCTCGTCATTCTTGTCTTCTGACTACTTTTAAATAAAGGCAATCCATCAATGTTTATTTGCAAATATAATTCACTACAAGAACTCAGTGAAAAATTAATTTTCATTTGTTGTTCTTAACTGTGTCTAATTCCAAAGTGATAATAGCTTCCACCAGCCAATTCTTGGATATCAAATGATTTTGATATAGAAAGCAATGTTCTTGCATCTTTTGGTAATGATGGATGATAATTTTGTAATATTACTAACAACTTTTCTAATGCACTGATAGTGATTTTATTTTCTATGGCCCAAACTTGCAACAACAATGAAAGATTTGCTTCAGAAAATGAATTATTTTTATGGACACTACATTGATTTTGGTTCAATAATGAAACTGTGTCACTTGATGATACATTGCTATCAGAGTGGCATGAAAAATCTTTTTCCAAATTGTAAAAAATTTTTTTATCAAAGTTCTCATTTAATGGATTATCAGTATTACAGCAACAACTTTTACAAGCAGATTCTACAGAGGGTGCATTAGTTGGCTTGGCTGTTTGATAATCTATATAAGAATTATTATTGCATTTTTCTGTCATTTTCTTAAGTGTTTTTGGAACTTTACGCCGTTTGGTCCAATAAGACTTAGTTAAAATAAAAATTTAGATAATCATACCTTGAGAAAGAAAAAGATTGTTAAGTAATTGAGTCTCTTCAAAAAGACACTGTCAGTGTTGATTGTCAGTGAAACTGACCCAGAATGGCCCTATAGCATTAGGAGGCAATAAAAAACAGGGGAAAAAGGATTCCAGTTTAGTTTCACCAACAAAAATCTCTCAAAGTTGCTTATTGAAAAGACCTGATTAATTCTGGTAACCACACTGGAGCACATTAAAGAAAATGTTGAAAATTAATATAATATAGAATATACATAAAACTCAACCTGCATAAGTTAGTTTAACATGAGTGTTACAATGGGTGCTGGATTAGTTTAGACCAGGGGTCACCTAACTTTTTTAGAAGGCCCCAGTAGTGAATTTTAAAAAGCTTCATATGCCAAAATTGTAAGTTATATAACTTCATTTTTTCATGCGATCTCTAAAAATAATCTTCATCCGGAAATGTAGCCTGTTTACTTTCTAGCGTATCAAGATTTTTGTATAATTTTGTTACGGTTATGTTTTTTGATATTTATTTTATAACTTTGAAAGAGTGCTCAACAGACTGTATCAAAAACCAGATCTTTTCAATAAGTCACTGTAAGCAATTTTTGTTCATGAGTGACTTCTTGAAAAAACTCCAAAAACCTTGAGGCCCAAATTCAGCCCACAGGTAATAGTTTGGTAACCCTTGGTTTGACAAAAAAAATAGATAAGGATGGCTTATACCATACCTGCCCCAAATTTTTTACAAGAATAACAATTTTACAATATGCCACAAATTTAACAAAAATTTCAAATGTTACCTCACTATTTACCTGTTTTATTTACAAACTTTTTTTATTTGTCGCTACCTCACATTATGGCATAAATTTTCGCAAATACTTAGACTTTACATAATGCCATAAATTTTCTCAAATATTTAGACTTCGATAAGATCCGATTTTTTATCTTTAACAGTTTAATTTCCATTATAAGACTATCATTATTTGTTTTCTTCTGACAGTCTTTTTCGTAACAAATAATATCTATTTTACAGCAAGCAGAATAATAAGCAGATATTTTCTGTTGTTAATACTATTCTGATTGCTTTGAAATAGTTTACAAAGACTTACAAATCTTTACAGTTCAACATGGACTAATTTCCAATTTCCATTATGGTACTTGGCAAGCAAAACACATGCTGCTATGATGACGTCTCTGACGTAGTAATAAAGTATGACATATCACGTGCATGATTGAATTAAACCTAATCGTTTTTTTTTTAATTAAAAAGAAACTTATTTGGTCGGGGGTTTACAAATTAAACAATGGTGAAGTTCAAATTTACCTTCAATGAGAAAAATTAGGATAAAAAATAAAAAAATTTCAATAGCTCAAAATTTCAGCGTTGATCATACTTACAATTAAGTTGGTATAATTCAGTGCAATGTAAAATATAATTAACTAAACTGCAAGATAAGATTCTGAAAAGATACCAAATCTAGATATTTATTTTTGCTACAGCAAAAAATTTTTCATTTGTTATCTGGAAGCAGGAATGTTTAAAAGAAGATTTTTCGGGAGGGGTGCAGGTTTAACCTACAGTCAAATTGATGTCAATCATTTTGTTTAGAAAGGGTGTGAGCATTTAAGTATGACAATTATTATAGAAAAAAAAGTTTTAAAATCAAATTTTATTAACTGTATTAACATTGTACATTAAATATATCGGAAAAAAAAGATACTTATATTTCGATACAATTACTGTATCGTTACGATATTATAATAATGATACTGATACACACGATACATTTCGGTAATCAAACTATATCGTCACGATACACCAATGTTTACTGGGAAGGTTTACTGATTTTATGGTATACCAAAACGGCGAGTTTTTATTTTTGTTTTTATATTTGATTAAAGATTTAACAGCAGTTTGGACTCTAATTTCACCAGAAGATCACAAACAAAAATTTTAATGATATACCTGGAATCAACAAAAGCAAAAAAAAATTAGTATGATGCAAAAGAAATTGTTAGACTATTATTTGGTTTTGAAAAAACAAAGCTTACTTTACAAGAAACAATTAAAATCTATTGTAGGGCTAAATTTTTATTTAATTGTTTGTATCAGACACCAAGATCCATAGACAGGCAATGACAAGGCAAAACAACACAAGACACAAAAGCAGAACACCACGAGAAAAGAAAAAAATTAACCAATAAATGCAAAAAAAAAAAAAAACACCTATGATAGAATGATAAATTATCTAATTGTTATAATTGATCCAGAAAATATATTTATACAGGGCATCAGAAGACATTAAACAAGAAATGTATACATTGGATCAGTGGCGTAGCAATTACGTAACCTGCCGCCCTTGGATTTTTGCACGAACTGCCGCCCTTTAACACCATCAAAACGAAGAACATATTAATGAAGTTCTACACAATACAAAAATAATAGTGATACCAGTAGTTTAATTATCAAAAGTTCAAAATTGAATAGGTCGATCTTTCACTGAAACAAATTCCGAAATTATATCTTCAAAAGATAGCATCTCGGCGAAATCACTTTCAATGGACAGGATTGCTAAAGCAGACAGCCTGCTTTCACCCATAGTCGATCTCAAGTAAGATTTTATTAATTTAAGCTTTTAAAAACTTCTTAAATGATTAACATAAACGATATTTGGTCAACCACTGCAGCACATCCAGCGCTGTGGCATTGCTTTGAATGCAGGGCCGCTGGATTGTACTAGCCTATTGAATCTGGCTATTTCATTAGTTAATTCAGAAAAATTAATGTTATCAACATATACGTATGTTCTTAAATTTGTTCATAACTTCTTTGATATTTTCGCTTCGCAAAAAACGCGTGGGGATTTAAGAAGCCGAATACTTCATTTAGCATACAAATTTCACTAAACCGCTTTTCTTCACTCCGAAATTGGTCCATAGCTTCCAGCATGCATCTCTTGATTTCTTCAACAGCCGAGAGACTTACGTTTTTTGTAGTGTTGTGCGTTGACGGCGTCAATTTTTTGTTGACGATGACGCAAACGCCGTAAAGATATTTTTCGGTTGACGGAATAGGTGTCGCCGACAACTTTTTGCTTGTTTTTTGCGTCAAGCGTTACGTGTCAATTATTTTTTGCAAGGTAAAAATACGAGGGTAAATCAAAAATTATCCGGAATTGCTCTATAGCGCACTCTTGCTTTAGATTTTTCAAAATTTTTTTTGCACGTGTTGTCTACTGTGTCACGTGATCACGATCTGCTAATCTAATTGTTCGTTCAGTTTTAACACGTGTTATTTTCTGTTGATAAAAATGGACGCTCCACTGGCACAATGCACCAGAGAAGAACAACGTGCTGTGGTCCGATTTTTGTGGTCAGAAGGTTCATCGGGGACAAAAATTCATCAAAGACTCTTAGCACAATATGGAGACAATGCACTATCGAAAACAACGGTATATGAGTGGATTGAGAAGTTTAAAACAGGCCGGACCAGTGTAAAACATGCAGAAGGAGCAGGACGTCCATCAACCTCCACCAGTGAAGAGAAGATTGAGCAAGCTCAACAAATGATTTTGGCTAACCGGCGCATTACCATTGATGAGGTAGCACAATCTTTGCAGATCAGTTTTGGCTCTGCTCAAGAAATCATTCATGAAATCCTTGGGTACAATAAAGTTTCTGCAAGGTGGGTGTCAAGACAGCTTACAGAAGAGCACAAGCGTAGACGTATGGAGATCTGCCAAACGTTACTGAACCGCTACAACAATGAAGGTGAAGCATTTTTGAGTCGAATAGTCACTGGAGATGAATCATGGGTGCATCACTACAGTCCTGAAACCAAGAGGCAAAGCTTGGAGTGGAAACATCCGTCCTCCCCAGTAAAGAAAAAATTCAAGAGTCAACTTTCTGCAGGAAAGGTTATGCTAACCATTTTTTGGGATTCAAAAGGGCCTATTTTGGAGGATTTTCTGGAAAAAGGGAGTACAATCAACTGTGCAAGTTATTGTGATTTGCTAGCCAACCGCCTGAAGCCTGCAATTCGCACCAAACGCCGAGGATTACTGTCAAAGAAGGTTTTGCTGCAGCATGACAATGCACGCCCACATGTTGCCAAAGCAACCATTGAAACCATTAACAAACTAGGTTTTGAAGTGCTGGAGCATCCTGCATACAGTCCAGATCTTGCTCCTTCCGACTATCATCTTTTTGCCCCACTCAAAGATGCATTACGGGGTCGTAAATTTTCTTCTGTTGAATCAGTGCAAAAAGCGGTGCATTAATGGTTGTGTGACCAGCCAAAAACTTTCTTCTCAGATGGCATTTATAAGCTTGTAGACCGCTGGAACAAGTGCATCGAAATGGGTGGAGATTATGTAGAAAAATGATAAATCGTTTTCGTGTTTTGTGTTTTTAAAATAATCCATAAAAATAAAAGTCCGGATAATTTTTGATTTACCCTCGTATATACAAAAATTTTTCAATCGCCGACTCCAATAGCGCATTTCATTCAAAAAAAAGTTACGAAAGCTACAGCATGTAACAGATAAATTTCGACCATGTCAAATAAACTACTTGCAAAAACATTATAAAGTTATAAAAGGGTGCTTACGAATACTTGCTTTGAAAATGCAGCTGCTTCCAATTGTTAAAAAGATTCTCAAGGATTACAACTTTGCTTTCTATATGTTTTTAGAAAATCCACCTGCTGGAACTTAAATTCAGTTCAGTTCGGTCGTTTTTTATTTCCGCCACTTGTCGAACAAAATACTTACATCAACGTAATTACACTACGGAAAAAGGGACATGCAACAAAACGAAACAACGTTGTAACATGCAAAAACTCAATAAACTACACTAGCAAAGGTAACGGCTTGCATGGTTGCATCACCTAGAGAAAAAATATATATACGAGTACAAAAAATTTAAAAAAAAAATGCCTAAAACAAAACAAGACGTTAAAAAAAATGCATAAAAACAAAAAAAAATTAAGACAGCCTTTTTTGTTATTATAATATTATTTGCTGGCATGTAACCCCAGCACAGGGAGGCTTTCAGGTACTACACCTTGCCCAAGGGTGACCTGGAGGAAAGTTGTAATTGGGTATCCTCATTCATCCCGACTTATCAGTTGATAACCTTACAACCGGATGCAGTTTACACTCATACCCAAGAGAAACATATTTATACGTAGACAAGACTTGTTTTTGTAACACATTTATTTTCGTTTAAAATTCTTTAAACGCATTATTTAAAGTTCCAACATGAGTTTATTTTAAGACTCTGCTGGCATTAAACTTTTTTATCTGGTCAATTGTTAGGAAAAAAAAAAGAAGTTTGTCGAGTTTTAAGACTAGTTTAATACAATTTGGAATTATGTCCTAAATTATCTAATTCATGTAATTTTATACGATTTTTTTTATACACATTTTCTGACACTTATAAGACATTTTTGGTAAGAAATTAAGAAAAAAAATACATTTCGCTGATTTTTGATGTAACGAGAGTTGCCAGATGCTTTTAAAACTGTTTTTCTTTGGTACTTTAAAGTCTCGTCAGGAATAATCGCTTATCGTAAAAGTTATGAGCAATTTTGAGAGGTGGTACTTCAAAGTACCGTCAGTGCATAAAGGGTTAAGCGATTGTTCCAGGTGCATGTAGAGTTGGATTCTTGAATTGATGTCGACGATGACCTGAAATATAAAAAGAAAACAGCAGCAGGCAGAAAAAAAAAATTTTTTTCTTGAGAACAAATTTTTTGTTTTATCATATTCATGTGCTCTTTCCAGCTTAAATTTTCATTAATTATTATACCCAAAAAGCGAATTGATGAAACTTTTTCAATAGTATTATTTCTAAAATGTACTTCGAACGATGTATTTGAGACGGAATAATTACTTTTTCTAGGAGTAAAAAGTAGATATTTAGTTTTTGCAGAATTTACTGTTCCATTTATCAATATTTTTAAGTTCAAGATTAGTTTTTGAATAGACTGATTGTATATTTTTACCAGTAATAAAGATGTTAATATCATCAGCAAACGATACATTTGTGCTGAAATCCAAGCAGTTTCTAAAATCGTTAACATAAAGTATAAATAAAAGAGGACCCAAAATTGAGCCTTGAGGTACCGAGCTGGTGATTGGGTTTATAGTTGACGAAAGACAATTATTGAATTGCACCTGTTGCGTGCGTCCTGATAGATAGCTTTTAAACCATTCGAATGCAGTTCCTCGAATACCATAATACATGTAATTCAGTTTATAGAGTAGGATGTCATGGTCTATACATAGTGTCAAAGGCTTTGGAAAGATCCAAGAAAACACCAATTGTTAACAGTTTTTTTTCCAAAGCATCAGCTATGTTGCTAATAACTAGTGTGGTAGCATGGCTTGTGGCATGACCTGGGCGAAATCCAAATTGTTCTGCATTAAGAATGTTGTAGCATTTCAAGAAGTTGTACAATCTTTTATACATAATTTTTTCCAGAAGTTTTGTGATCAATAGCAGCATATGATCAATAACACCATATGTGATCAATAGCAGTGCAGCTGGAGTTGGATACCCTTGTTGGTTTGTTTATCAATGGGTAAAAATTATACTCAAGCATCAACTCGGAGAATGATTCAACATGTTCATTATTGGAAGCAAGAAGATCTAAATTGAAGTCACCATGAAGATAGCATTTTGATTTTGTTTTGTTGATTGTAATTAAAGTTTTTTCTAAATGATTTGTGAACTGGAGAAACGATTTATTGTTGTTTTGAGGAGATTTGTATATGTTCCCACATACTGTACAACTTGGTTATTTTGAAATTTTATAGCAATAAAGATAGATTCAAATATTTTTTCTTCCATTATCATTAGGTCAGTTAGAATTTGAAACTTTAAGTCCTGTTTATGAATGGAAATGGAAATTCAATACTATGAAATGGAAATGTGAAATGAGCACAAGGTTGACATAAATAATTGTTGTACAATAATTCTATTGGACCTGCAGATTTTATACAAGTTTTGTGATAATTATCTTTACAATGACTACAAAATAAATAGCCTTGTCTTTTGTAAATGTTTTTAAAGCAAACTTTACAGTTAAGTTTAAATTGTTTAGGCATGTGAAGACACAAAAAGAGAAAAAAAATACACACAAACACAAAAAATTAATAAACAAAAAAAAAAAATTAAATTTAAAAAGGAAAAATGCAAATAGAAAACAATAGAAAAATGCAAATAGAAAACAATAGAATTGCAAATAGAAAAAGAAAACAAAAAATTTGTAAAAAAAAAGCCCAAGATAAACTGTTGTTCTATAATTTGCCTTATATGATTTTTTAAATTAACCCAATTAATGCAGCTTTATCAGTCAGCTTTGAGACTTAGCTATGACAAGAAAAAAAAAATCTCACTAAAGTTAATTAAAGAAATTTAGAAAATAAATTTGGTATATGTATCAGATTAGTACAATTTTGCAATCTATCTCTTCACAACATCAGAGTAGCTGACTGATGCATGCTTTAGTTTAGCAATATCATTGATGTTTTTAACCACCTGTTTTTTTCCTCCAACAAATGCATATATGTCTCCCATCATGGACCAAACAGATTTCCATCCAAAGGCATCTCGGGCAGCTTCAAGAAGTTGCAAGCGACGCTTTGTCAGGGACTCTGTTATCACCATCCCTTTTCCTTTAAGTGCTTTCTTTTTGGCATATATTTCATTTCTTTGGGTTCGACACAGAAACTTGATTATTATTGGAGTTTCCCTCACATTCTTTTTTGAAGAAAGTGAATGGGCTACGTCTATGTCATTTACCTGTAAAGGGCTATCAAGAGGTAAACTTATCATTTAATTTATTACAAATATAATTTTCATATTCAAGGTACTTCCCTGTTTTGGGGACATCTTTACATTTATGAATAATAAGACAATTTCATCTGCTATATTGTTCCAAGTCATCATTTTTTTCTCAACTTGTTCCAATTGCTTCTGCATGTTTTCCACCAACTTTTTAAGATTGTCGAATGAACCTTTTAAATTCTGCAGATCTTTTTCTTGGTTATTACCTGAAACAGAATCAACAACAGCAGCACCACAGGAACCAGAATCATTTGACATTTTTTCTAAGTATAAACTTAACTTGTTTTCCATCAATTGTAATTCATTGGTCACTTTCTTCATGAAGTTCTCCATTGTTATATTTCAACACCAAGAATTTAGTAAAATCAATCAATTATTTTAATTATAAATCACAATTAAAGACAAATTTAAACAAAACTTACAGTTCCATAAACCTTATTCAAATTAAATAAAAGCCGCAAACTCAAAGAAGAGGAACTTAAGAGGAGGAACTTAAGCGTAGTTGTTTTTATTAAGGGCACAATAGTAACTTTCTTTGTTTTTGCAGGATGTTGTTTGAGCACCAAAAAAAAAAAAAAAGATTTGCATGGTGCTTAAAAGTGTTCGAGTCCCAGCTCAGTTGGCAAATTCAATCAAACTAAAAATCACATAATTGTGGTCTGTGGAAAAATGTTAGCTAAACAGAGACTAAGAAAACAGAAAATTGTTATAAGAAAAATAAATTTTAATTTTAGTTATAGAGCAAACAGACTCAGTTCAGTTCAGTTCAGTTTTCTTTTATTTCTACTCTGCCACATAATAAAAATGCAACTATAATTTAATAATAAACGTAAGACTGCAGATTAGAAAAAGGAAGAAGCAACAAAACGAATGTACGTTGTAGCTTGCTAAGATAGCAATGAATTATTTTATAGACGTTGTATTACAAGAAGCAAGGTTGCTTCACCTCAATATAAATTTATTTATAGAAAAAAAAGAAAGGAAAATAAAAATAAGAAGCTCATTAAAAATTAAGTTACGTTGAGGTCATTTGATAAAAACGAAACCCTGCCGTGGGGGCGGTGCATTGGTGGGACCATAGCAGAGTGTGGCTCATAGAATATGATCAAGCCTCAAAATCAGTGAAAGCTTGAACATACTCCACCAGCCGAACAGGCAAACAAACCCAATGAAAGAAATCCTGTTCTGGATCATATGATCATTTCAAAGAACAAATGCCTCAGTACAACAAACACACATAAGCAGAAAAAAAAGAAAAAAAGAGAATTAAATAATATTTTCATTACTGAACGAAAGATTAATGAAATTATAAATGTGTTGATATAAAGTCAAGACAAATTTGTTGCAAAATTATTCCAATCAGTGACGGTAAGGCAGTTGAATCGTTGGAGCACTGTTTTGTTCGAACATATAGATGATTTTCCAAAACATAAAAGAAAGAAAACCAAGAACAAGTTGCATGAGGAAGCAAGTAGTTTAGGTGTTAGATAGTTCTTCAAGAAAGAAAATTTTTGCTTTTTTATTGAATGCACTCAATGAATTACTCTTTTTTATGCTGGCAGGCAATTGGTTCCAAATTTTAGGTCCAATGTATCTAATAGATTGTTTGGAGACCATATTTTTACATGATATGAATATAATTTGAGAGTTGCTCCTTGTGATCACATTGGATGTTTTTGTTTGAAATACATTGTTAAATGCTGTAGGTAATTGTTTATTAAAAAATTTATACATGAAAATAGCTATTTTTTCTTATAAAGTTGTTGTATGTTGTACATAATGTTGGTCATTTTTGTTTTCTTTGAATTCTTAATAGATTTTGAAATAAATATCATTTTCATAAACTTATTGCAGATTTTCTGAAGCTTATTTAATAAAATGTTATGACCAAAACACCAAGTTGTAATACAGTATCTTATATAATTTAGAATTAAGGAGTGAAAAAGTGTTAATAGTGATTCTTTGTTTAAATATGGTTTTACTCTCATCACACAATATAAGGATGATTTAAGTTTGCTAAGTAGCATTTCCATGTGATCTTTCCATGTTAAATCTTCATTGAATATTACTCCTAAAAGCTTGATTGATGAAACCCTATCAATTGGTTTTTCTCTAATTGTCAAAAGAGATTTTTTTGTGTTCTATTTGAGCTAGATGTGCTGAATATTATGTACTTTGTTTTTTTAATATTAAGAGATAGTTTATTAGCTATTAACTAGTTGTCAATGTTTTTCAGTTCTTTGTTTCCTTTTTGTACTAAGAGATTACTGTTTTTTGCAGAAAGAATTACAGTTGTATCATCAGCAAAAGACAGGTTGCTGCTGAATTTTAAGCAATTTGGGAAATCATTAACATATATGATAAATAGTAGAGGACCAAGAATTGAGCCTTGAGGTACAGAACAGATAGTTCTTATATTGGAGATATGTGAATTATAGTCAATCTGTTGAGATCTTCCAATTAAGTAACTTTTGAACCAATCGTATACCGTTCCTCTGATTCCATAATGATAAAGTTTATTAAGCAATATTTAGTGGTTAATAGTATCAAAGGCTTTGGAGAGGTCAAGAAAAATTCCCAAGAGTATTCATTTCGTTCTCAAAAGATGTTGCAATATTAGCAGTTAAAAGAGAAGGTGACTTGTTGAATGTTTTTTTCTAAAACCAAATTTATGTTTATTAATTGCATTAGATTTTTCCAGAAAAAATAAAGATGATTATAGACCAATTTTTCAAGAATTTTAGAAAAACAAGAGAGCAAGCTGATTGGTCTGTAATTAGATACATCTTTGGCACTTCCTTTTTTAAAAGGAATTATTTTTGCATGTTTGAAATTAGAGATAAATTTTTCTTGTGATAAAGATAGGTTAAATATATCACTAAGAATGGAAATCACATTATTAGGAAGATATTTTAGCACAATAGAAGGTATTCCATCCCACCCAGCACTTAATTTTGGCACTAAAGTAGAGATAATCCTTTTTATTTCTTGTGGACATGTTGGGTAAAAAAACATTGAAGATGGATTAGAGGTATATAAATAGTCTTGATATTTGGTTGTAGATGGTGGGAGTTGAGATATCAATTTGCTTGAAACAGTGGAGAAATGCTCATTGAGTGTTTGCAATTTCAGTAGGTTTATATATACCTTTTCCAGCTTTTGAAAGACAGTTAATTAGTATTATACCTGGATTTTCCTAGAATTTTATTAATAGTTTGCCAAGTTTTTTTAATATTATTTCGGTAATTTGTGAATTTATTTTTATAATCTTCTTTTTTCTTTCTTTTGATGAGGTGAAAGTATTGATTTTTTACTTTAATATACTTTTCTTTAGCTTTAGTGTTATTTTTTTGCAAGAATATTTTGTGTAGCCTGTCTTTTTTGTGTAGTAAGCACCATAACTCTTTGCCAAACCAAGGGTAATTTTGTTAGTTTTTAATTGTTTTTTAGAAAAGTGCTTGTTGAAATTACTTATTAGAATACTTTAGAAGTTTTTAAAAGCTAAATCTGTATCAAAATCAGTTATGACATTATTAAAATCAGTGTTTTCAAGAGTAGTTTGAAAATTAATATGATTAGAAGTAGAGAAAGATAAACTTTTGACAGGTAGATTTTGTTGTAATTTACCAATTTCTGATATTTGCAGTATAGGAAGATGATCAGAAATATCATGTATCAATATACCACTTTTTATGTTTGTGCATGTCACATTTGTCCAAATGTGGTCAATGGCAGAAGCACAAGTATCAGTTATTCTTGTGGGACAATTAATCAGAGGGTAGAACTTTTGATTGAACATAGTGTCACTTAGAGTCTCAGTGTTGCAATCTTTTTGGTCAATAAGATTGAGGTTGAAATCACCCATTATGTACACATTTTTGTTTTTTTTTAAGACTTGATTGAGATGTTGGAAAAATTTTAGAGATTTTGTATCTTTATTTGGGAATCTGTAAATTGTACCACAGGTTACAACTTTGTTTTCAAAGTGAATATCTATAAAAATAGATTCAAAAATTTTTTTATCCATAATACAGAGATCAGAGCAAGTGTCAAATACGAGATTTTTTTTGTGTACATGGCTACACCACCTTCTTATGTTGTTGACAGGAGTTGGATAAATATATGTAATCATTTAGTTTTTGATGTTGTCCTATTGTGTTAGGTTTTTCCCATGTTTCATTAATTGCAACAATATGAGGATTTATTTCAAGAACTGATAATAAGCATTTCAATTTATTAAAATTATTGGGGTTCAGAAGGGATCTAATATTAATACACAATGTTGAGAGAGAATTTTCATTGATATTTTTAAAAAGTAGTGCAGCATCTTTTGTTCTTATGTAAGATTCATTATCAAGAATAAAAGTGGGAATTGCATTGAAAACTTTTGAGTGCATGTTGGTGAAAAGTTTGTTTAGTTTTTTTGTGTTGTGTACTGTATATTACTATCGTGGTTAGTATCAGTTGCAAATAAACCTGAAAAATCAGAATTGTTCAGAGATTGAAAAGGAAATATACTTCCTGCTTCAGTACAATTCAAACATGCCCATTTTTTAAAAGAATTGTTATTACTGTGATTATTGAAACATTGTAAATGATAATTTTGATTACAAGAATTACAGTGTGAATATTGTTGGTTTCGTATACATTTTTGGCATTGAAAACAAAATAATTTTTTATTTGAATTCATTCAAGATTGTGCTATTATAAAACAAAATAAAAAAACTCAAATAAAATAAAATAAAAAAGAAAAAACAAAACAAATCTAACAAGTAATTAAATAAAATGCCAAAATAGCAAAGGGTGTCACTAAAAGAAATAAAAAGGTAAATGTGATAAGCCCATTAATAATATATTCTTTATGTAATTATTATATATTGGGTAATTAAAAACAAAACTTTTAAAGTTAATTAATAGCTATATTAAATGTAATAGCATTAAAAATTGATAACTAAGTAAAAATAAAAAAGATTAGCTTAAATAATAATAGCAATTATTAACTTTTTGACACTAAGTTTTAGTAGCTAATCACTGTTTTACTTTTTGAGCATAACTTAGATTGCTCTTTATTAAGGGTATATCTGAAAAGTCATCAATTAATTTTTTTTTATTGTTATGGAACACGTATTGCAATTTCAATATAGTCTGTATAAGATCACAATAGTAGGCTTCAACCGATATTCAGCGCTATCCTTAGTAAGTGTTAATGCAGACTCGAGTTCAGTCGAGGTTAGATTTTTTAACTAAAATTGATTTCTCTACCAAAGTCAAAAGCTGCTGTATTTTCGTGCCCTTACGTAATTGTTTTCGCTGTTTACATCATCTAAAGTTGTCTTTTCCCGCCAATATCTCTTAGATCATAAATTGTTTTATTTTTGCCTTTGTGACGGTAGCCGTTTAGTTTGTTCCTTGTTTTAATTTGAAGTTTATTTTTTGGCAATCCGGTTTGAGTTGGCAGTTTGTTATTGGGTCGGTGCAGCGTAGTTTTTTTCTTTTCATTCGTACGTTCGTCAGTTGGTGCAGACATTTCGTTGGTTGGTAAATCATTCATTCGTTCAAAGAAACTCGTATTAAGCAGGTAGAACTTGATTTGTTTTATTGTGTTTTTTGATTGATTTAATACTGTTTTGTGTTTTATTTTAGTTACCGTCGTCAACAATTACATTCATTAACATTGGTTCGTTCGTTGTTGTTGTGGAGTGACGTCGCGTAGGTAAACGAAACTGCTTAGTATCTCCTTAAGCTGCAACCAGGTGTGCTGCAGCAGCTACAGTAACTGCTTAGGAAAAAATGAATTCGTAGAAAGGCGTAAGTATTTTTGAAGAAGAAACTAATTCACTTCCTGGACCAAGTGTGAAACCAGAGAACATCAAGATCGAAACTATCAAGAGTGTAAAGAAATTGACGCCAAAGGCTCTGCAATTTAAAAGTGAAGAATTGAAGAAAAAACTTGAAAAAGAAAATTAAATTAACTAACACAGCAATCAGAAACGTAACACTTACTATAATTAGCTCTAAAGTTGGCGAAGAGATTCGAGTCGTTTCTGTTTTAGCTGATAAAAGTCTAGGTAATGTTAAAGGTGTTCTAGAAGAACTTCAGAGCCTCGTAAAAGAATCGGAATATAAAAAATTAGAAGATAATTATTTGGAATTAGAAAACAGATTTGACAAAACTTTGGAAAAGGCTCAAGCTGCAATGGAGCGTCTCACTGCGAAAGCTCAAGGTAATCGGTCAGTCAAGTCTAGAAGATCTGATGCGTCCACGTGTAGTCGCTCGAGTAGATCTACGGAGATTTCATAGCTAAAAAGAAAAATTGAAAAATTGGAACAAGCTTTAAAGGCTGAATCAAATTTAAGAGAAAGGTCAAAGCAAATTGAAGATGGAAAAAGGGTAGCTGAATTAGAAGCCGGTGAAAATGCTTGTGATATTTCTCTTATTCTAATTAGAATGTATTCTAAGTGCGTTAGAAGGCCCATCACAGGAAAGACTAGTGAACAACTCTGCACCAGGACGTAGAGTTTTAGAATCTCCCCACTGTCAACCAAGTCAGGCTCCCAACTTTTCAAGTGCATTTTGTCGAATACCTGATATCAAAATAGAACCTTTTGGTGGAAATGTGGTTGAATTCCCCGCTTGGGAAATTGCATTTAATGCGTTGATTGAAAGTCAACTGACTTCAATTGAATTAAAAATTAATCTGTTAAGTCAGCAATTGTGTGGCGAAGCAAAGTCTCTAGTCCTTGGTTTGCTCTCGAACCACACTGAATCTTCATATCAAGCCGCGAGAAATCGACTGAAGCAGAGGTATGGCAACCCTACAATAATCAGCCAAGCTTTCCTTGATAAGTTGCACGAATGGCCTCCTGTAAAATCCCATTAAGCGGAAGAATTGCAAGTTTTCTGATCTATTAGTTCAAATATCAGAAATTAAAAAAAACGTTAGCGGTTTAGGTATTCTAGATTTTCCTCAAGAAACAAAGTTCATTCTTTCGAAATTGCCTACCTACATCGAAAACGAGTGGAGAAATTCTGTATGCATGTGGAGAGAATTACACAACTCCTATTCCTATCCTCCATTTGAATATTTTGTGTAGTTTATAGAAAGGAGAGTGACAAGAGCCAATATTCCCGAGCTGCAAAACATTGTAAGATCTTCCGGAACAATAAAACATACCAATACTAGACGTGATTCAAAAGGTGCTATGGCTTTAACAACCAGTATTTTGGATAAATCTCTAATTTGTACGTATTGTTCGAAAAATCATGATATTAATAACTGTATTGAATTTTCCAGGTTGTCCAGAGAAACTTGTATGAAATTCTTGCAGGACCGCAGGTTGTGTTTCGCATGCGGATCTACTTCTGAACATTATTCGAGAATATGTAACAACCGAAGTAAGTGCAAAATTTGGGGTAAATGGCACCTTACTGCCCTGCATATTTATAACAATGATGTGGTGACGAGTTTAAGATGTACCGAAGTTGATGCTTATGACAATCAAAGCGATTTAATTGACAACTCTATGATAATTCCGGTATGGGTTCGTAGCAAAATGGATTCTTCAAAAGAAATACTTTGTTACTGTATTTTAGACGATCGATCAAACGCTTGTTTTATATCGAATAAGTTACGACAGCAATTAGGAGTAAGTGGGTCCTTTACTACTTTGACACTGTCTACAATGCATAAAACTAGAAGTTTAATTACATGTAAACGTGTTTCGGACTTGGAAGTACTTAGCTTTAACCGTAAAACATGTATTCAACTTCCACCAGTGTTTACCAGAGACCACATTCCTTCTAGCCGATCTCAGATTCCCAAACCCGAAGTTGCCCGACGTTGGAAACACTTAGAGGCAGTATCTTGTCAAATGGTCCCGTTTCATGATTCGGCAGATGTCGCTATTTTGATAGGAAACAACCTTCCCAGCGTAATTAGACCAAGAGAAGTTATAGCAGGTAATGATGACGAACCCTATGCGCAAAAATCTATTCTAGGCTGGGGAATCGTTGGCGTTGTTGTTTCTTCCCAAAAAAGGCAATGTTTTGGTGTCTAATCAAATAAGTGTATCCAGTAGGAGCAGCCTTCCTGTGACAATGGCTACCTCTAAAGCATTAATCAAACCTCAGGAAACTTACTCTAATGCTAAATTTGTTTTCACGACAAAAACTAAAGAAATTTTTAATCCTTTACAGGTCAGGCAAATGATGGAAATCGATTTTATCGAACCAGGTGGAAAAAACATCGAATTGTCAATAGAAGACCAAAGGTTTGTCAAAAAGCTCTTGGACAACATTCAACAACAAGACGACGGCCATTACGTTATGCCTTTACCTTTAAAATCAAATCAAATTGCATTGCCAAATAATAGACCATTGGCTTTTAAGAGATTAATGCAACTAAAATATCGTTTCAGGAGGAATCCTTTGTTTCGTCAGGACTACGTGGAATTCATGAATGAAGTAATTGCAAATTGGGCTGAAACGATACCGGACGCTGAATTAAACTAGGATAATGAAAATGTGAATTATGTGCCTCATACTGGAGTCTATCATCCGAAGAAACCCGATAAAATTCGTGTCGTTTTTGATTGTTCAGCTGAATTTGAAGGAGTGTCTATTAACGATTATCTGTTGAGAGGTCCCAATTTAATGAGTGGTTTGGTGGGGTTCCTCTGTCGTTTTCGTTTTAGAAGAAGTGGCACTTGTCGCGGACATCAAGGCTATGTTTCACCAGTTCTTAGTTTGCAAAGGTGATAGAGATCTATTGAGGTTTCTTTGGTGGGAAAATGGTGAGACAAAAAAAACCGGTTAAAGAGTATAGAATGATAGTACATCTTTTTGGAGCAGTTAGTTCTCCTGGTTGTGCAAATTTTGGGTTAAAAAGAGCAGCTGATAATGGTGAGTTTGAATTCGGTGAAGCTGATGCTAATTTTGTTCGCAATAACTTTAATGTAGACGATGGTCTTATTTCAGTTTCTTCAGTGGAAGAAACAATCGACCTTCTGCAAAATAGTCGTAATCTTTGTGCAAGGGCCGGATTGAAGTTGCACAAGGTCCTATTGAATAAATTAGAAGTTTTGGAATGCCTACCCGAATCAGACAGAGCTACCTCCTTCAAATTATTAGACATTCCTAGAGACAATCTTTCGTTGGAACGTGCTCTTGGAGTTGTTAGGTGCATTCAAAACGATACGTTTTAATTTAGAATTGAATTGAAGGATAATCTTTTGACAAAAAGGGGAATACTCGCAACAGTGAGCTCTATTTTTGATCATATTGGTTTTGTCGCTCCGGTCCTACTAGAGGGTAAGAAAATTCTGCAAGAATTGTGTCGGTCTGGTTCGTCATGGGACGATCCAATCTCTGATAATTTGAGTTCAAGATGGAGAAAATGGAGACTAGAAGTGAAGAATTTGGATACTCTAAAAATTCAACGTTGTGTAAAACCAGGTAATTTCGGAGAGGTAAAGATTACAGAATTACATCACTTTTCCGACGCAAGTGAAAGGGGTTTGGGCAATGATCATATTTAAAAATAATAAATACTTGTAATAAAGTTCATTGTTCTTTCGTTTTAGGTAAAGCCAGAGTCGCACCCCTAAAACAAGTAACTATTCCCAGATTGGCTTGACTAACGGCAGCTGTGGTGTCGGCGAAAATGAACAAGTTTCTTAGAGATGAATTGAAACTTGCTGATGTGAAGGAATATTTCTGGGTGGACAGTAAGATTGTACTTGGTTATATAAATAATGAAGCTAAACGATTTAATGTCTTCGTCGCAAACAGAGTGCAACAAATAAGAGCTTTATCTCGCCCTGAATCTTGGTCGTACGTTGATAGTAAATCTAACCCCAGTGATTTCGCCAGTCGAGGAATAAACACTCGTTTGTTTCAAAATGAGTGTACGTAGTTAAATGGTCCTTTTTTGTGGAAAACAGTCAACTTAAATAATAACAAATCGTATAGTCTAGATGAAGAAACATCATTTGAGATTAAAAAAAAATGAGCAAAGCCACAGTTTTCAATATTTCAGCAAAACCTATTATAGAATTTGAAGTTGATCGCTTACATAGGTTTTCTTCGTGGTTTCGTGCCAAACGCGCTGTCGCTAATTGTTTGTTGTTAAAAGGAAAGCTTCTTGCCAGAATTTGAGCCAAGAAAAACAACATCAAATTCCAAAACGACTATCATTACAGCAAAGTGACCGCAACCAACATGGAATCGGCAGAACGAGAGATTATCAAGAGTCTTCAATCGAAAAGAGACGAAATAATGGTTCGAAAACGAGATTTAAAAGATAGTTCAACAAAAATAAAAAGGATGACTTTAAAAAAGGTAAGCTCGTTGTATCGCATTGATCCATTTTTGGATAGTTTTGGAATACTAAGAGTCGAAGGAAGAATTAAAAGAGACAATTTGTCTGACGTTCTGAAGCACCCGGTAATTCTCCCTCGACAAAGCCACATAACAAACCTTTTGATTGGTCATTATCATCAAGCAGTCAATCACATGGAAAGAGGAATAACTCACAACCACATTCGTGAAAATGATTTTTGGATCATAGGTAGGGTGGCCATATTTTCAAAGTGATGAATCGGGACGTTCGTTAAAAGTAGGGTTGCATATACATATCTGAATAGATGGAATTACATATCTGAATAGATGGAATTCCGGACAGACATGGGCGGTCCAGCTAAAAAAAATTTTTGAAGGAACAAAATAAATTTGTCTGAGATTCTCGGATTTTCCTATTTTCGTCCCAAAATCATGGTGTTCTCCAAAAAAAAGTTTTTCACTTGAAAGCCGTCTCAGATTTCCAAATTTTCGTCCCAAAATCATGGTGTTTTACAAGAAAAAGGTTTTCACTTAAAGTTGGAAATACATAACCGGACAATAAAAAAACGGGACATATTGGTTAACCGAGCGGGACGCCGAGATAAGGCCTAAAGACGGGACTGTCCCGGCTAAAACGGGACGTATGGCCACCCTAATCATAGGTGGATCGTCTGCTGTTTCAAGTTTTATCAGTAAGTGTGTTATTTGTAAACGTTTACGAAGTCCTTGTTAAAATCATAAGAATAGAACTCGCACTGAAATTGAAAAAGTTAATTAACTGCATAGAAGTCTTTTTTGAAACCTGTTAATTGATTCTATAGTTTGCGTTCACTGCTTTATAGGAAGATCACGTGCAGCGATCTTAATGAAATCTGATTGGCTCACTTACACGTGGCGTGCACACTGTAAATTGAGATGTTGGTAAATTTAATTCCTCTTTCAGTCGTTGGTGATCAAGTGGTTCGGTGGTTGAGTTTGTAGAGTGAGTTTGTAGATCGCAAGCGAAACTTGGGTAACTTTCGTTTTGCGATTGCATCGTTGGCTGCATCGTTAGGAGCACATTGGTTGTATAGTTAACTGCATCGTTTAAGCAGTATTGTCGAGAAAATAATTGTGGTCGTTGGCTTGTGGAAGCCTGTTATACCTTCATACCGAAATCTCAACTTTAATAAATATTATAAAGCTATAAGACGTGTGGGAAAGCCAGCGGTGTGATTGGGGAAGGCTCGGATAGCTTCCCTATATTTTGAAGAATTTGGAGCTAAAGAAGAGAGGGATTCGCTGTGCGGTCTACAGTAAACTTTTGAAATTAACAGTCCTCCTCAAAAACAAAAGATGTCTAATCTTCCAACTGATCATTTGCAAGAAGAACCTCCTTGTACTTACAGTAGAGTTGACCTTTTTGGACCATTCTACGCTAAAGAAAGACGATCAATACTAAAAAGATATGGTGTAATATTTACATGTCTATCTTGCAGAGCTGTTCACTTAGAATCTGCTGCTTCTCTCGACACCAATTCCTTTGTCAATACATTGAGACGGTTTCTCGCTCGTCGTGGTCCAATCGTCCAGCTTCGTTCAGACTGCGGTTCAAATATAATTGGAGCAAGGAATGAATTCCAACAAGCCTTGGCAGAAATGCACGAAAAAGGTCAGGTCAGAAATTACCTTTTAAAACATAACTGTGATTGGATTGATTTTAAGTTCAACGTTCCGCATTCGAGCCATATGTCTGGTGCCTGGGAAAGGCAGAGTCGAACTGTTCGCAATGCACTAGAACCTTTATTACTTCACTCTGGTTCTCAACTTAACGATGAAGACTTTCGGACCTTTTTGACTGAGGGGACGCGAATTTATAATACATTCAACCTAAGAATCGAGAATATTTGTGATCCCACATATTTCGAACCCTTAACTCCTAATCATTCGTTGACAATGAAACCAAAGTTGTTATTACCACCCCCTGAAAGATTTTTAGAAACCGATCAGTACTCGAGAAAGCGCTGGAGGCAGGTGCAATTATTGTCCGATCAATTTTGGAAGCGATGGCGAAAAGAATATCTTCAACTGTTGCAATCGCGTACGAAGTGGGTCGCCCGGAAAAGGAATGTGAAAGAAGGAGACGTGGTCTTTATCAGCGACAATGTCTCCGAACCTCGCAGCCAATGGAGGTTGGGCCGAATTGAAAATCTCTACCAATCAGAAGATGGTCTTGTGCGAAAGGTCAAGTTGCGTATGGCTGATACGCACTTATATCGGTTCGGCCGAAGGACAAAACACTTTTCCTTTTTAGAACGACCAACACATAATATCGTTCTGTTGATTTCCGCCGAAGATGAACCACAAAGAGACAATTGTTGAGGAGGAAGAACGTTCGATTCTTATGCTGCTTATATCGTTTGCTTCGTGTACATTGTATTTTGTCGTCGTGTGTAATCGTAATTTTTGTAACTAATTGGGTGACCTTTGTGTTTATTTCATAGTTCATAGCGCCTTCGTTTAAAACCGTATTAATTTTACCTAGGGGTTTTACTAAGACAGTTTTGGGGGGGGTATGTGACGGTAGCCGTTTAGTTTGTTCCGTGTTTTAATTCAAAGTTTATTTTTTGGCAATCCGGTTTGAGTTGGCAGTAGTTTTGCTCATATTTAAGTCGGTGCAGCGTAGTTTTTTCCTTTTCATTCGTACGTTCGTCAGTTGGTGCAGACATTTCGTTGGTTGGTAAATCATTCATTCGTTCAAAGAAACTCGTATTAAGCAGGTAGAACTTGATTTGTTTTATTGTGTTTTTTGATTGATTTAATACTGTTTTGTGTGAACATTGGTTCGTTCGTTGGTGTTGAGGAGTGACGTCGCGTAGGTAAACGAAACTGCTTAGTATCTCCTTAAGCTGCAACCAGGTGTGCTGCAGCTACAACCTTACGTAATTGTTTTCGACAATAACATCATCAGAAGTTAGTTTTTTTCCCGCCAATACTTTGTAAACCAAAAGCAAAAGTTACTTTATTTTTTATTGCATTACATAATTCTTGCCGATAATGACATCATTTAAAGTTGCTTTCTCGTCCCGCCTCTCCACGCGTTATTTTAGTACGAATAATCGGACCCTCGTGGGCCATTTTCAAATCAAACGCAAACGTCATTCTTGTTTGAAGATCATGAAGCGGATTTCAGTTAGTAAGTGCTCGTGTTGTGTTAGTTTTTGAATTTGTGTTTATCGTAAATTCCAGCGAATAAGTCAAAAAATTTGACACTTGACTTCAAGTTTAAAATCCATTCTCGACTTATACGGCAGTGACGTTTTTCATAACATGGTACATATTAAACTCAAGATTTTTAGGTCAAACTTATAGACCTCGACTTGGAATTTACGGTATTTCTTTTTTATAATTTTTAATATATAAAGCCGTATTCATCCAAGTGCGCGTATTTTCATCCCAACTTCACATATTGCGACAAGTCAATTTCGCTGCAATAGTAAGAAGAACGTTTGCTGAAAATACACGTACATAACCAAATAAATTTTTTTGACGTGTTGGCTGTTGTCAAAATTTGATAGCTTGTTAATTTAATTTTTTTCTGATCATCAAAAAATTGTCTCCTTATTTGTAACCCCAGCGTAACCTCTTTATAAAAATGTGTTTCTTAAATTTAATGCTTTTTAAATTAGCGATAGGCGAGACTAAATTGACAGAAGGTTTTATAGCCTTCGACTAGGCTTCCAGAGGGTTTCTGAAAATTGGTATTCAATTTAATAAAAAATATAAACCCGTCTAAAAAACTACTAAACTATCTTATAGAACAGGGTTTCCCAAACTTTAAGTTCATCGGTACCCTTTGGACATTGTAGCAGATTTGTATGTACCCCCAAAATTTTGTAACGTTTCTCTAAAAAAAAGGCTTTCAGTTAGAACCAGCCATTAATTTTCCCCCTATTCATGCCCAAAATCAAGATGATCTCTGAAAAAAAAGGTCTTCACTTTGAATCGGATACAAATTTTCCCAATTTATGCCGAAAATCAAGGTGATCTCTAAAAAAAAGAAAAGCCTTCACTTTACGGCAGCCAAAAAATTTCCCCATTTAAACCCAAAATCACGGTGATCTGTAAAAAAAATCTTCCCTCTTAGTTGTCCTGTTTGACGTAATTACAATGAACCGGATTCGAAAATTCTAGACATTTGAGTCTATTATTTCTTCCGGACACGAAATTTAACTTAAATAAGGACATTCTATTACATAATAATGTACCCCTTGAGAAGCCTAAATGTACCCCTAGGGATACATGTACCCCAATTTGGGAATCCCTGTCATAGAAACAATGTTTAATGATTAGCAATTTATAATTGTAGATTTAGCAATATCTCGGCATCTCCGAAAGCTGGTCGAGGTAATCGCTTGCCCTAAGCATAACACCTCCGCCATTGTCTGGCGAGCTAGGAGAATAAATAGAGATAAAAATAAATAAAAAATAATATGAAAAAATGTAAATTTACTCGTCACTATAGACATAGGCGACGGCATGAAGGACAAAAATGGCCAATGGATCTTCTTAAAATGACAGTTGAGATGTGACACGTACAATCAAACTTAAGAAACCCAGGAGTTTACGAAAAAAGAAAATATAGTTTCGTTAGAGCGGTTTTTTTTTTGTACCATGAAATTGAAAGCAGCCATATTGGATTTAATATCTTTTTTGAATGATTTATTTTTTTACATAGTTGTGAAAAGTTTGCTCAGCGTGTACAGCAGCACCAATAAAACGGGTCTTTCAAATGTCTGTCAAAAACTAGAAGTTTGTTGTTTTACGTCGTGTAAGTATTTCAAAGTTATTCAAAAGTACTTTGAAAGTATTCTAAGTTTTTGTAAGCCTTTGAAAGAAATTGCTGCTTTGTAATTGAAGAATTTCTCTTGAGGTCTATTTGACTCAATAGTCAAGCCATAGATGTTTGACGAGCCAGATACAAAAATAATTTTCTTAAGTTTTTTCCCGCTTTTTAAAATCAACCATCTATCAACTTTAAATTTTAGAAAAAACTTTTCTATGAATATTATATATATTTTTTCAAATTATATTTAAACAAAAAGATAGAATGTTTCAATCGGGAAAAAATAGTTTATTTTGTTTTGTTTTTTCAATGCAAGCCAGTATATTCTATTGATTAGACATAACGTCTTTGCGCATACACTTTATATATCTGAATCACATAAATAAAATCCAGAAAAAAATGATATAAATCATTAAACATTAAAAAGAAATTTTTTTGTTACAAATATCATTAATTGCATTTAAAGATCATATAGAATTATTTGACTTACTTTAATTATAACCTCTTAAACGAAAAAACTTGACAAATATCTTTGCTATAGTTTTCGCTGACTTGCTCAATAAAGCAAACATTAAATTATAATTAGTCTTTAGGCTAAACAAAATTTTGTTTGCAGTGGACATGAAGTTTTTGAAGAATATAAAAGCATAATAAGTCCTATGAGTTTGGATATTCTTCAAGGGGAAGAAAAAGCGTATATGGGCCGATTACTACCTAACCTGGCTGGCGCATTAGTAACATTGAAATCCAAGCGCAACGATGATCTCAATTACTGCCTGCCTTTACTTGATTGTTTCATTCAAAGAGTTGAATCAAGGTAACTAAACTGCATTTAATCTTTTTGATTTTCAAAGTTTAATATGTTCGAGATCGTTAAAAACTTAGACATTATAAAATTTATATAATCTTATTTCGACAACTTTAAGTTTCCTGACTTGAAAAAGCAATATTTTTGTGAAAGGCATTTATTTAGAAATTTGCGATTTCAGGTTTCATCATCTTTTCGAGGACTTTGAGTGCGTCCTTGTCAGCGCGACGCATCCTCGGTATAAACTTGCACCATCAGTCGACTGGCTTCCTGGTGTTAATGCGGAAAGACTTCGCTACCGAGCAAAGGAATATTTAATTAACATAATAAAGGAGAGCGAACCAGAGGAATTTGAAAACAACGAAGCAGGACACAAGATTGAAACCAAAGATTTAGAGGACGAATTTATAAGCACTTTATTAGAATTCCCTGTTAAAAAATCAGGAGTGAATCAATTAGAACAATTTCTACGTGAAAGCCCACCATTAAAGCACTTTGATTTAAGTGTTTTCTCAAACGATACAATTAAAGACATATTTATCAAATTTAACACTCCAATTTCTTCTAGTGCAGCTATTGAACGTCTTTTTTCAACTGGAAAACATGTTTTAAGACCAAAGAGAAGCCGCTTGACCCGATAAGCATTTTGAAATGCTATTGTTATTAAGAAAAAATAGCAAGGATTATCGCATTGCTGTTTGTTAATTCGGACTTTGGTTTGATTAACCAAAAATTTGACTACTGATCGTCACTAAGATTATTACATAATACCCTATGCATAATTATTACATATTTATCAGTGCACGAGAATCTCAGGCCTATCATAATATTATTACTTTTTGATGCTATTTCAAGAAAAAGTATGCGTCCACTTTTATATATTTTAGTTTTTAGTCAAATAATAATTTCATTGATAGTCTTGTAAACTTAGATGTTCTTTTTAAATCCCATTTTTAGGGCTTTTATAAAAATCTGCTACGTATCTAAATTATTTAGCCCATATTGTGCTGCAGATCCGTGAAATAGTATTTACTTCAATGCAAATTTTTCTTTTATTGTTGTGCTTGTAGTTGTTATTAATGTTTTGTGTGCCATTGTTCGTACGGACTTTAAACCTGAAGTAAATAAATGAATAAAACAAGTGTAACAGTCATGTGATGCATTTGTTCTGAAATTAAAGCATTTTATGACAATTCAGAAATTCCTAATTTTTCTGCCCTACTACATAATTATCGATTTTTTCGTAATATGTAGTGCTTTAATTTGTGGGATTGACGCTGACGCCGTTAACATTTTTGAGCATTTAAAGAGGTGACGCTGACCTTAACGCCGTCAAGATTTTTTGTTGACGCGCACAACACTGTTAATATGTAATATACAGAAGTGTGTGTTATTTGCATACAGATTTTACAAGTCTGGTGTGGATATGTAACAATTGTCAACATCAAGTAATTTGTAATCTAAAAGTTTTGGCAAGATCAGTTTGTTATTAACATTTAATTCTTTTAATTCATCGTTACTTAAGTTTTGAAATGGGAAAATGCATTTCATGCAATGATATGATAGATCTGATTGTTGGAGAGTTTCGAAATCACTTTTTGTCAAGCTGGTGCATTTAAAATGTGTCCACAGCTGGCAGGTGTCACAGGAAATAGAGTTTGGCACAACTAATACAAGAATATTTGATAGGCATACTTAAAGTTTATACAATAACACTTAAAGAAAAAAAAAAAAAAAAACTTTTAAACAAATTGAAGTGGCAAGCAAGCTTAAATTAAACAATATTTTGAAACATTATACTTTGAAACAAGCTTAAATTAAACAAACTTTTCATCGATATTGTGCATTGATGCAATGTTTGGTGTCACTTTGAAAGCAAATTTCATACTTATCAAAATTCCGTCTTTATTACATGAAAACACCATAATCAATTTTCAACAGATTCATCTTAAATGACAGCTACTCAAGAACCGAAATCAACAGCGACTTCCAAGAATTAAAAGCAGCACTTGTTTGAATTCAAGCTTAAATTAAACTAACTTCCAGACTTTCAAACAAAACTTTTTTTTCACCAAAAAAAAACTAAAACCGGTAAGAAATCAATGGAGTTCGAAATGCTGAATTTGAGAAAAAGTCTGAATTTGAATTTGAGTAAAAAATGAAGCTGAATTTAACTGCTTTTTAATGTTTGATCCAGAGAAATATCCATCAAATATCTTAGTCATTTAATTTTTTTTACATTAACATCAACATTAACATCAATATTACATCAACATCTTAAATCTTATTCAAATCTAGAGCTGGGCGAATGCTTTACAAGAGAAAGTATTAGCAACGGTTTGGCAAATAATTTACAAGAAATACATTTCTTTTTTTTGAACAACATAAACTTATCAATAGGCAAATACTTTGCAAGAAACAACAAAAAAATTAATATGATGCTGAAGAAATTATTATTATTTGATTTGGAAAAAACAAAGTTTATCGCTTAGTTTACTTTACAAGAAACAATTAAAAACTACTGTTGGTCCCAATAAAATATTACTACTTTTTCTTGAAAAATAAAAATTTATCAATAGGAAAGTTATAAACTTGCTTTTAAGTTTTCGTTCTGGATGGTGTTAAAAATTGACGAATTCTTTACAAGAAGTGGAATTCTAGCGCTGGGCGAATGCTTTACAGAAAGAAAATTTGAACGGTTGGGGGAATAAGTTACAATAAATGAAGGAGTGAATCTTACAACGAATAAATACATTTCGTTTTTTTTAAACGACATAAACTTATCAATAAGCGAACACTTTGCAAGAAACAACAAAAAAAATTTCAGATCAAAAAGTAAAGCCAATATATTTTGAAATATTGTTTTATTCAGGACGTTTTGGAATTATAATTTATTGGAATGAGTTATAATTCCAAAACATCTTGAATAAAACAATGCTTCAAAATATATTGGCTTTAACTTTTTAATCCGAAATTAGTTAAGCGTTTCAAATTTTATGCCCAAGAAAAAAATTAATATGATACTAAAGAAATTGTTATTATCCTTTTAAATTTTTTATTTTTTCTGAATACAATAGGCCTACTATTATTTTTTAAAGAAAATATAGTAATATTTAATTAGCCCTACAATAGTTTTTGATTGCTTCTTGTAAAGTAGACTAAGTGATAAACTTTGTTTTTTCAAAATCAAATAATAGCAATTTCTTTAGCATCAGCATCATATTAATTTTTTTCTTGTTTCTTGCAAAGTATTCGCTTATTTATTTATTTATTTATTTATTTGAGTCAGACACAAGGTCTATAGAAAAGAGAAAAAACACTCACAATAACAACAACAACAAAAAGAAAACAAGCCGGAAAGAAAAATAGAACATTGAATTACATCAACAATTGAAGACAATGTTTATAATAGTCACTCTGGTAGAAGAAATTGATATACACCGTATAGTTAACATATACATTACTAGAAAGGCAGCACCGTTCTATAAATCGATAAATAAGTTTTCTCTGTAGTGCATCGAAAGTGGGAATATTTGCTTTTACTTGTGGTTCTCTTGCACTAACATTACGCTTGAGCCCATGAATTAACCGAAAGGAATCATAGTATGCAACTCGTAAGTGATTTAATGAAGAGCGTAGATATTTAGACCATAAATGACTAGCATAAAACGAAGTACAATGATAATAAAATAGTATATTTTTATGGTACGGGAACATTTTGAAAAAGTTGCTTTGAGTTGATATGATTTTCCATATAAATAACGAACTTGCCGACAAATATCATCATCATCTTTAAGATTATTATTAAGAAAAACACCCAGATACTTTACGTTATTTTTAAATTTTACTACATTGTTGCAAAGAAAGACTTTTGGAACATTTGAAAGCAAAAGATATTTAGGCAAAAATAATACACCAACTGATTTACTACAATTAAATGTAATATCATGTTCAACGGCTTAGTTACTACATACAAATCTTGTAGACCATCTAAACTAGGAGAAAAGCAACATAAATCATTAGCATAAATAATATGATTAAGTCGCGAGTTGCCATGAAAGCAACCAGCTTTTACACAATTTAATTTAACTGATAAGTCATCAATATATAAAGCAAACAAGTATGGACTAAGCACACCACCCTGTCTAACACCATTTGATACAGAAAAAGGACTAGATAAACAGTTACCCCATTTTACTTTCATATTTTGTTTACTATACCAATAGTATAAAATTCTAACAAAACAAGGAGGCATATTTCTCTTTATTAGTTTTTTAAATAACATATAATAGTTAACCTGATCAAAAGCCTTTGAAGCATCTAAAAAAGCACAATACACTGGGCTACCTTGTTTATGATACGATGATATTAATTGCTTTAAAGTGAATACACACATATCACTTGAAACTTTAGCTTTAAAACCAAATTGATTATCAAATGTTTTAAAAACCTTAGAGCAGATATCAAGTATAATATGTTCAAACAATTTAGATAAGATGGTAGCTATAGCAATAGGACGAAAGTTGTTAGAATCATTAATATTTCCATTAATATTCTTAAGAGTTAGAATTATAACAGTATCAAGACAATTAGAGGGAATGTATCCATGCTCTAAACACATATTATAATATAAACTCAAATAAACATTTATGATTGGGTTGCAAAAACGAAGATGTTCAGCTGACAATTTATCAACACCAACAGATTTGTTTAGCGGTAATTTTACAAGAAGTGAGCGCACTAGCTTTATGCTACAGTAAAATTTGTTTATGTTTTTGTATTGTGCACCATCACAAAGATGATCAAGAACAATTTTTGTCATTTGAAAATGATAAGTATTTGTCATTTGAAAAAATGAAATGTATTCCTTGGAATAATGATTAAAAGACAAAGCTCCGTGTTATCAAAGCTTATTTAGTAGTGTGACAAATTACGTAACATAAATGAAAAGGGATCTCGTGCTTCGTATCACAAGTATGCAAAATTATTTGGTTTAACACGGATCTAAATGCCTTATTGGTGGTGGTGGTGGTGGTGGTGGTTTTACCCGACCCATTTCTAGGGATGGGGGCGCGGATCAATTCCGCGGAATCCCAATAGTGGGGCAACTCCCCATGGACGGGACCAGAGGTCCAGAAGAGAAGGGGTGTGGCCGAAAATGGCCCGACGCAGAGGGTCTAGTACAGGGCAGTCGAGCACGAGATGTGAGAGATCCTGTGGTTCAGAACCACAGTTGCTGCAAGAAGGAGTCTCGGCTCGACCAACCCTGTGGAGATAAGAGTTGAGGAGAGTGCTGTGCCCGTTGCAGCGTAAACGGGAGAGAGCACAGCGAGCGGAGCGAGGGAGAGTAAGCTCTTCCGGAGATACTGTAGGGATTTGATGGTGAAAGAAACCAGATTGGACACTGCGTCTCCAACTGGTGTATAGGGATAGTCGTTGGGAGGAGATAAGGGGTGTGAGGGATACTGATATATTGGAGGGATCGAGAGAGGCACCGGCTTTAGCTAGAGAGTCAGCTAAGTCGTTACCTGGGAGGGAAGAGTGACCAGGTATCCATTGTAGATGGACAACCTTGGATTGAGATAGAGAGTTAAGAAGAGATTGGGTATTGGATAGGGATTTTGGGGTTAAATATGGTAGGGGGTAGAGAGAGTTGATAGGACAGATAAAGAGTCGGAAAAGAAGGTGATAGAGTCGAAATTACATGTCTTGGAGTGAGAGATACACCACTCAAGAGCATGTAGGAGAGCGAAGGTTTCAGCACTATAACTGGTAGCCCAGAGACCAGTCGAGAAGGAAAGCGAGGTAGCAGTGACACACTTTGTACACTTGATGTGTATCCCTGCACCACCCTGTCCCAGCCCGCCAGGCACCGAACCGTCAGTGCAGGCAGAGATATCGCTGTGAGATAGAGTGGAAAGATGGGAGGTAGCTGCAGTGTTGCGAAGAGAAGGGGGGTCTTTGCGAGAGCATGGGGATGAGAGGTGGAGTAAGATTGTGTAATTAGATGGGGCAGACCAGGGGGGTTTAGGAGGGCAGAGGATTAGTGGTTCACGGGTGAGATGTAGGTTAGGGGTAAGGTTATGTGATCTGGAGAAGGATCTCCATGAGCTCTTTTTGAGACGTGTACGGGGGTTAGAGTTCGCAAGAGAGGCTATGGGAAAGGTGGGAGGTAGACGGAGGGCTCGTTCAAAGAAGGAAAGGGATTGGTGAGTGAGGGTGACTCGTAGTGGAGATAGAAGTGCTTCTATATGAAGTAGAGGAATGGGAGTGGACGTTAGACAACCTGTGATTACTCGACAGGAAGATCTATGCATCCTTTCCACGGAGGTGATGTGGGTAGGAAATGAGAAGGGAAACCAGCCTGGGGAAGCATAGGTGAGGATGGGGCGAATGAAGGCTTTGTATAGGGTACATAAGGATTCTTTTGATGGGCCCCAGGAGGCAGAGGCAATGGAGCGAAAAGCACGGAATCGGCTGTGAAACTTTTTCCGTAAGGATAAGACGTGATATTTGAAAGAGAGAGTGCGGTCGAAGGTTACGCCGAGAAAGGTTGGACGAGGGTTGAATTTAAGAGGGGTGTTAAGAATGTGCAGAGAGGGTTGTATACGTGATTGGTAAGGGTCTAAGCTGAAGAAGTATGTTTCACATTTGAGGGGGTTGAGAGGAAGGCGGCATTTTGAGGACCATTCCACCAGTCTATTGAGGGCAGCTTGTACCACAGCGGTTGCACGCTCAACACTCGGGGAGGAGGCCCAGATGGCTAGGTCATCTGCATAGAGAGAGGTCTTAACAGATACAGGAAGGAAAGTGGGAAGGTCATTGATGTATAAAGAGAAGAGAACTGGTCCTAGAACCGAACCTTGGGAAACTCCTCTTCGGAGACGGAAAGGGCGACTGTATGAATTACAGATACGGACTTTCGAACGGCGATCCGAGAGGTAGGATCGTATCCATTCGACAAAGCAAAGAGGAAGATCTAATGAGAGGAGTTTAGAGAGTAGGGCAGAGTGCCAAACTGAGTCAAAGGCTTTCGCAAAATCCACAGTGGCAAGGACTGTACGTGCGCCTGGCTTAGATTGGTGGAAGGAATCTGCGATTGACTGTGAGAGAACGAGAACCTGGTCTACAGTCAATCTACCAGGTCTAAAACCAGCTTGCACGGGTGAGAAAATGTTATGTAGTTCGAGAAAATAGGTTAGTCGTCCTAAAACCATTCTTTCGAAGAGTTTGGAGGTAAATGAAGTGAGGGAAATGGGTCTATATGAAGAAGGTGAGTCAGAGGGTTTTCCGGATTTGAGAATGGGGATGATTGTTGATTGTTTTCAAGCTGACGGGAAGGTGTGTGTTGACCAAGAAAGGTTGAAGATGTATAGAAAAAAATTTAACGCAGATTGGGGTAGGTGGGATAGAAGAGGGTAGGTAATTTGATCAGGGCCTGAGGAGGTTGAGGTTGAGAGTTGAGAGATAGCTGTAGAGAGTTCAATTGAGGAGAATGGTGAACAGAAAGTGGAATGCAGGGTGTTGCAGTGTGCAGTTCTGATTTGCTTCATTTGGGCTTTCTCGGTGCTTCGAAAAGGTTTTGGGGTTTGGGTAGAGAAATGGGACTGTAGGTGTGAGGAGAGATGGTTGGCACAATCTACAGGGGTATGGCAATTTGGGAAATTGGGAAGGTCAGAAGTAGTTGGGGAGGGGGAGCCAGAGATGGAGCGAAGTAGAGAAAAGACTTCGCTGGGACGGGTTTTAGGAAAAAGGCTAGAGCAACTTGGCTTTAGCCTTATTAATCACAGTGGAGGTATATCTGGAAGTAGCGATATAGTGCTGGCGGTCTTCTTCGGAACAGTGTGCCTTCGCAAATGCCTTTCGGCGTTTTGCGACGGCATCTGCGACTTCAGGAGACCACCAGGCTTTAGCAGGACGGTTGATGCTGCCGAAAGGAATGGCAGAAGTGGCAGCATCATTGAGGAGTTTGGTAAAGGTGTGGGTGGCTTCAGAAAGAGAGAGTGTTGTAAAGTTAGAGGGAGTAGGGCAGTGGGTATCAATATAAGTAAGGTATTCATCCCAGCGAGCTTTATTATAGTTAAATGAGGGGGACGATGGAAAGAGTTAATTATAGGGGAAGTGGGAATAGTGATGGAGATAGGAAGATGATCTGAGCCGAGGTCCGGAAGGGTCTGCCATGTGCATTTAGAGGCTATTCGGGCAGGAACTAGGGAAAGATCAGGGGAAGAGCGGTTTCCAGTGGCACGGTGTAGTAGGGTGTGGTGTTCGGGGTTATTGAGAGGTAAAAGATCAGAGGAGAGGAGCCAATCAAACAAATCTTTTCCTGAATGGTCTTCCGGTGAGTGGGAGTCCCAGGATGAATGATGGCTGTTAAAGTCGCCAAAGATGTAAGTGGTAGGAGATGATGGTAGGAGAAAGGGTGAGAAGGATTTTGGGCGAGAGTCTGAGAAAGAGGAGCGGATAGGAGGGACATAGACGTTGAAAAGATGTATGGGGGCGGCTCCTTTTATTTTAACTGCGATAGCTAAATAATCGGAGCTGGGGTCGAGAGAGGAGAGGGATTGTGTGGAGAGTGAAGTGTAGGATAGACCGTTTTCGACAAGTATCAGTGCACCTCCTCCTAGGTTTCCCGTAGAGTTGGTGGTTCCTCTCCTCGTCATAAAACGGTTCTTTTGGAGGGTTTTGTAGCCGGGTATACGGAAGGTGGAGTCAGAGGAGAGGTGTGACTCTTGTATGAAGATGAGATCGTACTGATTATGAGAGAGAAAGTGTATGAGTTCAGTACGACGCGAGCGAATCCCATTAGCATTCCACTGTAGGATTCGGAGGTTGTTTCGAGAGGGAGAGGAAGGATGAAATGAGGATTGTGTGAGAGGAGAGGTGGTTTGTTGGGTTTGAGGAGAAGGAGTAGTCAATGCTGAGGGAGGGTAAGTATAAATTAGTTGGGGGTGATTAGGAAGATAGGTGGGATTATTCGAGGTTGTTTTGGGGGAAGGTTTAGTTTTTGAAGATATGGTTTTGTGGTTGTTAGTGAGTGTAGGTGGGGGATTTGGAGTGTGAGAGGATGGAGATACAGAAAAGAGTGAGGGTACGGGATTGGAGTGTGAGAGAGAGGGGGGTTAAGAAGAGGATAGGCACATTGGGCAAGTCCAAGAGTGTCCCGGGGAGATTTTTCGGAAGTCAGCGGGAGAAAGACCAGAGCAGGAGAGGTGTACCCAGAGAGAACAGCCGGTATTGTATTGATCTGTTTCCCCAGGTGACTCTACGGGAGCAGACAGAGCAGGGGTCTATAGGGCCAGGGTTGGGGTGAATGTCACCGCTGATAAGAAGAAGCATAGAGATAAGAATCAGCGGTGAGTGGGATGAGTAATGAAGAGGTTTGGGGTGGAAGGAGGGACGAGGAAGAGATGTCCGAGAGAGAATAGAAGGGGTAGGGGGGCGGTCAATTGGGTTTAAGAGTGCTGTCCACATGTGACCGCGCATTGGACAGCAGGGATAAAAAATGAGAAGAGTTTTCCAAGGGAGAATCGCCCGAGGATGAGACCCTCGGGGAATTGACAAGCCATTTCGACCCTCTCCAGTGCAGGGAAGGGGACTGCACCACCACGTTGAGGTGGCTTGTCGTTGGTGCAGTGCCTTATTGGTCGTCGTCGTCGTCGTCGTTTGAAGGGTATCCACTCCAGGCCAGACACAAACAGAACTGGGGCCGAGGGTTTATCCTTTTACTACCCCAGACTGCTGCACTGCCTGGGTCAAATGCTGGCAGTGATGTCATTAAGCCAGCATCGAGTTTCGTCATCCAAAACCGTCAGACCTCGTGCTCCATGTGGTGTCCGATGTATAGGGCACGCTGTTAGTACATGGTCTGCGGTTTGCTCAGAAGCGCCGCACTCGCAATTCGGTGAAGGAGCGAGACCCCATTTGTGCATGGATGAATGGAATCGCCCAACACCAGTCCGCAGGCGGTTGAGCTTAACCCAAGCTGCTCGGGGTAAGCCCATCCCAACAGGCCTGGCACCGGTCTCGGGAACAAAAGCACGGAGCCTGGAAGCATTTTCACAGTACTCCGCATTCCATTTAAGATTTGTCCATTCAGAGGCGCGGATGCCAAGTCTGGCAAGGTTGTCCAAAAGATTCAATGCAAATGAAGAGCTTAATAACATCGACAACTGGTTAGTGACAAACAAGCTTTCCCTAAACATTGATAAAACAAAGTGCATGCACTTTAAAACCCTCAACACACCCACTCATAACTTAACATTGAAAATCAGAAACACTCCAATTCAAAAAACCTCATCCTTTAAACTATTAGGAGTTATTCTGGACGAACACTTGTCATGGAAAGATCACATTTTATCTCTTAAAAAAAAGTTACAAGCACTATTGGTGGTAACTATGAAAATCAAGCCATGTTTAAGTAAAGATTCTCTCCTAATTATATATCATTCTTTATTGATTAGTCACATACGATACTGCATAAACAATTGGTGTTTTGAAAACTCCACTCTAATTAGAAAACTGCAGAGTATATGTAACAGATTTTTAAAAATGACATTTAATCTACAACACAACAATGACGTCACATAAGTTATGAAAGACGCTCAACTTCTTACAATAAATAATCTATACAACCTAGAAATAGCACAAATGATGTTTAAATATGAAAACAAACAACTTCCACCAGCATTTAATAACTTTTCACACAAAAATCTTTAAAAATGAAAACCAGAAGCAACAGCCAAATAATATCAAACTGCTTCAGAACTAAAGTAAGTCAGCAATCTCTGAAATTTGTTGGACCTAAACTCTGGAGCAAAATACCTTCAGAGATCAGGCACAGCCATTCAAGCAACACCTTCAGAAAAAAACTCACTCAACACTTGGCACGATTTCCAAATTCTTTGTTAAACTAATGCAAATAGTTTAGTATTAATACCAAACCTACTCAACAATAGAATAACCAACTTTAATCTAGACTACAATTACTGGTAATCTGGTTGATTAGAACGAATATTATTATTGTTAATATTATTATTATTATTAGTATTTTTTTTTTTCGGCCGTTGAGCCTTGTCTGGCCTTGTCTTTGTTATTTTTCAGAACACGGGACTTCTATCTGGAGAAACTGCGTCTAATGGAGAAGACTAGACTTGTGGCTACCATCTCAACAGAAAATGTTCAAACAATTCTTTTATGTGTGTGTGTATTTTTATTTTTATTTTTTTTCTTTCATACCATGTCTCCATGAAATGGTCCTTTTTGACCCGTGACAGGATTTCTTTCGGTGGGTTTGTTTGCCTGTCTGACCCTTTTTGGTCAAAGGCTTGTTGTGCTTCCCACCATATTTTTGCCGCCAACGCAACAATGCCTCAAATACATGGTACGTCTTGCTTTGTCGCGCTTTTCTTTTTTGTCTCCTAGTATGTTTTTCCCTATCTTATAATTCTATTTGTTCTATGTATTTATCTGCTTTTCTATGTAAGGTGTTGCAACCATGCACCATTCTTATAACTACTATATCAAATATTACTGTCTGCATGCTATAACGTTTAACGTTTTGTTGCTTCTTCCTTTTTCTTCTTCTGCTATAGTCCTATATGTTTGTTTATTTCTTTCTGTTTTTCTTGTGGCGGAGCAGAAATAAAAGATACTGATATTGATACTGATATTGATATTGATTCCGCGCACCTGGCACAAACGGGCGTCTGAATCTTAGTCTCACTTGACGAGTATCTGAGGACCCACTTAAAAGACCATGCAAGATATGATCGGGGTCCAGAGATCCACGGTAAGCCAAGGAGAGTGTCGCTTCCATTCGGCGAAGCTCAGCTGGCTGGATGCCCGAGAGTATAGGTAGGTGGTCCGTTGGAGTGGGACGCAGGCATCCAGTAACTATACGCAAGACGTCATTCAAGACACTGTCGATGAGGCGAGTGTGAGCACTGCGACACCAGACTGGCGCACAGTACTCAGCTGTTAAGTAGACTAGAGACAAGGTGGCTATACGTAGTGTTTTAGCACCAGCACCCCATCCCGAGCCCACGAGTCGCCTCAGCAGTGTGACGCGCGAGGATAGTTTTTTGCGCAATACCATTAAATGGTGACGAAACGTGAGCGATCTGTCCAGTTTTACCCCAAGATAAGTAGGGGTTGGACAGAACGGTAAAAGTCTACTGTTGTTGTAGACCTTTAGCTCACGCTTGGCCTCTCGGTTATTTAAATGAAAGGCTGCCGTCACCGTCTTAGTGTGACTGAGCTTCAACCTCCAAGTCTGGAGATACGCTGAAAGTGTGGACATGTCTTGACTTAGAGTCCCCTCCAAGTCCTTCCAGTTTCCAGAAGAATGCAACAATGCTAAATCATCAGCATAAGCAAACTTTCTGGAAATCATGGAAGGAAGATCGTACGTATAGACGTTAAATAGGAGGAGAGCCAAGACCGATCCCTGAGGAACGCCGTTTTTAAGACGGCGTAGCCTGCTTCGCTTGCTGTCAGCGGTGGTAAGGGTATAACTTCGATTTCGGACAAGCTCCATGATCATTTTGACCATGTGCTTATCCGGAAGTAGTCTCAGCAGCTTGCAGGTAAGGCCACGGTGCCAGACAGTGTCATAGGCAGCTGTCAGATCGATAAATACGGCACCGGCCTTCTTTTTAGCCTCGAAAGAATTCTCGATGTTCTGGGTTAGCAGAACAACTTGATCTACAGTTGACTTCCCGCGTCGGAACCCAGCCTGCTCTTTAGGGAGCAGTGGATCGACTAATGGTTCAACGCGGGCGTAGATAAGCCTCTCAGAATCTTGTAGGGGACACAGAGCAGAGATATCGGTCGATAACTCTTTGGGTCACCCACGGGCTTTCCTGGTTTTGGGATCGCGACCACAAGCGCTCTTCTCCAGATCTTGGGAATTTTGAGTCGGCGCAAACAGGAAGAAAGGAAGTCACGTAACCAGGACTTCAAAGCAGCTCCGGCATGGAGTATAAGCTCTGGGCAGATGGAATCAGGACCTGGAGCTTTACCTGGTTTTAAATGTTGGAGGGCAACAGTAAATTCTCTCTGTGAAAAATTGTCAGAGATATTTACTGCGTCTGGTGTTGTGGCCCTCCAAAGGTCAGACACTTCTTGAAAGACAAGTTGAGATGACTTGCGGTCAACAGCCTCGTATTTCCCATTTCTAACCAGCTGAGATGCAATAGCATCGGCTGAAACGGGACAGTGACGAGGAGAGTGTCGTGACCTACCAGTAAGGTTATTCAAAGTACTCCACGCTTTTCGACTAGAGTGTGAGAAGTCAATGTTCCGAACTGCCTCGGACCATCGATCCCTCCGCTTTCTGTCAAGCTTGGCAAGCAGAGCTGTAGCAGCCAAACTTGAGTCGTCTCCCTGAGGAGACTGCAGAAAGGTTTTATAGAGGGATTCACACTCTGCATCCCAACACGGAATATAGTTATTTCGATACCCGCGTGGGATAGTCTTTTTGGCTGCTTTCTTAATGGTGTTACAGAAGTCCTGGTAAGCCGCATCCACATCAAGTGTATCAGGCGGTAACAAAGTCTTTGCGAATTTATTCGTCAAAGCAATGTAGTGACTCCATTTGGCCTTGCGGAAGTTTCATCGCTTAACAGGCATGCTTGGCACTGCCATAGCAAACCTTGGTGGTGTAATAAGCGAAGGTCGATGTTGTGACCTGGGGAACTTGTCAAGGACACGTCTATCCGGGTAAGCGACTGTTTGGACCTACGCTAGCGAAAGCTAGATCCGGATTGGTGCCAGTGTTCCAGCGGCCGGAATAAAAACTGGCAGCGTCCTTGGCATTATATAGGAGGGCAAGACAATTAATACTTGCCCATCCAGCCAAGCACTCACCGTCCGGACTGTTGTCGTCGTAGCCCCAGTTAGCATGACGACAGTTAAAATCGCCAGCGTAAAGACAGGGGTGTGGAAACACTGGGAGATCCAGGTTCGCAATCGCGTTGGCAGTGGTTTGTAGACGTTGACTATTTTATAGCCATCAACGTCCACACACAACCACTCGATCTCCGATGTTGGTGGAGATTGGTCCAAAAGCGTGTATCTCAGTCGCTCGTGGACAAACGTGGCAAGGCCATATGCTTCCTGCTTAAAGAAAACCCAGCTAGTTGGTAGTTTGGAAGTACCAACTTCTCTGCATCAGTGCAGTGGGTCTCCTGCAGTAGGATGACGAGTGCCTCAGACTGCATAGCGAGATGATGAAGAACGTTCATCTTGCTTGCAGTGAGGCCTTCGATGTTCAGGTGAAGAATAGTGGGTCTTCGGAACTTGTTGCAATGTGCCCTGAAAAGGGCAGTTTTATCCTAGCATTGCCCCGTCCTGAAAAGGACGTTTGCCAATTAGCAGACCCACACTGAACATCGGAATGGGTGGATACCCTTCCGTTTTGGTAGGTTCGATTTCGGTCTGTCATTTTAAAATCAATGAACAGACTTACTCACAGCCCAAGCTACGTGAAAGCACCTACCATCTGGGCCGCCTTATTGTTGAAGGCACCTAATCAATGAAACATAATAATCACAATTTTAATTTAAATTCAACATTGTAATAATACACTACAGCGCCTGTTTCGATCTTGTTTGATCTCATCAGGTATATATAATTACAAGGAGAAAATTCGCTGTAAATTTGGAACTGATAATTAATTCATTACAGTAAAATTTGATAAAAAGTCAAAGAAATCGACGAGAATATTAATGTACTATTTCCATTGCAACTCTTTTGAAAATTTGGAATTCTAACTATTAAGATTAAAAGGCAAATTAATAAGATGTATTCCTTATTAATGTATTTCTTGTAAATTATTCGTCCAACTGTCGCTATTTTCTTCTTGTAAAGCATTCGCCCAGCTCTAGAATTTTGCTTCTTGTAAAGAATTCCTCTTTTTGCAAAGAGAGAGAGAGAGAGAGAGAAGAAAGTTTAAAACGAGAGAATTTAAAAATAAGAAAAAAGAGTATTAAACAATCAGGGCGATTACATCACCTGCTCCGAAGCAGATCAGGGTAATTACTTGTTTTTTTTTTTTTTTTTTTTTATTTATATCTATTTTATTTATATTATTATTTTTTTTATTTATTTTATTTATATCTAGTTCAACCCCACTGGATGAAGATTCTAGGACGATTTACGTGAAACGCATCTCAATTAAATTTAATTTATTTTAATTTAATATTGATTTTGACATAAAGTCATCTTTAGTTAAATTTACAAATCGTAAGAAGAAAAATTGTAAAAGCCATAGAAAATTATTAATTAATGATTAAACTTAAATATATCTTAGAATAAAATAAAATGTACTCACTTTGGCAAAAAGACATAAAGTTTAAATATTAAAGTAAAAAAATCCTATTGAAAAACTTAAAAGAAGCTGTCAAATTTGCCAAACTTTTAAATTTCTAAACTGTTTGCGCAAATTAAACTTCTAAACTGCTTGTGCAATGTAAATTAAATAACAAAAGAAAACATCAAGAAAAACAGCTGACTGTATATTTCTAAAGGTGAATGTGACATAATGAAGAGTCAAAAGTTGAAATACAAAATTTTATAGTGATGTAGTTCAAGACAGAAATAATTTAATGGTGAAATGAAGACTGTAAATTTAAATAGGTAGTGTAAGTACGATACATTACATTTTTAACAGCAATTATGAAGAAAAAATGCTTGGAGAAAAATTAAATACAAAAAGAAAAAATATATATAATAAAAAAAAAAGTATTAAGAGAAGCATTTTGAATATTTATAGAGGCATCTAACTGATGGATCCAGCAGATTCACAAATGTCTGGATAGGATTTTGAAGGTTGCTATAGGAAAGTAACTGTATAGCATTCGTAAATAGGTTTATTGTTGTATAGAAAATCAGTGTGGTTCTGTGGTAATATATCAATAAAGTTGCCTTTTCAAAATCCAATGTGTTGTTATTCCAATTATGGCAGTGTGTATTTAATATAAAGAAAACAGTTTATAGTTTGACCAATATAAATTTCAGAGCTTATATTTCAACAAGCAGCAAATGTATAGTACAGTTGAAATTTTGTTTAAGTTGAATAATTTATCGTTTTTAATTTTAATAAAATTAGTGTTTTGGACCATGTTTTTATGTGTTCCATGATTACCACAAAGAGTACAATGACCACAAGCAGAAGATCATATCTGCATCCAATCCCAAACTCCAGGCCATCTAAAATTTTTAGATGTTGACCATGTTATTGATAATAATTGTAGCTGTGGTTTTTTAATAAAGACTTTATCAAACCTACCACTTTAAATTGATCTTTTCTGCATGGCTTTTCACATCACCCACCACATATTTTTTTTTATTGATAGTGTTTTCAAAAGCAATTTGTTTGAGACAACTTAAAAAGACACAAACAAGTTACATTGAAAGCTTTAAAAGACTTCAAATTAAATGTTTAATATCTAATTTCAATAAAAAAATGGTTGATGATATGATAAATATAGCCAAAACTCAGTATCTTTAAAACATACAGGTCAGCATGGTCAACGTGGTTGGCATGGTCACTGGTCGACGTGGTTGGTGTGGTCAACATGGTTGGCTTGGTTGATGTGGTTGGCATGGTCAGTGTGGTCGACGTGGTCGGCTAGATTGGCAAGGTTAATTTGGAATGTTTAAATTCTGTTGACCCAACTGTATTTGTAAGCCTAATCTAAATTAATGTACAAACAAGAAATAATGAATTTTTTACTTATCAACTTAGTAAGGTTTGCTGAACTAGTTAACCTAACCAACATAGCCAAGTCCTCACATATCAAAGCATGTCAACCTCAACAACTTTATCCAGGCAAACCTTGCTAAATGATTATGCTTTTCATATTTATTTACATTACAAATACAGTTGGTTTCAACAAAATTTTAACATCTTCTACACTTTACAATATAGCCAAACTAGCCAACTTTTCAAAACTGAATGATTAGTATAGCTATTTGCGTTACAAATATAACCAGTTTCAAAAATAAATATTTTTTTAAACTAACACAGTCAACCATGCCAACCAAGCCCCCCACGCCGACCATGCTGACCATGCCAACCGTGCCAACCATGCCAACCGTGCTGACCTGTACATTTTTAAGGAACTTCCAAAACTTGGTCAAATTGTTTTAAACTTGATAATGCCAAAATCAAAGACAATAATCCTCAATTCCAAAAAATTGTTTGGGCTACTTCTTTTTCCAATTGCATTAATCTCACTGATAAAAAAAAAAGATCTTAATTGGTTATCCACTGTTGTTTTTAAATGACCAGCAACACTTCAAAATCTTTTAACAAACTACAAAAAGATATCTTTAAACTTAAAGCCCACAAACCATAAAAATGGATCTTATGCTTGTGGTCATTGTGCTCTTTGTGGTAATCATGGAACACATAAAAACATGGTCCAAAACACAAAGTTTATCAAAACTAAAAACAGTAAAATTGTCCACAACTTAAACAAAATTTCAACTGCATTAATTTTGGTTTATATGCCACTTGTTGTAAAATATGCATTGAAATTTATATTGGTCAAACTATAAACTGTTTTCTTTATATTGGAATACATACTGCCATAATCTTCCTTTTTCTAACCCAGTCTTTAACAACACACAACTTCTTAACATTTTGTTATTTTGTTCATGTAGTGGAGCAGAAATAAAAGAAAACTGAACTGAACTGAACTGAACTAAACTGATAATTGGAATAACAACACATTGGATTTTGAAAAGGCAGCTTTATTTATACATTACCACAAGAACCATAGTGATTTTCTGTATAACAATAAATCTATTTATGAATGCTTTCTTACAGCAACCTTCAAAATCCTATCCAGCAAACTATAAACTGTTTTTCCGTATGTTGGAATACACACTGCCATAATTGGAATAACACATTGGATTCTGAAAAGGGAGTTTAGAAGTTTAGAAGTTTGGCAAATTTGACTGTTTAAGTTTTTCAATAGGATTTTTTTACTTTAATATTTAAACTTTATGTCTTTTTGCCAAAGTGAGTACATTTTGTTTTATTTTATGATATACATTAAGTTTAATCATTAATTAATAATTTTCTATGGCTTTTACAATTTTTTTTCTTACAATTTGTGGATTTAACTAAAGATGACTTTATGTCAAAATCAATATTAAATTAAAATTTTAACTTTAAATTATAACAAGTTTTGGATTGTTTCTCGTCTGCCTAATTGAAGAATTTTAATTTAAATGCAAGAAAATTGAAATTTGTCCTTTTTAAGTAAATAATCAAAGGTGCTGACTTTTCATTTTTATCTTGGTCTTGTTATCATTTGCATGAAAGCAAAGCACAGCATCTGTAAGGAGACAAACTTGTCTTCAATCATTGTGTTTTTTTTCTTGGCCAATGATGGCAGATTTAGTGTGATAGCATTGGCTATCACACTAAATTTGCTATCTAGTATATGTTTTGTGTTTGTGTATTTGTTTATGTCAGTGGCTCTCAATCTTTTTGCTAGCACAAACTATTTAAAAAATTTTCTTTACATCACTTACCACAAAGTTCATTGAAAAATAATTAATTAGAATTCATAAATATGGTAATAGGATTTAATGTAATGGCTGTATCTGCTTTTCCCACCCAAGTTGCTTTATGTGCAGATCCATCACACTAACTGCACATTGAGAATCATGTGAAGGGAATATAAAGTGATTCCTGCTCTTGGTTTTAATACTCATCATTGCAGAAAAGCACTGCTTACATTTTCATGTGAGGGAAAATACCAAGGTGGCATTTGAAAAATAATTTTTTAAGTCATAGTTGGTAGCTTAAGTAAAGGCTATTGTTAGCCCAATAGTGGTGAAGGAGCATTCTTTACATTTGATTTTAGCTGTTTCATCAAATTGGATATCAATAATTTTGCTTTGTTCTGCTGTTCCTACATGTAGGATAATAAACAAACATTAAACTAAAAATAGGGACAAGTATCTATGCTTGAAACGTAATGCAGAAAGCACCCTTTTAATCAGTTTTAGATGCCTGCCAATTTCATAAAATAACTTCATTTAGTTGTTTTTACAATGAGAAAAAAGTGTGTAAACATTTGATATTGTTTGACCTCCTTGTTCATTGGCCATAAGTCTAGCTTTCATAGAGAAGTTTGCAATGTAGAAACAAGATATGCAACAGAGTCATTTGGATCTTGAAAAACAAATTCATAAATTGAGAGTATTAAGAATATCCAATATGTCACTTGTCACAAAAGAAACTTTGGATCAATCAGATAGTGATTTCTTTGTGTGTAAAATTTGAGCAACTCTTTTCTTAATTCAAAATATTTTCTTACCCATATTTCCTTGTGACAACCAATGTTGATTTATATAGAAAAGGAGCCATTTGTTTTTAAAAATATTCATCACATCATTGTATGTTCAAACACAAACAATGGAAATGCAGCAATTTTTTGACAGACACTATGTGTCAGATTAAACTTTTTTGAAAATGGCAAAAATAATTGTAGCACAAGTGTTCATGCAACTTTTTCAAAGATTTAGCAGCACAGTACACACTCTCATTATTGCAATATTATCATTTATAAAAAGAAAAAAATTAGCTCAAATGCATTTATTAGAATAGCACAAGTGGGTTCTTTTAAAATGTACAGGTCAACGTGGTTGGCATGGTACAGTAGAATAATCTGCACTGCTAGCATTTTATCTATAATTGCAAACGTTTTATTAGAAGCCAAATGTTTTCAACTTACATAAGTCCTTATCAAACCATCTAAACATTTAATTAATTATATCAACCAATTTAGTTCTTGTTTACAATTTGGCCAGTTTGATTGATTTTATCTTTTAAATTTTGGGAAATTTCTAAAACCTTCAAAGTTAATAACAGCAAATAGTGAATGTGACCCAACAATTTATCCCAATAGAACATAAACAGACAATTAAAGTACAATTTAACTGAAATATTCCTAATATTTTTCTTAAGTTCATGTTTATGCTTTTAAAAAAAAATTGCAATTATATTGGTAAAATGTTTTACAAAAACAACAACAACAACAACAAAAAACAGATTTATAAATCGCTTAAACATATTAGTCACAAAAGATGACCAATATGCTGCCAAAGCAATAATGAAATGTTTACCAAAGAAAATAAATATTATAAATACAATATACAAGCATGAAATTCAAGCATTAATTCTATAGAAGCATGAAATTCAAGTGTATGTATAGCACACATATACAGTCATTTGCAAAAGTATCGGACCACCTGAAAAATATGTTGATTTGGCAACTTAAGCTAATTATTGCATCATCTGCAATGACAAAGCACATGTACACTAGGGAACACTTTTGTCACAGATTAAAGCGGTCGCATGATGCATTGTTGTACATGTCATTTGAAAGCTGCACACCAAATTTTAGGCTAATAGACGTAGGTTTTGCCTACTGACTTTTGGACTGAAAATTGACACTTGACACAATTTTATGAGACTATACTAAAATAATGATACTGTATCAGCTATGTTCTTGGCTCAGTGCCAATCAGCATGCCGCTTGTTCACTGTGTAGCTCAATTTTTCAGCAATGTTTTGCTGTAATATTTTTGAGTTATCTCTTTGTGTTCACCTGTTTTAGGTTTTTTTGTGACAAGCCTACAGTTGTTGGCTGTTGTCATAATATCATTGCTTTGTGTTGCACTTTTTTGTAATGCAGTGCTGTCAGCTGTCATGCATACTTTTATAAGTTTTAATAAAATGTAATGTAGTTTTGACATTTCTAAAGTAAAATAATGTATTGATATTCCAGAGTTGAACTAATTTGCAAAGAATATAGCAATAATGACTAAGAGAAAGAGAATAATCAGGAAAGGCACAGAGCATGCTGTGTTTGGACAGGCAGATCCTCTTCCTGCACACAAACTTCCACTTAATGTTGGAGGTACAAATGTGAGGTTGGAAGGTTTGCAGATGTGAATGAGATTGTGAAGAAAGCTGCTTTAGATGTTTTTGCAATATGGGCTAGGGCAGTTGGAGATCGGTTAACCATTCCTTTGTTGGATCAAAAAACTATGGAAAATAAATTGGAAAGATTGTACAAGAAAGGTCTGCTGGTCAACAAAAACAAGCAAAATCTTGATAAGTTCAATGAGTGAATTCTTTGATGTTTGTAATTGCACATGTCCATCTGCCTCTTGTTTCGAAGTGCACTGCAAAGTAAAGAACTGATGGATTCCACTTGGCTGGTAAGTGTGATGTGAAGGTTCCTAAGTGTGAGATCCAGTTTTTGCTTGACCAGCGTTGTGCTCGGAAGATGGTAATTGCTGACATTTATCATTTTATTATTTTATTTTATCTCTATATTTATCCTCTTGACTTGCAGGAAAGTGACAGAGGCACTAATACATAGGGTAGGCAATTACCCCAATCTGCTTCTGGAGATGACAAGATGTTGCTGTCCGCTAGTAATTTAATAGAGATATGACTGTAATTTAGAACTGCTTGCCAGGACCACCAACCAGGGGAATGTGCCATAAAGAGTCTTTCCCAAGGACACAACAGAATGGAGCGAGTGGGTTTTGAACCAAGACTGTGTTGGTCACAAGTCCAGTGCTTTAACCACTCGACCACGCTGCCGACATCAACAGAAATGTTAGCAGAATGTGAGCCCAAGCAGCGGCAACAGACAAGGTGATGGAGGTGGCTGCTGAAATAGAAAAAGTTTAAGCTGAGTTCAGGCAGGAGCAAATGCAGCTTGATCTCTCTGACAAAAGTGCTTATGAGGTAGGCGACAACGACAATAACAAAATAGAGGAAGATTATATTGAAATGAACATATCAGACAACAGTTCCAAAAGAAACTTGACTAAACTTCCTACTCTTCTGTTTGTGATAGGTATGGTGTTTCAAACTATGCTGGTGCTGCCATAGCCTTGTCCACGCTGGTTGATTATGCTATCATAACCAAAGTTGATAAGAGTGAAGTTATTGGACCACAGAAACTGGGAGATGAGAAAAGGCAATGCAGAGAGGAAAGGTGGGAAGCAGAGCTTGGAAATTTAAAGGAATTCACATCTTTAAATTTGATGGAAAGAAAACCATGACCAGAGTTCTTGTAAAAAACAATAAAACAGGAAGGTGGAGTCCAACAATAAAAGTAGATGATCACTATGTTGTGTTGACTGAACCTGGCAACAACTATTTAACTCATGTGACCCCCAAAACTGGGCATGAGAAGGTGGTAGCTCGAGCCATCTATGACTTTCTGGTTGAGCACAAGTTGACAAATCAGCCACTATATGTTGCTAGTTGTAACAGTTGCCATGTCAATATCGAACCAAGCGGAGGTGTGCTGCTTGCCCAGCCTCTGCATTACAGCATCTGTCAGCTCCACAGTAATGAGCTCCCATTCCGGGCAATATTTTATTATTACGATGGCAAACCCAGCGGTCCGGAGAAATGGTGAGGAATGATTGGTCAGCAGATAAAAGAGCCGGTGTTAGACCTTCCTGTCATTGATTTCCAGCCAATCACCTTTTCTGATTATCTGGTTCTGTCCAAGAAAGAGGTAAATTATTATTGTTTGATTTACAAGTGTTTGTTTTGACTTTGCTGAGTCTTAGTATAGCTTACTTAACTAAGCTGTTTATCAGTTATGTTTGTTTTTTCTAGATAATAGATTTATCCTGGGACAAAAAGTATTTGTACAAAATGTGGATTGCGACTATAGCAGGGAAAATGGATGATGATCTCGCAGCCATTGAACGTGGTCCTTCCTATGTGTCTAGGTGGATCACCCTCTGAGCAGAGTATTGAGGGTATATGTTGCCACTGCTCAATCAAATAACCAATTTCAGAGGATTACTAACATGGTGGTGAAATTCTCTGTGCCAATGTGGTTCCAGATCAAGAGACATTCATACATGACAGATAGTCTGCACAACACTTTTGTATGTTTGCAGTTGCTGAAACATCTGAACAACACAAAGATAAACATTGTGAAGGAGGTGGTGCAAAGAAATGTCTTTTTTGCTCATCCAGACCAACTCCTGCTTGCCATGTGTACAGTTAGAGATGAAGCAGTCAGAAGAGAAGCTGTTAATAAAATTAGAAAGCTAAAGGATCAATACATACCAAACACTAAAGATGAAGCATTTCTTGAGGCTGAAGCATTTCTGAAGTTAAAGAAAATGACGAAAGGCCCCACATTGATAAAGATTTCCTTATACCAACAGATGATGAAGTGGAGGAGGATACAGAGGCGATAGAAAAGACACATGAAATGCCTTTCAAGTACGTCAGGAAAGTAATCCTCCCAAAGCTGAAGTTCATGCAACGAATTACTATCATATGATTGATTGGGACAATGAACTGAAAACTGAGCCTCCACTTTTGACACCCCTCAGTGATGAGAAAGTTTTAGGTATCCTTGAAAAACCGCTGAGTGTTTCAAAGTGGCTAAACCATTCTCAGTCACTTGAGAGAGGAATCCGGGTCATGACTGAAGCTTGCACAGAGGTGGCAGGCTACAAGGCAAGAGATGGTTACATCAGGCAGTGGCTTAGCAGCAGACGGATTATGCCTACATTTAGAACCAAGAAACATTTCAGCTTCAATTATTAACTGAGAAACAATAACAATTATTAATGCTAAGACATTGCAGTGTTTGAATAAAATTGTTTTTCATACTTAAAAGTTGGTTAGTGTTTATATTTATTAATGCTTTGTACTAGACTAGGTGTATACATAGGCAAAATTAGCCAAAAATTGACATGAAAAGTCAGTAAGGAAGATGAGCTCATTTTAATGCAAAATTTGGCCTAGACATTTATCTTGCCCATAGCAACAAGGCACTAAGTGACTGTAGTAAAATCCAAAAATTTGTATTTTTTTATTGCACCCTAATGTACACATTCCAGAATTGTCAGTTTTTTTCTAAAGTTCAGTGCAGAAAGTTTATTTCACATTCACTCACAGTTTATCTGTTTATTAAAGTGTTTTCCCATATTTTTTTTGCTAAAAAATGACCAAAAATTCATATCACACTGAAGTAAAATGTGCTCAAATTGTTGCTTTTCACAAAAATGGACTATCACAGTGCCAAATATCTAAACAGCTAAGCATTACTAAGTCATCTATCCAAAGAACAATAACTAAATTTAAAATGAAGAAATTTATGGCAATCGAAAGAAAAATGGTAGACCTAAAAAAACAATCTCTCAAGATGATACCTCCATGAAGCACATTGTAGCTCAGTCCCCAGCAAGCTTATGTAAAAAAATCAGATCCCATTTACTTCTTAAAGGTACTAATGTTAGTATTAGTACAATTTTGCATCAACTCAGCAAGAAATTTGGCCTGAAATCTTAAAAAAACCACAAATCACTTCCCAAATGAAAAAAGAAGATATTGGAGTTTGCCAAGAAATACAGGTTGTCTCAAAAGTAAGTATACACTTTAAAATTTGAATAACAATCTAATGGCTTATTCAAATTTGTCAAAAGTTTACAAAAATATTCTATAAATTACTAGAAACAGATTACCATTCTAATATCTCGTTGAATTTACTTATTGACAGGATATTAGACCTCAACGTGGGAACCACCAATTTTGAGACATTTCAGCCACCTTTTGACGCATTCTTGCCTGACACTTTGCAATAAATCTTGTGTAATTAGTCCACATGATGCTCTAATTTTTTGTTCCAACTCTTCAAGGTTTTGAGGGCATGGAGTAAACTTTACTTTTAAGGAAACCCCAAAGAAAAAAGTCGCATGGGGTTAAGTCAGGTGAACGAGCGACCCATTCCAGAGGACCTCTGTGCCCGATCCAGCTATCAGGAAACAACTGATTTAAGTAATCTCTGACTTTCCTGGTGTAATGTGCAGGAGCTCCATCTTGCTGAAAGTAACAGTTTTTAACAGAAGCATTATTTCTCAGCTCTGGGAGGAAAAACATTTGGAGCATTTCCAGATAGTTTTCTCCTGTGACAGTTGTGGTTCTTCTGGCATCATCACAAAAAAAATAAGGGCCTATGATGCCTTTAGCGGAAATTGCACACCACACAAGCTTCGGTGAATCACGCTCTTTCTCCTTGATTACCTTAGGATTTTCTGTTCCCCATATTCAAGTGTTGTGTCGGTTTACTCTTCCAGACAGATGAAAAACAGCTTCATCACTGAACCAAATGTTGTCAAGGGTAAATGGATCATTTTCATAGTGGTTGAGCAGCATTTCACACATTTCTACCCTGCGGTCATTATCTTCTTCTTCAAGTTTGCGTACAGTTTGCAACTTGTAGGGAAATGCCTTAATATCTTTGCGTAACATTCGTTGAATAGATGATCGGCTGATCTCCAGTTCTACCACTGCACGACGTATGGATTTTCCTTGACTCAATGCATATGCCTCTTCTAAAACCCGAATGTTTTCCTCTGAGCATCTGCTCCTTGGTCTTTTTGATCTTTGTGCATCAGCTACAGATCCAATTTCCATAAATTTACGATGAATTGCATAAATTGTTCATCGTATAGGAGCCGAATTAATTCCAAATTCCCTGTTAAAGAGGCGCTGAGTTTGCCTTACTGATCCATATGCTTCTTGCCAAACAGCAATTTTGCACCTCATTTCTCAGGTTAATCTCCTTGTCATTCTGTGGGTAGACGAAAATGCAAACAATACCTAAATTTTACTACTTATCCACATTATGTTCTCTTAAGAAATGAATGCCCTATGATGAGTACCTGAAAAGCAAATCAAAATTGAAAGTGTATACTTACTTTTTGAGACACCCTGTATTTCTTGGCAAACTCCAATATCTTCTTTTTTCATTTGGGAAGTGAGTTCACCCTGTATATCAATTGGAGCATTGAAGACTGGAAGAAAGTGCTTTTCTCAGAAAAATCCAGCTTTCAACAATTTACAGTAAGGAAAAATTATGTCTACCAACCTGTGGGAAAAAGATTTAATGAAAAATACACCATTTCCACTATAAAACATCCCCAACACAAATGATATGGGGCACAATGAGTGCTAATAGTAAGGCTGGTATTTATTTCTTGAAGCCCAATACCACCATGGATGGTGCTAAATATGCTGAATGAAAAATACACCATCTCCACTATAAAACATTCCCAACACAAATGATATGGGGCACAATGAGTGCTAATAGTAAGGCTGGTATTTATTTCTTGAAGCCCAATACCACCATGGATGGTGCTAAATATGCTGAATGGTTAAAGCATAAGCTGCTGACGCATATGGCAATCCATCAATCACTTGTTTTTATGCATGATGTGCACCTTATCATCAGTCAAACATTGTCATGCAGTTTTTAACAGAAAATCAAATTAAGATCCTAGATTGCCCTGGGAATAGCCCCAATTTAAACCCAATTAAAAATTTATAGTCTAAAGTGAAGTATTTAATGTCACAAAAGCACCCAGATCTTCCTCAGAGTTTGTTAAAGTCATTAAAGAAGTGTGGGTGAAAGAAATTTCTGGAGAATATTGTGAATCCCTCATATACAGTATGCCTCATCGATTGCAAGCTGTTATTGATGCTGGAGGACACACAAAGTACAAAAAATGTATCTATTTATGTAATAACTAAAATAATACATATGTTTCCTTCCTTTTTTTACAATATGATAGCAATTTACTTTTGTTTACTTCACCAAAATAATTTTTTTTAGGAAAGCTATTCATTTGAGGGTAGTTCGATACTTTTGCAAATGACTGTATATATACAGTACATGCAGTACACTTACTCTTAGTATTTTCAAAAAGTTTCTGATATAATTTCTGGACTTTGGTTTTAAAGAATTGTGCAAAGTTCTCCACTAAGTTTTCGTTGCTGTTAGTAGTGGGGTAACTGGGTTTCACATCTTTCCCTAGCAAATAGTTCACAATTCTAAATACTTTAGGATTACCAGCTGCATTGGTTAATTTTGTTATGAAGTATGTGTCTCTGACATAAGCAATTGTTTCAGCAGCAGATTTAGATTTTTCTTTTAATACAAGCTTTGACTCTAGTTTTCAAATGCTTATGTTTTTGTTCTGCTTGTTGTCGTTCTTGACATGCTTGCCTGACTTCCACTATTTAGCAGCACCAGTTTTAACTTTCTTTGTTCTTAGGGAAGCATGTGTGTTTAGCAAAGAATTCAGAACAGTGTCATACAAGACCAGAGCATGATCAAGGCTTTTAAATTTAGTATGGTTGCATAAATCAGAGTACTAATTGCTTGGACAAATGCTTCAAGATTGAAATTTGAGTAATCTCCAAAAGTTACTATCTTTGAAGGAGTAGGTTTTCAGAGGCAGGAAAAGTACAGCATCAAGTGTGTTCCCAGCTACATGAGTAGAATCATTTATTTGTTGATAAAAATTGTGAGACAGACATAGCTGTTTGAATTGAAGGGTATTGACATCATGGGTATGGGACAATTTGGCAGGAGACAATTTAATGGGACAAATTTGTCAGTAAGCTAATTTGTCGGCAAGCCAATTTGTCAGTGAGCCAATTTGGCAGAAAAATAAATAAAAATGATTTACCTTCACTAGCATTGAAGCGACAGCAAAAAAGTTTTGTTATGTCACAAAGGCAGTTGAAAAGGCAATTGTAATTGTTCAGCTGATAAAAGTGAAAATTTTAATTTAAAGTTGTTAAATGTGTTAAATTTAGGGATGTTCCTAGCAGAATATTTATCTATTGAATTTACAATAGCTTAATTTTGAATATTTAAATTAAAACAGGTACTTCAATAGTTAAATTTTGGAATTATGGTTGTTTAACATCTTTTACAAAAAAGTACAATAATGTAGCTTACTGCAAAGACGATTTGAAGTTTTATGGGCATACAAAGTTGTGACATCATTATTCTGGTTGGCACGCATAAACAGTTTTATTTTAACTTTTTTTTTTAGTTCTTAACAGTTTGTTTTGTCTATAGGGCTCATCAGAAAGCAATCAAAAATTTGAAAAACAAATACAAAAAGTAAAGCTTAACAAAGCAATTAAAAGTTGGCAAAAGAACTTAAAACAAAAAGAAAATTATGGCAATTACGGCAGTGATTAAAAAGTTAAACTGATTACAATTTGTTTAAATTAAATTTTAAAATGTAAAGTTTTTTAATAAACATTTGATGGTACAGAATTTGAAGATTGCGTGAAGTAAAAGATTTTTCTTCCCAAAGCTTTTCATCTGACACTCTTCAGGGGAAATAGTCAGAATGAAGCAGAATTGAAACCGAACTAAGTTATAAAGGAAGAAAGTAGAGTTCTCATTGGCTGAAAGAAGTCAGCCAATGAAAGAAAAGATTAAGAAATTTTCAAAGAGTAGATGAATTCTTTTTGCTTACACAGAAGGGGATTGAGAGATTTAATGAAAGTCGCTTCAAGAGCAGAAAGGTGAAAGGAAGAGCAACCTTAAGCAAGAATAGAAAATTTTTTGTTGCTGTAATGAAGGGTGCATTGGGCGTTGTCAAGAAGATGTTGACCAATGGCAGATTCGTGAAATTGTTGTGGGCGTGTGTTGTTCTTGCAAGAGTGGGAAAGACTTTGGCGGTTGGCCGAGACACGACGATTGGTTCACCAGATAGGATCACCAGAGGGCTTCTGTAGCAGACTTAAGGGACATATTCAATGAAAATTTGTGCGAATGTTTAAAAATGTCTTGTTAAATATATTCTTCAATATTTTGTAGTTTTATTCACTATTTATGGAAATATCGCATTTTAATGTTGTCCAAGAACTTTGTCCGCACCCTGTACTTCTGTGCTGCCTTGGTAATATAACAAAATTTTTTTGCTCTTGCTTCAATGTTGGAATTTTTTTTCAATATAACAAATAGAAATACCAGGCCTCTTCTTCCCACAATCAAGAAGGACGTATTACCTGTCCATCACTACAATAATGTTATTTATCAATTTGTGTGCCACTGCAATAGTTGGTATGTAGGACATACATCCCATGGGTTGCAAGAACACATCAAGCAACATATTTCCAGGTCAATCAGAAACCATCATTCTTCCTAAGATCACTCTAATCTTTCCCTTGCCTGCAAGAAAAACAGCATTTCTCAGAACCCTTCCTGTGCCAGCCAATAGAGTGACACCAAATTTTTTATCCTTGCCCGAGGATGTACTTTTTTCCACCTCTCCACTCTTGAATTTATCAAATCTTTTCAACCTACTCTATGCTGACACAAAGAATTTCTACAGTTTAAAACTCATTCATTAACACTCTTACTTTCACTTCAGATTGGTTGTCTCTCTTGACCAATCAGATGCACTCTTGTTTTGTTTTCTATTCTTGATTGGCTGCCTTTTTTAACCAATCAGACTCATTCTCCTTTCCTATATAAGGATGATCAGATTGCTCTTGGTTTATTCTGATGATTTCTCCCAATGAGTGTCAGATGAAAAGTCTAGAAGAAATGAACATGCTTTTTAAAGCTATCTTAAAATTTGCAGTAGAAAAACTTGTTTATCAAGTGATGATCCAATTACATCATATAACATAATGTGTTTTTTTTTATTCCTCTTCAAAAACTACAGCATTTAAATCATTGTCACTTCAAACTATTAATTTTTCTGCATATTCTACCTGTAATTGTAATTTTAAAACTGTGTGCTTTTACAAAAGACCGTTTTACCAGAGAAGAAATCCCAAGTAATAAACAAACTAATATTTGGAGCATACATCACCTGTTGTGCACTTTGGCCTTACATTTTCCCATATTTCCTGTTTCTGTAACAAATTTTTAATTCTTGTGATTAACTAATGCATTTTTGTTTCAATAAACTTTAAACATTTCTTAAGCAAAAAAAAAGTTCTATTTGAAGTATTGAAATGTGCTTCTGTTTCCATAAACTTCAAGAAATATTTTTATTTGCACAAGTAAGTGTTCTATTTTTTTATGATTGACAGACAGAGTTAATCCAATAATGACCCTTATGTTTTTTGAAGATCTCATGCCCATCAAATTTTCCAATGCTCTGCTTGCTTTTATAGTTTATATCTATGTACGAGGGGCATTCAAAAAATACATGGAATTTTATAATTTTTTATAATCAAGATTGATGCACTTCTCCAGACGGTGCTTCCATCCTTTTATCCCATTTTTGAAGTAATCTGTTGACCATTTTGTGAGCCATGTTTTTGCTGCTTACTTTGCCTCATTAGTGTCATTAACATCAACGCCTTTCAAGTGTTTTTTGAGTTTTGGAAATAAAATTAGATGGGGCAAAGTGTGGGCTATAAGGTGGATGTGGCAGCAATTCCCACCGAAATTCTCTCAAAACGATACAAGAAGAATGTGCTGGGGTGTTTTCGTGATGGAAAAGAATTCCATAATGGAGTTTTCCTGGATGCTTTTCAGCTAATTTTGCTCTCAATTTCCTTAAAACTTCTACGTAATAGATGCCTGTAACAGTTTTTTTACCTTCTAAAAAATCTACTAGCACAACTCCTTCAGAGTCTCAGAAAACAGTTGCTATTATCTTCTTGACAAACCTCTCAAACTTGAATTTGATTGGGCCAGATGATCCACATGGGAGCCACTGTTTGGACTGCTGTTTTGTTTCAGGATCATACTGGTAAACTCATGTTTCACCTCCTGTGATAATTCGATCAAAAATGTGGTCTTTATCTGCTTCAATTTTGAGCAAAATCGCCATTGACAATTCACTTCTGAAATTGAGCTGATTTGGGCACAACACTTTTGGCACCCATTGCACCGAAAGCTTGCTGAGGCATAAATCGTCATGCAGAATCGAATGAGCTGAACCAACTGATATGCCCATAATCTCAGCTATCTGATAAACCGTCAATCATTTATCTTCTTTGACTAGGTTCCCAACAAAATCAATTTTTTTATTGTTTTTGAGGTTGTTGGTCTTCCACAACCCTCATCATCTTCAACAGCTTCTCTACTCTACCATCTCGAAATCTTTCAATCCACTTGTAAACACAAGTTTTCTTTGCAGCATCATCTTTATAAACAGTCTGCAGAGCTTGAATGATCTCTGTTCCTTTCAAACCAAGCTTTACCAAAAATTTGATGTTGGTCCTTACCTCAAAATCCTTATGCTCCATGGGTTAAAAAAAAACTACCTTAAATAAACTAGCTCTTGACAACTTTGTTTACAAGTGCAAAATGAGTGATAGTAATTATTCGATCGCAAAGAACATGCTTTTTATGGCTAGCATGCTAAAATATGTTTTTCTTGCTGGCACTCTTGTCACGGGAGAATTCTGCATATTTTTTGAATACCCCTCGTACAAGGTGGCCAATAAGTACCCCAACAGTTAGAAGAGCAAAAATCAAATCAATAATCACTCATGAAAATAGCATTAAATGTACTCAATTTAATCATTCAACCAATTTATTCATCTAAAGCATTAACATTTTAATCATTTTACAAATTTCTAGAAAGCGCTAGAACAAAAATAAACAATTATAACAAATATTCAAACTGGCAACCATTCTATTCCATGCATTTGGTCATACAGGAAATGACGGATTCACAGATTCTGGCATATAACTCCTTGTTTGAGTTATAGCATTAAACTGGGTCGTGATAGCTATTTTAAGATCATCGAAACTACAGGGTTTGCTGTTGTAAAATGGGTCCTTCATAACACCCCACAAGAAAAAATCCATGTGTGTAAGATTGGGGCCCACTCAATTGTCTATTGATACAATCACCAGGTAGTGTATTCAGTAGATTTCTTACACTATTGGCGTAATGTGGGGGAACCCCATCTTGCATGAGAATGAGTGAATTATAGTCAGGATGTTGTTGTAATTGTGGTAGAACATAATTTGATAGCATGTCGCAATAATTGGTTTGATTACAGTCTAACTTTGATGTCTCATCTAACTGTCAGGCTACTTATTGGCCACCCTGTATATATATTTATTAATTTAGATTAACATGCTACACCTTAAATTTTTAAAAAACCACAACAGTCTTATTCAAATAGACTTAGACTGTTACACCTTTTGAAAATGCTTTTTATGTACAGTGTTTAAGTTAGATTAGTAAATAAATTTTTCTCTGACTCTGAACCTTGAGCACTTGCAGCCACATTAAAAATACTTTTAATTGTAAAAATACTTTATAAAAATACTTTAAACACATTAAAAATATACTTGCAGCCACATTAAAAAAAACACATTAAAAAAATTTTGCAAATCGTCTTTCTGCATTAATAAAAAACAAGTACAACTTAAAAATATCTCCTATCTATAAAACTTTTAAAGTAGTCAATTATTTTCAGTTAAAATCCAAAACTCCTGTGGCTCTTTGTTCAAATGTTGTCTATAAATTCTCGTGTTTGTGCGATATGAACAAGACATACATTGGTATGTCGTCCAGGCATTTGATCACTAGAGTTCGGGAGCATCTGAATTTCAAAAGTCTACAGGATAGTGCAGTTAAAGATCATATTTTGTCGTGTGAAAAGTGTTCTAATAATCAGTCTGATGAAAACAATTTTGTAATAATACGTAAATGCAAATCAGAATTTTGTTCTAAGATTCACGAAGCTCTACTCATAAAAAAGTTAAGTCCAAAATTAAATCGACAAATGTTCGCAAACGGAGCTTCATATTTATTGAATATATTTTGATTGTAATATTTTTTTTTTTTTTTTTCTTCAATGACATCATAATCTGAAATTTAATTTGTATCAATTTAGTTTCTCTCTCGTTTTGATTTAAAATTTAGCCTGTTAGTCAAAAGTACAGCCTTTTTAAAATATACATTGTTTTTTGCTGTTGTTAATTTTTAATTTTTATGTGTGTGTGTAAATTTAAAGTTAATTAATATTACTAAATTGTAGAAACCTGATGAGGGCTGAAGTAAGCCGAAAACGTTCGTGTTTTTTTTTAAATAATAATTTTTAATGTTTATTTAATAAATGCTGAAAATGCTAAATCCATTATAGTCCATAAATGCTGAATCCATTATGGCTGCTATTTTCAATTGTTGTCTGGTTGAAAAAAACAACCTCTTTGCCGAAACTTTAATTTATTAAGATCATATAATTATATTTAAGTTGATAAATTTTTAGTTTAGAAAATTGTATTGAGTACAGTTTATATATTTTTCTGTAACTGACTGATTTTTTAACTTTGGTGGATTTACTTGTATTCATCAACTACAAAACCATGTCCTCTGATGACATATTGAGAGATGAGTTGGCTGCAATGCAGCTCCGTTCAAACCAACTTACTGATGAAGTTAGTTGATTGATTGTAAATTTAAATCAATTTTTTAAATTCAAATTTTTGCAGTCTCTTGAAAGCACTCGACGAATGGTTGGGTTGGTGGAGGAGGTAAGTGATTCTTTTTTCTATATTTGTAATAAATCTTGAGAAATGTTTTTAACAGACACAAGAAGCTGGCATTCGTACTCTTGTCATGCTTGATGAGCAGGGTGGTAAGTTCAAAGTCTTATTGCTATTAACTGAATAAAATTTCTATATGCTATTTGTGGTGATGGTTCTGTTTGCTCCTATAAGATATGTACTAAGTTTGATCAATTTTAAATCATTTTAGTCAAATCATAAATTTAAAAATTTGTAAATTAAAATATACTATGTTAAAATTATAAATTACTATTTAAAGAGATGGTTGGTGATTCAGAGTTTAAAAATAGCATGTAATACAGATAATCCAGTTAATTGCATGGCCAATTTTCTAAGCTTTGTTAATGTGATTAACCAGATTGTGCATTTATTTGAAAGTAGTAAAAACACCCCTTTAAGCTATAATTGTTGCTAAATTGTGTCAGTATGTGTAGCAGTTCATAACAGGCATTTCAGAATGAATTCGTTATATCATTACCATGGGATTACAGAAATTTCTATATTCCATAATTTATATTTTTTTTATAAATCCCAGTATTATGCTTGGTTTTTTCATTGCTAAGACAAGCAAAGAAAGCTGGTATCCTTTTGTTTACACAAGATCTTTGTTTCCCTGCACAAAGTTGTTAGGGCTTGTTTCCATTACAAGCATGTGATGGAGTATTCCTTGTTTTATTGATTTTTTTGCTTTGCTTAGCACTTGCTTAGATTTTAAATGCATAAAGATCAAAAGAAATAAAGAATGCTCCTTCCATGTTCATAGTGGAAATGACCCTTAATGCTTTGTTTTTTCTATTCTTATGATTCATGTTGATTTCCACTCATGATGTTAATTCCTCCCTGATGATGCCCACTCGTCACTCATGATGTCAACTCCTCACCCATGATGTTGACTCCTCACTGATGATGTTGTCCCCCTCAATTATGATGTCCACTGGTCACGCATGATGTTGGCTTCTCACTCATGATGCTGATTCTTTCCTCATGATGTTTACTCCTTACTTATGATGTTGTTTGGGTCCTTACTGATAATGTTGGCCCCTCACTCACAATGTTGGCCCCACACTCATAATGTTGACCCCTCACTCATGATGTTGGCCCCTTGCTCATGTTAATTCCTCACTCATGATGTCAATTCCTTCCTGATGATGCCCATTTGTCACTCATGATGTCGACTCCTCACTCATGATGTTGCCCCCTCAATCATGATGTTGATTCCTCTCTCATGATGTCGACCCTCACTCATGATGTCAATTTCTCCCTCATGATGTCCACTAGTCACTCATGATGTCCACTAGTCACTCATGATGTCAATTCCTCACTTATGATATTGCCCCCTCACTCATGATGTCCACTTGTCACTCATGATGTTGGCTTCTCACTCATGACGCTGATTCTTTCCTCATGATGTTTACTTCTTACTTATGATGTTGTTTGGCTTCTTACTCATAATGTTGGCCCCTCACTCATAATGTTGGCCGGCCCCTTACTCGAAATACTTTTATTTTTAGAACAGCTGGACCGCATTGAGGAAGGAATGGATCAGATCAACAAGGACATGAGGCAAGCAGAGAAGAACCTGGAGGGTCTTGAGAAATGCTGTGGCCTGTGCGTGTGTCCCTGGCAGAAGTGAGATCATCGCTCCAAGTTATTAGTTTTTGGTGTTACAGATTCTTGTATCTTGTGTGGAGCACTCTGCGGGTCTCGAATTCCTGTAAGAATTTCGTTAGCGGGACTTCCCGGCGAATTGTGTTTGTTTTCTTGAGCAGATGCATGCATTCCACGTTAAAAAACGCTTTGTATGCGTTTGAAATCTCTGCTGTGTCATGACAGTGCCTTGAAGTTTTAAAGGATATTAGGCTATTGTTTAATAGGGAGATCGTTTAATTCTAGAGTCAAGAAGATTTTTAACCATTTATTTTATTGATTTTGTGCTTAGCTTTTACTAGAAGCATCGATTTTTATTGATTTTTTGTCATAATCAGATAGAGGAGGCTCGGGCTTGTCTCTTATTGCGCCCTCTTTTGGTCAGAAATGGTTAGGAATCTAGGAAAACACTGGCTCAAAGACAGCCAGTGCTCTTAGAAACCAAAAAGTTTATATAAGATCTAAAACGCTATTGCCGTATGTTTTTGCTTTTGTCCTCTACTACTTTGAAACGCTTATTTACACCCGAAGCGAATGGATTATTATATTTGCTGGGTTTTGCGCTTGCGTTAAATCGACGGTATATTTTCCGTTAAGCTTATTTAACAGATCGAAGACTTCAGCGCATGCATGTTCGATTTTTTGATCTTTTTGCGGAGAAGCCAAATGCGAAGTTTCTTCCGACGCAAACTCAAGTGCAGATGTCATATGGTTTGGCTTGCGTGCAAATAAAACCGGCGCCTTAAAAGAATAAGTTAACATTGAAACGCCTTGCTAGTGGTTTTAAATTTGAATTTGTTTATGGCCCGATGCCTTTCTTGATGCCAACCCTCCTTTCGCTAACGGGGGGGGGGGGGGGGGGGGGCGGAGTTGCAAGCAACGACTAAACCCTGTCAGCCGAGAAAACACGTCGTGTCCCTTATTTCGAGACAAAAACGGATGATGAGTCGCCGTACTAGTGCGGCTGCGAGGGTCATGTGCAATGAAAAATTGTTTGCTTCATTACTTTTTTTTGATTTGGTGGGGATCCTCAAAGGAATAGACGAAAAAAGCTGTGATAGCCTGTTAAGTCGCCTACTCTTGGCTGCTGTACTTTACGGACCAGTTGCTGGCAGCAATAATGTTGAGCGCTTGGTCATTATCTCTAACTATCAGAGCTCGTGCCCTATTGATTGGAACAGATATTTTCTTATATTTTGTTCTAACTTTGTGCGCGTTTAACTCAAATCCAGAATTCCTCAAGCGCCCAGTGCTCGGCTGTCGTGGCGCTATTCCCGAAACCACGTTAAAAAACGAAATATCGCAACTACTATCGCAACTCAATGAAGAAACAAAAACTGATTTGTGAATGTAAACCAGCTCCACTGCGCCATTTTGTGGTGGCTTCTCGGCCCGTTTCATGTAATACAATTACCCATAGATACCCGGTTTCCCAACAATATGACCTAGAATGACCCGACGAAGAAGTTCATCTAACCATAGTTGCTTCATAAAGAACATTTCGTTAGAGAATGGTGTGGGATGCAATGCTCGGATGGTCCTGATTAAAAGTGTATGCGATGTCACAATGTACAGTAAGATTTATTTTCCAGAATACGTTTTTTACGAGCTTGTTTATTATGCGTAACTTAGAATGATCAGAAATAGCAGACTTACATCGACACATGTCGAACAGACTCTTCATTTGCACTTCCACATTTTCATTCCTCGTCTCAATACTCTTTGTTAAATTGCATCTGCTGTTCTGACCTTTGAGCTTGCTCTCCACACTCGACCACCTTCCCCCCCCAAGACAGGGGTTGGGAACCTATAGCTCGCGAGCCAGATGTGGCTCTTTTGATAACGGCATATGGCTCTTGTTGACGAGCATAAATTAGCGCACATAAAAAAAGATCTGCGCGCACAAGATTTTAAAAGTAAAGACCCTTTTTTTAAGAGATTATTACGGTTTTAAGATTAAAATCAAGAAATCAGAGTCAATAGTCAATAATATTAATTTTACTTAGCAAAAAAGAAGTTTGCTCACAAACAAATTTCTGCCCACAGACATAGCTGCAGCTAAAAATTAGAGGAACATTGTTGGCTCATGAAAATGCATTTAAAAATATGTAGCTTTTATGGCTCTCTTACCCAAAAAGGTTCCCGACCCCTGCTTCAAGGCAATAACATCCTTAAAACATTTCTTTTAAATAATCCAACCCGGAGGTTTTTTTTTATAAAGTTGCGGTTTGTGTCAGCCTGTTGTTTTTTCAGTAAAAGTATAAATAAATTTTATGGAAACACATTATTGCCCGGGGTATAGATATTCAAACATTAACGGGTAATAATGTGTTGAACGTTATGCTTAACATTATGTTAAAACTTTTTCGTGGTCCCAAATAATCGTGCCATGCAAGCTGAGGGTCTAAATTACGATTTGAATGAAAATAAATAATAGACTATTATGGCATGAGATATATTACGTGAATGAAAACAAAAAAGTTTCCAATAACTCAACCACTCTGTTATAATATACCGTCATTTGGGGTAACTTTGGTCCACTTTTTTTTTATGTTGAACGATATCCAAAAAATCTAATCGGGTAGCAGGCTGAGTGGCGTTCTAAATTAGGGGCATATAAACCCAAAGTTGAAGTACATTAAAAAAATAGAAAAAAAACAACAAATCAATTCTGTTTTTAAAATTTTTTTTGGTGGCCAAAGTTACCCCAATATGGGGTTACTTTGGCCACATGTACAAAGTGTATGCAAAACTGAAGTTAAACTGTTCCTGGATGACTATGGTCACCACACAATTTATAAAAATAGTTTTATTGCATGTTAAAGCCATCAAAATGTTTCATATCTACAATTACATTTCGAAATAGGTCCACACGGCACACAATAAGCAACTTGATATTATATACAGTTGTTCACTGTTTGGAAATGCCCGAATGTCGTTTCAAATAAGATTCCAGCCAGTCTGGCCCAGGAGTATTGTCTTTGAATTGCTGAACAGTTCTTCCTCGTTTGGCAAGATAATTTTTGACTAACATCATGATGTCTAAACCATCAAATGGAAAACCCCATTCAGCAGTTGCCACTAAATGTTCAGCAATTGCTATTTCCTCCTTTTCACTAAGTATTGTTGGTCTACCTGGTTTTTTTTGATGCTTTTCTTTCAATTTGTTTTGCAGGGTACCTCTTATTATGCCAAGTTGATTGCACACTGAACGTTGACTTTCCCCTGCTGCTATTTTGTCACGAGCTTGTTGTAGTTTTGATGAATCACAGCTTCCATATTTTCTAGCACCAGCTTTAGGTTGATATTTTCTCGGCATGATATCTATACCGCGATGCAGATTTTGAAAAAATTACTCCCAATGTCCTAAAAATTGATTAATACAACTTTAATATTAGTTTCAAGTAATCAAATATAGAGGCCAAAGTTACCCCAAAATAATGGAATATACTGGGGTTACTTTGGCCACCCACTAAATTGCCTTTAAACAATTTTTATTTATGATTTTGCATATTTTGTATCAATTATACCACTTTATGAGTTGAGAAAATACAAATAATGACTTACCAAACTTTCTCTGTGCTGATGTGGAAATGTAATTTTTCAGTGTCCAAAGTTGGTGTCTTGCTGAGAGGTTTGTTTATCGGTCAATTATTAAGTAATGAACTAGTTCAAAAGTATAGCTAATTGAAAATATGATATGAAATGTATACTAAAAACAGTCACATAGTTGGTTTTTGTCAATATTTATTACAAAATATATAACTTTTCAAAACAAATACCCAGACTTGGACCAAAGTTACCCCATATGGCCAAAGTTACCCCATTCTACGGTAATTGAAAATTTGCAAAAAACCAGTTTTCCAAATAACTTTTTTTCTGTTGTAGTTAGAACTATCATATGTATTAAGTGGTCATATGAAATCGACTCTTTTGCATATTTTAATACCAATTTCATATCTTTACAACAAGTCGTTTTCGAGATGCTCTAGAAACGTTAAAGTTGAGATCTCAATCGCCCCGTGGCAACTCTTTATGAAGCAAAATCTTGATGTCGAGCTTTTACCTAAAACCCCACCATTTGAGGCCTCACTCATTTTAAATTTCAAAAATGGTGTAAGTATGAAATATACCAATCTAGTGTAGAAGGTGGAAAGAGTTTCTTGAAAAACACTGTTAAATTGTAATACAACACCGCATCAAGTGCTGCTTCTCCAAGTTCTGTTGATGCAAAGTTTGAAGAGAAGATAAAAGGAGGCATTTAGAGCATGCGCCGCTAGGCTTAAATTACTGAAAATTTTTTTTAATCAGTTAAAATTGCCGTAGTTGACATACTATGCCCTAAAGTTGTGCATTTTAGTCAGGGGGAGGCGCGGGAAAGTTTTAACTGAAATTAAAATTTTAGAAAAAGGCACTTTTTCGTCACAAGTTCTCAATCGATTTTAATCTAATTTTTCAACTCCGATTAAACAAGCAAGGCCACAATTTAGTTGCTTGCTTTAGTCCGTAAATATGATCTTTTTCAGATTTTTTATTGTAATATTGCTAATGATTTGGCAACTTTTTTGGTTTTTGCTTTTTATTTTTTTGAAATAATTATGCGACACTTGCTCACACCTTGTGGCAAGTTACCGTCTATAAGCAAATTACTGAACAAACTCGAACATGCAAACATGTAACTCCAGCGAGATTCGTTCTCTCGATCCAATAAACGCATTTTGCTGCTGCTTAGAAGCAAAAACTTCGAGAAAGGCGACAATTACAAGAAGGCCTGGGACACGAGCGAAGATGGTCGGGTAGTGACCAACCAGCCTGTCCACGTGCAACAGAATCAACTGCAGGTCAGCGGGGGATATGTTCAAAGGTTAGCTTCGTGCGTATTCATTGAACCATAAAGTTAAATCTGATTGTTTGACCGCACTAAACCAGAATCACGAACGATGACCGCGAGACGGAGATGGAGGAAAACTTGACCCAAGTCGCCGGAGTAATCGGGAATTTACGGCACATGGCCATTGACATGGGAAACGAAATAGACCAGCAGAACCAACAGCTCGACCGCATCAACATAAAGGTGAGAAGATGCGACCGATAATCACGTTCGACGCTTGTCTTCGATGGAGACACTTTGCTGAACGGCCTCAGCAAGCGGCCAATCAAACCACTTTTAGTAAAACTTAAAAAAATAAAAAATCAAACGAAAACCTGAAACCGGTCAACAGTACCTTGGTGTTTTTGAACGGTAAATTTGGTTAATGTCCTGTGAGTTCGAAAAGAAAAGTTAGATAGGATGACAACAGTTAATAAGATAGCAATAGGATAAACGTTCATGCGTTTATATTTTAACGGATGCGGATTTAGGCGGAGTCCAACAACTCCCGGATCAACCAAGCCAACGACCGCGCTATTAAGATCCTGAAAAGTTGATTCTACTTCCGCGCGGATATTGCTGCTTCTTACTTTCCTGTAAATTTAATCGTGTTACGTAATCATTTGTTTACCAACCGCTGTTACTGATTGAATGGTTTCCTTATGACGTCATGACACGTGCTATTTTGTTTCCATTATAAATATTTAATTGCTTGTCGATCAATAATGACGTCATATCGCGTTTGTTCTGTATTGCAGAACCGGGATATTCCTGACAATTCTTGAAACTATGACGTTATATCGATCATAAGTTTTTTGTATTTCGCATGTCGTTTGAATATTATTATTATCGCTGTTGTTTCGAGTTCTTTTTCTGTTAATTAGCCGTGTAATAAATCATCCCACACACGCTCATCTTGTGGGCGCAAGTGCGTGTGGAAACGCTCTGCCAACAACATTGTAATTTGTTACCTACCAGTGGTTTAACACCGCAACTTAGGTCAAAATTTTAGTAGTCACCAAGACAACTAATTACGTTTTAACAAAACAAAAGCGTTTCTTTCAAAAACATTTCCCAACTGCACAATATCGTCGCTTTCTGCTCCTTCATGTTTGTCATAAAAGATTTGAATAATGGGTATTAGGTTCAGACTGCACATGCTCGGAACACAGAGGGTGAATGAAACAGCTCTCCTGCTAAATTATTGCTGTTTATCACCGATATAGTTTGTACTTTTTTGTACTTGGTAAAAACAACACCAAGATTGATCGATGTACAAATCTCACGCGCTTGTTTAGTAAAAATAGAAAGTGTGCTCCTTTTGCAGAATTCAGGCAGGACAGTTACGCTCTAGATAAACTGCATCATGAGCATTGAGCAAGGCGTGTTTATCAAATTACCAATGGTGGGTTCACCCAAATACAGTATAACACAAAGATAGCCAAAATTATTTGTTGAAATGAATACCGGTATTAGTCATTAGTCAATTACGAGAAAAGTGTCCTAAATTCAGAAATTGCACAATTGCGGGCTAATTCTGTTAAAAATTCAGTGGATCAGTTCACCCTTTTGGAGGAAGATTTTACAACAATTGCTTGTAAGACGTATCTCAATTCAAATTCTTTATTATTCGAATTTGTAGACTGATTCTCATATACCTAAATGAAGAATTTCAACAACAATTGCTTTACAAAAAAATTTACGGCCGGATATTTTATATTTTCAAGCTAAAGTGCGAAGAGTTTCTGTTCATAAATGCAATTGTTTCAAAATAAAAGTAATGAATTAGGAAATCAGTTTTTACAGGTTAAATTAGAAAATAGTTGCTAGTTGATAAATTGGTATTAGGTAGAATTAGTGCACGCTTTAAGTGTACCTAAATTGTGTACCGGTACTTTATTGTGCTAGATTTACTCTTATCTTGGTTATAGACAGAAATAGAAAAATCACCAATTTCGGTGATTATCAAGATCAGATCACCCCAAAATTTAATCTTTAAAATCGAGATCAGATCACTTAAATGTTGTAACCTTAAAAATTAATGTTACGTTGAAAAAATGCAAATATTAACTGATCTACTACTTTGTCATGGTTTTAAAGATGATATCTACTAATCAGATACAAGAACTGTAACCACTCTTTTACTTTGAGTTGGCCTATGTCTGGCAATAATCTTTAAAAAAGGGGGCCTGATGCGAGAACTAAAAGGGCTCCCAGTCAAAGACATGAAGTTATCTATTCTGAAGGGCAAGTTTAGGCCAGGGCATTATTACTTTGAGTGACAAGTAAAAACTCATTTTGGGTTTTATTAAGTTTTTCAACGAAATGCCAAAGAACAAAAAACATTCTTAACTCCTCACTCATAGTTAACATGACTTAAGTTTACGTCATCAACCGGTTTAATTGTGCATTTTGCAAGGAGTGGGGGGCGCCCAACCCGTCCGGCCCGCCAAAGATACTTTAACTAAATTACCAAAAATATCCGTAAAATTAGATTACTGAACTTGTTGGTAGAAATATATGCATATGTGTCCAAACTTTTGCTACCAAATAAAATACAGAAAATTTTTAAACAGTGAAATTTTTCTTTTTATCTTCACGTTGATTCTACACTTTTTTCTAAGATGAAGCAAAAACGCACTGCCGGCCACAACGGTTGTTTTCCAACTTTTTTGGTCCGTCATGTTAAAAAAAGTTAAAAGCACATAAATCAACAATAAATTATTATGTGCACTCCTGTAATGAACGGAAATCGACTTCTACAATATTGAGACCACAAACCAACACTTTCAACAATGCAAAACAATATAAACGCAAGAGCTTCATCAAGCGAGGCAAAGCAATGGCTCGGCAAGAGGGTTGTGGCTGTACAGGTTTTAACTTCAAAACTTAGACCGAGAAAGTAAAGTGTCTACGTAGGATTCGGATGAGGTGTAGCTTAGGCCTCTATAGCAAGACAAATTAACATAAACAGGTTAATAAACATAAAAAAATTGAGGTTCAAATGGTTACCGGCAGCCGCGGATTCAAACTTTTTGTTAGACGGTTCTGTTATAGAGGTGGATACCTGGAGACATGTCTCAAGACACGTTTTTCGAAGTCTCGGTCTCGTAACCCCAAAGTCTCGTCTCGGTCTCGGACCACTGCGTCTCGAATCCAGGTCGAAACATTGCAGCGATGTGGGTAAAACTCACAAATGTTGTAAATATGTCATGATTTTTAGTAAAAATAGGTTATGTAGTAATTTTCCCTCTTTACGCGTCACTTTATTAGTTGCCTTTTTCTTTCATTTCTTGTGCAGTGTTGGTGACGTCATAGGTTTTGCCTTGCATGTTTCTTTTTTGTTATTTCAGTTAGTTAGCAAATCATCATGGTGTTTGTTGTATTTCTGTTTGCCTTAAATTTAGTCTTTTAAAGCCTTAATAAAAGGTAATAAAGTGTGAGACATATTACAATTTAAAAGACTAAAAATGGCTAATGCTGAATGGAGGTACTTGCAGCCAGAAAAGCTTACTATAGATCCCAATTCACATTTAGCTGAAGAGAAATGGAAATTCTGGCTTAAAACGTTTACTAACTTTGTCGAAGCTTTGCCTAGAGGAGAAAATACTGTAGATAAACTAAAGGTACTGACAGCTCATTTATCAGCTCCTTTTTACAAACTTATAAGTGAAGAAACTACGTACGAGAGCACTATAACTGCATTACAAAATTTATTTGTAAAGCCAAAGAACGAAATCTACGCGCGGCACATGCTTGCAAAAGCCAAACAAGACGTTGGTGAATCAGTTGATGAGTTTATTTTGCGTATTAACAAACTTAGTCAAAATTGTGACTTTACCGCTGTAAGTGCTCAAGAGTATAAAGATGACATGAAAAGAGATTCTTTTATAAACGGACTTTCTTCAAACTTTATTAGGCAACGGCTACTTGAAAACAGGACTTAAACATTTACAGAAGCCCATGAAAAAGCTCATTCAATTGAACGGGCAAAGTTAAATTGCGAAACGTATACCTGCCAAGATACATCCTCCCGACAGATGTGCGCTCTCCAAAAAGACGAAACCAAAAAAATTACTCCCACTTCATCCCTAAACGTGAGACTCCAGCGATTCCGATTTCACAATCATGCAGCCCTAATTGCCAATGCTTAAAATTCGTTAAAGCACCGTGATTGTGATCGACTTGATCTCGGTTTAAAACGTACTCAAGCCATCTGTTGTGTCCTTAAAAAAGACAGTTTTATGGCACTTCTTCTGCTTGACAGTCTTGGCAAGCAGTTCTAAACTTCACTCATATTTCTATAAACTAACAAATAAAATAAAATATTTTTATCAAACAGCAATATCTTGGCATCTCCGGGAGCAGGTCGGGGTAATTGCTTAATTGCTTGCCTGTGTACAGCGCCTCCGTCGCATTCCTGAGAGTCAAGAGGATAAATGTAAAATCTATATTGTAAAAATATAATACTATAATTTAGTGTAAATCGAAGTCTCCAAGTGCAGTAAGAAATCCGATTCCTAAGTTCACCAAATCTAAAAAATCGACTCCTATTAGCGACTCCGAATTCATCAAATCTAAAGAAAGTACTCCGACTCCGATCAAAAACAAGCGACTCCGGGGACTCCGACTCCACAACCTTATTTATAAATATATTCTTGAGTCGTGGCTGCCATAGCTCGCAAACCGAAACTTAAGTTTAATTTTGCAAATAAAAAGCCAAATTTGACTGTTAATATAAAGTCAAATTCGTTTTTAGTTTGCATTTCAAATTAAAGTCCAAGAGGTGACGTATCTAAGTACTCACCGTATTTTTGCTTGCTTATTTTTGAATCATTCAGATGATAAATATGACTATAACTTCCAGCAATTAACCAAAAATTGGAGTTGGAGTGACCAAAGAAAAATACGTCATACCAGCTCCAGTACATCTAAAAAAGCGATTCCAGCTTCAGCGTATTTAAAAAACTAGTACTGAAAATCTAACCTGCTTCTTTAAAATATTTTGACAAATGGTTCCGAATCCAACCAAAAACATGCAACTTCGACTTCCGACTCTGACTCCACAATTCTGACTTAACCAAAACACTTATGTAAAGTCTCTTGTCTCTTCTCGGTCTCGATACTCCAAAGTCTTGTCTCGTCTCGGTCTCGCTACCCGAAAGTCTCGTCTCATCTCGGTCTCGAAGCACCGTGTCTCGACTCCAGCTCTGTTCTGTTACTAAAGAAAGTCAAATGTTAAACAAATTGATCAAACAAATTAATCAATTTTAATCATTTCATAAGTGACATTTTAAAGCAATTGTTGAGCAAACATTATCATAACCATATTGAGAAGGGACTAAATAGAAACCTGAAAGCAGCGTGGTGGAATTATCAAGAACGTCATAATTAATGGCAAACGTGATCAACATGGTCGCCGTTCAAAGCCTTGCCCAAGCCATCCTGTTGTGTCCTGGGGAAAAACACTTTCCTCTGTTGGGTGGTCTTGGCAAATAGCTTTAAATTTTAGTCATATATAAATGAAAAATTTCTACCGGACAGCATTATTTTGGTATTTCCGGGAGCAGATCAAGATAGCTGTTTGTTTTATGTATAACACCTCTGACGTTTTCCTGCGAGTCAAGAGGAAAAATAGAGATGAAAAAAAGGAAAATCTCTATGTACCAGCCTACTAATAAGCCACCCATGTTTAAGTGAAGTTGTTATTACTTTTTTGCTAAATTTAATGTTTATTATTTCTTATAGATTTTATGATTGTGTAAAATTTTCACAAAATGCTTTTATCTATATTTTTAGAATATTCGGAAGAGAACCATTAATTATTTTGAAATATACTTATATGACACAAATGTACATCGAAAATATGTGCCGTGCACATGGTAACAAACCTGGTGGTCACTGTGTAGATAAACTTAGCTCTAAATCACTAACAAAAGATCAGGTCTCGGTACTTATCGCACAAAATGTTAAAAACTATTGATTGCAGCGACTAGTCGGTTCAAACCAGGGCTGCGAACTCGAACTCGAACTCGAAGAACTCGGCAATTTTGGCCGAACTCGAACTCGAACTCAAAAGATAAAAATTTCTGAACTCGAACTTGAACTCAAACTTGAAAATAGTTTGTGATGTTTGAGTTCATTTAATGAGTAAATTTGACTATAACATTTCTCAGCGTTGGTGCCAAATTATAATTTGCTATCCTCTTTTATTTTGTTTAATAATAGATTAAAATTGGTAACGTTGATGACAAAGCATTTTTAACATGTGCTCAGTTTTTCGCGGTTGAATTATTCTCTTAACTCTATTCCGACTGTATTTTTTCACCTCTATTTTGTGAACTCGAACTCGAACTCGAACTCGAAAAATTGAAATTTAAAGAACTCGAACTCGGACTTGAAAATTTTTTGTGAACTCGAACTCGATTAAAAATGCTTCGAGTTCGCAGCCCTGGTTCAAACTTATAAAATTTCGTGAAACAGCTCTGAAGAAGCGATGCAAACCGGCTAAATCCCACTGCCGGTTACAGGGCAGAAGCGAGGTAAGGGTTTCATGATTTTTGTTAGCTTTGAAAAGGAAATCGGTTGTCACTGGATTTTCTGCAACTGTCACATCGAATTTCAACGGAACTACATTCACAATCGAAAATATTTTTATTTTAATTTCTCTATTTTTTTTCTTGCATCACAGGAAAACCTTGTTGAAGGCATTATACTTACGGCACTCGTCAAGCAATTACCCAACCTGCTTCGGGAGATGTCCTGTCCGGTTGTAATTTTTGATTTGTACAGGGTGGGCCGTAAGTCGCACACCAAAGAATTTGAAACCAATTAAAGGAAAATTAAAAGTGAAAATAAACTTTTATTGGAACCAAACAAATCTGAAAGTTATAGTAACTGACACGTTCAAGGAAAAGAAAGGATGTTGTATTCCGCTTTTTTTACATTGTTTCCACTACACTACACGTAAGTCTTTGGTGCGCGACTTACGGCCCACTTTCTATTTTAGTTTTTTTATTTTAGAGATATGACTGGACGTTAGAGCTATTTGAGAAGATAGCCAAGTAGAGGAAAGTGAAGAAACATTACTCATTTTCAAAATAATTATAATTACATAAAAAACAAAAATGACGAAATCGTTTACCAACAAAATAAATAAGACTGAATAACAAAAACTACTTTCTAAAACTTAAACACGCTTACTAAACTGAAATTATAAGCTGAAAATAACTGCACAGGCAAACGATACTATTACGTCATAATATGAAATTAAGGCCCGTTTTCACTACGAGCGTGGAAAAGAGCATTCTTTGTTAATTTATTGATTTTTTTTTGCGCTCGCTTCAATTTTAAGCGCTCGCTTCAATCGAAGATCAATAAAAGAAACAAAAAATGCTCTTTTCCACGCTCGTAGTGGAAACGGGCCTTTAATAATACATTTCTACAGAAAGCATTGTAAATGCCTTTCTAAAGGACACAACAGAATGACCCGAGTAGGTATTAACCACGACTGTGTCGATCATGTTCACCATTAACAATTATAATTTCAATTAGTTTAAAACATTGAAAACCGCTGGAAGCTTTGAAAAGACTAGAAATTCTCAAAGATATTGCTTGCCAAGAAAGTGAGAAATCATCAGAGGTGGCCAGAGTGTTGCGCACTTTGCGCTGCGCACCGATTAGAAATAAAAAGACTACTTGTCTTTTATTGCGCTGTGCATTTAAGAATAAACAAATCAATTGCGTTTTGTTGCGCTGCACGTCATACTGTATAGTCATATTTTGCAAAAGTGCAATCTACTTTGGTTGTTTTTCAATGTAGGCGATTGGAAAACCTATTGGGCTGTGCTTGTGATTTGAAAAAGTATATTAAATGTTATTTGATTTAAAAATCACGTTGCGGCACAATTAATATAGTTTAAAAATAGTCTACATTGCATTTTACATGACTTTCAAAATCACATTGTGCTTGTTGCGCTGCGCTTTCCTAAAAAAAAAATGTCCATCTCCGGAAATTATCGCTTGAATTAATCCCATAACAGCTCTCAACACGGCACGGAATTTGAACAGCAACATTTTTATGATAATTCACCTTAATATTGTGTTTTGAGAACCTTCATAGAACAATAGAATGTGCTTAAAGATCAAAATAATTAAATTTTAAAGTTGTTGATTCGAGACTGAGACCGGAAACAACGAGAATTATAGCCGAGAACGTGGTCGCACTGCCAGTAATGGATTTAGTACCGAGAAACGGAGTCGCCGCACCGGAAACCCTAAGAAAAATATTGCTCTATTTCTTCGTAGTTGCACCATGGCGGTGGCATCCCTAAAGTGATGGTCTTTTTTTTTAGAGATCACTTTATTTTGGTACCTGCGCGCTGCATATAAAATTTAACTACGCTTTTCTTAATTCCAAATGCAATTAGTTTTTACATTTTCGAAAGCAAAATTGCATTCACATTGCGTTACAAGCTGGTAATTGAAAGGCGATGTTGAATTGATAGATTTGCTTGGAAATAAAAAGTGACTATGCGGAGACAGCCAAAGCACTAATAAAAAACGAAAGAATATTTAGGATGATCTGGAAGAGCTAGCTAAAGCTGAGCAGCAGGGAGTAGATGCGAGAAACGAGGTCCCGAAGTTTTTACAGGATGAACACGAACTGGAGGTAAAAGTTACGGTGATTTCTTGAAAAGATATCTTTAGTTAATCTAATAGAATTCTACGGATATTCCAAACACCGCAATTGGTTTGTGGCATTGTTCATTTAGAATGGATAGATTTGATGCGTGCATACCAGATGGTAATTGATAAACTGCGATAAAAAAATACAGGATATTTGCAAATATGAGTAAAAAAATTAGATTAAAACTGGAATAGCCAGTAATGGCCTTACAAAAGAGCGGCCCAGTGCAAGAAAAATTGGGGGCCACTTTTTCGTGTTCCAAAACAAAGTGATCTAAAAAAAAGACCATCACTTTAGGATGGGCCACCGTCATGGGGCTACTATAAAGAAATAGAGCAATATTTTGCTTAGGGGGCACCGTTTGACGTTTTTTAGGGGGTGCGGCTGCTCCGTTCTCTCCGTGCTAAAGCCATCACTGAAAATAGGGCCGAGTTTTCTAAAAAAATGTTTGGCAACTTGCTTTTTCCTGAAAAATTTTAGACGCCGCAGAATGAAAACCTTGAGTTGTACTTGGGACCAGGTTGTTTTATGTTTGATCAATTCTGATTGAGTTAAATGTTAAAGCAAGGTTTGAGTCATGTCGAAATGTCAAACTGATTAAAAACTATTTACAGAAACTAGTTAATGATCAATCAAAAAGATTTGCAAAGCCAATAATTTGTTCAACATGTTGCTTTATAATCAGGAACTGTTGAATTTTGCTCAATAAAAAATTGACAATAATATTGTAAGTTACTTGAAATCTTATCAACTAATATTAGTGAAGAGCAATGAGTGCGGCGACGCTGATAGCACAACGAGATGTAACCCTTGTTTAAAATCATTCATTAAGCTATGAGATTGTGTTTTGGTTTGTGTAGTTTTCTTCTTCGTAACTGAGACAGGGTTTTATTCAGAGTTAAGTCTTGATCTTATGAGTTTGTGGAGGCGCGGACGGTTAGTGGAAAGTTATGAATTGCAAACGATAGTCGTTCACTTGAAATGTTTTCAGGAAAAAACAAAAAAATAAAACTTTTTGAATACTTTAAACCATTTTGGTTGCTATGTGCAACACAAATATTATTCGAATAGTTGTAGAATAGTACAAGGCAACCACGAATATCCTACAATGATAAAAACTGATTGTGATGTCATTATAAAATTAAAAAGTTTATGGATTTAACTCGCGGCCGTTTTCAAAGCGGAGATTCCGCGCGTTCAATAATTCTTACAGGAAGAAGATTGTTTACGTCATTGAGTAAATCTTAAGCATGACTTACAAACCGCGATAGATGTGTGGTTAAATACATCTTCTGTGGACTATTTATGCACATTCTTGTTGACTCGGCAATTATGTAGGTTCTCAACCTTTTTGCTCATTTAGTTTTTAAAAATTTTAGAAGAAAATTCACCCCACATTTTCAACACACTTATTCATAGGCATGGCATGTTTTCGAATTAGAGAAGCGGGACGCTTGTCAAAAGAAAAAAATTTGTCTTAAACTGGTGACCTTTAAAAAAGAGGCAATCGCTTAAAATCTGACTAAGGTTTTTCGACTATTGTCCCAAAAACATAGAGAACTCTAAAAAAAGAGGTCATTACTTGAAATTTCTCTCTGATTTTTTGATTTTAGTCACACGAAAAACTAATACTGGCTTTGCTTTTTCAATTAATTTACCCCCGGTTGAGAACCAATGATTATTTCAAAAAGTAAAAGTTGTAAAAAAGTTGCCAAAGCACAGCGGAGTGTTCTGCAACTTGTTCGCTCGGGAACGTGGAAGGAAGTTGATAATGAAAATTTAACGCAAGAGTAACTTTATTTGTAGCAGTGACTTTCATAGAAATAATAAAGGTTTCTGTCCGTTCAAATAACTGTTGTTAGTTAATGATTAAGCACTACAAAGCACATTTATCGGTCGCTAAACATTCTCTTTCCTTGTTTGAACTTAATAACAATTCGGAATTTTTTCGAAATTGCTTGAAACTAGTTTAAAATCGGCGAAAGGAAAGAAATTTTGGAGCTACTCTGATGTGCGCTCTCACTTTTTTAGTTTTTTTTTATGAAACTTACCCGGAATCCTCCTATAACAGCAAGATGTAATAAAAACGAAACCAAGAGGAAAGATCTCTTCATGAAGCGATAGTAACCACAGAGGGGTCTGGGTTAGTTTCACAAACAAAAATCGCTTATGGTGATTTCTGAATCATTGATTGCTTGAGATTGCAGGTTAGAGTAGCACCGAAATCTTGATTGTTTCTTTTCAATTGAGGCAAGAATAACTTGGACATAGCATCATAACAGCGGATAACACTGCTCGTATCAAATTTTTATTTAAAAAAATCGTCTTTATGGTCGTTCAACAAGAACGCGTTAGCTGGAATTTGAGTCAGTTTGCCGCAACTATTCAACAAAAACTTAACAAGGCTGTCAGATGACTGTCATCGTTGGGCCAAGTGTTCAATTTCAATAAAGCATAAGATAGATTTTTAATTCGATTTACATCCAAGACGCCAGTTATTGGGAAGTAAATCTCAAAGTGGTAAACAGTTCATTCAATTCAGTTTTCTTTTATTTCTGTTCCGCCACATGATCAAAATACAACAAAATATTAAAAGGTTTGAGGGTTGTTTATAGACGGGGTCAGAAAAAGGAAGAAGCAACAAAACGAGTTGACGTTGTGACTTGCTAATTAAAGGAGAAAAGTATGACTCGAAATGTATTATATAGAAACAAGGTTGCTCCACCTCCTTATACGATTATGCAATAAACAGAAATAATAACAATAAAAAAAAATACAAGACTCAGGTTATTTGTGAAATAAAACGCTGCAGTGAGGGCGATGCATTGGTGGGAACATAACAGAGCTTGGCTTGAGAAATATAATTAATCCTTAAAATATGTGTAAAAGCTTGAACATATTCTTTATAAAAATATTTCATTGAAATTGCAAATATCAAGAATCAGATTTTAATGTTTCAGACGTTTGGTTTGTTTTTTTTATAGTTTTTATTTTTACCTGAGTGGAGGCTGAAATGAATTGCTTCTTGAAGAAAATCCGGTGGATGTTCGGGCGGATCGAACTGATTGTGGCTCTCAGCGGGTTCGCCGCTTTGCTGTTGGATCCAATCCGAAACGAGTATATTTATGAGGTAAGTGACAAGGCCAGAAAAGTTGCTTTAAAGGTATAAAAGTATAAGAGTCTACTGGATTGTTTAAGAGTAAATTTTTTTTGATAAATGACATGAACTGCCAAGTAAAAATCAACTGATAAAGTTGCGTGTCATCTTGATGTCACTGCACTGTGACGTAGCGCTTACAAAAAATAACAATGTGTTTTCTTTTTTTTTAATGCAACTTTAGCAATTTGAAGTAAATTTTTTCACGTCTCTGATTGCGGCGACAATTAAGGGAGGAATTAAATATTTTTTCTTGGCGAGTTTGTGACAAAACCAAGATGACCCTTGAATTTAAAAGCAAATTGTCTTAAGATCAACAACTGCAGAAGGCATTTTAATTTGATGTGATTGTAGGTACTAGCTGGAAAAAAACAAACAAACTACTGCTCTGGAGGGAATGACACTCTTCCAGGAGAATCTTTTAATGAAGATGTGTCTAGGTGGGTGGCCTTGAGATGTCATTGCAATTTAATCACATATCTCATGAACTGACAACTCCCAAACTCCATATCAATGATTTCAATGATCAATCAGAGTTTACTGAATGTTTCTTGGTTGTTCTTATATTTGCTCACTCTTTAAACATTTCTCTGCTAAATTTAAAAGGGACGTAATCCCAAACCTGTTTTATCATTGCTTACACACGAAAGGATAAATATAGGCAGGTCATAATTTTACTTCTTTGCAGATGGACGCTGTATCTTGACCTAGCGTTGTTTATTCCGGCTAGCATTGCTGGGGTCTTCATTACATCGTGGGGTGATAAAGTGGGACGAAAACCAGCTATGGTGATACCTCTGGTCACTATGACAACAGGCAGCGTCATATTCGCTTTAGCGATTCAATTTAAGTAAGTAAATCCCTGACGTCGTCGGTTTGTAACCAAGAATGTAAACCAAAAATAGAAATAGCAACGTAGTGAATTGGTTTCCACACAAACTGCAAAGGGGGGAGATGAGCCTTCGGGTCGGGTTGCGAATGTTGCTGTCTTTTTTTTGCAGGTGGCCCATCGAAGCTTTGCTACTAGTTAATCTTTGTGGAGGAGCTGGTGGATACTACATGGTGCTGCTCATGCAGGGGGTTGCTTACTTGAGTGACGTCACAACTGCGGAGAATAGGGGGTTGAGGTGAGGTCTACGTAGTACTCCGTCATTGCAAACTTACGGGTACCTGGTTCAGGTTCCTTATCCTTGAGACGTGCTTGGGGTTATCCGCGGGAGCGGCGGGAATTGCCAGTGGTTACTGGGTTAAAGCAATGGGTCTGTTCAACCCCATCTTCTCGACCGCAATATTAAACCTGATTAGTCTCTTTCTGGTGGGGGCTCTACCCGACTCGATAAGAACAAAACAAAAGTTTACACGTCGCAGTAGCAGTGGTGAAGCTTCGGTGTCGACCAAATCAGAGCAGCATCTTCCTGATAATCGTTTCTTGGAAAACTCCTCCGAATCTTCAACAACTTCGTTGCTTCACAGTTTGTTTTGATTTTTTAATTTTGAAGACAAAAATAGATTTCTTTAGCAAACATAATATGGCATATGGTTTACTTGTTATTGAAAAGGAGTTAATCAATTGTCTATCACACAATAAATTTCAATAGGATTAGAATGAGAGTTTTAATAACTAAACTAACTAAAACTAAAACCAGGTAACAATAATTTTAACCTAACCCTACACATAATAAAGTTTTAATCAAGATATATTATAATCGGAATATATGATCAAAACAGAAGAAAACGAATTTCTTCAATTTTGATCCTTTTTTTAATTCAATTCTTCAACCTTTAGATACACGCGCTTCTATTCTGGTTGGAGCATTGAGTGAAAGGTGCAGGAGAGGAAAGGGGTACATATTTAACGACGAGATTTTCCAGGATTTATTTCTGTTTAAACGGCACGAAAAGCAAAGAAACTAATCGAAAATTGCCATAAAGTTATAAAACTGTTTTGTAAAAAAATTACAGAAGCATTTTGATGACCCTATATATTAATAAACATCATAAAACAACAATAATGAAATAGCTGTAGAAGGCAAAGCACAGTTGTTTATGCAAAACATTGTCGGTACATTTACAAGAATCAAAATAATACAGTATTTACTTTAAAATATTTAAAACTCGTTTGAACTATCAGTACTTTTCTGCTATATACCCACTTCATATCGCATTGCTTGAAGGGTAGGACGCAAAGAAATTTCTTCATTGTTAATAGCACTTCGAATAAACAATACGCTCTTTACAACAAGTCACAGTCGCCTTCAAATAACGTCATAATCGCCTTTAGATGACTTTCTAAAAACTTGCGTTGCACAAAAGTACTTTTCGAACAGAAGCAAAGACAAAAGTTTTCGGTCTAAACCCTTCTAATCCGTAGAATCTACGACCCATTTACCCACAAAGATTGTTTAGTTTTTAACAAGTATTAGTCATCGCACACCGACAAGGCTCTATAGAACAAAACAAAAAAATGTCTGCAATTAATTTATACTTAAATAAACTACAAATTTTTAATTTTTAACTCTTTTAATAAAAAAGATTGGCCGTTCCTTGCATAGGACAACCACATTCTCCATTATTCTTAAAGACATAGATTTTATGGGGACTACCCAATCAAGTGTTTGACCGAACCAAGTGAAGTTTTGAGGTGTAAAATTGAATGATTCTGTTCGATCTGCAGTTTTAATCGCAAAAACGATCTAGTTCTCGATCAATATTTCCCAAATTTTTTGGCCATGCCCCATCTTATCACTTCTAAAATTTTAATAATTCCAATGTGGTGGTACAAAGCCGTACCAGCCAAAAAATTTGGGGGCAATACAGTTTTGGCAAGTGTTATGATGTTTGCCCAAATTATGATCTTGCAACATTGCGTTATAGGTGAAGACTAAAAAAAGTTCATCCTTTTCAATCAGAGTCCAATTTCTCAATTCTCTCAAATAAAAACAAAAAAAAGCAAATAAGTAGTTTCAACCGGTCAACAACATTTTGACATCTCCCAAAAGCAGCTTAAAATAATCGTTTGCGTGACCCGACACTTGATCGAAACGACAGTTGATCGAACAACATTTGATCGAAACGACACTTGATCGAACGACACTTGATCGAACGACACTTGATCGAACGACAGTTGATCGAACGACACTTGATCAAAACGACCCTTGATTGAAACGACATTTTATCGAAACAACACTTGATCGAATAATGAAAGAGAAAATTTACAACTTTGAATCTGTCCCGGTTTTGTCAATTTTTTGTCCCAAAACATAATGATTTCTAAAAAAAGTTTTCACTTCGATTCTGTCCCGGTTTTTTCGATATTTTGTTTCAAAAACATAGTAATTTCTAAAAAAAAGGTCTTTCCATAGAATTTGTCTCTGATTTCTCCAAGGAGTCTCCAACGGTAGGGCCATGGCACAATGCCCCCTCCCTAAATAACAGACTACAAAGTAAAAAGAATGCAAAAATGGCAGCAATAGGTATTTAATGAAACATAACCATGACAAGAGATCTACTTGTTGCCCCCAGAAATGCTTTGTCTTGGGACCTTGTTAAGAAACCCTGACTTTAACATTGGCAAAAATTATAAAAAACTCTTTACTTACTAATGGCCTCTGCTTTTTATGAATGTAATTTACAGTAACAAAGAGATTGTTTAATCGTAGAAACGTACAAAAGTAAATATTTTTTTTATCAACTGTCATTTCAATCAAATGTCGTTTGATTAAGATCATTTCAATCAAGTGTGGTTCCATCAAGTGTCGTTCGATCAGTGTCGTATCACCAATCGTTTGACCGTTGGTCAAGTATAACACCTTCTACGTTGTCCTATGAATCAACAGAATAAATAGAAATGATGATAGTATTCACGTATTCACGATGATGATATGATGATGATATTCACGTATTTAATCATCAAAACGGTTAAAATAGTGTTTGCGCGTTTATCGATTTTTAATTTGATTGAAAAATCAATTTAATCAGTAATTTCTACGATTCAAGCATTAATCATGATTTTTATATAATTTTCACGTTAGTTAGCAGAACGCCTTCTAATGCAATGTTTTTATTGCAGCATCTGGCGCCATCAAGAGAAGTAGTAACCCACTTGATTTGTTGAAATCGGTAAAGCTCGTCTACACTCAGGAGTTCAGCCCTTGTGAGCAGTGCTTCGGGCCAGAGGAGGGGAAAGTAAATTTTGGTATGCGTTTCATCTTTCCTTGTTCCGTCGCAATTGAAAAAAATTTTTAGATTGGAGAGGCTTGCATTCATGGTGGGGGGATACGCCCCGGGAGGGTCTGGCGCATGTGGGTGTACGTGGGGGCATACAACCTCTTCATGTTTGTGAATGTTGGGACCATGGTGTTCCAAACCTTTTACTTCCTCTCCCCTCCTCTCTGCTTCTCTCAAGTGTTGGTAGGAATCCAATTGGTGAGTGGAAGTGGAGCTTATTGACATTACTTCTTTAACTTGTCGAGGATACTCGGTTGTTGGTCACTTTTTAATTAAAATAAAATAAAATCAATGATAAAGTAAATCACAAAAATTTAGCAAGGTTAGGTTTGGTTGAGAAACCAAGGCAAGGACCCAAAAAATTCTTTCTTACATTGAGTTGAAACCAACAACTTTTATGTGCTTCAAATTGAGATAATGATGAACTGGTTTAAAACGATCTTGATTTTAGTCGGCGACTGGTGGGTTCATGCGGATTTCTAATAATCACTTTCCAACAGATGCAGGGATCAGAGTTTTGCTCGTAACTTACTACGAACTTGTCATTGGCTTCGTTAATCATGAAGCACGAGGATGCAAAATAGGAAAAGTTAAATGTAGTCAAACGCACCGTTTCAAAGTAATGTTTCCACGTTTGCTCAGTGAATACTTTACTTTAGTCTTCTTCTGGAGATAATTTTGAATTCTATGTGATCGTATGCAATGCTGAAGACCAACCTGGTTATTTGCTGCTTTGCAGGCTGTCAAATACATCGGCGTTGCATTGAGTCCTTTTTTCGTCTGGTTCTACCAACGTGTCCTCCATATAGGAAACAATTTGATTGTGCTTTTGGGTCTCATAGCGTTGATGGTGTCCAATATTGTGATTGCTATGGCAACCGACGACAAGCTGGTGTTGATTGGTAGGCATAAAAATCACTATAATTAACCAGTTACTGCCAACTATTTACTGCAGGGACGGCGATTATGGCGTTTTCGCTTTCATCAAAATCTTTTATCCAAGCTCAGCTGTCAAACTTGGTCTCTGAATGGGAGCAAGGTGATCACGTGTCACTTCATCACAAACCCCAACCTAACTGCCTTCCTCTTGCGCAGGTTCGGCCTTTGCTTTCCTTTCTTTCAGTGAATCGCTGACGATGCTTCTCGCCACCGTTGCTTTCCTCCTTCTTTACCCTGTGACCTCCCCCCTATTTCACGGTTTTGTCTGGCTTTTAGCCGCAGGAGTTTCTCTTTGCAGTATAATCTTGGTCACGTAAGTAATTTTTCATAAGGTTTATCACTACGTCATTATTGCGTCAATTATTACTTCCAGAACCGTGTACGTCATTGATCGACAACAGAAACACAAAATTGAAAAGAGAAAAACAACGTCTCTAAACTAAACATTTTAGAGAGTGACCGCAAGATGAGAGTGAGGCAAGACGATGAGCCCATTGGGATTTTGTCTTATTTTTACGGTATTCCTGAGGGGAATAGCGAAATCTTTTTCAATTTTGCTAGTTTTACTAATTATAAAAAGAACTTCATGTGAAATATAGACTATAATATTCTATTAGCGCAACCGTTGTGCCGCAAAACAATGTCAGGTGTGCCGCAGAATAACGGAAATCAAAGCATTTTTAAAGTGTAAAAAAATTCGTTTTTTTGAAATTTGAACTTTCCAAATGCTCCATAACTTGCTGACTCAAACTCTAGTGAAGCTTCCTCACTCAGTGCTTCTCAACCAAAGGGCTGCAAAGCCTTTTCAGGTTGGCCGTTCACTTTTTACTGAACCATTTCGTTTTGGTAGGTGCAAGTACTAGCTATTTTATCCTTAGCACTAGCTATGAAAGGGCTTACTGTTTTTGTTTTGAATAAAATGCAGATCTTTTCTTTGGTTTGCATTTTTTAAAAAATAAAGTGAAGAAGCATTGCTGTAACAGTTGTGTTTCAAATTTAGGGTCTGCGATATTAAAAAAGTTGAGAAGCACCTGTTATGATTTATTAAAATAAATCACTAAGTCTATTTTGTTGTTTAAAGTGATTAGATTTTTTTACATTTTTGGATAATGGTGCCACAAAATCGTGTGGAGCATTGTTTTAGCATGATAAAGTAGGGCAACCGGGAGCACTAACAACTCGTGGAATTTACCAAAAAGCATAAATTGATTAGTAATTGAAATATTCTACAAAATATTGATTTTTCGTTGTCTGTAGTTTTGCTCTCAAGTTTCACTCTTTTCTCTCCGGGTAATTTCACAGACATTTTACTTTTTCATCTTTAATTGTAAGTTATCAACAATCAGGAAAACAACACATTAGAAAAATATTTGCTTAGCCAATGAGCTGCAAAACTTTTTATTGTTTTTTTTTATCTTGGAAGCAATTTTTGAATTTTTAAATACATTATGATTAATGGCATTGTTTGAAGAATTTCGTTGTTGTTGTTATTGCTGAGGCTTACTGCATGCCGAAAGGGGTGACTCAACGTGATACTGCGAATGGATGAACAGAGGTTCGATGCTCAAACTAACAAAGAGATTTCGGTTGTGCCCTTGAAAAACACTTTTAAAAAAATTTCTTTCGGTGGTCCCGCTTTTTGTCTATTAAACAGCCACATTTCAGAATAAAACTAACAATCGCGTCAATGCCGCGATGCAAAGACGACAACAAGACTCACACGACATAATAAGATCAACAGTGCCAGCGCTTTTTTTGAACGTATGAGGTATAAGGGTAATAGCGCCCTGCGCTGGGATAGTCCCGATCAAGTGTCAAGGCAAATTATGACATGCAGATGAGTGAACAAGTTGATGACGTGGCAAGGAGCAACCCAGTGATTTCCGCTTGCAAAATAAACCCCGCCTTTGTTTGCCTAACCCTAACCCTAACCCTAACCCTAACCCTAACCCTAACCCTAATCCTAACCCTAACCCTTGTTTCGAATCTGAGGTTTACCATAACGAAGCAGAAACGAAAGACTAAAAATTGCTCGCGATCGCGAATTAAAAAATCCATGTTTTTTGAATAAGTTGCGCAGAATCGTCGGTCAAGTGAAGTGGGTCCTGGGGCAGTTTGAACCTCACATTCACCCCCAGAGTGAAAAAGTTTCTGAGCTTACTTTGCGGTGCGAATGAGGTTTCTTGGGAGGGTTCGCTTATCGAAGAAGTGATTTGAAAAACAAGAAAGTCAAGAGTGCTTCAGCTGCATTCGAGATCGCATGAAGCCGACAGAAATAAAATTCAGAATTTTTCGACCACGCAGAAGGTGAGAGCTCGTGTTTTAAAGCAAAAGTTAAGAGCGGCCCGTTTACGCGTAAATTCGCAGTCTGTCGATTTTGCAACCAATGAAAATAATAAAGTAGTATTTTCGTAAAATTGATTTTTATTGAAAGAATTCAAATGCGATGTTTATTGTTTTCGGAAGATTTATTTGTTGTATCTTGAAATTGAAAGAAATTGAAGAAGCTTGTTAAATCTCGGCGCTGTTTCTATTTCATCTTTGTATCTGTTTCTATTTCATCTTTGTACCTGACGGTGTAAAGTTTGAAGCTTAGCTAAACACCAAACTTAACTGCTGATAGTTTAAAGTTTTGTGTTTATCTAAGACAGTGTTTCCCAACCCGAGTCTCATTTGAGTCCGCGGAAGGATTTAATGAGTCCGCGAGCACATCAACAAGTTTCAAAATAACATCAACTAGTTTTAATGATAGAACCTTATAACCGCATATAGGCTACTCTAATGCATTGGAACTTTTTAACCAGACTTAGCCAAAAATATAATGGCTAAAGAGAATATTTGCTTTTTAGCCAGCAACGCTAGCAGAACTCTTAAAATAGCCAAAATGGCTAAAATTAGCCATATCTGGCAGCCCTGCTCGGGAGTGAAATGTGATAAATTTCGTTTTATTGCGTCACAACGAAACTATCATGCCTATGTGCTCGCATTCCTTTTTTCTTTTCTATCTAACTCCCACAAGGCCATAACCACGAGGACGAGTCTAAAATTTAAACTGCAGTAAATTCGAACGTAGTACAGTAGACGATTTTCAATGGCAAAACGAAAACAAATATTTTTATATAACGAAGACTTTTTAAAATTTGGATTCACGTCAGTGGAAGTAAATGGCAAGATCAGGCCACAGTGTGTGTTGTGTTTGGAAGTTTTTGCTCACAGCTCTTTAAAAGAAGCTAAACTTCAACGGCACCTTAAATCTAAGCATGAAAAGTACCTTGGCAAAGATTACGAATTCTTGAAGAGCAAAGAACTGCATGCCAAGAGAAGTCACATTGATCGTCCGAGTATTTGGGGAGGGATAGCCTACTCTCATAAAGATGCAGTGCAAGCTTCCTTTTCTGTTGCGTGGAAAATTGCTAGAGCTAAAGCTGCTCATACAACAGGAGAACGGTTGATTAAGCCTGCAGCCATTGAAATGGCCCGGATAATGTGCAGCGAGGCTGTTGCTAATAAACTGGCTATGGTTCCGTTGTCCGACAACACTATCAAACGACGAATCGAAGAACTTTCAGTTGATATTCTACAGCAGACAATTGCTGCTGTAAAGCGAAGTAAAAATTTTAGTCTGCAGTTAGGTGAAACAACAGATATTGGAAGCGAGGCCCAGCTGATGGTTTTTGTACGTTATCACACTGCCGATGACTACGTAGAACAATTTCTCTTTTGTCGACCGCTGCTAGATACACCACAGAAGAAGAAATATATAAAAAGGTAGATTCTTTTTTTGAAGAACATCAGCTTTCGTGGACTGACTGCGTATCTGCTTGTGCCGATGGTGCTCCAGCTATGATGGGAATCAAAAAAGGATTTATGAGTTTTGCGAAAAAGCTGAACAATGATATTTTTATTGTCCACTGTTACCTTCACAGAGAAAATCTTGCCGCTAAAGACATTCAAGCAAACCTGGCCTTAGTGTTCAAGGAGGTTGTTTGTGTTGTCAATTATATAAAATCCCACTCCTTATGTACTCGTTTATTTCGCGTGTTTTGTGACGAATGGGAGCTGAACACAGTGGACTTCTGTATCATTCGAACATCCGTTGGCTATTAAGAGGAAAAGTGTTGCAGAGAATAGCTAGCTTACGCAACGAAGTAGGTGCTTTTTTGAAAGCACAAAAGCATGAACTTTCAGAGCGATTTAGTGACAACGAGTGGATTGCAAAGTTGTTATTTTTAGCTGATTTTTTCAGTCATTTAAATTAACTCGATACCTCTATGCAGGGGAAAGAAAAAATACTTTTGGATGTGTCTGAAGATATTATCACTTTCAAAGCTAAAATGGAGTTGTGGATGCATCGAATGGAACAAGGGAAGATAGCTGCGTTTCCAGCATTAAACGCATTTGTAGAAGAAGAAGAATTTAATTTGCACAGCATTCGCGAGATATTTCTTGATCACCTTTCTTCATTTCTTTCCGAGTTGGATAGATATATCCCTTCTAATGATTACAGCAAAACGTTTAACTGGGTGCGATATCCTTTCGAGGTATCAGCTTTGCATGTTCACCCTGATACGGACTGCATTGCTGAACAGCTGATTGAGTTGCAGAAGCAACAACTGTGGAGGAACAAGTTCGAAAATGTATCTCTGACTCAATTTTGGGCAGAAGTTCAATCAAAGGAACCAAATCTATCTGATCTCTGTTGGCAGGCAACAAAAGCTCTTCTACCTTTTCCAACTACATATCTCTGCGTAGCTGGATTTTCAGCTTTAGCTATGATAAAAACCAAGTACCGCAACCAACTTCAACCAGAAGATGACATTAGATGTGCGTTGACAACCATAGACCCTAATTTCGACAAGCTAGTGGCGAAAATCCAGGGACAAGGTTCCCGTTGAAAGTTGTAAATGCAGCTTCTGTTTATGGCCTTAAACTGACTGTGTTTAAGGTCTGTAATGTTTCATTGTTTTTTTTTATTTATTTTTTTTTATTTTATTTTAATCTCTATATTTATCCTCCTGACTCGCAGGAAAGCGACGGAGGCGCTATACATAGGGTAGGCAATTACCCCGACCTGCTTCCGGAGATGCCAAGATATTGCTGTCCGCTTGTAATTTAGTAGAGATATTACTGTAATTTAGAACTGCTTGTCAAGACCACCAAGCAGGGGAAAGTGCCGTAAAGTGTTTTTCCCAAGAACACAACAGAATGGCGCAAGTGGGTTTTGAACCGAGACCATGTTGATCATCAGTCCGGTGCGTTAACCACTCGACCACGCTGCCGACTTGTGTTTGTTTCGTGGCCTCTTCACTCAAATTGCGATTAAGGGACGTAACGTTGTCAACTAACCATACTCTGTGTAAAGTGGCCTTCATTGTTGCGTTTTGAGTCCGCAAAGACTTTGGCTGGTTTGGAATTAGTCCGCCACCAAAAAAGGTTGGGAAACACTAATCTAAGAGATACGAGTTTACGTTTTGCAAGAAATTGATTATCTTTTCAAAAACCTCAAAACACTCACTAAAACGGAAATGACGCATGATTTACGCTAAAGCCTGCAGTGCAAGCGAGATTGAAGCACAACAATTGCAGACAGATAATTTAAACGAGTAATGTCACTGTTTTCATCTCTCTGTTAAATGTTATGGATATGATTAATCTAGCACCATCAATGCAAATCAAAGCTGCTGATTTGAGACGGCATCGCACAACCCAAGCTAACCAACTGTTTACAAAGCTATGATTCGCTTTTGAAATTCGTTGTTTCGCATTTTTTCCTCTACAAATGCGTCATAAGCAAACAATTAATAACGTTGTCAACCACGCGATTGTCGCGCAAACCAACGCCACAAAACCTTTAAGCGATCGCGACTGGTTTGAATGAACTAGCGATTAAAAAGTGCAGCGGAGAACAGCGCGAAGGAACAGATGGCGCTACCAGTTGTTTGTTCAGGCATCGAATAAGCAGCTCCCTTGGCATAAAAGGGGCTGCACACCTTTTCGCTGTACAGCGGGTGCTGAAACATCGAGACTGGGTCCTTCCCCTAATTTCAAACTGGTGAACCATCTCTATTTAGTTGGGGACCAGAAAGTGACACGGAATATTTTATTCTAGGTGTGAAGTGCCAGCCGTCGGCCCAAGGAGCTGTTTAGAATCAATTGCAAAGTGACAAACTGAAAACTAAAAGAAAATTGAGTAAAAAAGAAAAAGCACAGTAAAATCAACGTTTTTTTCTTCTGTGGCAGCAAGAGAAAAATTGCAGCCATTTTTGAAGGATTTTGCTGCAAATTGATCAAGCTGGAGTTTTCTCGTTTTACTTAAACAATCTATAAAAGTTATGTAAGAGGAGAATAGCTGAGTCAATTGATTGAATTTTTTCACAGCTGCTGAAACTGCGAAATATAAAACGAAACTCGGAACAATCTGCTTCCAACTTTGTTTTGATTAGGTTTTGCAAACTCTTGTCTAAAAAAGTCAAACTTTCTACCCCTGCCCCACTTGTGTCTCACGTGATTCGCAAAACACGCAACCGCAGGGCGGGCAGGTTTTTATGAGTACACTGCACATGATCAGTCACGTTTTATTACTGCGTACAACTTAAAACTCTGTAATTTCTGTGTCTGCAATTGCAGTTATTCAGATCGAACAAATAGGTGAGTCTGATTGTTTGTGAGGGACAAATAGCAGTCGTCGAGAGTTACCTCTTATTGTTTCTTTTTCAATTAAAATTTCTATTTAGCTAAACAGAGGAGAGCAGTATCTAACCACTTTCAGTTACATGTAAGGTTCAGATGACTGATTAATTTCAAATAAACGTTTTAAAAGATAAATTTAATATCGGCACAATAAAGCAAAATATAGCTTTTTTCATCATAAATTTGTGTTGTTTGTTTTACAATGTTTATGTATTGTTGTATATATTGTTATGTATATATAAATTGTTTATGTATAAAAAAAAGATAATCTTATTATTCAAAACAACTTTTAAGTATAAAAAATTCAAAAGTTAAATCTGACCAGGTTGTAAGCATTTGAGCCTGCGACAGGAAATGCGAGGACACTGCCAACTTAACAAATTGTTTTACTGTTTTAAGATTTTAAAAACAATTTCATTGAATTAATGCTGGATGTAGGAAATATTAAAATAAAGTTAAAACTTTAAATTTTTAGCCGTGTGCTAACTTTTTTATATAAACCGTGGCTAACCTTACGCAATTAATTTTGGCAACTGCAAAAAATGTTCCTTTATGAGCTATCTTGCTTCACTAATCAAGTGATAATAAGCAAGTTTTCGACGATACAATTTTTTGGTTACAAAAAAGACGGATGATTACAAAAAAGACCGGTACATGAATTTCAATGTTAAAAAAAACTTCAAACTAAAGTTAAAAGTTTTTTTGTGATCTGAGAAGTTAAAAAATTTTCATTGCAATTTAAAAGCGAAAAAGTAGTTTTGTCACCGGAAAGTACAATAATATAAAAATATTTCTATAAAAGCAAACATTTGTAATTGAGTTTGGAAGCGACCTGGTCCAGTGATTTCCAACCTTTTTAGTCTCGGATCTTTTTCAAAAAATTGTCAAGCCCACAAACCCTAAATTTTTACAATTGATCCTTAGTAATTATTTCTCAGAATCCAGTTTAGAAAGCAAGGTTGCTTCACCTCATTATAAAGTTGTGTAAAAAATAGAAAGAAAAAAAGAGAAAAAATAAAATATAAGACCGAGGTTATTTGCTTAATAAAACGCTGCTATGGGGGCGGTGTATTAATGGGACCATAGCAAAGTTTGGCTCGAAGAATATGATCAGTCTTTAAAATATATGTAAAAATAAAATATACGTCCCCTACGGTACAGTCACAAACAGGAATGGGACCGAGGGTTAATCCTTTTACTACCCCAGACTGCTGTACTATCCGGATTAGATGCTGGCAGTGATGGTGTTAAGCAATCGTCGGGTTTCGTTATACCCTAACCGTCTGTTCTCGTGCTCCATGTAGTGGTTATTTGAATGTGGAGTGTGGTTTGTTCGGTGGCGCTGCACTTGCAATCCGATGAAGGACCCAGACATTATTCCCATGATTGAACTTAACCCAAGCTGTTTGGAACAAACTGATATCACTTAATTTAGTCAAATTAATTATTTTTATTCACAAAAATAGGTTTTAAATTGACCTTAAATAGTAGAGCAAAAGCTACGTTGTCAGCATCTGACTGACCGTCGTTTTGAAGGCGTGGTCAATTCACACAATGACGGTTCAAAACCTACTTACGTTATTTTGTTGTATTCTTGAAAAAGTTACTTTCCGACACTTTTCTCTTCTGGTGGTCTTAACATACTGCTCTAAATTTTGGTCATGTCTCTAATGAAAATTCTTCAATCGAACAGAAAAATCTTGGCTTCTCTGAAAGCAGATCCGGGCAATCGCTCGACGGTTGCCCGAAGTATAGCGCCTCCGATATTTTTGTGTGGGTCAGATAGATTATTAAAGATAAAATAAGTAAAAATAAATCTTATTTTTTAAACTGTGAAAAAGCACATAATATTGATTTTAGTAAAATTGACTGCAAAAACAAGTAAATATAAAACGTGAAATTTGATGAACACCCGAACAACAAAGTTTAGAAAGAGAGATATTTTTTAGAATTCACTTGTAAATAATAACAATTAATGGCCAAAATTTTATCATTTACAGTATAATCGCAAAGTTTTATTTAAAAAAAAAGCTTAAGGTTTTCGACTTTCATGAGTCCATATCAAAGCATTTAAATCAGTGGTTTTCAACCTAAGTGCTGCGAAACTTTCAAAAAGTATTTGTCCATTGTTCCGCAACCTTTTTTTCAGTGGACACTACTTTTTACGGACGAAAATCAAGAAATTCGAGACAAATTCAGTGAAAACTTTTTTTTAAAGAACACTACTTTTTAGGGACAAAAATCAAGATCTGTCATTTGGTCCAAGTGTCCTGGAAATTTTGAAAAAGTCTCAAAGTGTGGCCCATGCGCGAAAAGGTTGAGAAGCACTGATTTAAATTAACACAATTTATCAATACACAATAAAAAAGACAATTACATAAATTACATTTGTTTTTTAAATAAAACTTTGCGATTGTAAATAATAAACTGTTAGCTATTGATTGCTATTATTTTAGTTCAGTTCAGTTCAGTTCAGTTCAGTTTTCTTTTATTTCTGCTCCGCCACATGAACAAAATAACAAAATGTTGAAAAGTTTGTGAGTTGTTGAAAGACGGGGTTAGAAAAAGGAAGAAGCAACAAAACGAGTTTACGTTGTGACTTGCTAATTAGCGATAAAAAGTGTGACCTGTTGTATCATATAGAAGCAAGGCTGCTTCACCTTATTATAAAGTTGTAGAAATAAAAGGAAAAAAAAAAATATATATATATATAAGACCGAGGTTATTTGCTTAATAAAACGCTGCTATGGGGGCGGTGCATTGGTGGGACCATAGCAGAGTTTGGTTGGAAGAATATGATCAGTCTTTAAAATATATGCAAAAACATAAACACATTCTACCAGCCCAATAGGCAAACAAACCCACCGAAAGAAATCCTGTTGTGGATCAAACAATCATTTCTCGAACAAAAACCTCAGTAAAGAAAAAAACAAAAACAAAAACATTACAGCCTTGGTAAAAAAAAACAAAACAAACAAACAAATAAACAAACAAAAAACACAAAAACAACATAAGAAAACATCCTAAAAAAATCTACAAAAATCGATACAAAGTAGTAACAATAAATAGTAAAATAAAATTTATGCAATAGCTAAAAAAATTGTTCATGTAGAAACAAGAGTGATCCTGCAGAACTTTCCTTGAGTCTTATTTGATAAAAAACAAATGTTTGGGTGTCCCCATCGTTTAGGGCGGTCAGTGTCGTTGAATTCATAAATCTGCCGTTTGCTGGCATTGTTTATATTTTTTTAGAATTCCTAGAATGACAATCAATTAGCAATGACTTAATACTTTATCTTCATGGACCGGAGCTGGTTGATTCATGTGATCGTGTTTATTTGCTCGTTTGATTTGTTTTGTTCAATTCTCCTGAAGAACGAATACATTTATACGGTAAAATGCGACTTTATATTTGCTTTTCGGAAAAACAATTAATAACAATCATAAACAAAGCTTATCCCACTTTCTGCTTTACCATTTAGCTTAGATTTGTTTAAAGGCTGCCAAGCAACCAAACTGTTCAATCCCCACCACAAAGCCCGTTTAAGTCTGGCAAATGATCAAGAATTTTATACAAATGTTAAACCAGTGAGGAAAGTTGTTTGATGATGAGTATTTTAAACAGTCCTTGGTCTTATGCAAGAGTGCTGTTGGCATGTTGAGTCATAAACTATGCAATTGCTTCTTTCCGCAACTGAAAAAAAATGTTGCGCCAAGATGCAATTAATTACTAACTTAATTCAATTAAAAACATTAAGCAAAGTTTGTTGTATTGCTAAAAAAAGAGAATATCAATTCGATTTTTTACATTATGGATACAACTTTACTTGTCATTTATAACGCTTTCTCTAAACCAGTGATTCCCAACGTGGGGCGTGCGCCCCACCAGTGGGGCAATGCAAAATTGTGGTGGGGCGTGGAGACTTTCCTTGCTGTAGTGAAGACTTTTTATGCTTGTAGCCAATGTGTCTTATGACGCAACAATGCATCTGTCTGGTTGTACCAGTTTTCCTCGCACGTGCGAACATTCTATTCTTTATTCTATTTGAATGAGTTGTAATAATTGTAGAAGAAAATTGTAAGATTTAAAATTGAAAATTGAGTTGCGAATTTTGAGTTGCGAATTTGAGTCATAAATTGAGTTGTAAAAAAAGGAGACGTGAAATTCATTTGTGAAATTCAGTCGTAAAATGGAGTTGTGAAGTTCAATTGTAAATATACAGTCGCACAATTACGAGTTACAGAAGAAGTCGTTTTATAGAAGATCAAGCTGCTAAGTCGTATAGTGAAATTATTCTGAATATGTTAGCGACATTCGCAACAGCTTCCGAGTTCGCTTCCGCTTCCGATGAAATTATATGCTTCCGAGTTTCCTAGTTTTCTTTCAAGCTTTGTGCAATACTATAGAATCTATAGTATAGTATAGATCAAGTATTTCAATTTTTAATACGAGATATATCGCCGATGTAAATAAAAAATATCGCCGATGTAAATAAAAAAGACTGATTGCCTTAATGTGCTGTCTTGCCCCTACTAAACTGAGAAATGCTTGCTTCTGTTTTTTGTAGAACCCCTTATTTTTGAAGCCACGAGTCGCCACTGTTTGGGTGTGTGTGATAGTATTGGTGTTTAAGTTCAACGTTTGTGACGCGACATATCGTTTTTCTTGTCATAGCATCTTTTTTTTACTTCTCGTTTATACCTAAATATCTGTGCTAAACACGACATTGGTATATACAGCATCTATTTTACTTGTTGTACATAAAATCAGGTAAAGTTATATTACTTGTCATTTCAGTGCTACTCGTATCTGTGATACTTATGACATTAACCTAAAACTAGGTTTAAATTTAGAAACTATGAGCAAGATAAGCAAGAAAAAAGTTCGTCAATATTCAAACGAGTTTTTAAAGTTTGGTTTTATACCTGCTGCGCATGATGAACGCTCGCCCTTTTGCCTACTATGCCTACAAACTTTAACAAATGAGTCAATGAAGGCTGGTCGTCTAGAAAATCATTTGAAAGCTAAACATCCCAACCATGTCAAATCAAACTTGCAATATTTTAAAACTTTAAAAACAAATTTTGAGAAAAGGACAAAAATTACTTCATTATTTGCTAATCAAACTGCATCCCTGAATCGCACTCTTGAAGCAAGTTATGCAATTTCTTTGCTTATAGCAAAAAGCGGAAAGAATCACACGATAGGGGGAAGATCTTCTAAAACCAGCAATATCTGTTTTTGTGAGAAAAGTTTTACAAACCGATGACAAGGATGTGCAAGCAATGGCACTTAGCAACAACACAGTCAGCAGAAGAATTGATGAAATGGGGCAAGATGTTGAGCTACAACTTATCGAGAAGTTGAAATCACAAAAGTTCTCATTGCAAATCGATGAATGCACAGTTAGGAAAAGCGAAGCATTGTTATTAGCATATGTGAGGTATATTGACAAGGAAAAGTTTCAAGAAGAGATGCTATTTTGTCAGTCATTAGAAACCACCACTCGCGGAGTTGATATCTACTGTACAACAAAGTAAGCAATTATTTCGATGATAATGAAATTCCTAAAACCAACATTGTTTCGTGTGCGGCCGATGGCGCCCCTGCCATGATGGGTAAAAATACAGGATGTTTAAAATTGCTAAAGGACGAAAATCCAAACATGTTAGTTGTACATTGTGTGATTCATAGAGAAAATTTAGTTGCAAAAAATCTTGCTCCTAAACTGCACGAAATACTACATTCTGCGATCAAATGCATTACAGTAATTATATCAAAGCAAATGCCAAAACAGAACGTTTGTTCCAGAAGTTTTGTGAAGTTAATCATACAAATCATGTGAGATTATTGTTCCACACCGAAGTGAGGTGGTTGTCAAAGGGAAGCTGCCTAAGGCGATTAATGGAACTGTTCGAACCACTCAGTGAGTTTTTGAAGGACAAATCGGAAATGACTCTCCTGATGACCACAGATGGCAAAGCTTATGTTAGCTATTTGGCAGATATTTTTGAAAAGCTTTGTTCTTTAAACAAGCAGCTTCAAGGAGCCGATGCAACACTTTGTGATGCCAAAGCAAAAATATTTGGATTTGTGACATTTCTCAGTTTGTGCAGAGGCAATATTTTGTCAAAAAGCTACGTTCAATTTCCTTGGTTAAAAGAATGTGACGTCACTCAAGAGGCAAACACAGTTATTGCTGAACACTTAGAAATGCTGATGAATGATTTCAACCAAAGATTTTATGATCTGAAAGCAATGCAGTTTCCTTCTTGGTTAACTCAACCACTTTTGTCGGATTTATCTGCAGTATCAGAACAATACCAACAAGAATTATGTGAGCTGCAGCAAGATGAATCCATGAAAACACTTTTCAAGATTAAAGGAAACCTAATGTGGCTGTCGCAGGAATGCAAAAAGAAATACCCTCGATGTACTGCTTTGGCAAGTCAAAAACTGATAAGTTTTCCGTCATCTTATTTGGTTGAATGTGGGTTTAGCGTTGTTGCGGATTTGTTGCATGCTAAGAGAAATCAACTAGAAATCACAAAACGTGGTGATTTGAGACTGAAACTGACTAAACTGGAACCTCGAATCAAGCAGCTCTGTAGGCAGCATCAAGCACAGGGCTCCCATTAACCATGCTATTGTATGGTTTCGTCCAGTAATAAATTGTAGAAACTATGTGTATTTTCATTTATAATTGATGCAGCGTTTTAGCTTTAGAATAAAAAATCCATACGACATGTAGTAGTTCTGGTGGGGCCTGAGATTTTTTACAAGATAAAAGTGGGGCTTGACGCAAAAAAGGTTGGGAAGCACTGCTCTAAACGAATACATTAAAACGTTACACATTAATCGGCAGCGTGATCGAGTGGTTAAAGCACCGGGCTGATGATCAACATGGTCTCGGTTCAAAACCCACTCGCGCCATTCCGTTGAGTTCTTGGGAAAGACACTTTACGGCACATTCCCCTGCTTGGTAGTATTGGCAAGCAGTTCTAAATTACTATATTAAATTACTAGCGGACAGCAATATTTTGGCATCTCCGGAAGCAGGTCGGGGTAATTGCTCACCCTATGTATTAGCGCCTCCGTCGCTTTTCTGAGAGTCAGGAGGATAAATATAAAGATAAAAAAAATAAAAAGTTTAAAAACTGGAGAAGACTATGAAGCTAGTGGTTTAGAATTTTTTCCATTCCAGCTTTTACGATTTGCTTTTAAATTTTTGTAAGACTTTCTAACAGGCACGAGGGTGGCTTTTCATTTTTAAGTTTAATTTTATATTTTTATGAACGAACAGCTTCTTTTGAGTAAAAGTGAAATTACCAAAGATGGGGATAAAATTGCCGGAGATGAGATAGAGCATTGCGATTATGGAGCAATGCATGTCCACGATAAAGTTGTTACGATAAAATTATCAGGCATTTCAGCCGAGACAGTTTTTTGTTCTCTATTACGTAAGCAAAAGGGTGGTTAAAATTTTCGTTTTGTCAATAAGCAAGTCTTTTGTTCAAATTTTTGTGCGATAGTGACGTAATTGTTCGCAGAGGGTCGCCGAATCGTACAACACGACGACGAAAACGTCATCATGCAGTAACAAGTCAGCTGGGTCAAGCATCGATATCTTGGTGACTTCAGAGGTGTCAAGGTATAGCCTCGCTTTTTGAAACCAGTAAACGCTGTTTTATCCGGGATTGTTGCAGATGGACACTCCTCCTCAACGTCACCATCCTTCTTCCGGCCAGCATCGCTTCGGTCTTTATCACGACGTTAGGAGATCGCATCGGACGGAAGCCGGTTCTAGCGATCCCGATCCTCGGCACGGCGGTCGGGGAGTTGATCATGCTTTTGATTGTTTACTTTGAGTAGGTGGCCCGATGTGCCGATGCAGATCAATGTTTGAGTTGAACTCGAGTTGCATTTAGCTGGAGTCTTTACGTCTTTTACGCTTGCAACTTCGTTTCGGGGCTTTCCGGCTTCTACACGGCAATGCTGACCCAAGGATGTGCTTTTCTGGGAGACATAACCAACCAAGAAAACAGAGGACGAGCGTAAGTCGCAAGATTGGTTGGTATAGGCAGGATTGTTATTTCGTGGTTGTTTCTGAGAATTCTCCGTCGTATTTAGGAATCGTGCTAATTTAAAGGTACTTTGTCTGAGAGAATTAATGTACTTAATTTTCATTCATATTGTTATAGTTTTCTGTGGCTCTAAACTTTTTTGTCTAAGCTTTTCGTCCGATCCACTGACAAGTGTCGGACAAAAAGCTCAGAGATGATTTTTTGTTATTATCTTTAAATTCTCTACTACAAATCACTTGTTCAACAGATTCGTTCTTTTGGAGACATCCGTAGGAATCGGAGGAGGAGTTGCCGGAGTGGTGGGAGGTTTGTGGTTAAACGCCAGCGGATTTTTGCAACCTATACTTTGTACGCTTCTTCTCCAACTGATTGCCCTCGTAACCATCGTTTTTCTCCCAAACTCGACAATTATGAGGCAACAGAAGGAAACGATTTCCTCCACTTTTTGTCAAAATTCTTCAAAAGAAAAATCGAATGTTTTCTCACAAATAGCCGGTTTGTTTTTTTTTTTTGAATTTTTACACCCTTCTGAGAGTAATAATTGATTAAAAGTAATAGAATTTACTCGTAATTTAATGCGCTTTCTTGAAACATTCAATTGTTGTTGAATTCAATAACATTTTACCACAATTCTAATGACAAGCAAACAACTACATAAATGCGAACAAAGATACAAATGTGAACCTTGATATTGCAGAGGTCGATTCTATAACGGGACAAAGTAAACCTGCCCCCAGCAGCAAGAGCCTGTGCTCCGAGCTAGTGATCTTTTCTTTGCTGCGCTCAGCGTGGAGAGTTTACAGCAGTGATTTCAGCCGGTGTGGGGAATGCCATGTTGATGACTTCGCGGCGTCAGACTCGTTAAATCACAGTCAGACTTCACAAAAAAGTGAGAAAAAGATTATTTGCATTTTCTCGTTGCCAAAACTTAGATTCATTAAGTGCAATCATATGCAAACAAATGCACCTGCACACAGAATTGAGTTCGGAGTATTGCATTGTTGAGTGCTAATTTAGTCAGCATTTGTGTCAAGCATTAAGATGGTATAGAAAGTGTCGCTTTTTTAAACTTTGGTGCAAAAATACCATATAAATTCTATATTAACCTGGTTCTAAAGAAAAAATGTTGTGTTAAGATTGCTTTAAAGTTTACTGAAAACAGCTAGTAAACTAGTGTGTGCAGTAATGTTGGCCAGAGAACAAAATATTTGTTCAATAGTGTTCCGATGTTAAAAAGTTTTTGAAATTTTGTTACTTCCACAAATTTTAGTTTTCTAAATTTTGGAAAGTTTATTCGGTACTTAGTACGTTATTTAATCGTCTACCTTTTTGGCGCCTGTAAAGAAGGCCTCGCCAATAACGCAATCTAGGTGTCTACTAAACGATAAATTTCTTAATCTTCTTGCTGGATCTGACCTTCGAACCAGCGACAGCAAAAATATAGTCTAGCTAAATCACAACTCAGACTACCACAATATCTTCTTTATTAAGAAATATGCTCCAATCCACTTAGGAGCCCGAATAGTATAAATCAACAGCAAATAAATTCAATAGCTTAATTCTTCACAATCACGTAGACCACCAAAGACTTGCGTTCAAAAACTATGACTTCACACAGTTAACAATTTTCCAATTTTAAGTTACCACAACGAAACATCGAATTTATAATAATACTGCTTTTCAGCGAACCTTATTTATATTAGTCGGTAAGGTTACTCGAATGTTCTGACATTATCCAAATCACAAACAAAAACTATTACGTCATAGACAAAACAGGTCAAGCGGATAGTTCTGGAATGTACTTCGAGATTCGTGAAATTAAGCAGTGTTGCCATTTTTTTATAACTAAATGTAAAATATTTAAATTACTTATAAAACTGTTATTTCTTCGGCTATTTGAGTTGGACCAACGCGAAATCAAAGAGATTTTTTATGAGATTGTGAATCTACATAATTTCGGCGATTTTTAGGAACGGAACAAATAGAAATCTTGATTGGCTAATATTTAATCATCTCATTTTCTCTCCGTACTGTTACGGGCTCAGAATGCCACTTTCGACTGTTTCCCAATTTCGACGACCAATTCTTAAGGCACAAAATTTTAATCAAACAACATCTGAAAAGAAGGCAGTTAACAGCTTGATGGTTGCTTTATTTAGAGCAGCGGTTTTCAACCTTTTTCATACTGTGGCCCACTTTCCAACCCAAGGCAACTTAACGACCCACCCCGGTCAACAGAATTTAATTTCCGGCGCAAAAATCTGGTGATCTCTAAAACAAGGGTCCGCAAATACTTTTTGACGCGACGCAAAAAATCGTGACTTAAACTCTTGCAACTCACACTTTTTGTGAGCGGTAGTATGAAATGGAAAATATTTTCAATTAGTTAGGAATTTTAAGGCTACTATTCAGTGACTAATATTTAAAGTTAGGGGCCCGAGGCAAGGATTCCTAAAAATTGGTGTTCTCTAAAAAAATAAAAGGGCTTTGATGTCGTATTTCCCTTATTTTTCCCAAAATCATGGTGATCTCTAAAAAAAAAGGTCTTCACTTCGATTGGATCTCTAATTTCATTATTTTTCTCCCAAAATCATGGTGATCTCTAAAAAAAAAGATCTTCACTTCGATTGGATCTCTAATTTCACTATTTTTCTCCCAAAATCATGGTAATCTCTAAAGAAAAAAAGGTCTTCATGTATTTTCATCCTCCAATTTCTTAACTTTCGTCCCAAAACTCAGGTAAATTTTAAAATAATAATTATGAATTTAATATTTAATATACCTAAATATTTTACATTATATAGGGTGTCCATAAAGTCTTGTTACAATTTAAAAAATTTGTTACAAAGGCAGTTGATGACATATCTTATACGGATTTATTTTTTATTAATCAGTGTTTATTAAAGTTTTTATTCAAACTAAAATTTTTTGTTTCAGATTAAATTTTATTTGTTTAATAAATGTGTTAATAAACCTTTGCAAAATGGCAACTCCTCAAGAGAAGGCATAATGTGTATCCTGGTTTATTGAGACAAAATTGGATGTTCAGACTCAGCAAAAATACAGAAATAAGTATGGAAGAGATCCACCATCAGGTCCTTCAATTCATCGATGGCACAAGAAATTTATAGAGACAGGGTCAGTGTTGGATACAGTTAGAAACGGGCGACCAAGAACATCTTAAGAAATTGTGCTTTCTCTTGAGGAGTAGCCATTTTGCAAAGGTTTATTGACATATTTATTAAACACATAAAAATTTAATTTGAAACAAAAAATTTTATTTTGAATAAAAACTTTAATAAATACTAATTAATATAATACAAATCTATATAGGATATCTCATCAACTGCCTTTGTAATAACTTTTTTAAATTGTAACAAGACTTTATGGACACCCTGTATTATCTATAAAAAACTCTTTGCGACCCCCAGGTTGAAAGCCACTGATTTAGAGTTTTGGACATAGAGCATTTGTCCCCGATTGGGGCATCGCAAAGATTGGGTGAGCAAGAAAATATTCTTCGAACTGAACCAATATCTCTATGTCACACTTCATTTGCAATAATAATCTTAACTTTACAAATCTATTAATTTTAGTAATTATAATTTTTATTATGAGGTAATAATAACAATTTATTTAAATTATTATTTAAATTATTTGCAAGCTGTTTTACGATTGTTTTAATTGTTTGTCTATCAGTTGTAATCATATGCACGTGTCAATCACATGAAGAGAACGCGACCTACAGCGCTTAGGTTTTTCTCAATTGGTCGGGTATCACTTATGAGACTTCTAATTACTTAATCCGATTGCGCCCAATTCTCTGATTGGCTATTTTTGTTAAAAGCGAACGATGACAGAAGATAAATTTTTTACTAATTTTTAATTTTGGACCTTCGGGTAAATTCAAACTTATTCGAAAAAATTCGCTCATCATGTGACGTGATCTTATATAAGCGTAAACTTTGTATGCATTTTATTCCAGTCTAAATTCCAGTCTAAATTTCAGTCTAAATTCCAGTTTAAATCCCGTAGCCTAGTCGAAGTTTTGGTTGAGTTGATTGACAAGTGTTGGAATCGTTTTGCGCCAATGTTTTTCCGAGAATAATAATTCTGCAGAGAAATAGGATTATTTTGTATAGCGGACGAGTTATTAAGTTGTGGCGCTGGAATCGTTTTGAAGTTGGTGAAGCATGAGAACCGAGTTTTTATAAACCGATTAAGCTTTGTGAAATTTTTAAATATTATTCTTTGTAGTTAGAGAGAGTGGTCTCTGTCTGTCTGCGGAGAAAAGTTTTCAAAAGAATCAATTCGAACTTAACCGGAACTAACTACATGAAAAGCTTTAGTCTCGCGACAAACTATTTCTTGAAACGGAATAAATAAACACAGTTTTACTGTACTTCAGCGCAGGTATTCGGGTCACCTTGTTTAACTGGTCCTCTTGGATTCTCGAGTAAAGTTTGTGACACTTTGCCTGCCTAGTCCCCATTATATTAATAGTATTGTGCTGAATGCAAGCATAAAATACATACGTCAGCAGGTGCTTTATAGCTCAAAATTGAAGACTTTTTTCTTCTTAGTTGATTTCTATGTTGTCCATAGATGAAATTAAGCCTTTTTATGTGTTTTGTGAAACTTTAATTTTCTTGATTGAAAAAATTTGTTCAAGAAAGGTTTGGCAACACGGCTCTAGGCCTTATATCTATAATGTCATTTTGAAAATCAAAAACATTTGTGTGAGATATGAAAAGGTTTACGAGCAAATACGTGATATAAACTAGAGGTATGATTTGTTTTGTAAAACTGATCACAGTCGGCTTTGTAGGAGGATGCGTCCACAAAGGCACAGGCTTTCCCGGTCGAACTTGGCGCTTGTGGCTTTACTTGGTTGTCGACAACTTCTTCATGTTTGTGTTGGTGGGGAGTTCTGAAGCGCAAACGGTTTATTATCTGTCTGAGCCTCTTTGCTTTTCTCCTCCACTTTTGGGAGGCCAAATAGTAAGTTTAATCATAAACCTTTTGTTAAATTTTTAATTTGAGAAAGCAATTATTATCAGCTGTTTATTGAGCCTTTCATTGCAGGGATTAAAATTTTCTCTTTTCGCAATTTCACCTCTTGTTGTTTTCCTCTTTGAAAAGCTATTTTCCCTCCAAAACAATTCAATGATTCTAATTGGAGTTGCTGCGATGTTTTCTTGCTGCCTCATCATATCATTCGCAACCTCTCCTTTCTTAGTTTATATCGGTAAGCGTCATGTTTATATGTATACATCAGTGGCGTGCGGTCAGGGTATGCAAGTCATGCATTGCATGATTAACGAATTTTTACGTAAAGAGCTTTTTTTAGAACATGAATTCGGGACAAAAACTGAGAAATCTGAGACTAATTTTTTTGGCTGGTACGCCTATACATTCAATGAATAGGCATAAAAATTGTATTATAAATCTCAAAACTCAACGCACGCCACTGGGATACATTATGGCCCAGATGGCAGATTACAACATATACAATTTGGTATAGATGGCAGCGGCTTTCTCGCAGCCTGGATTGTAAATAAATTTGCTCTTCTAACTACACATGAAAAACCGAAACCAAAACTGTAAAAACGGAAGGGTATCTACTCAATCCGATATTGAGCGAGGGCCTGCTGATCGGCAAATGTTCTTTTCAAGACGATCAATCAAAGCAATATTTATACACTAGTCGGAAAGCGGTTTTCTATAAAATAATTCACGTAAATTAAACTTATTCCCTACACACATTGCCCACACACTTACCAACGATGTTCGGCGGACGAGCTAAGTAAAAAGTCAACAAGACTACCAAATTACTATTAGAAGTAGCCAATGTCTAAGGGGACTAATAATTTAGAAAACAAGCCGCTTAAAAGACGAGAAAAACCAGACTCGACTCAAAGACGAGATTCACTTGATGTAACTCGAGTCTGGTGCTTCTCGTCTTTTAAGCGGCTTTGTTTTTTAGTAATTCTAAATCCTCATAACTATAAAATCTAAACTATGAAAGGGACTAATAATTGTTAGCAGCAAAATTCAATTCAAAATTCTGCTATAAAAATTCGATCTCCCTTCGATCATTCAGCATATTACCAGTTCCAAAAGAAAAGGAAACTATTGTACCATACAAAGTGGATTGCTCAGCACAATGTGATATCACTCGATGCCAAACAGCCACGCGAGAAGGCATAAAAAGGCGACGCTAATTATTCAGCCAAGAACAAAAGGCGCGTTGGTTGGAAACCCGTCAGCCATTACTAACATGGCAAACGTTGACGCGTACGATGTAATGATGCCTATTAAACTTCCGCAATGCCAAATGGAGTCATTACATTGCTTTGACGAATAAATTCGCAAAGACTTTGTTGCCGCCTGATTCACTTGATGTGGATGCGGCTTACCAGGACTTTTGTAACTTCTGCACCAAAGCAGCCAAAAAGCAAACCACGCGGTCATTAAAACAACTATATTCCGTGTTGGGATGCGGAGTGTCAATCGCTCTACACAGTGTTCCCGCAGTCTCCTCAGGGAGACGACTCAAGTTTGGCTGCTACAGCTTTATTTGCCAAACTTGATGGGAAGCGGAGGGATCGATGGTCTAAAGCAGTTCGGAGCATTGACTTTTCCACTCTAATCGTAAAGCATGGAATACTTTGAACAACCTTACTGATATGTCACGACACTCTCCTCGTCACTGTCCTGCTTCGGCTGATGCTATTGCATCTTAGATTATTAGAAATGGAAGATACGAGGCTTTTGATCGCAAGTCATCTTGACTTGTTTTTCAAAAAGAATCTGACCTTTGGAGGGCCACAACAGCAAACCCAGTGAATATCTCTGATACTTTCTCACAGAGAGAATTTACTGCTGCACTTCAACATTTAAAACCCAGGTAAAGCTCCGGGCCCTAATTATATCTTTCCAGAGTTTATAATCCATGCTGGAGCTGCTTTGAAATCCTGGTTACATGACTTCTTCCTTTCTTCTTGCTTGCACTGATTCAAAATTCCCAAGAACTGGAAAAGAGCGCTTGTAGTCGCATTCCCGAAGCCGATAAAGTCTGCAGGGAACCCAAAGAGTTATAGACAGATATCTCTGCTCTGTGTCCCTTACAAAATCCTCGAGAGACTTATGTATGCCCGTGTTGAACCAATTATTGATCCACTAGTTTCCAAAAAGCACACTGGGTTTTGATGCAGAAAGTCGACCGTAGATCAAGTCCTTCTGTTGACATAGAGCATCAAGGATTGTTTCGAGGCTAAGAAGAAGGCCGGTCCTGTATTTGTCAATCGGACAGCAAATGACACTGTCTGGAAATGTGGCCTTGCCTTAAAGCTGCTGAGGCTTCTTCTGGATAAGCACATGGTCAGAATGATCATGGAGCTTGTCCACAACCAACGTTTTACCCTTACTAGTGATGACAGCAAGCAAACCAAAGTCTCACCGTCTGAAAAACGGCGTTCCACAGGGATCGGTCTTGGCTCCCCTCCTATTCAACATTAACCTGTATAAGTACAATCTGCCCTTCACGATTTGCTTATACACACGATCTATCATTGCTGCACTTCCTGGAAACTGGAAGGACCTGGAGGGAACTTGAAGTTAAGACATGACTACACTTTCAACGTATCTCCAAATTTTTAGGTTAAAGTTCAATCACACTAAGACGATGACGGCAGCCTTTCACTTAAATAATCGAGATGCCAAATAGCAGCTATAGACTTTTACGGTTTTGTCCAGCCCTTTCTTATCTTGGGGTAAAACTGGACAGACCGCTCACGTTCCGTGATCATTCAGCGGTATTGCGCAAAAAACTATCTTTGCGCGTCCTACAGAGGTGATTTGTAAGGTCAAAATGAGTTGCTGGTACCAAAACACTTCGCACAGCTGCCCCATCTCTGGTCTACTCAGCAGCTGAGTACTGTGCACCAGTCTGGTGTTGCAGCGCTCATACTCGCCTCATAGACAGTGTCCAAAATGGCGCCTTGCGCATAGTTACTGGATGCCTGCGTCCCACTCCAGCGGACTACCTACTTATACTTTCAGGCATCTAGCCAGCTGATCTTCGCCGACTAGCAGCAACACTCTCTTTGGCTTATACAATGGATTCCAGGACCCTACGCTGCATGGTCTTTCAAGTGGGTCCTCAGATGCTTGCCAAAAGAGACTAAGATCTGGACGTCACTTGTGCCAGCTGCGCAGAATCTATTAAACAAACTTGCCGAACTAGGCATTCGCGCTTCTCAGTAGACGAATTACAGATGGAACGCAGAGTCCTGTGAGAGTACACCCAGGCTTCAAGCTTTTCTACCCATAACCAGTGCCAGACCTGTGGAATGGAGCTTGCCCCAAATAGCTTGGGTTAAGCTCAATCGCCAGCGGATTAGTTTTGTGCGATTCCATTTGTCCACGCACAAATGGGGTGGTCCTTCACCCAATTGCAACTGCGGCATCCTTGAACAAACCGCAGATCATATTTGTCCTATTAGCGGGACCCATACATCGGGGACAGCGAGGTCTGACGGTTTTGAATGACAAAATTCACTGCCAGCATATGATCCGGGAAGTACAGCAGCCTGGGGTTGTAAAACAATAAACCATATGTCTGTGACTGGCCCGAATTGAATACCCTTCCAACGACAACGACAATGGTGTTTATTTGGATAAGCATTACGTTTACATGGATGAGCGTCATACAGATACACGCCAAGTGAAACTAAGATCCAGACCCCCGTTTGTGCCAGCTGCGCGGAATCTTTTCGACAACCTTGCCAGACTTGGCATCCGCGCTTCTGAATGGACAAATCACAAATGGAACGCGGAGTACTGTGAAAATGCTTCCAGGCTCCGTGCTTTTGTGCCCCGGACCCGTGCCAGGCCTGTTGGAATGGTGTTGGGTGATTCCATTCGTCCATGCACAAATGGGGTCTCGCTCTTTCACCGAATTGCGAGTGTGGGACCTCTGAGCAAACCGCAGACCATGTACTAACAGCGTGCCCTATACATCGGGCACCACATGGAGCACGAGGTCTGACGGTTTTGGATGACAAAACTCGATGCTGGCTTAATAACACCATTGCCAGCATCTGATTCAGGCAGTGCAGCAGTCTGGGTAGTAAAAGGATAAACCCTCGGCCCCATTCCTGCTTGTCTCTGACCTGGAGTGGATGCCCTTCAAACGATGACGACGACGACGACGACGACGAGCATCATGTTTATATGCATGAAAGTCATGTTTACATGGATGATCGTCATGTTTACACGGATGAGTGTCATGTTCATATGTATCAACGTCATGTTTACATGGATGAGCGTCATGTTTATATGGATAATCGTCATGTTTATATGGATGAGCGTCATGTTTATATGGATGAGCGTCATGTTTATATGGATAATCGTCATGTTTATATGGATGAGCGTCATGTTTACATGAATAATCGTCATGTTTATATGGATGAGCGTCATGTTTACATAAATAATCGTCATGTTTATATGGATGAGCGTCATGTTTATATGGATGAGCGTCATGTTTATATGGATAATCGTCATGTTTATATGGATGAGCGTCATGTTTGTGGATCAGCGACATGTTTGATAAATTTACATCATAGAAACACGGTGCTATAAACATACAAAAACAAAATCAAACTCCAGGAGATTTTGACTGCCGTCCGGGACACATCTTGCAAACCGAGACTAACTCGGCTAACCCGCGAGATATGGTAGACCTTGTAATGTTTCTACGGATGGGCGTCATATTTGTAGCCCATGGGTAAAGGTCATGCTAACTTCTACCAAATGACGGCCAACTTTTCTGCTTGTGATTATGGGACTGACCCCCGAGACTGACCGTTTGCTCCAAAGCCTCCCATATCGGAATCTTGCAGGCTGTTGCAATCCGTTGCAGTCTGTTGAAATCTGTTGCAAGCCACGTCGGAGGCTTTAAAATATATATTTACAACCCTAAGTTAATTGACAGCATTGCTGTAATTATGACAACATATTGACGTTATAATCAGATTTTATTATGATTTTTAAAAATTTTTTATTTTGATAAGCAACCCTTGCACTGCAGGAACCCTTCCTATGGTATTTGTAAACTTGACACGCCCATTCGTCATGACTCAAATCTCCAACATGGTGTTGGATAGTGAGATAGGTGAGTTCATTGGTTTTTTCTTTATAAGATTATTATTTGACAACAAGTAGGCGATCTAAAACCAAAAAAGTATTTGAAAAAGAAAAGATTTTTCAGTGGAAATGTTGTCATGTCGTATAAGTTGTATTGGTTGCGTAAAAAACATTGCTACTTCTGTTTAGTTTATTTGTCTCTTTTTTTACTTTTTCCAAAAAATTAGATTGGTAAAATAAACTAATTCGGCAGCGTGGTTAAATAGTTAAGAAAGTGATACTCAACCTCTGGGCCGCAAAGCTCTTTTTTAAAACCATAACTGCATTGCTCCGCAATCTTTTTTTAGTGGACACTACTTTTTAGGGACAAAAATTAAGATCTGGACTCTGGTCCAAGCGTGCCGCGAATTTCGAAAAGGTCCCAAACTGTGTTGCGGGCGCGAAAAGGTTGAGAAGCACTGGGTTAAGAGGACCGTGACTGATGGTGAAAGTGATCGGCACGTCCATGGCTCAAAATCTACTCGCATTATTCTGTTGTGCTGTTAAAAAAGACACTTTAGCCACTTTCCTCTGCTTGGCGGTCTTAACAAGCAGTCCTAAGTTTCAGTCACATCATTAAAAAAACTAAAAAACTAAAATAAAAATTTCTATTGAACAGCAATATCTAGGCATCTTCGGAAGCAGGTCGGGTAATTCCTTGACAGTTGTTCCATGTAAAACGCCCCCATCGTTTTCTTGCGAGTCAGAAGGATAAATATAGAGATGAAATAAAACAAACAATTTATAGTAATGAAATAAAATTGAAATAGATTTTGTGGGTACATTGAAAAATTCGCAAAACTTTGATCTATTTCTATTTTGCCATGTAAATAATTTGTAGATTAATGTTTACCTGCAGGGTCTGCGTTCGCGCTCTTCACTTCTACGGAGACAGCTGCCTATTTACTAGGCTCCGTCTCCTTTCTTGAAATATACCCAGCGACAAAAAGCTTTTACAACGGTTTCATGTGGATCTTTGGCGCTCTCGTACTGGTCGTGCCAATAAACCTGATGCTGTGAGTCAATTCGATTGGGGGGGGGAATATTATAGCTAATTTCGTTGTTTTAGGTTTGTAATAAAGAAAGACAAAAGAAAGGTATCATACACCGATGAAGAAAGGAGGCCCCTGCTATCGTGATTATGGTACGTGGAAAGTGTCGATTATGATTTCTTTGCTTCAAAACTCATTCAGTTCAAGCCTTTCTGTGATGTCAAGTGTTTTTTATAAAGTCAATGAACGTTGGAATGGACAGATACCCTTCCGTTGCCATGACTTAAACTAATGCTGGCCGCCACTACTAGTGGCCACACTTGCAATGAGATGACGTTGTCATATAAGCTTCAACAGTAAACGTCATCTTGGAAATTTTTATTAATACTTTTACTCGTGCTTGCTTCTTCAAGAAAAAGCTGGCTCTGCTTCTGATTTTACTTCTTTCTTTTAAAGGCAATTCAGCTTTTTTTCTCGGTGTTTTGAACATTTCAACAACTGGTGTTATTGTACAAGATTAATTGCTTGATGCTTTGTTAATAGTACATTTTAGTTTTTTATCGAAATAGTTGCATCCATTAAAAAATCAAAAATTTTTAACTTCTAGGCACGGTTATTTTTCGATCGAAAACAATCTTGAAAGATTCTGATGTTTGTCTATGTTTTGTACAGTGGCTTTATGAGTTAAGAATTGTCAACTTGATGTAAAACTTGACTCTCAATTTTCACCAAACTTCAAAGCCATTCACATCGCCGACAACTGCGAACAATCGCTCAACAACTTCGTACAAACTAATTATACAAATAAATTACCACTTGGATGGCTAATATTAAACTTTTTAATTTGTCCATCACACAGGCCAAAACAATTCTATCTCAGTATGAAGTTAATTTTCAACGCGCCAACAGTCCCCTTTAAAGAATTTAACTACACAGTTAAAAGAAACGATTTCCCAAACTTTTAACTGGAATGAATGAATAAATTTACAACGCAATTTATGTATATATTCACCAACGTTACGCGATAACAAGTGAAGTTACTACAGGGTGTTTCACAATTCTTTCATGTTTAGGAAAGACTCCAATCTTTTTGTTCTAATTTTTTCTTCTCGACTGTTTCAGATTTTGCAACAAATACTTTGTCATTTGATATTGTAACGATTGCATTATCTTAAATTAACCATGGTCTATTTCAAAGAGCAAAAAATCAAAATCGTTGAATGGTGGTTTGAGTCAAAATGCTATAAAACAGTTCGCAGTCGTTATGATTGAGAATTTAATGTGCATTACGTTGAAGCTCCACAGCAAAAATTTATTCAATACACTGTTCAAAAGTTCATGACTAAAAGTACAGTCCTTGACTGCAGAAGAGGGAAAGCTGGTGCGCCAATCACTGCAAGATCTCCTGCAAATGTGGATAGAGTCCGTGCTTCTGTACAGCGGATTCCAAAAAAGTTCCTCCGACGCAAGAGCCAAGAGCTTGGGATATCAGCAACAAGTTTTCAGCGAATGCTAAGGAAGAACATGACTACGTTCCCATACAAAATATCCTCATGCCACAAGCTCACGGACACAGACAAGCAGAAACGTATTGAAATGTGCAACAGAGTAGCAGAATGAATGGATCGTTTTTAGAATTGGATAGACAAAGTTTGGTTTACTGATGAGGCCTATTTTCATCTGAATGGTGCTGTAAATTACCATAACAATGTGTACTGAAGAGATGAGAGACCTGAAGAGATCGATCAAAAGTGCTTGAAAGGCCCAAAGGTGACTGCTCTTTGTGCATTAAATGCAAAGAAAAGGATGCTTGGGCCATACTAGTTTGAAGACAGCAGAGGAAGAACTGTCACAGTGAATGGAAAGCGTTACAGAAAAGTATTGAATCGAATTAATGAGAACCTCAACTAACTGAATACACCAAACCAAAAGAGATTTTTGTGGTTCCAGCAGGATGGTGCAACTCCCCAAACAGCACACGCGACTATGGCCCATTTGCGCACATTGTTTGGAAACAGATAGAGCTCGAATGGTCTCCGCATAGTCCTGATCTTGCGCCTCTTGATTTCTTCTTTTGGGGTGCTGCTGAAGCAAAAGTGTACAAAGAGAAGCCTCGCTCTCTTAGAGAGCTGAAAAAAGCTATTGAAGCATTCACCCAGAGTGTTACAACAGACACATGTCGTCGCGTAATTGAGAATTTTGCCGTTCGCATCAATGCTTGTACAAATCGAAATGGGGCCCATATTGAAAACGTAAACTACGAAAAATTTGGATAGGTAATCGGCATGTTGATGCATATGCCAAAATAACAAGATGTTTCCAACTGAGCTGCTTTAAATTTTTGATTTTATCTCGTTTACTTTTTGTTTAATAAGATTTTTAAAATCTGAAAGAATTGTAAAACACCTTGTAGATTAGGCTAGAATTTTTAAATTAATAATTTAACGTTTAGCGATCGGACAAAGCAATGTATGACATCATAATGCAATCAGAAGATACAATAGTAAACAAGTTACATAACTTGTAATGTCAAATTAGCTTAATAGTAGTACCAATCGTTTCTAGAAGGCCCTAAAAAAGTTACGTAATAATGTCGCAACACGCCACAATACTTTATATCAGTGGTCACCAAACTACGGCCCGGATCCGGCCCGCGAGGTGATTTTATCCGGCCCGCTGCATGTTGTCTAAAACACTAAAAGAAATATAAAAAAAATATTATCAAATTTTGATTGATGGGACGAACCAAGTGAACAAGGTTCAGTCGTGGTTCAAGGGTTTGAAATTAATTTAGATCTTTCACCTACAGTACAGTAGTTATGTTAAGAAAGTTTGAAACAGGCAAATTTGCTTTCTAATCAATCATAATTATTTGTTGGCTTGATTTCAGGACAAAAATTGAAAAATATGAGTCTGAATTTAAGTGAAGACCTTTTTTTTAGAGAACTCCTTGATTGATAGAACAACTAGCTCTTTCCATAGGGGCTGGTTTTTCGGCCGTTTTCTAAAAAGCCGGGCTCTTTTGTTTAAAAAAAACGAGAAAAAAATGTACTCTAAGTTTATTAAATATTTCCGCTTTTATTTGTTTAAAAAGCAATTAAAACTGTTTATCATCTAAAAGCCTGTTTCTTTGTGATTAAAACGATATAAAATTTGTAAAAATTGAATGAAAAATGAATTAGTAATAAATAAAAGTATTGACCCTAGTTATTTTTCAAAAATTGTCGTTTTTTTCTTCTTGCGTCACCGTGTGGCAAAATATTTTAACTTGCTTAGTCGCTAGCAAAAGCTAAAGATCTAAACTTCACAATTCGAAAAAAAAAGTTTTTCAAAGAGAGAAAGAATAAACGATTTATTCGAGGAAAAGCAATCGACAAGTTCACAAATTCTCGTATGCGAGTGATCTAGACGAGATTGTATGTGTTTGCATGCGGTTTTATCCAATTGAAGCGGAAAATCCAAACTAACTATCAGCTTTTAAACTAATAGGATTAGTAGCTTGTAAACAATTACGAAAAAGAAAGCTGTTTCCGAGATATGCAAAAAATAGTGAACGCATGGCAAGGCCTGGCAATTCTTCTATGCAGCTTATTTTGCATACAAAATAATACAATTTTTGATGAACACAAATTATTTATGTGAAATGCTGAGCAGAACTTGAGATAAAGACTAATATAAAATTATAAATTAATTTGATACAATCAGGGGGCCGAAAGATGAGAAATTCGAGGACAATTCCTCCTTGCCAGCAATATTTGTAAAACGCCGTGACACAAGGGGCAGATAGTGTCCTTACAAATTGGCATGATAAACCGATGGGGTTAAATCTGCATACAACTATATAATCTCGACCAAAATGTTATAGGACGATGCCAGTAAAACGACAATTTAGATTAGGGATCATAAAGATTTTTAGAAAGAAGCCACATACCAAATATCAGTGCAAATTCAGCAAGAAATACAAACTTTCAATGATTTCAGGGTGGTCCGAATTCTTCACTCTTGCGGGCCACTTTTGAAAAATGTTCGAGCTTGCGGGCCTGAGCCGGCTAGAAATTGTTAAAATCATGGTGCTCTCTAAAAAAACGTCTTTACCAGGAATCGGTCGCGGATGTTTAAAAATTTCTGGACTGAACGATAACGCTAGACTCTGTCCCAAAAACCGTCATGCCTTGTTATAGAACAGAGATTCTCAACCTATTTTTGTGGCGACCCTAATCTTGGCCGAAAATGGACGAGAAAGCTTTGTCGACCCAATCAAGCATAAAAATCTCTATTTTCGTCCCCAAACCTTAGTGATTTCTAAAGAAAAAAAAGAAAAAAAGTTTTTATTTGGAATCGGTTTCGGATTTTTCTATTTTTTCCCTATATCATGTTGTTCTCAAAAAAACCACACAATGTTTCAAATTGTTTCTAAATTTTTGGACTTGTTGGCGACCCAATCAATTTACACGGCGACTCATTTTGGGTCACGACCCAGTGGTTTAGAAGCACTGTTATAAAAATTAGCCACTGCGCGCGATCGACAAGACTTGAATTGTTTAAAATTGTTCGGCGGGCCACATAGAATTACATCACGGTTTGGGCCACCCTGATATTGTCAAACCAAAATCAAAAAATTTTCAAATTCAAAACTATATTGCTCCCCTAACTTTTGTAGGGACGGCACCAACTTTTAATTTTTGAGATTGGCCTGTAAGTGCAAAAAGGACCCTCACCCCTGGCCTAGAGCGACGCTCGTATCGCCGACTTTTCTCGCTTGATATTTTGTAATCATTTTTTTGTGTATTTTTTTTATAATTATTATGTATAAATTGTAATTGTTTTTAGTGTTTTTATATGCTGCTTGCAATAAAAAAAATATCTTTCACTTAGTTTGCTTTCGACAAACTCTAGAAAGTCTTGTAGATCCTAAGTTATTTATTTCTTAGATCCGAAGTTATTTATTTTTATTAGCGTATTTAATGTATTTGATGCTCTAATGAGATCTTGGTTTGCTTTTTCCGCTACGCTTTTCTCAGTGTTCTATAGCAGGGTTTCCCAAACTGTATGCCGTAAAAGAGATTAAAGTGTGCCGCGAAATTTGTGTGTTTTGACAGAAAGCCATAGAATTTTGGTTTACAGATGACTTATGTGTTCATGTAGTTTTATTATTGCTAAAAATTGTAACAGGCTGTTTGAGTAAAAATCTAAAAGGTAAGATCCCCATTTGTATAAAGTTGTTTGTTTATGGAGGTAAACAAACAACTTTATCTAGCGGCTTGGTATTAATAAGCAAATGAAAGAATACAAGTGTAAGCAATGAGGTTGCTATTAAAACAGTCTAAAACAGTGCTTTTCAACCTTTTTAACTCGCACTAGAAAAGTCTTAAGGCAACAGCTGTGGCTCAGTAGTGCACAGTGATAAATATTGGGTTTGGGTGAGGCAAATGAGGCAATTGCCTCGCCCCCCTCGATTTTAGGAGCCCCCTTAAAAATACCAGATATAGTTTCATTTTGCTGCATATGTTTTTTAGAGATCACTTAGCAAAATATGAGATCAAATTGAAGTAAAGACCTTTTTTTAGAGATCAATATGATTTTGAAAGAAAAATAGCGAAATATGAGATCAAATCGAAGTGAAGACCTTTTTTTTAGATCACCAGGATTTTGGAAAAAATAAGAGAAATTCGAGATCAAAGCCCGAGAGTGTATTAAGTAGGCTTTTGTTTTCATAAAGTAAGTGTGCCGCAGGCAAATTCAGAATTTATTAGTGTGCCGTAATTAAAAAAACTTTGAAAAGCACTGTTCTATAGTACAGTCAATCAAAACTTTTGATTGTATTTTATCGCCAAATTCGCGTAATTGCTTTCGAAAACCTCAATTAACCCAATTTTTTTCGACTAAGTTTTTTCATTGTCTTATAGATCCAAAGCTATTTATTTCATAGATCCGAAGTTATTCATTTTTATTAGCGAGTAGTAAAGTCAATTATCGCCAAATTTACGTAATTGCTTTCGAAAACCTCAATTAACCCAATTTTTTTCCAACTAAGCTTTTTTCATTGATATTTATACTAATATAAGCTATTTATTTCATAGATTTATTTCGTAGATATATAAGCTATTTATTTCATAGATCCGAAGTTATTTATTTTTATTAGCGATTAACGTATTAGATGCTCTATGAGATCTTGGTTTGCTTTTTCTGCTACGCTTTTTCAGTGTTCATAGTAAAGTCAATTATCGCCAAATTTACGTAATTGCTTTCGAAAACCTCAGTCAACCCAATTTTTTTTTCCGACTAAGTTTTTTCATTGTCTTATAGATTCAAAGCTATTTATTTCATAGATCCGAAGTTATTCATTTTTATCAGTGATTAACGTATTAGATCCAGAAAAGGTTTCCGGACCTGGTGAGCTTTCTTTTCGGGAGGTTTTCTTTACTCACCACGCTCAGTTGAGCTAAATTTATAGTTAGCAATATAGGGCGGTTGTGCCTCCCAATGATTTGCATAACCGTTCCTGCACTGCACATTTTTTGTCATATTTTTGTCTTTTTAAATAATAATATTTAGTTTGAATTAGGTAACGCGGCCGTGCTTCTTACTCGTATTTTTCTCTTTCTCAACTCTCTCTACTTTCTGCATGTTTAATGTTCGTCGTTGTGTCGCGTTTCCTTTTCATGCTTTGCTTAATGTACATTGCATATACTTAAATATTGTTACTAAGCATGAATAAAATATCATCATCATCATCATCATCATCATCAGATGCTCTATGAGATCTTGGTTTGCTTTTTTCGCTACGCTTTTATCAGTGTTCTATAGTATAGTCAATCAAAACTTTAGATTCTAAGCTTTTTTCATAGTCTCATACATCCTAAGTTCTTTCATATTATTTTTTTCTCTTTCCAACTCAACTTTCCAACTAATGATAGATTGAAGAAAATAACGATAGATCAGAAACTAAAAATTTTCGAACAGCGGCTAAAATTTTCACAGCGAAAAAAAAATCAAAAACAGTCTAGTTATAGAGCACGACAACTAAATGAACAAATAAAACTAAAAAACGATTACTTGTGACAAAATGATACAATCGCGTCGAAACGCCGACAATTGTGCCTGCAGCTAATTGTTAGCACTACCGCTAATCCCGTGCAGCAAATTGTTGAAGCGTATCACCGCGTTAAGTTGCATTCTATGCACGCGATGCAAAGAGAAAGTCTATGAGATAGATTTCCCTGCCTTGGGCACACAATGCATGGATCTGTGGCACAGATCTCCCCGTCGTTAAAGAGCTAGAGAACACCTTAGGCTTTGGCCCGAGAAGGTTCAAAAAAATCTACATACGGCCCCCTGCTTTGTATTATCTGTACTCTTAACTACGGCACTTAAAAATCAATGCTCTTTGAATCAATACGGAAAAATGAATCTTTACACTTTTAAAAACAAGTTGCAGACAAAATAAATTAAGTGGGGTGGTGTACCAATTACGCAATAATACGTAACAAAGAAAAATATTACGTCATAATCAAAAGCTTTAAATTGCAATAAAAAACCAAAACTCTACTAAAGTTATAAAGTTAAGATTAGAATTATGAATAAAGTGTGACATTCAGTTCCCACTAGCGTAAAATTTCCCAAAGTCTACATTTCAAGGCAGATAGGCGCAACTTTGAACTCCGCACGACCTCCTTTGCAGAAATGCAACTAACAAGTGTACTAATAGCTGATTAATCTTTATACAATGAGCTCTTCAACCAATAGACCTACCTATTATTTGTAAATTGCCTTTTTCACAATTTTATTTTTTTATCACTATTTATTATCCTAACTCGCAGAAAAGTGTCCGAAGAGATTGCCCCGAGCTCCTTTTGGAAATGTCACAATGTTACTGTCCAGTTGATATTCTTAGCCGTAATTTTAATTTTATTATTGGAGAAAAGAGTGAAATTTAGAGCTGCTTCTCAAGAGCACAAAGCAGAGGAAGGCGCCGTAAAATGTTTTTTCCAAGTACACAACTGAACGGCGCGAGTAGGTTACGAACCGCAGCCGTGTCGAACGCATTCTAAAACAAAATCTTTATTGACACTGTATTGCATTTGGGTTGCTATTTAGAAAAAAAACTTTTAAAAGGTAATGCGATCAGGTTAATAAAATGTGGAATAGCCACTTTTTTGTTTAAAAAACGCGTATTTGTCGTATTTTAAGTCAAGAGTACTGACTTGTAGCGATTAGAATTTATATTTATATTTAGCTACATGTAAATTTCACAAACTTTTACAGATCTTCTTTATTATTAAAACCAACAGTACAAGAACTTTTCTACATGTTTTTTTACAACGCAAGACTCTCTCGTTTTCTTATTCAAATAGAAAAAAGGAATAAACGAACAAAAATATACACAAGCGTAAAAATGCGGCGATCGCTACACATCTCCCCCCCAAGTGGTATGGCTGCAATAAGGCAAATACCACTGAAAGAAGAAAAAAATAAAAATAAGCGATTGCAATAGAAAATACTACAAAATTCTACATGCACCGACAGAGGCAAAAAAAAAATCACACTATACAAGCAAACACGCAAAATGCAACACGTGATTAAAACGTCGAACCAAACAAGACATCAAAAAAATAAATAAAAACTAGTCCCGATAACGTATAAGTTTTGTAATCAGTCTGCCTCTGCGGGAGTAAACGCGATTAGCGGGGAGTTCGTCTAGGTCTCCCGCAAAAATGTTATCAATCTCACTAGAAGATGTGGGCGAAAAAGATAGAATCTCGGAAGTTTCCCCTCGACTGAGGAGCCAGTGGGAGATATAGGCTCAACAAAGGCCGGTTTTAAACGATCAATTGTTACGGTGTCATTGTGACCGTCTTTTTCGATGACAAAATATTTATCGTGTCGTTCAAGTACAAAATGAGGTCCCGAATAAGGTCGTTGCAACGGAGATTTTACACTGTCAATGCGAACAAATACTTGGGAACACCGGGAAAGAAGTGGGTCGACATAGGTTGGTTGTTTTTTAGGATGACGTGGTACAGTATAACGTAATGAGCTCATGAAAGAACAAAGTGTTTTAGCATACTGTGAAGTTGGTTGGACTGTGTTTTCCTCGGACAACTCTACAGGAGTCGAATTTTCAAAATATTCCCCGGGGAGTCGTATAGAAGTCCCTAAAGCCATTTCAACTGCAGCACACCCCATATCCTCTTTTATGGCCGATCGCAAGCCTAAGAGTACAAGACTCAAGTTTCGATACCAAAGACCGGGAGAAGATTGATATTTCAATGCAACTTTGAGACTGCGATTGAATCGCTCGTTTAATCCATTTGCAGCCGGATGGAAAGCTGTTGTGTGACATAATTTTGAACCCAAAAATTGGCACATTTCTGTCCAAAGGAGAGACGTGAATTGGGCCCCTCTATCTGTAGTGATTATTGTAGGAGATCCAAAACGGGCCACCCAATGTAAAAGAAAAGAATCTGCACAAGATTGCGCAGTAATATCCTTCATGGGTATGGCCTCCGGCCAACGCGTAAATCTGTCTACAACTGTCAGTAAATATTTGTAACCAGAAGAATCGGGAAGAGGACCGACGATATCGACGTGTACATGTGAAAATCTGGCATGGGGTTCTGAAATGCTGTAAGGGTGTAACTTGATGTCGGGTAATTTTCGTTTGTTGGCAAGAAATGCAGGTACGGCACTTTTCAGCAATATCCCGTCTCATATTCGGCCACACAAATCGCTCTCCGATGAGTTTTTAAGTAGCCTTAATGCCTGCGTGGGAAAGGTTGTGCATGCGCTCAAAAATTGTGGTTCGTAATGAATTTGGAATGATGGGGCGAAATTTTCCCGTATTAGTGTCTCCAAGTAACAAAAGGCCTGAATTAGGAATCGCACGTTCACATAGTTTTAATGAAGTCATCGATTGAGAGAGCTCGCGAATCGATGTATTGTCCCTCTGTGCTAAAACCAGCTCGGTATAATCTATGAAAGAAGACAAAAGAGCAGCAGTGATTTCAGGACGGCTCAAGCAATCGGCAACCACGTTATTTTTTCCTTCAATATGTCTAACATCAGTTGTGAATTCTGAGATAAATGATAGGTGTCGAGCTTGCCTGTTACTTAAAGGAGTTTTTTTTCTAGATATAGCACCAACTAATGGTTTGTGGTCCGTGTAAAGAGTAAACGGACGTCCCTCTAAGAAATATGTGAAATGATGTACTGCCAAATAAGCTGCCAGCAATTCTTTATCAAAAGTACTATACCGTTTTTGGGCATCAGAAAAGGCGGCTGAAAAGTACTCCAATGGTCTGTGCAAACCACTACTGTCAATCTGACTGAGTACAGCACCACAGAATTTATCGCTTGCGTCTACAAACAATGCTGTCGGACTGTCGTGCTGAGGATAATTTAGTAGTGTTGCATTACTCAGAGCTACTTTTATGTCCTCAAACGCAGTTGATGCCTCCTCGTTCCAAGAAAGATTTGCATTGCGAACTGCAGGAATCCCCTGGAGGAGGGAATTTAAAGGTGCCAAAATTTTTGCGCATTGAGGAATGAACTTTCTATAAAAATTGACCATGCCCAGAAATCGCCGTAAAGACTGGGCGTTCTGTGGGGTCGAAAAAGAATTTATGGCATCAACCTTACATGTAACAGGAGCGATACCTTTGTCCGAAACGATATGCCCTAAAAAGCGTAGCCGATTTTGGCCGAATAAGCACTTAGCTGCATTGATAATTAATTAATCCGTTGCGGTGTAGACGCCCAAATACTTGCCGAAGACGGGCTCGGTGTTCTTCAATGAAGGACGAAAATATTAATATGTCATCTATATAGACAAAGACAAATGACAAGTCTTGAAATAGAGAGTTCATAAAGCGTTGGAATGTCTGGCCAGCGTTAGTTAGGCCCATAGACATCTTTAAAAATTCTCAATTTCCGGCCGGGGTGCAAATTGCGGTTTTGGCAATATGTTCTGGGTAAATATGAATTTGGTGATATGATTTAAACAAATCGATACTGGAAAATATTGTGGAACCGGATATACTATCGGTAAAGTCATGAAGGAAAGGAATGGAATAAGAGTCCTTAACGGTTACTTAATTTAGACGCCGATAGTCTCCTACTACTCGCCAAGATCCGTTAGATTTTTTTACCATATAAACGGGAGATCCCCACGGGGAGGAACTGGGTCTAATTATTCCCAATTGCTCAAGCTGACTTAATTCCTTTCTTAAAACAGCAAGTTTTTCGGGAGAAAGACGGCTTGGCCGCTGTTTGATGGGTGGGCCGGTTGTTTCAATGTAGTGAACGATATCATGTTTTGGAAGAAGCCTTAAGTTCAAAAGAGAAAACACCTCGGGAAATTCAGCTTCCAGAAACTGATAATCTCCTAAGTTGTAAACTGGAGGTTCGACATTACACAAACTAGGCTTAAGTTCAGTATTAGATAAAAAAGAACAAGGATCACTACACTTCTGTGCATGAGGACCAAAATGTCGATGAAACCAGCAGAATGATTTAATATTTGCAGATTGCGGTATGTGTTCGGGAAATATCAGTCTTCCTCTTCTGGGATCAATCTTGATATCAAAGTGCGATAAAAAATATATTTTAATGATGGGTTTTAACGTCTCAGCAATGCAAAATTCCCAGTTTAAAGGCACCGGACTTCCCAGGTCAATAGTAATATTTTTGCAGCCAAACGTAGAAACAGAGCTTCCATTAACAGCAGACAAATAATCCTGCGGATGATCTCGAGAATTAGGGTCCACAGGAATTACAGAACAAGAACTGCCCATATCAATCAAAAACTTCAAATTAGTAATAGAACATTTTATATACAGTAGTTGCGATGTAAGAGTTGGGCATTCATTATTTCCTCCGGTAAAGTCGCCTTTCTTTACCGGAGCTATAAGTTTAAATGATTCTTTTGAGAATGAGACTATAAGCTCGTCCCTTCAAACGCTTCTGAAGTTTCGAGTGATTCTACTCGAAAAGACTTAGGGAGAATTTTAACACCAAATCTTCAAGCAATCAGAGTACTTCAATCAAATAGTGTATTTAATTTTATTACGTCAGAAAGCCAATTAAAGATTTAAAGAAGGGTTAAATTCGATTATTCCACTGTCTACATAAACATAATATAAATTACTACAATTTATAATTGCCACATTATGCCGCGCACGTTAATTTACTAATTAATAGTTATTTTACCTATTTTACATATTCTGGATTGCTTATCACGCATTACTTCGTCGCTCCTAGCCACGACCAAAGTTAGACACCGGTTTTAAATTATGGCCTTTATAGCGATTAGTCACATGAGGTCCCATGATTTTTGGTCATGTGTGCCTCGTGCGGTCTTGTGACCATCGCGCGATCCCGTGACAGTGACGTAGTCAAGATTTATAGGTCGAATCGTAAGTCGTCGTGGCAAATTCTAAAAACCAATTAAATTGCCAGTTCACGTAACAGAGACATTGCGACATTTGCATGCCAAGAGCAAGGGGATATGCATTTATGAGCTCGATTGCCATAACGGTTGTGATAAAAACATAATTTATTCTTAGAAATTGTTGATGTGGGTGCGGAACCTTTATTACGCTGGTCGGAGGTAAACTTTTCAAGCTTTCGATTTAATTCGTCTACGGCGTCCGACTTATTTCCCAACTGCTTATCAAAATACTCATTGACCTTATATTGCGGTTTATCATATGTGGGAGGATTGGCGGGACTTACAGATAAAATATAAGTGGCTTTTTGTGCTAGTAAATCAACGTCTGTTTCGCCAGAAGCCGACAGTAATTGACGAACCATTACGGGCATACCCTCAAAGAAAGCTTTTTTTATAAGCCTTTTGCAAGTAGGTTCATTGTGATCAAAACTTACCAAAGAACCCCGAAGCTTTGCTAAAAATTCGATTGGAGACATTTCACCTAATTGGATTTTATGTAGTTTGTCTAATTGAGCGTCTTCCGACAAGGTATAACGCGATATTAAAGCACGCTTCAAAATGTCGTAAGGATTAATAGATTGCGAACACTCTGTAATAACATCACTTAATGGCGCCAAATATTTCGGCGGTAAACGTTTAAGCACATGGTCGAACATTTCGCTTTGCTTACAAATACGCTGAGAAGTAAAAAAAACATCCACACATTTAAACCAAGCGATGGGTTCTTTTTCCCAGAACGCTGGTAGACTTAAAGACACATTTCTATTAAGTTGAGACAAGCTCTGTAACATAACTTGATAACTATCATTCATTATGACGTCACTATGGTTGCTATTAGTTCGTTGAAAACAAGATGGCGGAACTGCACTAGTGTTATGCAAGTCTTCACTAGTTTCATTTTGATTATTAGAAAACCAGAAATATTTTGCGTAAAAATAATAAAATGCAAGAAATATAATTGCTATATGCATAAATATTACATAAAGTGATATTAAGCTGAGCATTATTACAACATACGTAAAAGTCTTTTTCTTTTATGGTAGATTGTTGAGGACTTGAGTTCTTCAAACTTTAAATTCTTGAAATCCAAGATCCACACTCGGGGTCACCAATATTTTTATTTTTATTTATTTTTATTTCTATATTTATCCTCCTGACTCGCAGGAAAGCGACGAAGGCGCTATACATAGGGTAAGCAATTACCCCGACCTGCTTCCGGAGATACCAAGATATTGCTGTCCGCCAGTAATTTAGTAGAGATATTACTGTAATTTAGAACTGTTTGTCAAGACCACCAAGCAGGGAAAGTGCCATAAAGTGTCTTTCCCTAGAACACAATAGAATGGCGCGAGTGGGTTTTGAACCCAGACCATGTTGATCATCAGTCCGGTGCTTTTGTAGCGGTTTGAAGGTTTATATATACAGTAGCTACATGTAAATTTCACAAACTTTTACAGATCTTCTTTTTATTATTATTAAAACAACAATCTTTCTTTATTCTTCAAGCCAACAGTACAAGAACTTTTCTACATGTGCTTTTTACAACGCAAGACTCTCTCGTTTTCTTATTCAAATAGAAAAAAGTGAATAAACGAACAAAAATATACAATTATGTCAAACGTAAAAATGTGGCGATCGCTACACTTTAATCATTCGACCACGCTACCGACTTGAATATGTAGCGGTTTGAGGTTTATATATATATTTAGCTACATGTAAATTTCACAAACTTTTATAGATCTTCTTTATTATTAAAACCAACAGTACAAGAACTTTACATGTTTTTTACAACGCAAGACTCTCTCGTTTTCTTATTCAAATAGAAAAAAGGAATAAACGAACAAAAATATACACAAGCGTAAAAATGCGGCGATCGCTATAGACTAATTTAAAAGCCTGATTGCAGTATAGAGCGATGCCGGATCACCAATTTCAGCGGCAATTTTATCAACATTTATACGTTAAAATAAACAAGTTCTTTTGTGTCGTTTCTTTTTTTAAAACATAGGACAGGAATGTGGCTTTGTATTTTTGAAAAACTTTAAATGTTTTGCTGATTTAAAAATCCGGTAAAATGATCTTCGCTGGGTAGACACCCTTGAAATTTTCTTAAAAGATAGTTTTAGGGCTACCAACCGTCCCGGAATGTCCGGGACAGTCCCGGAATTGACGTCTGGCGTCCCATGTCCCGGGCTGGGTCACTTTTGTCCCGGAATTTACTGACAGCTCTTTGGATTGTTTTGGGGCAATTTTTTGGGGCTCTGTCCTACCTATTTTGGCAAAAATTGCGCAGGAAATCGAAGACAGATTTTATGTAAAAACTCCTTTTTTTCTTGTTTTTTCCGACATCGCTAGTTTTCAGAGAAAAATAATAAAATCCGAGATTGATTTCAAGTAAGGACCTTTTTTTTTTGTTTAGAGATCACTATGATTTTGGGGAAAAAATCGAGGTGTTTCATTTGTTTGGCCCAACAATATTTTTGATGACCCAAACTCGCCCTAGGTTTAAAAAGGTTCGACGCCCCTGTATTAAGGTGTCCCGGAATGGCGAAACAGAAAGTTGGTAACCCTAGATAGTTTGTCAATAAAAAATAGTTATCAACTGGCTTAACAAAGCCTGAATTCAACAGAAGACAGAATCAAGTTTCAGCAATTTTAAAACTCTGTCTGTCTGTTTGGTTTGTCTTGGATATTATATATATTGGATAAATTCTAATTACTTAGAAACTAAGCCATTTAAAATTGATTCTATTTGAATAAGATGTAAGGTGATTATTATTTTTTTTATTTATTTATTTAAGTCAGACTCACAGTTCATAACAGAAAAAAAAAAAAAAAACAGCAAAAACTACACACAAGAGATACACATACAAGTTATTCTATTTGATTAAGTAATTTGAATAAGGTTTGTATAAATTCTATTTGAATAAGATTTTATTTTGATTCTGTGCTTATGGCGAAAATTCTGATTAATTCGCTATTGTGGTACATGAATGACATATTGAGCTGTTTAACTGCTGAAACCATTATAAAAATTGTATCTGATTTCTACTCTCCTGAAGAAATTGTTGAGGCAAAAACAGTTCTTCACAATAACTATGAAGGTGCTGGTAGACTAAAGCTAAGACAAGGTGATCAAAAATCTCTCCATAATATTAAAGACATTCATATGGTGCTTTTGGAGATGCAGAATAACAAAAAATCTGCCCCAGTTCTAGTAACAGCTTCAAGTCGCTTTCCATCACTTGATTTAAAAAATATTGATGCTTGCCAACTGATTCAAGATATTAATAACCTACGACAAGAATTTCTGACTTTCAAACGTGAAAAAGAAATGCAAACTAATGCTGTTGTAGACCTCAAATCGACAGTACAAGAACTTTCATATTTATTAAAGAAAAAAGAATGTCAAACCCCAGAATTAATCAAAGTAGATTCACATCCTGAACCTATTCACTCTTACTCTGAAATATTGAGAAAACCAATGCCTCAAACATTAAACACAACTTACAAAAATAATAATAGCTCTGCTGGTAGTTTTACCAAAGTGGAAAAAAGACGTAGGTCTACTCGAATTGGCAGAATGAAACAGTCAGACCTAAAGGTTGTTGAAAAACCTGTTAATATTTTTGTTTCAAGATTTTATCCAGATGTTTTAGAGAGTGAAATAAAACAATTTGCTCAAACAAGATTTAAATCAGCAACAACAATCATTGTTGAAAAACTAAAAACTAAATTTGACTCTTATTTATCTTAAAATTTCTATTGCAGGAGTACCAGCTAAAGAATGTCTTGATCTTGAACAATGGCCAACAGGAATACTACTTAAAAAATTTTTCAACACTTCAAAATCCAAGAATATGGCATCTTTTTCCAAATTTATTGATAATTCCAATGGAGACAACAAATAGTATAGAGTTGAAAGTGGTTTCCTTCAATTGTAGAGGTCTTAGTAGTTCGCTAGAAGAAATTAAAACTTTATGTAAAACTTTTGACATAATTTTGTTACAAGAAACTTGGCTTGCCAAGCAAAATCTTGATTTTCTGAATTCTATCATGGACTCCTAAATAATAGAACCTGGACTGGAAACGGAATTGAAAATCGCAGAGCGCGTGTACAAAGGTAGGCCAGTTGTAAAAAGCTAAAAAATTAGTTCGATTTTTTAGAAACTATTCACTGTTAAGTTATTAAACTTAGAAGTATGGCTTGCAAAATATAATGAACAATAGATTTATGATAAATGTGAAAAGAATGCTGGAAAAAAATCAGTGTAGGTTTATTAGAAAAAGATTAATGACTAAGGAAAATATGTAAGAATCACAAATATTGCACACATTAATTTACAAATACTAGCAAAATTTATATTCTACTTCTGGTATTCAGGTAAAATTTTTTATCAGTTAATAATGTAGGCAACTTACGAATGAACAGCTATTTTCTATTTGTTGTGTATTTTTTCACAGAATCAAGCTTGATCATTGCATAGTTTAACAATGGCATTATAATTTATTCACTATTATTTTTGTGACATTAGTAAAAACAATAAAAGAAGTAATACATTTTTTTATTTTTTAATTTATATGCAACAACATTTATGTCTTATCTATCTGCTACTTCAATTGAATGTTACTACTGAATAAATTATTGAATTTAATACAATTAGTACATTTATTATTGAAGCACATAATTGCATTTTAAAGTTTAGTGTTTTTCTACTTTATTTTTTGATTATCTTATTTTAAAAGTGTATTTAAAGGTTATTATTTTTTGGTTATCTTATTTAAATTTAAGGAAAAGGCATTTTTTTAACCTTTTAATTACCTTTTTTTGCATAGAAAAATATTTATTTAAAAAATGGTTTATAAATGTGCTGCCATTGATTGCAAATCTGGATACTCTTCAGAAGAAAAAAAGTTAAATGTTACATATCATTCATTCCCTTTAAAAAATGAAGAACTTTTATGTAATTGGTTAAAAAACATAGCTAGGAAAAATTTTAAACCCTCAAAATACTCAAAGTTGTGCTCACTCCATTTTAAAGCAGATGATTTTATTAAAGTTTCTCATGATTCAAACCAAAGACGCAAAAGAAAAAGAGATAGTGAGCACTTATGTTATAGAAGACTAAAACCTGGTGCTGTTCCTTCAATTTTCAAAAATATTCCTTTGTATTATACAAATAAAGATATACCTTTAAGAAGCGGTAATGCTCTTTCAAAAACTAGGCATGATAATGAATCAGCAATACTGCAAAAACAGTGTGAAAATTTTTTGCAGTCTGACAATTTAAAAAATTTTGATGATTTGTTAGAAAAACTTTCATGCACAGTTTTGTCTCCACAGTTTGTTTTATATAAATCAGAAGCAGGAATTTCTTTAATATATTTGTCTATTGAACAACCATTCTCAATTTTGTTTTCCATAAACATTGATAAAGATCTGCATGTGCAAATCTATCATGAAAAAAAACTTATTCCTCCTTCTTGTTACCATCACATTTTGTCTTCTGAGAAAGTAACACTATTTTCTGAAGTAGAAAATTTAATAGCCTTTGCAAAAAATTTAGACCAAAACATCACAACATTAATGGAAACAATTAAAGCAAAATTATTAAATCTAATAGAAAAATACATTGATTTGTGCCAGGATGACTATAAAAAAAACCATTGAATTTTATATTGGAGCAATTGAAATTACTTTTTATTACTAAAAAACAACGTCGCTATTCAGTAGAAATGTTGGTCATGTCTTACATAATGCATGCAACCAGTTCTAAGGCATATGAAAGGCTATGTCAAGAGCAAATTATTATATTACCTTCAGTGAAAACGTTGAGAAAAATAACAATAAATCTAGACCAAAGAACTGGACTTGATGATTCTGATTATCTTAATATAAGATTTTCAAAGTTAAACTTTTTTGACAGACCTAACCCATCGTCTAACAGAAACAGTTTTAAAACCCAATAGTATAGAAAAAGTTAATGTTAAACTTGCTCTGGCTGTGTTTCATGAGTCAACTGTGATTGGATTAAAGGAATATGGATTTCATGAAACTGCTTCTGCTATTGATTTGTTTTTGAAGCTGTGGAATATTTTAAATGTTTCAACATCAGAAATTGGAAAGCATAAACGGGATATTTCTCGTGACCCAGTTCGATCCACTGCTGATTGGAAGTTGAAATTTTTGACGGACTTTGGCCATTATGTTAGTTTTTGGAAAAATTCAAATGTAAGTATGTTTTGCAAACTTTTTTTGTTTAAAAATATAAAACAGATTTCATACCTATATCTGATATGTTAATTTTCAAGAGTAGTGTCATAACGTAAGTTTTTAATTGAAACTAAATTATTAGATCAGCTGCTTGCAATTTATTGTATTCACATCCGACTGGCTGTTTGCAAAATCTTTGTATTACTTAATGATCTTTCTGTGATTTTCTTTGTTACAATGTTTTCATTGTTATGTTTATATGGGTATTTTCTTAATATCTTTTTTTTTTCTATTCAGCAACCTGGATTAACTGAACACACTTCCCGTGCTTTGCATCAAACATGTGAAGCAATAACGCAGATGTCAAAATACTTGTTGGAAAACTGTGGCTTCAATTATGTGCTGTTGGGAAAAATTCAATCAGATATGATTGAACGAAGATTCAGCCGAATTCGTCAACTCAGTGGAGCAAATTATTATATTTCTATGAGACAACTTCAAGAAAGTGACAGGAAAATCCGCTCAATGTCGTTGTTGAAATATTCGCAAATATCTATCGCTGAGATTGATATCATAGTCAAAACAAAATGCACTAGTAACAATAAATTAATGGCCACAGCAGAAGCCTTGCAAGCTGAGCTACTATTTAATATATTGCCGACAGAAAATGATGCAGCTGTTATATTTTATGTTACCGGATACTGTTGCAAATCACTGGTTAAATCAACAAGATGCGTTGAATGCAAAACAGCTACTGTTGCAACCATAGTTGAATATGTTCCTCCTTTAACAACAACTATGCATGAGTATGCAAACAAATTTTTTGATGGCATAAATCGTGGGGGTCTTTGGAAACCAACAACCGAGTTATATGAAATTGGTTGTCTTTGTTGGAAGGTTTTTGCTGAACTTTGCAATAGTGACTTGAAAAAGTGATTTTTAAGTGCCGAAAATCAGCAGGAAATTTTTAAAGAAATTGTAAACATATCTTATTTTAATGATGATGTTGCTTTTCGGTCGCTTCCAGTATTGTGTAGCAACGGGCACAATATTGTAGGAGTGTCAATACGTTTCTACAATTGCATGTGCAAAAATTTAATTCGCCAATTAACGGAAAAGGGGCGTAGAGGTACTAGTGCCAAAATTAGAAAACTTAATAGTAATTAAACTGTAAATACTCCCAGTTAAAATTATTGATTTTTGCAAATATTATTACTAGTTTTTTTTAGATAACGTCTAGCTATGCGTAAAAATAATAATTCGTTTGTTGTTGTCCGGATTTAAACATTTAGTAATGTTACTGTTTTTTATAAACCATTTAAACTCGTCAAGCTTCTAAAATTTGCCGAAATTCATTAATGTTTTGCTTTTTTTAAGTTTAGGTTTGTGTTACTTTGTATCACATCCTGAAGTATATTTTTGTTAAAGCTACTGTTACATAAACCACCTTAAAACGTTGCAAATGAACTGTAAATTGCAGTCCAGTTACTTATAAAATATTGTTACGTAGTTTTTTCATTCTTCTGTTTTGGTCTTTCATTTTGTAGTACTTGTGTACATATCAAACGTACTTTATGATTGATCTTAGTTACCTACAAGCTTTCTACAAGCTTCTCCCAAAACCAAGCTTGTCACAACGTTTATGCGTTCGATAATAGTTTTTACTTTACTCATGTATGCATTTTATTTTTTCATATATATTTTTATCTAATTGTTTATTACATATTTTTGTTATTCTATTTTAGAAGTTGATGTTATTCTACTGTTTGTTTTTCAATATAGCCTTTTAGTTTGATTGTAGCTTTTTAAATCATGCTTATACCAAATCAGAGAAATAGTCGCTAGACCAGTGTTTCCCAACCTTTTTTGTTGGCGGACTAATTCCAAACCTGCCAAAGTCTTTGCGGACTCAAAACGCAACAATGAAGGCCACTTTACACAGAGTATGGTTAGTTGACAACGTTACGTCCCTTAATCACAATTTGAGTGAAGAGGCCACGAAACAAACGCAATGAAACATTACAGAACTTAAACACAGTCAGTTTAATGCCACAAACAGAAGCTGCATTTACAACTTTCAATGGGAACCTTGTCCCTGGACTTTCGCCACTAGCTTGTCGAAATTAGGGTCTATACCCAGCAAACACACCACGTGAATTCCACGTTAGATTTAGGTGGAAATCGGGTGGCAAAGTAACGTGGTAAAAATAACGTGGCCACAATGTTGCCACAACGTAAATAAAAAATTATTTTGAGTTTTCTTTAAATCACTTTTAAATAATTAGAACAGAACTAAAAAACAATTTAAATGTTGAATTTTTTAAAAAATACCATTTTAAATCAATGTTATTTTTTAGTGGTATTTTGGTGGCAAAAGTAACGTGGCAAATTTCACGTAGCATCGACGTTGACGCCACGTCATACAACAAAATTTTTTTTTCAGTTTTAAATCAATCTGAAGGCAATTAGAAATGTTATAAAAGTAACTTAAAATATAAAGCTATTTTAAAATACAAATAAATTTATAATAGCTTTTAACAACAAATGCTTCATTTAAAGCTCTTTTGTTAATTAAGTAGCCTTAAAAAAGGCTGTTTTGAAAACCCGAACGTTTTCGTCTAGCTCTCTTCAGGAGGTTTCGCTAGAATGAATTGCAGAACTGAATGTAGTATTTCAAAAGTTATAAAGCTGATTCTGATTGGCTAAAAATTAAGGTTAATAATAGTTATCATAATAATTGAAAAATATTAATAAATAAAATCACGTTTCGTCAGCGTAAGAAATTTTTTTGGCAAAAAAAGGAACAAAATTATGCAAGCTTTGTGTTAAAATTTGGAACTAAAAAAGAAAATTTTTTAAATTATGCTAACAATTTATGTTTGTAAACAAACTCTTTCTGTCTACACAAATTAGGTTTTCGAAGAGTGATGAAAATTGATTCTAAGACTGATAAGTGGAAATCGGATCGTGCTTTAGAGAGAATAAAAAATTGATTGTCCTTATAGTGAGATGCACATTTTTGGTTATGTAACAAATGGTTTCCAATCGCTGAGTCACAGTGCGGTATTGAATTAGCTAGTTTACCTGGACGTTCTGGTTGTTTACGTTCTTTACTGGTTCTATTCCGAATAGACTTCGGCACATGCTGGCGGATTCTGTCCTGCAAACGTTGAGACGTTCGACCCACGTACCGACTATCACAGTGGCACACGTATTCGTATACGACGTTACTTTGTTGAAAAGTGGGAAGAACGTCTTTATGTATAGCAGGTAAAATTCGTCTGGTGGAAAAGACCACTCGTGGTTGGACCGCTCCAAAACAATTATTAATAGATAATTTTATTTTTCTTTCAAATTTCAGGGAATTTTCGCCAATCCAAGGTAGTTTTACATAGACAGGACATTTTTTGGGGCCTTCTTTAGTGTTTTGTTGGAAACGTAAAAGTTTTTTAGAAATTCTCGAATCAATAAGGAATTCTGGATAACCATTTTGTACAAGAATAGAGCGAATATTATCTAGTTCATGTTTTAATGTGGATTTAGAGCAGATTTTTAAGGCTCGATGTGTTAAAGTATCAATGAGATTTGTTTTACGTTGTTTTGGTCCAAAGGAATTCCAGTGAATATATTGACCTGTGAAAGTGGGCTTTCGATAGACTGAAGTGATGAATTTATTGTCAGATTTCGTAACAAGTACATCCAAAAAAGGCAGAGAATTATTGGTTTCAATTTCATTGGTAAATTTTAAGGAGGGGTGAAGCGAGTTAAGACAATTTAAAAATTTTTGGAATTCAGTTTCTTTGTGAAAAAGGGAAAAAGTGTCATCAACATACCGACAGTATACGGTAGGTTTTGAAATTTCATTGAAAAGTTTTGATTCATAATAGCCAACGAATATATTTGCTAGAGCGGGACCAAGGGGACTACCCATAGCAACTCCATCAATTTGCCTGTACATAATGTTGTTAAAGCTAAATTCAACAGAAGTGGTTGCAGTTTTCATCAGTTCAATAAAAACATGTTTAGGAATAACTGGAGCAGGGAGGTGACCGTCGTAAAGTGTTTTAGTACAAATTTCAATGGTTTCTGCTAAAGGTACGTTAGTAAATAAGCTACAAATATCAAATGACGTGATTTTATTTATTAATATTTTTCAATTATTATGATAACTATTATTAACCTTAATTTTTAGCCAATCAGAATCAGCTTTATAACTTTTGAAATACTACATTCAGTTCTGCAATTCATTCTAGCGAAACCTCCTGAAGAGAGCTAGACGAAAACGTTCGGGTTTTCAAAACAGCCTTTTTTAAGGCTACTTAATTAACAAAAGAGCTTTAAATGAACCATTTGTTGTTAAAAGCTATTTTAAAATTTTGTACCAACAAAAAACTTTTTAAATAAATTTATGTTTTAAAACAAACGTTGTCTTTTGGTGGAAATTTAGTGGCGAAATAACGTGGCCAATTCCACATGGCATCAACGTTGCCACAACGTGAATTCGAAAATAGTTCAATTTTTAATTAAAAATTAATGATTTGGCACTTGATATAGTTGTGAAAAAAACTTTAAACATCGAGTTTATCACTTTATTGGAGACATATATAGTTTTGAGTAAACGTTGTAATTGGGTGGTGTTTGGGTGACGAAGTAACGTGGCAATGTGACATGGCATCAACGTTACCACAACGTGAATTCGAAAATAGTTCAATTTTTAATTAAAAATCAATGGTTTGGCATTTGATATAGTTGTGCAACAAACTTTAAACATCGAGTTCGTCATTTTATTGGAGACATATATAGTTTTGAATAAACGTTGTAATCGGGTAGTGTTTGGGTAGCGAAGTAACGTGGCAATGTGACATGGCATCAACGTTGCCACAACGTGAATTCGAAAACAGTTCAATTTTTAATTAAAAATCAATGGTTTGGCATTTGATAATGTTGTAAAACGATCTTTAAACATCGAGTTTATCACTTTATTGGAGACATAAATAGTTTTGAGTAAACGTTGTAATCGGGTGGTGTTTAAGTGGCGAAGAAACGTGGCAATGTGACATGGCATCAACGTTGCCACAACGTAAATTCGAAAATAGTTCAATTTTTAATTAAAAATCAATGGTTTGGCATTTGATAATGCTGTGCAACAAACTTTAAACATCGAGTTCGTCACTTTATTGGAGACATATATAGTTTTTTGAGTAAACGTTGTAATTGGGTGGTGTTTGGGTGGCGAAGTAACGTGGCAATGTGACATGGCATTAACGTTGCCACAACGTGAATTCGAAAATAGTTCAATTTTTAATTAAAAATCAATGGTTTGGCATTTGATAATGCTGTGCAACAAATTTTAAACATCGAGTTTATCACTTTATTGGAGACATATATAGTTTTGAGTAAACGTTGTAATTGGGTGGTGTTTGGGTGGCAAAGTAACGTGGCAATGTGACATGGCATCAACGTTGCCACAACGTAAATTCGAAAATAGTTCAATTTTTAATTAAAAATCAATGGTTTGGCATTTGATAATGCTGTGCAACAAACTTTAAACATCGAGTTCGTCACTTTATTGGAGACATATATAGTTTTTTGAGTAAACGTTGTAATTGGGTGGTGTTTGGGTGGCGAAGTAACGTGGCAATGTGACATGGCATCAACGTTGCCACAACGTGAATTCGAAAATAGTTCAATTTTTAATTAAAAATCAATGGTTTGGCTTTTGATAATGTTATAAAACGATCTTTAAACATTGAGTTTATCACTTTATTGGAGACATAAATAGTTTTGAGTAAACGTTGTAATCGGGTGGTGTTTGGGTGGCAAAGTAACGTGGCAATGTGACATGGCATCAACGTTGCCACAACGTGAATTCGAAAACAGTTCAATTTTTAATTAAAAATCAATGGTTTGGCATTTGATAATGCTGTGCAACAAACTTTAAACATCGAGTTTATCACTTTATTGGAGACATATATAGTTTTGAGTAAACGTTGTAATCGGGTGGTGTTTGGGTGGCAAAGTAACGTGGCAATGTGACATGGCATCAACGTTGCCACAACGTGAATTCGAAAACAGTTCAATTTTTAATTAAAAATCAATGGTTTGGCATTTGATAATGCTGTGCAACAAACTTTAAACATCGAGTTTATCACTTTATTGGAGACGTAAATAGTTTTGAGTAAACGTTGTAATCGGGTGGTGTTTGGGTGGCAAAGTAACGTGGCAATGTGACATGGCATCAACGTTACCACAACGTGAATATAAAATGTTTTTAATTATGAATTATCGTTTTTTCATTATTACTTCAAGGTCGTTTGCGTTTTTAGTTAAAATAATTTTACAATTAGTAACTGTGTATATTATCCTGTACGCGATATAAGCTTTTGTTACAAACTAATTGTTTTGGAAGTGCTTCATATTAAACGTAGAGAATTTAAAAGGTTTCTTTGTCGACAGTTATTTAGAACACATTCTTTTCGTTTCACAAAGTGTACAGTAGATGGCACTTTTGCGCAGAAAATATTATTGAAATTTATTGACCGTGCAATAATGTTGAGCCAGGCTCTTTGTAGTGAACAAAAGAAATGATATTATACTTTTTTTCTTTACCGGCTTTCACATTTAGCTGAGTATGTATATATGTCCAAAAAACGAGAGATTACCACCCGTTGTGGTAAATCTCTCCTTTATTTTTTACAGTGTGCTGATAATTCCATTTGAGCAAAGCAAGCGGGGCTGACCTCAAAATATTTTCGCACGACATACGCTTCGGCTGTCTTGAACACTGAGTTGCTCTGCAAGAAACGCCGACTCATTGTGGAAATTGCCATCCAAAAACAGCAACGTGTTTTAGAAATGTACCAGCTGACACTGGTTTTTATATCAAGCATTTCAAACCATCTTATTTTCAATGAATATAAAAACTATTGCATGCGTATGGTAATATACATCAAACAATTAAATCGCTCGCAAAGAATGGAGAAAAGTACAAGAGAAAAACTAGATTTACGCGATATATGCTAGCGCTTGTGCTTGGCACCCTATGTACAGGACGGCTCATAATGTTAAAACTAAAATGCAAAAATTTAAAAAAATATTCTTAATGTCTTGTTTCGACGTGAATAGCATCAATTTATACAAATGTAACAAAAACTTTGCAATCTTTGGCATGAATGAGTTAAAATGCGCTGTGTTTCGAAATTAAAAGTGAGCTAATACAAAACGAAGAAGTGAGACTGTTTCCTCCCCAAACGCGTAGTGAATGCATTGATAGGCTTCTAGTTACGGTCATCTTGTGGGGGAAAATGTAGCTTACTTTTCGAACGGGCCCTCCTGCCTAAAGCCCGACGCGGACCTTTTTATTCTGCGCGACGCCCGATGCAGTATGAATGTTGTCGTTCGAACTATTCATTTTGCTACATTTGTTTAGATTGCTTTTGATCTGTTTCTTATCTTTGACCTTACAGCCATGGGTAGCCCTAAAAGGAGTTAATAACTCCAAACGGCATTGCTCGTAAAATCATGGAAAACTCAAACCCCTCCACCACCCTAAGGTAGCAATCTATTGGAGAGGTAGTTTTTTTGAAATTTATCTGCCTTGATATTTCGCGTTCTGAGACCTTCATCGTACAAAGACCGGTAAATTGAATGCATTTTTCAACTTTGCCAATGTTCGAGGTTTAAAATTTTGTATTTTTTAAGCTAAACGTTTAAAATATTAAACGAAAGCAAAAATTATAAATTGATATGTGAGAAGATTTATTTTCAAAACCTAAATATGCATTTTGACGCAAGCATACGTAGTATTATGTGATTAAGAAGCTTTTCTCTAAAATGTGCGTTTTTCCGAAGGCGGTCTTACACTTTTGTCCTCAACTGTAAATCGCTTACGAAGAATGGAGAAAAGTATAAGAAAAAAACTAGATTTACGCGATATATGCTAGCGCTTGTGCTTGGCACCCTATGTACAGGACGGCTCATAATGTTAAAACTAAAATGCAAAAATTTAAAAAAATATTCTTAATGTCTTGTTTCGACGTGAATAGCATCAATTTATACTGTACAAATGTAACAAAAACTTTGCAATCTTTGGCATGAATAAGTTAAAAATGCGCTGTGTTTCGAAATTAAAAGTGAGCTAATTCAAAACGAAGAAGTGAGACTGTTTTAGATTACGAACGCTTTGTTTTAGTGTGTACGGTTCTGCAACCAGAAAAATTAATCCACTTATCACGACGTTGTCGGTTTATTGTCTTTTGAAGAACTGGATTAACACTTTTAAAAGCCATTTGTTTAATTCCTCGATACAAAAAATAATGTAAGCCGCGAGCAAACTTTTATGGTGGAACGCAGTTTATGTGGCTTTTTTCAAAACCTTTGACAGATTGAAATGATCGGAAGTGCAAGTTACTGTTTTTAAACAGATATTACGAAAAAAACTTTTTAGTGAAAATTTATATTAACATTATCTTTTTAGTGAAAGGATATGCGAACCATACGAAATCAAAGAATAAAAATTAACACAGAAAGAGCAATTTTATTCTAACCCACTTAAAAAGTACATCTTTTTTCACGCAACCAATGGCATACTTTATAAGCAAAAAACACAAAGCTACATTCGAAATCAGTGTTGTATTAACAATGCCCAAATCCAGAACTCGAGAGTTGGGGGGGCTTTTGGAGCCAACTGAAATTGTCACAATAAAGTCAAAACTTTGAACGAAGTCAAATTTTCTCAAACTTTTACATAGAACAACTCAATTCTTTGTTATTTTTTGAAATTTTTCGAGCAGAAATAAATACTTTAAATTTTTGTTTCTACAGTATGTATTAGGTATGCTGAAACTTTTAAAGGTGTGACCCCTTAGCACCTCTCTTTAAGCATTTTTATTAATTCTCTATGCTGGTATTGAATCAGCTTGGTAGGTTTTACATGTTTTACAATATTTCACCAATTTTGCGGCCCTTGTGGAGACTTTAAGCCCTTCCCCCAGTGTGTGAAATTTTCAGTTTAAAGATCCTTGATCTACTGTATATCTACTGTACTTGACTGATCTACTGTTCAATTTAAGATTTGGTGAGATTAAAGTATTTTTATCTCTATATCTATCCTTTCTACTTACAAGAAAACGTCGAAGGCGTTATACTTAGACCTGGCTTCGGAGATTCCAAGATATTGTAGCCCAGTTGAAATTGGATTTTTAGTGTTTATATAGAGATATTACAAATTAAAACTTGTTTTGATACTGTCAAGCAAAAGCAAGTGTCGTATAGTGTTTTTCCCCAGGACAAAACAGAATGATGTGATCACTCCAGGAAAACTTGCTTCTTAATAAAAAGGTTGATTTTTTTGCAATTATTGGCCCTGGTTGTACCTCTCAGCAAGGAGCAAATTTTTAAAAAAGCGATTAAATGTAGTCAAAAAACACTTTTTTGGTGGAAAAAGCACTCTCAACAAACGCTAGCTTTGACATATTGGAAAGTGTTTATTAAATACTTAGTAAAAAGCAAAAAAGTTTTTACTTGTAAAATTAAGCTGCGCTGTTTTTTTACTTGACCTGCAAAAAGTTTTGTCTTTGGCTCATTTAATTTTTGTCGTTTTATATAATATCGACATTTTTATTATATAGTATTACAATTACAGACTAAACCAGAGTTAATATAGGGTATTTAAACTCTTTAACTTCGTTTGATTCCTGTTATACCCACAAAATAAAAGGTTTTTTTTGAAAAGAAAATGTAACAACGATGTAAAAGAAAAGAAAGAAAATCTCAGAAAGTTGTTATGAAAAAATATCGCTTTAATTACATCAAATATCGTTTTTGTGAAATTTCGTGCTACTTTGGCATTTGCAATAAAACCGTTATTGATTATTTCCTCCACTGCATACTGTTTATCTTGTCGACGTTTGCATTCAAGAGTCATCTGCCAGGCAGCCGCAAAAACGCGGGCGTTTCTCCTAATGATTCATGGGCAAACAAAAGTGAAAATCTCACATCATAAAACCTCGGTTAACTCCTCGACTCGAAAAATTGTCGCAGCATGTAATTTCTATACTGCAAAAATGTACGAAATTCAAACTGGAAATTTTACTTAAGTGGATATTTCTACATGCTAAGTCGGTATAGAATCGCCCTGTTTTACGTAATGATGAAAAAGGGCTGTTACAGCTTAAAATCTCTTTCTCGAAATTATCTTGGAGAGGACTTGTAGTGATCAATATCTTTTATTTATTTTATTTTTATTTATTTTATCTCTATATTTATCCTCCTGACTCGCAGGAAAGCGACGGAGGCGCTATACATAAGGTAAGCAATTACCCCGACCTGCTTCCGGAGATGCCAAGATATTGCTGTCCGCTAGTAATTTAGTAGAGATATGACTGCAATTTAGAACTGCTTGTCAAGACCACCAAGCAGGGGAAAGTGCCGTAAAGTGTCTTTCCCAAGGACACAACAGAATGGCACAAGTGGGTTTTGAACCGAGACCATGCTGATCATCAGTCCGGTGCTTTAACCACTCGGCCACGCTGCCGACAAGGTGATTAATCTAATCTTCCACAGTGTAGAACAAAAAAACACACTTTTTAATTAAATATATTGGAGTTAAAATGTGTTATTTTAAATGGAATAATTTCTAGCTGAGATGAAGAATTTTTTTTTTTTTAGAGATCACTATGATTTTGGGACGAAAATTGAAAAATTAGCGACAAATTTTAGGTGAAATTCTTTTTATTATTAACTAATATAATGGGTGTGCCGTGAAAATTTAAATAGCTGAATAGTGTGTCGCCATATAAAAAAGGTTGGAAACCACTGACATAGAGTAATATTGTTTTCTCAGTGTTTTTTGTAAAGTAATGCAATGCCTAGTTTCATTTCAATAATTAAAAAACTCTTTTTGCGGCGGTGAAATAAGATGTGCATGTAAACAGTGATATATGAAAGATAAAGTTTTGTTGGTTTTATAATATGTGTAAGTCCATATTTTAACACTGCCATAATATTAAAACATAGCCAATTTCAAATTCTTTTATGTAAAAAAAAAATCATTTTTATTTTTTTATCCTTTTTAAAAAAAGCAGCAATAACTATTAGTAACCATAAAAACATGTGGACAAAACATGTGAGCAAGTTAATGAAACTGTTCTAAAATATTTTTTATAATTCGGTCGTTCAAACAATGAAACAAGCTTCCTTAGCTTCATTGTTTGTAATTGTCCTGCGCGCTGGCGTCTCTCTTTACGTTCATTTTTTAATTAAGTTTACGACTGTTACAACAGCGAATCCGTTACAATCGCATTTCACTCTAGTTAAATGAGTGTCTAAACGTAAAAATTGAAGTGACCTTGCTAAATTGCAATTTTGCATGCTTTATCAAACGAATTTTAAAAAACTTTTTTTCTGTAACAAAAATTGAATAAATGATCTTTATTCTGCTTAAATTTCATAAAGATAACTTAAGTAATTTTGGAGTTATAAATCTAACTTTGGTGGGCTTCTGAAGAATAGCTTGAGAATAGCTGAAGATATTCTGAAGAATACCGTTGAGGAGTCAATAGCTCGAAAAAGGTTGGGAATAGGGTTAAGACAAAATTATTTGACTACTCATGCAATAAGCTATATTTATGATAAACATAAAAAATGCCGACCGTTTTTTTTACTATTGCTGCATTTTTGGACGAAAGCTTTTGATGCCGTAGAGCAGTGGGAAATACAAAACAAAAAGGGGCAGCAATCAGAGACGCCGAAATTTAGGCGGGCAGGACAAAATTTTAAAAAGGGCACATTTTTGATCAAAAAGGCACTCTCTTAACAAATGCAAATTTTAAGCGTAAATTTAATGGAAAAAAATTATTAAAAGACTTAGTGATGACCAAAAATTAAATAAATAAAGGTCTTCAATTTTGGCTGCTCTGTTTCATATACTTAACTCGTAAATATTTTTGGTTTACCCAAAAAGTTTAATCTTTTTAGTTTTAAAGGTCTTCATTTTGCACTAAAAAGATTTTTATCTTCAAGTTTAAACTCAAATAAAAACCTTTTTCTTTGGTTTGTATTAATTTTGTAGAAAAAATTTTTTCTCCAGTTCGCTAAACTCAAAGTTTGTTGAGAGTGCGTTTCTAACAAAAAAATACCTTTGGCGACATTCTGTTTTAAGGAGCATAAAAAATTTTGAGGGGTATGAAAATTATTTTAACCTGACAGATTAATGAATTATAAAGTATGTGCAATTTGTGTTCTGTTTTGCTATTTATTAGTAAACTGTGATGTTTTATTTCTGAATTTATAGCTGAACAAACAACTGTTTATACTGACCAGTGGGCCGCCTATGTTAGTTTCTTTTCTTCTGGTTTCAATTACTCTCACGAAACTGTTAATCATAGTGAGAACCTTGTGAATGCTCAAAATCCACAAATACATACACAAACGATTGATCATTTATGGTCCCATCTTAAAAGGTGCTTGAGAAGTAAAAACTTAACCAACAGGGATTATTTGGAACATAATGTGGCTGAATTTGTATTTAGAAGAAATAACAAGGATTTAAACAGTATTGATTTGGCCATTAAAATAGTTGAATTAATAAATGAATTGTAAATTATTATATATTATTATGTTTCTTTTAATAGGTCAGGTTTTCAATTTCATAAATTTCTTAAAAATTTTCATGCCCCTCAAAATTTCATATGCCTTTGAAAATTTTTCATTCCCCTTAAAACAGAATAGCACCGTATCTTTTTTTTCTAAATTTTGTGTTCCTCGCTGAATTACTGTTATATGTTAGGTGGCACTTTTCCTAAAAAATTTGATAACCAACGACCTTCTAAAGAATACAGCCGGACATGTTACATTGAAGGGAAAAAAATTTGGTGATGCATTTTCGTATTACATTGCTTTACGTTTCGATCATTGTTTTGCAATATTAGACAAGATAAATAAAGAGTAAGGTTGCTATTGTAAGAATTTTTGTATTTGACTCTTATTTGGGACAGTTTAAATAAAGATATAAGCGTTAACTTTATCGCCTGCTTGGGCTCGTCGGGGGGCGGTTAGAAATCTGAAAAAACAAAACCATTGAATAAAAGTATAGTTTAAACAAAGCGCTTGAATACCGACGAAAAACGTAAAACAACAAGAAGAAAAAAACTACTGTTGTAATATTGATCAATGGATGAATTTTATTGCCAAAGAAAAAGTTTTTTATGTAGTTTACTCTATTGTTTGAAAATAACGGGTAAATTAAAAAAAAAAATTATTAAAAAATGCGTTAAAAGTTTGATTAAATATAGAGTGTACTGGAAAATACGGTAAAAAGATGCTTAATAAATGCGTTTAAAAATAACAATTATCAGGGTACGAATTAAAATTAAAACAAAGAAATTTTTTTACAGGGTATAATTTAAGATTATTGTTAGTTTAATAGGTATGTAGTGTAGAGGTGGGTTATTTTATTTTCTGATCAAGAAAATGGGTAAAGTCGTTGATGTAAAAATAAGCTAAACCGAATGTGTAAATTAATAAATATATTTATTAACTGCCAGCGCGATTAAAATTCCGTAATTTAAATTTACTTCGATGTCGACATTTTGAGACCAACTCTGAGCGTTTATTCAGTAATTTTTTGAGGTCAGCACGAAATAACTTAATTTTATGTAGTTTTTGTTAAAAATTTTGTGTTATTTGTTGCTGGGTGAAAAATGCTATTTGAGGAGGGTACAAAATTCTTTTCGAATGTTTGTGGTGTCTTATTCATTGAAAGGGAGTTGAACCAAGTAATCTTTTTTGATCTGTTTCTTGCAGATCAGCAAAAAGTTGCCCCTTAAAGGAAAATGCTGCAGAAACTACATAGTATACAAAGCCTCCTTAAAAACTGGTGAAACGGACAAATTTTTATGGAAGTTGTGAAACAACTTTTAAACTTAGATATAATAACCATAACCAATCCTTTAAAGACAATAGAAAAATTAATTCTACGAAACTATCAAAAGCCGTTTGAAAATAAAACAATTAGGGCAATCGCTACAAATAATTTGAAACATCGTACACAACGCGGCTCCATATCAGTGTGGTTCAAAAACATGCAACTTATACTCATCGAAAAAATTACAAATATTTTGTGCTGACCCCAAAAAATTACTAAATAAACGCTTAGAGTTGGTCTCATAATGTCGACATCGAAGTAACTTTAAATTACGAAGTCTAAATCACGCTGGAAGTTAATAAATATATTTACTAATTTATACACTCGGTTTAGCTTATTTTTACATGAACGACTTTACCCACTTTCTTGATCAGCAAATAAAATAACTACCTTGTTCAATTACTCGATTGTATAAAAAATAAAACTTCCTAAATTAAAAGACATTTTTAAATTTGAGCTTGCCAGATACGAGTATATGTATCAATATATGTATATGTATCATCTCGACCATAGCTTTTTACCGTCACCTTTAATAAATTCTTATATCAAAATTAAATCAATTCCTATTTTTAATACCAGAGAAGAAAAAAATTTCACGTACTACAAAACTATGCATCAATAAATCAATCGGAAAAAGTCTACTTGTACACAGAGAAACAGTTTATGAATTGAAATAAATAACTTTATAAAAAAGTTAAACTGGTATTGTTTTAAAAAACAAAATAAATAGAATTTAATTGAGACTGTAATGATTTGTAATTTTCTACTTTTGTTTACTGAAGTTACAAATTAAAAGAATGACCTTACTGGGGTCATTTTTTTAACTGAACTATGTAGGTTTTTTCATTTGTTCAAACTAGAGGATGAAGTTAAACTCCAGGTTTATTTTTTAAAGTTGATCCAAAAATTTATATTCAAATTAGAGGTTTTCATAGTTTTTTTTTATTAGTTTAAATTAGAGATAATATTTTTACTTGATCATTTTATGGCCATTTTTTTAAGTTGACCAACTGTTGGCTGCTTATTTTACTATTTTTTAAGGAAACTTGAAATAATTTTATAAAAAAACAGAAATAGTACGAGCTTGAAACAATTCAGAAGAAAATCGGGCTAATAATTATTATTTATTAATGTAAAAACTACTGACCATGATTAAAAATTTTAGTAATTTTTTATTAGACATACACTTATTTTTTGTTGTTTTTTATAGCTTAAATTTTAATACTTTTTTGGTACAAGGAACATTTTATATTTTCATTTTGGCAGGACTTTTCTGATAGTTTTTTTTTTGTTTTACTTTTTGTTGTTACGGTCACGAAGTTTGTGGTTTAATTTCTCCATAAATGTTTATACAGCATTCTTTTCATAGAATTTTCATTTCCCCTTTATAATCTATATTTATTTTTTTCTCAATCAATCACATAGTTAAGCACTTACAAAAGTATAAAAGTATATTTTTCTATTTTTGTAAAATTTTATCTTTTGATTTTTGTTTTTTATGCGCTTATTACTTTGTTGTAAAGTTTATGGACTGATACTACGGAAAATTGACGTTGTGCGGCTTATAAAGGTAAGGTTTAGCCTCTGTCTTCTTATTCGCAATTATTGTGCAAATGTTGATTCACTGAAGTAGAAATTTAACAGCAAATGAAAAAAGTATGATCAAATAAATCAATAAAACTTAATTATACCCATACCCGTACCAGCCCAAAAAATTTTGGGGGGGCAATGAAGTTTTGCCCGAATTTTGTGACGTTTGCCCAAATCATGATTTTAGAGTACATTTCGGATATGACAAAAAAATTGTCTGAGTTTCTCAGACAAAAACCAATTTTGTCCTAAAATCATGGTGATCTCTAAAAAAAAAAAGGTCTTCACTTAAATTCAGTCTCCTAATTTTCGATTTTCGTCCCAAAACCAAGGTGTTCTCTAAAAAAAAAAAAAAAAAAAAGGTCTTCACCTAAATTTCATCATCACCTCTCTGAATTTCCTGACTTTGCCCAATTTTTTCATATCGCTGCCCGAAAAACTATGGTTTTGCCCAAATATTTTCTTCTCACTGCCCGAAAAATCTTAATTTTGCCCAAATCTTCGAAACTTGGGGGGGCAATTGCCCCCCCTGCACCCCCGGCAGGTACGGCTATGATTATACCACTAAACCAAGTGAACAAAATATTTGTCCATAGTTAATCTAGTAATAAAAAATAACAGTTACACAATTACCTAGCCTGTTTTTGGAGAAACCAGAATATCTCCTCATGGTATTATTTTTAATTTGATTACCAACCAGAAAAAGTGACTGAAACTGGTTTTCCCAAAGTCGCAATAAAACCGGAAACGCAAAAAACGTGTCGTTGGTTTCAAAAGTTTTGAAAATTTTAAAAATTGATAAATTTTTAAAATTAGAATTTAGAATTTTGCAACTATGTTAATGCAATGTAAAATTATTCCTACTGGTAGCTTAGATGTATGAGCTTTGAACTATTTGTTTAAAGTTTTATCTTTCTGCAAAGAGTTGTTTGTGCTTTGAAAAAACCAAACACCAATTTACATTTTTCAAAAATCAGTCTCATAATGGCAATACTATAGTATTAACTCTAGAAAGCCATAGACTTCTATTAATAAATATTATCTGGACTGGAAACGAGAGTGCAATAGAGCGAATCGAAAACCAAAATATGGCTGAAAGAAATTTGTGTAAAAGCGAGTGAATGACAATGTGGGTTGCTGAGTGTCAGTTAACTGTTAGCAGCTGTAAGAGAGCAAATGAGTAATGCTTACCGGTATGTATAAAAATAGTTAGAGTTTTCAGATGAAAAGAGAAAAAATTTCATATACCGTAGATACCCGACTATAAGTCGACCTCGAGTATAAGTCGAGGTAGAAAATTTACTAGATTTTGAAGAAAACTTGTTTTTTTTATTTTTCTTTATTGATCCGTCTATAAGTCGAATTCATTTTATCTGTCAAATTTTTCTGAAAAAAACCTCGACTTATAGTCGAGTATCTACGGTATGTAAATCAATAAAAAATGAAATCTAATTGCTGAATCGTAAAAATATAAGTCCGCCTAATCTAAATCTGAGTTATTCTTTCATCTCCTGGTGAACAAATACATATGCAAACTTTTTTCTATCAATATAAATTGAAATAAAAACTTTATGTGAAGTCAGTTACATTGGTAACCGAAATGGTAGCTTGAAAAAAATTGCAAATTAAGAACAACGTTTTTTTTTTTGTAATTAAAATGATGTACTGTTAGCTTTTGGAGCTGTAAATTGAATATAAAAAAAGAAGAAACTATTGGTGACAAATAATAGTGATTGAGCTGTTCCCACTAAATATATAACCATACCAAAAATTGTGTTTGTTGCCTAATTCAAAATAATATGTTTCGTAACATGCAATCATTTCACTTGCTGAAATTTGTATTTAAAATTTTAGAATTGGAAGTCAAATTTAGCTGGTTAATGTGGATTATTTCAAGTTATGGTAGTATTTATAAGTTATAATTTTTGTGTGGCCGCGACCAACGAATAGTATTTAAAAAAATAATTAATATAGCCTTCTATGAAAACTCGTTTCTTAATTTTAAACGTGCTTCTGCTCATTATCATAAAGGCCATAATGTTATAGAAGGATTTTCTTGTTTTTAACTGCACATGCTAAAATCTTGTGCGTACTCTTAGCGAACAAAACAAAAAGCGAAGCTTACAAAAAATCCCAAAAGTTACTGGTAGCAAATGATAAAATTCCGTGAATTAATGTGTTAGCTTATTGATTCTTATGAATACGTTTTGTTTAAAAAGTTCTTTTGTCTATTTTTGGCGAATATGAGTTATATGTTGAATCATTTGTAATAAAATGTAGTTCTTAAGCTATATCACATTTTAAATCCTCTAGTGAAGTCTTACAAGCTCACCACATTTTGGTCACTTCGCGAATTTCGTTTCCAGTCCAGATACTAAAGTATTTAGAAGTCCATGAGAAAGCCTTCTACAATTACAGTTCGACTTCTAAATAGTAAAGTAGGGATTTTCTTTTTTTTAATTATTTATGGCAGTTGCATTATAGTCAATTTTGTCATTGTCGTTTGGAAATGCACTAATCGTCAATTTCACATTCCATTTCATTTTAAACAAACTTTAGTGTGTGCTCATAATCCACATTCTACAATTTAAAAAGTATATTGGGTTCTGGCGTGGAAAGTAAAAACCGTACTGACTATAGTAGCGTGACAAACACCAAATTAACGAAAAAGTTTGGACAAATTAACACTTTAATCGATAAAACATTTGGCACTGCCAGCTGTTGTCAAATATTTTCAATGATGAAAGTTGAGGTTAATGAGGCGAGTTTCTTGTTGGTTGTGATGATATTAGTCTTGCGGTTCACTGTTCATAGCTCGTGACAAAGTAATTAAGCATATCATCAAAACTGATAAAAATATTGTTTTCAGTCAATCAACAAACAAATTTACAATTTATTGAAGGTGCTGAATTCAGAAACAATAAAAAATTTCAATACGAGGAAACATTTATTCAATTTTTTTTATTCAATGCATGAGAATCAGTCGAGTATTTGCTAAAATATTTGTATTAAATTCTTTTAAAATTGTTACTACCAGGGGCACCCGAATTTTTTAGGCGGCAAGGGCAAAAGTTAGATTGTAGCGTACAACTGCAGACATTAATTTATGTTGCAGTTAATAATTACTGGAAATTTATTGTTGCCATTATGTCGCTGCTAATGCTAATTAATTTTTCACTTTCTTGTTTGATTGATTTACTACTTTCTTTTTTTTTTAAGCAAAGTTTTAGCGAGTAATTTAACTGAATCATTAGAAACGTACGTATATTATTGATTGTCTTTTGTATCTATTTATGGAAGATTACGTAATTATCTATTTAGGTTATACTTGTTAAAAATGGTGAAAAATTTTGTTGTAGTGAGCTATATTAGTCAAAACTTTGTTGAGATTTGCCATGTTTTTGGATAAACAAAGTTCGGTAAGTTTTTTTCTTTGTTTGATGTTATACGTTATAGGCTGCTTAGTTCACCACTGTACAGTACAGTATATTGTTTTGCCCAATCATAATCTCGAAACGGGTTTTACACTGAAAAAGACTTGTTTCCATTACAACAGTAAAATGCAATATTCTCTGTTTCTTTCATTAATTTTTTTGCTTCGCTTAGCCCTTAAGCGCGGAAAGAAGTAAAAAATATATAAAAAACAACAAAGAATGCTGTATTTCACGCTCGTAGTGGAAGTGGCCCTAAACGTCCCAATGTTTGTTATGGCACAAAACGAATTTAATAAACTCTACTTTTTACTGAAAAATGTAACGTAGCAATGACATTTTTTGCTGAACTACAGACGTGGAAATCTTTCTTTCGTGTAGTTTGTTTAGAAAATTATTTTAATTACCTCCATTATTAGGATCGCATTATTTTGACAGTGTAAATACATTATATGAAATAACACGCATCGATTAGTAGCAATGTGGAAGAGGAAGCGGAAGCGGTACAAATAAATCACTTTTGCTTTTCATCAAACAAGCCTAACACAAGAGTAAAAAAAAAACTTTTTTTAATAATTTGGTGCCTTAGAATTTATCGGTCTGTAACCTAAAACAAACCAATAAAACTTATTCAAAAAATAACTTATACTTGCTAAGTTAAACCTTGACTGAACAAGAAGGTAAATCGAATATGACAAAATCATTTTTAAAAGATTTTTCAATTAGCTGCAAGAGCATATTTTTAAAGCCAAGATTAGATTTAGCTTTAAATTTAAAAGAAACCGTTATATTAATAAATAAGTTGGTATTTCAGGAAAAAAGCAAAGCCGCCGAATGCTATTATCCTCATTTCAAGGTTTCCGGAAAAGTCATGAACAAGGCACTTCCCGATAAAGAATGGTGGGCAAAACACAAAGCGCAAACCTTTTGTTAATCCGGTAAGAAAATCTTTACAAATGGGCCGACTTGTACAGATGTACAAGATCGCTGAAAATGAAAGGACGATTGCTTAACTGCCCAGCTATATATTTTGAAAATGCAGAGTTCAGGGAAATAAGATAATGCCTTTTGAAATTGGCAAGACAAAAGCATTATGTTACTTTTGTCTCAACAATTGTATAATCTCGACTTCTAACGAAGTTTGTGATGTTTCAGTTTTGACCAGATTATCAAATTTTTTTCGAAAAGAGCTGCATAATAAAAATCAGTGACAAATTTAGCAATGAGGGCAAAAGTTAAGAGTTCATTTTTTGTTAGAAAGGCATTCTCAACAATCGCATATTTTTACGTATTGTAAAAAAATTTTACTAGAAAACTTGATGAAGACAAAAAACGAAAAAGGTTTTTTCTTACGACAGGGGAGTTTAACTTTTTTGATAGAAAATATTCGCGTGTCAAATAAAATGAATATCGAGGCCAAATTTTATTAGTAAAGTCTTTTGTTTGGTCTTCGCCAAGTTTTTAATATAAATTATCTTCCACATACTAAAATATGAGGAAGTTAAAATGAGTTAATTCATAAGAGAAATTAATCTTAACATTTTGTTCCAGCTTAAAGCTGGTTCATTTTCTTATTTATTCCGAGTTTGAACAACAATCTCATTGTTTAAATCAATCTTTTTTAATATTTTTTTGGCCAGTGATTCCTTTCTAAAAAAAATTTACAAAATCTGAAATGCCACTACGTCCTCTTCTGTTAAAATAAATACATACTCGTAATAAATTTAAAGATAGTTAAAAAACATTTGCAGATAATGTTAGGCTTAGTTATTTATTTAGTTATTTAAGAAACAACAATGTTATTGCATGAAGAAAATCATATGAGCTTAAAAAATTTTGAACTAAAAATAATAAAAAGACAGTTAAGAAATAATTTTTTATTTGACAAATGCACAAAATAACTTCTTATGACTAAATTCAATCTTTAGTTCCATCTAGCGACTAAAGATTTAAAAAATTGCACTAAGAAACTATTAATGTTTTTAAAAATTTTTGTATAAATTATGGTAAATGTATTGTTTCTTATTGATTTATTTTTGCACAAAATTTTAGCAACGGCCCTTTTTTTTCTTCATAAACATTTATAGTTCTCAAAATGTGCAAAACGCTGGTTTAAATAATGCACGAATCTTGTTTCATAACAAGCTGTGTTAATGCAAGGTTTCTGGCGGGAAAAATATTTTTGCTTTTGATTAAGAATAAGTTATACCAAAAATGTAGTCAAGAAAGCGAATTAATGTGTCAAATGTCAGACGATATTTTTTGCTTTTTTTGCATTCGGTCATAAAATCACAGAGATAACAAAATATCAGGACATATTCGAGTTCTAGCATTTTAACCTGCGTTCTTGAGAAAAAAAGTAACAGGGTGAGATTTAAATTAAAAAAATTTAAAAAGAAAAAACACTTTACAAGGCTCAAGTATTTTTTTATTTGCAGGGTGGTTATTTTATGTCACATTTTACATTGCAGTGATATTACATATTAAGTCGTTGAAAGCCCGGAAAGGAAGGGACATTGAAAAAATTTTGTCAAAAACCCGAATTTTTCGGGTACTGGTAATAAATTATTTGGAAATAATCGAAGTTTTCCGAACAGCAACAAGGAATTATTTAAACAAAATTAGAATTATTTGGGCACGATAAAGTATGCTAACTTAAAATGATTCAAATCAAAATGAAGACGCTTTTTATAGGACAAAAATCGAGAATTTGAACCCTGATTAAAAGTAAAGACTTTTTTAGTCTTCACTTGAATTTTGGACGAAAACCAAAAATTAAGACACTGGTAGAAAATAAGGGCCTTTTTTTAGTCATCACTAGATTTTTGAGACTAATATGTGTAACTTTTGTCACATCTATTGCAATGCCACAAGATCATGATTCAGGCAATTGTCAATAAATATTTTGTTCCCGAAATTGTTTTGGCTGGTATGGCTATGTTTATAGCCTATTAAAATTATTACAACTGGCTCTAAATTTGATGACCGTTATTTCTTTTATTTTATATACTCTTAGCGCAGTGCCTCAATGCTGTACTAAAAGCACTTGAACTATTTGTTAGTTTTAAAGGGATCAACTAATAGTTACGTACTTCAGGGGGCTAGTTTGTGCATGGTTGTTTATAGATGAATGAAAAGAGTTAAATTTTATCTTACGTATTAAATGAATGTTTATTTACATAAATTTTATGTGGAATTCACGTTAAACTGCGACGTGTTTCATTTTATAATCTAGAAAAACGTAACGACTTTTAAATTTGCATTATTGGCAGAATTAAACTATCTTTTAAGTTGCTTAAAGATGTAATAATTATTGATTGACAATTTTGGCCCAATAACAACTTTAAAGAACTATTTTTCCACTTCAATTAATAATTTCAACAAAGTGATTTCGTTAGCAATCGGCTCAATCAGCATAGATTAAAACTTTTTTACAAACAACTGAGGTGGTTATTATAAATTAGTTTTTAGCTGACTATTTAAAATCTAGGTGTGTCTTTCTATAAAACTATTATTTTTTCATAGATTTTTTTGTATTGCAGAAAGAAGCAAGTGCTCGTTTAAAGATATGAAGAAAAGATTTGAAGTTTAAAGCCTTGTTTTGTTAATTGTTGCAGTAGTAAAATTTGAAATAAAATTGTGTTTTTAATTTTTGCGTAGTGGTTTACCACACCACTGAACGTTGGAATCAATGAAAAAAATACTAGTAGGCCTATGCTGTCGAAAAGTTGCAATTCAAAGTAAATCCAAAAGAAAAAAATCTGATTAAAGCAGACTTTTTCAACTTAATTCCAGCATAATGCAACTAATAACGTTGTAGCGACAACTATTTTTATTTGTTTTTTATTCAAACACACGGTGTTTAATGAATATTCTACATTTTTTCGTGTTCTTAATTTACTTGAGCGCATTCAATATCAAATCATATTCTATTAAATTTATTCAATTTGCCAACGTATTGCCGTCTTGTAATTTCGTCAAAATTGGTGTTTTTTCGCATGTGTTCATTGAATCTTGCTTTTTTTGTGTGTGTGTCTGACCGTCAAAGCCAAAGAAGCTTGTTATTTATCGCTTTTAATTACAAATATTAAAATTTTTTCAACTGATTAAACTTTGTTATTAAGAGTTAACTACTCGCTTATCATAATTTTATCTATAGTAGTTTTGTTTGGTTTTAGATACTGCCCTTTCTTAAAATTAGCTACAAAAACCTACAATGTAAATTGTAAAAGTATAAAATATTAGAAAGTCTTGCCTCTTGTGATATTATGGTTACCTTATAAATGTGGTAGAATGCAGCGTAACATCGTTATCACCCCAAAAGTGCAACTACACCTTGTAACGTTGTTTTCCCGTCGCAGTTAAACGTCGCAAGCATGTAAAATCTAGGTGAATAAACAACGTAGATACGACGTGGAATACTAATAAATGCAACGTGGCGTTACAACGTTGTCACCACGAAACCGCAACCACACACTTTAACGTTGTTTCCACGTCGAAGTATAACGTGGATTCCACGTAAAATTTAGGCAAATCCACAACGTGGATACAACGTGGAATACTAGTAAATGCAACGTGGTGTAACAACGTTGTCACCACGAAACCGCAACCACACATTTAACGTTGTTTCCACGTCGAAGAAAAACGTGGATTCCACGTAAAATTTAGGTGAATACACAACGTGAATACAACGTGGAATACTAGTAAATGCAACGTGGCGTTACAACGTTGTCACCACGAAACCGCGACTCCACACTTTTACGTTGTTTCCACGTCGAAGTTTAACGTGGATTCCACGAAAAAATTTCGTGGTCACAACGTTCCAGCCACGTGGATGTGTTTATTGGGTAGTTGTCAACGCGCATCTAAGGTCATCTTCTGGTTGAAGTTGGTTGCGGTACTTGGTTTTTATCATAGCTAAAGCTGAAAATCCAGCTTCGCAGAGATATGTAGTTGGAAAAGGTAGAAGAGCTTTTGTTGCCTGCCAACAGAGATCAGATAGATTTGGTTCCTTTGATTGAACTTCTGCCCAAAATTGAGTCAGAGATACATTTTCGAACTTGTTCCTCCACAGTTGTCGACTCTGCAACTCAATCAGCTGTTCAGCAATGCAGTCCATATCAGGGTGAACATGCAAAGCTGATACATCGAAAGGACATCGCACCCAGTTAAACGTTTTGCTGTAATCATTAGAAGGGATCTATCTATCCAACTCGGAAAGAAATGAAGAAAGGTGATCAAGAAATATCTCACGAATGCTGTGCAAATTAAATTCTTCTTCTACAAATGCGTTTAATGCTGGAAACGCAGCTATCTTCCCTTGTTCCATTCGATGCATCCACAACTCCATTTTAGCTTTGAAAGTGATAATATCTTCAGACACATCCAAAAATATTTTGTCTTTCCCCTGCATAGAGGTATTTAGTTGATTTAAATGACTGAAAAAATCAGCTAAAAATAACAACTTTGCAATCCACTCGTTGTCTCTGAATCGCTCTGAAAGTTCATGTTTTTGTTCTTTTAAAAAAGCACCTACTTCGTTGCGTAAGCTAGCTATTCTCTGCAACACTTTTCCTCTTGATAGCCAACGGATGTTTGAATGATACAGAAGTCCACTGTGTTCAGCTCCCATTTCGTCACAAAACACGCGAAATAAACGAGTACATAAGGAGTGGGATTTTATATAATTGACAACACATACAACCTCCTTGAACACTAAAGCCAGGTTTGCTTGAATGTCTTTAGCGGCAAGATTTTCTCTGTGAAGGTACTCGTAACAGTGGACAATTAAAATGTCATTGTTCAGCTTTTTTGCAAAACTCATAAATCCTTTTTTGATTCCCATCATAGCTGGAGCACCATCGGCACAAGCAGACACGCAGTCAGTCCACAAAAGCTGATGTTCTTCAAAAAAAGAATCTACCTTTTTATATATTTCTTCTCCTGTGGTGTATTTAGTCAGCGGTCGACAAAAGAGAAATTGTTCTACATAGTCATCGGCAGTGCGATAACGTACAAACACCATCAGCTGGGCGTCGCTTCCTATATCTGTTGTTTCATCTAACTGCAGACTAAAATTTTTACTTCGCTTTACAGCAGCAATCGTCTGCTGTGGAATATCAACTGAAAGTTCTTCGATTCGTCGTTTGATTGTGTTGTCCGACAACGGAACCATAGCCAGTTTATTAGCAACAGCCTCGCCGCACATTATCCGGGCCATTTCAATGGCTGCAGGCTTAATCAACCGTTCTCCTGTTGTATGAGCAGCTTTAGCTCTAGCAATTTTCCACGCAACAGAAAAGGAAGCTTGCACTGCATCTTTATGAGAGTAGGCTACCCCTCCCCAAATACTCGGACGATCAATGCGGCTTCTCTTGGCATGCAGTTCTTTGCTCTTAAAGAATTCGTAATCTTTGCCAAGGTACTTTTCATGCTTAGATCTAAGGTGCCGTTGAAGTTTAGCTACTTTTAAAGAGCTGTGAGCTAAAACTTCTAAACACAACACACACTGTGGCCTGACCTCGCCATTTACTTCCACTAACGTGAATCCAAATTTTAAAAAGTCTTCGTTATATGAAAATACTTGTTTTCGTTTTGCCATTGAAAATCGTCTACTGTACTACGTTAAAATTTACTGCAGTTTAAATTTTAGACTCGTCCTCATGGTTATGGCTATGCGGGAGTTAGATAGAAAAGAAAAAAGGAATGCGAGCACAAAGGCATGGCAGATTCGTTGTGACGTAATAAAACAAAATTTATTACATTTCACTCCCTAGGGAAGTTTCACCATTACCAAAAAATCAAAGCGTGCGCAATGAATAAAAAAGTTCCAATGCATTAGAGTAGCGGCTACTCTAATGCATTGGAACTATCGTTAAAACTGGTTACCTATATGCGGTTATAAGGTTTTATCGTTAAAACTATTTGATGTTATTTTGAAACTTGTTGATGTGCTCGCGGACTCATTAAATCCTTCCGAGGACTCAAATGAGTCCGCGGACTCGGGTTGGGAAACACAGCGCTAGACTAAGATGATGTTTATCATAGAATCTCATTCGTACTAAATTCAAGTCGACTAAAAAAGAACATTTTTGGTTCAACTAGGCTGTGGGCCGACCCAAACGTTTCCGCTGCAAATATCAATCAAGTAAAGCTTTAATTTAACCAATTTATGCTTTTAAAAAAAGCATCAATATTTTTTTTCTAAAAAGACAATTTTACTGCAATGGCCTACTTTTGTACACTCGTAATTTCTCGTTTCCAGTCCAGGTTCTATTATTTAGGAGTCCATGATTCTATCAACAATCAGCATTATTCTTATGGTATAAGTTCTTTTAGCTATGAAACAAAACTGCATTCAGGCAGACCTTGTGGAGGCATTGCTATTTTGTGCAACAAGCAGCTTCAGACATCTACATTCTCTGACCATGATAATACTATTATTGGTCTTACAATAAATCTTTTTACCTCCTCCATATCTTTTATCAATGTATATCTTCCATATTGTTGCGAATCCAATACAGACACATACTTAGAATATCTTGGAAAGCTTGGTGAGTTATGTGAAGATATTTAACATCCTAATATATGTATCATAGGAGACTTCAATGCTAGCAATAACAATATGTTTGGCCCCTTGTTAAATTCCTTTTGCCAAGATTTCAATCTTGCAATGTCTGATGAGGCGATGTTACCTAAAAAATCTTTTACGTATGTTAGTGATGATCATAACACTTGCAGTTGGATTAATCATTGTGTGTCCTCCTGTGCAGCCCACACCTCAATAACTAAAATAGAAATACTACATAACTTTATTACATCTGATCATCACCCTCTGTCCATAACATTTAACTGTAAATTCTTTACCCAAATTGCTGTTGATGAACCTGTACTTGATTATTTTAATGTGAAATGGTCAAAAGTATCTCAGACAAATAAAGCAAATTATCATGAAGCTACTAAACATTATTTGAATAATATTTTTTTCCCATTTGAAGTAATAAAATGCAATGATGCTCATTGCTGTGACCAAAAGCATTTAGAACTTATTAATAAGTTTTACTCAGATATTGTTTATAGTCTCTTGCAACCATCAAAAAATGTACTTGGATCTTCTTGTCATCATCTTTCATTTCATCCTATTTAGGTTGGAATAACTCAGTGAAATTGGCACATATTAGAGCAAGAACTTCTTATCTATCCTGGGTTAAAAAAGGCAGACCAAAAAATGGTGAAATTCTAACTAGAATGAAATCAACACGAAAACAATTCAAATATGAACTAAGACGGTGCAAAAGACTAAAAGACCAAAAATCTGCTGATGCATTGGCCAAGGCATTTCATTCCGATACTTCTTCTAAGGCCTTCTGGCAAAACATTAAAAAGCTTGAAAAATCAAGTCCTTTACCAGCTGCAGTTGGAGGTGCCTCAGAATCCAAAAAAATTGCAGAGATGTGGAAAAATCATTTCAGTAACCTACTTAACTCTGTCGAAAACGATGACTATAAAGAGTTTGTTTACAACAATATTACTTGTAAGAATAGTTATATGAATTCATCCCAGTACATGTGAGATGTTAGTACTATTCAATCCATAATGTGTAAACTGCCTTTTAACAGTGCTGTTGGTAGTGATGGCATTTCTTCTGAGCATATTTGCTTTGCTGATTCCACTGTTGTCCTTTACTTAAGTTTATTTTTTAATATGTGTATCCTACATGGCTATATTCCTAAATCCTGCATTAATACAGTTATTGTACCTATTGTAAAAAATAAAAATGGTAATCATCAAGATTGTGATAATTATAGACCTATAGCAATTGCAACAGTTGTTTCAAAGCTGTTTGAGCAAGTCACCTTAATTAATATTAAAAATTTCTTAGATACCGCTGACAATCAATTTGGTTTTAAAACTAAGCATAGTACAGACATGTGTGTTTTCCTACTCAAACAAGCAATTTCTTATTATATTACTCGTGGTAGTCCAATTTTCTGTGTTTTTCTTGATGCTTCAAAGGCATTTGATCGGGTAAATCATTTGCTCTTCCAAAAGTTAATTGTGCGCAATGTTCCAATGTGTTTTGTTCGTTTATTAGTTTACTGGTATACTCAACAAGATATGCAAATTAGATGGGTAGATGTTATTCTTCGTTATTTTCGGTAACTAATGGTGTTAGACAAGGTAGCATATTAAGTCCATATTTTTTTGCAGTCTACATAGATGATCTATCGAAAGAACTAAACAAAATAAAAGTAGGATGTTTTTTTGGAAAATCTCTTGTTAATTATTTATTATTTGCTGATGATCTGTGCTGTTTTTGCCCTAGCATTCATGGTCTTCAACGTATCATTGAAGTATGCCACTCGTATGCTTCCACTCATAATATAATATTCAACTGTCAAAAAACATTAGGCTTATCTTTTGCATCTAGCAATTTTAAATTAAATGTTAAGCATAATGTGGTACTTGGTGATTTTAAGATACGGTTTGTAAATGAAATTAAATACATTGGAGTATTTCTTAACTCCAAGTTATGTGATGATGAAGATATAAATAAACAGTTCGTTATTTATATGGAACTGCAAATAGGTTAAAAACATGCTTTTACAAGTGTTCGACAAAAATAAAAAATGTATTATTTTGCACATATTGCTCGTCTATGTATGCATGTCAATTATGGAATAACTTTTTGTCCTCTAGTCTAAAAGGAATACGTTTAGCCTACAATAATTCTTTTCAATTTTTACATGGTGTTCCGTTCCTAAAAATCGCCCACACTATGTATATTCACAATCTCATAAAAAATCTCTTTGATTTCGCTTTGGTCCGGCTCAAATAGTCTAAGAAATAACGATTTTATAAGTAATTTAAATATTTTACATTTAGTTATAAGAAAATGGCAACACTGCTTACTTTCGTAATGTGGAGTACATTCCAGAACTATCCGCTTGACCTGTTTTGACTATGACGTAATAGTGATTGTATGATTTGAGTAAATTTCAGAACGTTCGAGATACTCACGACCGAGTGATATAAATAAGGCTTGCTCGGAACCATGATTATGATTCGTTGTGGCAAATTAGAATTGGAAAATTGTTAGCTGTGTAAATTCATAGTTTTTTGGCCGCAAGTCTTTGGTTGTCTACGTTATTGTGAAGAGCTGAAGAGTTAAGCTACTGAATCTGTAGTAGTTTCAGTAGAATTTATACTATTTTGGGCTCCTAAGTCGATTGGAGCATATTTTATTAATAAAGAAGATATTGTGGTAGTCTGAGCTGTGGTTTAGCTAGACTATATTTTTGCTGTCGCTGGTTCGAAGGTCAGATTTAGCGAGAAGATTTAAGAATTTTATCTTTTAGTAGACACCAAAATTGCGTTATCGGCGAGGCCTTCCTTACAGGCGCCGAAAGGTTAGACGATTAAATAATGTACTGAGTTACCGAATCAACTTCTACAAAATTTCAAAAACTAAAATTTGTGGAAGTAACAAAATTTCAAAAACTTTAACAAATTTTAAAAAATAAGTTGCTACAAAAAATTCAAAAACTCTCCACATGGATTGCCTAGGTATGTAAGTGCCCGTGAACATCAAGTGTTGAATAACATTACAACATTTGATGCAATTCGAAGAAAAATGTCCAGCTCCTTCGTTGATCATTGTTGCGATTTTAATCAAATTAATTTTTTATTTAATGACCTCGAAATGTTTTATTAATTCTTCCTATTATAAATACTACTACACATTAGTTTATTTGCAATAGATTCTTGGTAACTTTTTTTTTCTTTTAAAGTGTTGTTTTTTTGTATGTGTATCTCATTGTGTGTAGTTTTTGCTGTTTTTTTTTTTTTTTTTTTTTTTTTTCTGTTATGGAATGTGAGTCTGATTTAAATAAATAAATAAATAAAAACTAGAAGCATCAGATTCGAGTTTTGCGTTTGTTAGAGCTTGTCAGAAATGCACAAACTTGCGAACTTGAATTCAAACTCAAGTTGGAACTTGAACTCGAAGAACTCGGTCTTTTTTTCCAAACTCAAACTTGAATTCGAAAAATAAAAATAGCTGAACTCGAACTTGAACTCGAACTCAAAAAATATTTAATAAAATTTGAATTTATTAATTGAAAAGTTTTAAAATCAGCATGAATAACATTTTGGATTTTACTTTGATATGAAATTGCTGGTTTGAATTCTATTTGACTTAGGAAATATTTGGGCAAAGTCAGAACTTTTCCGGCAGCGACAGAAAAATATTCAAGCAACAAAAAATTTTTGAGCACATAAAATCAACTACTTTTTGCAGGGTAAAGTTTTTAAATTCAGAAAAAAGATTACGGTTTGAGATGAAAATTTTGTTTAAAGATTATTATTTTTCGAGAATTCGAGAATAATAAAAATCGAGAAATCTGAGACAGATTCCAAGTAAAGATCTTTTTTTTTTGGTCTTTCTAAATTTGTGGCAAAATTTTTTCTCATTTCTGTAACGTACTGAAGATCATAATTCGAGCAAAGCATAAAATTTGGGAAAAACTGTATTGCCCCCAAACATTTTTTTGGCTGCTACACCTATATAATGGCCAATTTCATTATTTCCTTTACTTTGTTTATCTCTTCCTGGTAGCCTTCCAATTTTGTAAAGTTATTTTGTAGATAGGCGCAATCGAGCTTTTGATTTTAACAGCATCGAGTAGAACTCAAACCTAAAATCGAAAAATTAAAAATTAAAGAACTCAAATTCGGACTTGCAAATTTTTTATGAACTAGAACTTGAATAAAAATCTATCGAGTTTGCAACCCTGGTAATGCATATCCCACTGAGATTGGAACCGACTAGACGTAGTCCTCCACAAAGAAGACATCACTACTAGACCACACAAACTGGATAACAACTCAATTCTAGTCAACAACAACAAAAACTCGAGTGTGGTGCTACTCGTTTAAGTGGCTTCGTTTCTAAGTAATTATCTAAATCCTCATGTTAACATCTTCTTTTACTCGTCAAGCTCTAGGAGAGTAAGCGGGATGCTTAACGCTGGTTGGGTAAGTCCCGGTCGCAATTTTCAATTTTGTACCCATGGAATCGTAATCTACAGGGTTTGGCCATAATTTTCCATACATTTGAGAATGTATAATATATATATTTTTTTGGATCATCAGTTTCCAAAGGCATGAATTGGTCGGCGTGGTCCTGTGGAATGGCCTCCCAGATCCCCCAATCTCTCACCCCTTAATTTCTATCTTTGGGGGCACTTAAAGGCCATGGTGTACTAGGTAAAGATACGGACATAAATCATCTCAAGAAACGTATCACCACCGCCTTTACAGGCATAACTTTATTTGTGCTAATGTTCATCAACAGTAGAAAACACATATCAATATGTGTATTCAAAAAATGGTAATCATATAGAGCGCATTATATAAATAAAAACTTTTTCAATACAGAATGTCTATTTCCTATGTATGGAAACTTATGGCCCACCCTGTACATATTTTCAACTAATCAAAAATCTAAAATTTTTTTCTCTCCTCATAAAAATTCTATCACTCAGCTCTTGGAGCGATCAAGGAGCACTCTATGTTAGTTGTCATGGCAAAGCCTTTTTAGCGACTTTTTAAGATGATAAACAAACCAATCTGTTTCTTATATTACGTTTGCAAATGTACCAAAAAATAAATATAATTGATTTGCAAATGTACCAAAAAATAAATATGATTAAACTGTAAAGAGCTGAGTGAAAATTTTTTGAGCAGAGAAAAAAATACAAATTTTTGATAGATTAAAAATATGTAAATTACAATTCCATGGGTACAAAATTAAAAATTGCGTCCCGGTCATGAAGTGCGGCCTTGGTCTTACTATAATACATAAGTACATAGTGGATTCTATGTATTCCTTGCGTTGTAACTTTTAAACTAAGGTAATAACTTTTAAACTGCTTATAGCCTAGTTTTTGGGTGGCTTATGTGGTCTAGTGGTAATGTCTCCTGCGTGGAGGACTACATCTAGTCGGTTCGAGTCACAGTGGAGTATGCATCACTGACGAGCTCTAACAAGAGCAAAACTCGAGTCCGCTGCTTCTATCTAAATTCTCATGTTAACAACTATAAATTGTTACTACAAATATAGCCAATATTAAAATCAAGCAAAATTGGTTTCAATCAAATTTATTGTTTGCGCCCGAAAATGCAACAAACGAGACAGGGATTACAGGGGAAAAACTCTTAGATCAATGGGCACCTCGGCGGAGGGCCTGTAATTTTGCCTACAGTCTATTGTTTTACAAAAATTTTTGATGTCTATAATAGCATTAAACTCTCTCAGCTCAGGGCGATCCAAACCAATGCCACGTGTGAGCCACAGCTGTGGTCTATGAAAAAGTTTTAATCATCTCAATTAGAAGGATCATCAGTGGATAGAAAAATAAAGCCCAAAAAAGTGAAGTAAAAAAGTTTTAATTTTGTTTTGAACTAAGCTACCTTTTATTATTACTATTATTATTATTGCAAAATAGATTATAAAAGTGTCCTTGTGGTACCAAATAGAGTATCAAACTTTAGCACCATTATAACAATTTTGTCAATTGCGCTTTGCCGCACTTGTTATGTTGATTCGTATTTAATTTTGCTATACTTACGTTTGTTTGTTTTTTAGAATGTTTTTTTTCAGTTTAATAAAGCCTTAATTTGGTTAATATAAAAAATATTTTAAAATTCTCTTTTTGTTGTGCCAGGCTCCTCTTTTATAAAGCTATCACTGGCTTATTCAAGAGCATCTTCTTGGATCATTCTATGTCAAGTAACATTTATCCAAGAGCATAATTCTTGCTTCACCTCTAATGCCTCCAAATTGGTACCTCATTGCAAATAAGTAAAATCTGTAAAACATTAATTGTTTTTGGGTGTACAGCAGGGTTTTTCTTATTAGTGGCAATGTACCGACAATGATTTTTCAGGTTTATGTCGAATATAACAGTAAACACACACAGTGAAACAAACAGTGGGTAGGAGCGCTGTATCGATGGCGTAGGCCTACTTAATTGGCGTTATTATAACGCAATCGACACGCTTATGGTTCAAATCCTGCTATTGTCATTAAGAAAAACACTTTAAGCCTACACTTTTTATTATTATCTCCTTGCTAGATTTAATAAGCGGGTCCAAAGTCATCACATATAAAAAGCAATGCTTGGCATCTGCGGAAAGCAGGTTGGGATAATCGATTAATATTCAAATCGTTGTCCTGCGTGTCAGAAGGATAAATTGAGATGATAGTGTAATTCGTGTTAGTTTATTGTTTGACTGAATTTACGTTATTTTTGTAACCTTGCTTTAACTGCAAATTTGATCCAAAATTTAACAATTTTTATACTGTGTTAACAGTTTGGGTTTGTGTGCTACAAAAAATTTTATTTGGCGATTGTTAAGTATTTGAAGAAAATTATGCTATTCCTTTTAATTTATAAAGTTTTTTTGCTCTTTAACACAGTTAGCGGATTTATTTGTAGTCAACAACAACTGCAACAGCGCACTATCATCACAAAAAGCAATTTTAGTAAATTTACATTCTGTTGAACTGTTACTTGATAAATGTAATTGAACTTTTTCAAAACTTGAAAGTGATTTGAAAAGAAACAGTCTTTTTTAAAAGTAGTAAACTAGGAAAGCTTTAAAATTAATGGTAATTTTTTACAATCTTAACTAATAAATTTTTATATAAGCACAAATTAGGTTCATCATAAAATCATTAAAATAAAATTTTGCAATTTATATTCCGGATTTTTTATCATAGAAACGAGAAAGCACTAGAAACAGGCAATTGATTTTACCAAAATTGAAATTGCTCAAATAAGGTTATTTATAATGATACTTTATCAAAGTTTAAAATTAATTTAAGCATAGAATAAAGTATATCTAACAATACTTTTTAAGTTAAGGTCAAAGTTTAATTAGTTTTGTAACTACAGAGTTTAATTTATTTGCTTCACTGGTGATAAATTATCAAAACAAAAAATGCCATGATAAAGTAATAAGGTTTTTGGTAACAGTTTATCAACACTCCATTTCTTTTAATAAACAACAGCTACATTAAGACAACTATAAATTGCGGAATCAAAAAACAAATCATTAAAAACAAAAACAAAGAAACAAACAAAAACAATGAGAAAAAAAATTTTTAGCACAGTTAGGAAGATGATTTTTTTATCTTATTTTATACTATACATATCAAGAAAAAAAGCATTCAAATTAAAGAAAAGACACTTTAATTTACTGCAAGTCATCATTATTAAAATTTGAGAAATATGACATCTTTAAATTTTATTGGAATTTTATTTCATATTTTTTACTCCACTAAAGCAAGTAATTTTTTCCACAGTAAGCTCTTATTTGAGGCAGAAATAGATTATTTTTCACATTGCGCGTGAAATACTCTTGGATCTGTTGAAGGGGTTTCAAATAATAGTTATACCTTTGAGGTAGCATATTGAGGGCAAGAGGTTGCGAGTCCTCTCGATCTTTAGGCTCTTTATGTTTTTGAATAAATTCCGACTCGTATCATAGTAAAAAAGACGTATAGCCAGAGTCAGTACAGCTAACAAAAGGCTACGAGTTTATTCACTAATGCCAACTGTTTCCAGATATGAAATAATAAAGGTATTCTGAAAACAAAGAACGTTGCAATAGTTTGGGATTAGATAAATCATATAAACTCTTGATTGCTTTCAACCCGTCCCAAAAATAGAAATTCCAAGAGATAATAGAGAACCAATGCACACAATTATATGTGTACGGCAGTTCAACTGGTAATCAGGCGAAAAAACTTTTACAATTATTAACTGGAACTTACGCGACAAGCGTGTGAGTAACGCGATACAGATAAGTTGGTTCGAAGCTCACTGCGAGCGCTAACACATATGGTTTACATATTTATGCATGAATTTAGCATATTCCAGATGAAACAACTCTAACTTTTTGGACATCAAATTTTAGGTAAAGCTTTCTATTATTAGATGTTGTAGGTAAAACCAATTGTCGGCAGCGTGGTCGAGTGGTTAAAGCGTTGGGCTCGTGACCAACATGGCCTTGGTTCAAAACCCACTCGCGCCATTCTGTTGTGTCCTTGGGAAAGACACCTCCTAGGTGGTCCTGGCAAGCAATTCTAAATTACATTAATATTTCTATTAAATTACTAGCGGACAGCAATATCGTGGCATCTCCGGAAGCAGGCGGGGGTAATTACCTACCCTATGTATAAGCGCCTTCGTCGCTTTCCTGCGAGTCAGGAGGATAAATATAGAGACAAAAAAAAAGAAGATTTAACAAACTTATTTTGTAATAACTTCATTGGTTCTAATGTTGTCGAGTTTGCTCTACCCCAATTTAAAATAAAATATTGAATTTTTGTTGACAAAGGATAATTAAGCTATAATAAATTGATTTTAAAGCATTGACAGGAGCGCTATTTCTCAGCTTATTTATTATTCCTCATGCCTTTGCTAATTATTTTCTCAGATTGGCAATACGACATTTCCAATCAAGCTCAACTAAATAGACGCCAAGATATTTTACCTCGTTTTTCCTTTTAATCATTTTTCATTCATTCATAGACTAAAAGTATTATATACTTTTGTTATTATTAATTAACGTAGAAAAAGTAGTATCGTAATTAGGGACAATTTGCTTGATTGCATCCAAGAATTAATGTTTCATGTTTCATCGTTTATTTTGTAGAGAAACCAAAGATTGATCTGATATTAAAAGACTAGTGTCACCAGGAAATAATGTAGTAAATAAAGAAGCAATAGGGAAATCATTTACATATAAAAGAAATTGCTAAGGTCCAAGAATTGAACCAGCGTGGTCGAATGGTTAAAGCGCCGTGCCATGACCAGCATGGCACTCGCGTCGTTTTGTTGTGTTTTTGGGAAAGACACTTTACAGGACTTTGCCCTGCTTGGTGGTCGGCAAGCAGTTCTAAACTACAGTTGTATCTGTATTAAATTACTAGCAAACAGCAATATCTCGGCATCTCCGAAAGCAGGTCAGGGTAATTTTCTACTCTACATATTAGCGCCTCCATCGCTTTCCTGCGAACCAGGAGGATAAATATAGAGAAAAAAATAAAAAATAAACCAAAACTCATAAAAAAGAAATAGAAAAGAACAAGAATTGAACACAACACTTGATATCTTTGAAACTTGACATATTATTGTTTAGTTCAATTCATAAATAAAAAAAGTTTAAAAAGAATCCAGTTTAACGGCTTGTGCTTTTTTTCAAGTGATAAATTATCTTTTTTTTATCATGAAAGTTTCATGACTTCTGGTTTTGTATACAGAACTTCATTTCTTTATATTGCAAATAAACTTAACTTGGTAATTTTTTTACTTTTTTCAGAATTTAATCTGGTCACTTTCTGGTTATATTAAATCTGGTGACATTCTTACCGTGCTAATGAGCTGTGATCTAAAGCTTTATTTGCCCAGTTAAGGTTGCCAGGTACAAGATGTAAGAAAAGAGCGCAAAGGATCTTTTCTTACATGTACTTAAAAATTTTTTAAGTGATTTGGCAGCCCTAAGTCCACTTTTTCATAATGAATTTATTTGTATTGATTGTTTATCATCGATGAAATAAATACACTAAATTGAATTACACAGAAAGGTTGTGGCACTATTGTTAAAAAACTTTTTAGTTTGGACACTTCATTGTCTGGAAGATCCATTATATATATTATCACTTGAACAAGGTATAGCAGCATTTAAGCATGGAAAAAAAGAAAACGAAATTTTAATTAAGAAAAAGTCTTAACTAAATTTTTTTCTTAAAAGAAACCGATTTTTGGTGTTTTTAAGCTATAGCAATAGAAAAAAATGTAATTTTTTTTTAAAAAGTAAAACAAGTAATAAAGTACCTTATGATATGCTTAGACAATTAATTTCTTTAAATAAACTTTTACAGTTGCGTAGTATATAATTTTAACCAAAATTATATTTATATATTAATAATTTTGATATTTTAAAGATAAAAAATTTTGTGCGCAACAGCCCTAGATGTGGCAAATCTGTGTCAGATGTGCTCAGCCGATGAACCGGTATTAAACCCAGATATTTTGTGCCATAAATAGAAAGGAAAACCGCTTCACCAGCCAGAAAAAGTGGAGGCTATCTCTTTCTGATCCGGATTTAATTTTAGATTAGCAATGATAATGTTGCACCCTAGCGCAATTTAACATAAGTTTTGGTAGCCAATCATTTTGATCTTTCTTAATAGCAGGTTTAGTTTTTGTCTAAACAACTGTCTTATTGGATGTGACGCAACAGAGTATGGCTAAAAAAAAGAAAGGTGGAGGACCTCAAAGAAAACGAATAAAGTTCGAAGTCAACGCCGACATTGACCAGTCACGGTTTTTAAAAGTTTATGAAGTTCAATGTAGTAATGATAAGTCAGCCCAATGTCCCTGGCTCGTGGAGGCGATGAAGAAAGGGATTGAGGATCGGCGTTACACTAGGGAGGTGGGTTTCAAAAGAGCTCAACATTTACTGCTTACTCTTAATTTCAAGATAGGCTAAGCAAAAAATAAATAAGAATTATTTTTTAGTTTATTATCGAAGATCAAGAAACTTCTCCAGTCCGCCTGGATCCCATTATCAGCACAATTCGGAAGTCTCATTACCAGTTTATCTCCGAGTTGAGAGTCTGGGACTTGCCGCTTGTGCATTCAAGCGTTGCAAACATTGTGAGTGAATTCAATATTCTTTGGGCAAAACTATTTCTTCAGGAAAAGCCAATACTGTTAATTACAATAACTTATAAACAGAGTTGTATTGGCCAAAGTGCATTTGAAAAAATTTTTAAAAGTATTCGGACTCGACTCGGTTTAAAAAAGTTTGTTGACCATTGCCAATGGAAAAAGCCTTGTTACAGCAAAAGTCGTATTTTACCTAAAAGTTTTGTTGATTTTACTTTACGTCAGAGGTAAAAAAAATAGTTCTTAATCAAATGAAAACCAAAAAAATTTTTACATTTATTGTTAATTGAAATATAAAAACTCGTACTCATACTCGGCCCGAGCATCGCAATATACAACCTGAATTCGAAGGTGACTTGTTGCGCTGGAATTTACTTGATTCCTACAAATGTTGGACTTGTTTCAACTCTGCCTATAAGTTGTAGCCGATTTGGTTTGAAAGCATCGAAGCAAAAAAAAGTCGTTGGTCAAAGCTTCATGCTGTTATTTGTTCTCACAAATTAATTTGCGAATCGTTATATCAATTCACGTTTTATGTAAATCTTTTAACTTTCAGCCCGCCTTTGAATTTCTCTTTATATTTCTCGATATGCAATATGTAAAGCTCGTTTAATGTCTGACTTATGGTGGTCCAAACCGCGGCCTGCTAAATAATTTTAAACCAAATCTCTTGAATTAGCAGGAAGCTCTTGTGATTTACAACGTCTCGAACAAACGGTTTTAAAAATTGTACAAATCGCTATTTTAGGATCGTTTTGCTTTAAAAATTACAGGCCGGTCGGTCGGCAGTGTGGTCGAGTGGTTAAAGCGTTGTGCTTATGATGAACATGGTCTCGGTTCAAAACCCACTCGCGCTATTCTGTTGCGTTCTTGGGAAAGACACTTTACGCCACATTCCCCTGCTTGGTGATGTTGGCAAGTAGTTCTAAATTAAAGTCATACTGCATTAAATTACAAACAAACAGCAATATCTCGGCATCTCCAAAAGCAGGTCGGGGTAATTGCTTACCCTATGTATTAGCGCCTCCATCGCTTTCCTTCGGATCAGGAGAATAAATATAGAGATAAAATAAAAACAAAATTACGTTGAAAGTATAAAAAAATTTTATTTGCCCTTCAAAACCTATTTTTGGTCTTCACATAAAATTCAAAATATAAAAACAGTCTTTCTGGCCTTAACACAATTTTTATTCAAGTGTAGCTGGCAAGTTGTAACAATTTTAAAAAGAACTCTTCAAAATTGAAAAACGTGGACCATCCTGGGTTAGCGCTTGTAAGCAGATTTGATCATGAAAATTGATGCTGATGAGATTATTCGCAGGCTCTCCTTGTTGAGAAAGGTGTTTATCCCCTGATAAAGCTTGAGCTAATGGACTGCGACCTTCTCCCCTATTCAGTGGAGAGGCTAGTGAAGTCTTTCCGGGTCAGTAATCTTGTTGACGTCAGTTTGGACTACAATGAGTTTGGCGACGAGGGCTGCCTTGCCCTTTGCAAGGGCTGTTCAAACAACAAGGTTGGTTTTTATGACTGTCACTAACCTTTTATTGGTTGCCCGCCTATCTGTGATTAATATTTTTTAATTTTCTACTTTGCTGACGTAATATTTCTAATTAGCACTAACCTTCGTTTCTTTTAGCTAAGCCACCATGATCGCTCTGTCACAACTTTCTCCAAGTTACCCTTGGGCAAGGTGTAGCACCTGTGAGCCTCCCTAAACAAGGGTTTTTAAAAATAAATTTCCTTTATAATAGACTTTGATTAAAATCGTTTAAAATAGGCAAGCCAAGTTGGTCCGATGTTGCTTCATTTCTTTATTCGATAAGCGTTACTTTGGTATTTTATTTTTTGTTTATGAATGTTTATTGCTTATTTTGCTATTTATTTTGTATATTTTGGGTGTGTGTTAAACGGTCAGCGACTATGTGGCCTATTTTTAAACAATTGGTTTTGTAACTTTTTTTCGACACATGTTTTGATGATTCTTTTAACAATCATCTATTGTTTTCCAACAGACGATTATTTCGCTCAGTCTGTGTTACTGTGCATTGACCTCTGAAAGCGGCCCAGGACTGGGAGAGATTGTTTACCACAGCACTGTCCGAGAGCTGTACTTGGATGGAAATCGGTTGGAAACGCGAGGCTTAGAGAACATGCTCAAGTCGGTTGCTGTTGCGGCTGAAGATGAGCACGCGAAGAAGATTGATGAGGAGAGGATGGCGGCGCTGAGAGCTACGGAGTTGGCAGGTAGTCATCAGAGGGCGTTGTATCGGCCTCTGATTGATTGTAATATTTTTCAGCTATGGCGGCTGATCCTCTAACACAAATAACGGAGGGCGCCACAAGTGGTGATGGTACAGACGCAGAGGGAGTAAGTTCATCCGTAAAAAAAGAAAAAAAGAAGAAAAAGAAAGGTTTGCGATTGCGTTATTTAGTTGCTTGGATAGAGCTGATGTTTGATTAGATTAACAATTTTAAGGAAAAAAAAAAGAACCTCCATCGCCCCCGGTGCCAGGACCTCAAATCTTCAAGCTTCATGTGGCGGATAATGGAATTGATCCTTACGGAAAAGGAAGACTTGACCAGCTCATATCCTGCATGGCTGTTGTGGGAAGGTATTGTTATCACGTCAATATAGTTGTTGAAGTCTTGCTGCTTTGATTATATTTATTTCATCTCTATATTTATCTTCCTGACTTGCAGGAAAACGTAGAAGGCGCTATACTTAGGGAAACCATCAAGCGATTACCCCGACCTGTTTCCCGAGATGGCAAGATATTGCTGTCGAGTAAAAATTTTTTGTTTCGCTTTTTTAATTTTTTTATAAAATATGAATAAAATTTAGAAATGTTTCTAATAACACCAAATAAAGAAAAGTGCCGTAAAATGTTTGTAAGTAAAATGTACCGTAAAATACATCGGATACAACAGAATGGCGAGAGTAAGTTTTGAACCGTAACTGTGTCGATTACGTTTGTTATCAAAACTGCGCTCTTAACCCTTTGGCCACGCTACCCTGACGCTTTTAATTTTTTTCTCGAGTTTAAATCATAAAAACCAAGCAAACGTATAGTTTGTCTTTCCCAGTCGCAGAATGAAGCAGCGAGTGTTAGTTCGATTCCCAGACCGACAAATGGTGACCAAAATTGTTACTGCTTTTTGTTAGAGGTGCCACTGACCACCGAATGACTGTGTAGCCAAGGACACTTATATCAATATGGGCATCATGGATTTGCTTCATGCGATTAAGTGTAATTTTTTTCGGGGTCAATGACACGATTACAAAGCGCTTGTTTGCTTCAGTTTGTGGCTTTGCTGAGGAGTGAAGAGTGAATAGGGTCCACATAGCCGTACCTGCCGGGGGTGCAGGGGGGGCAATTGCCCCCCCAAGTTTCGAAGATTTGGGCAAAATTAAGATTTTTCGGGCAGTGAGAAGAAAATATTTGGGCAAAACCATAGTTTTTCGGGCAGCGATATGAAAAATTTGGGCAAAGTCAGGAAATTTAGAGAGGTGATGATGAGGAACTGCAAGAAATAATAATCCAAATTTAGGTGAAGACCTTTTTTTTTTTTTTTTTTTTTAGAGAACACCTTGATTTTGGGACGAAAATCGAAAATTAGGAGACTGAATTTAAGTGAAGACCTTTTTTTTTTTTTAGAGATCACCATGATTTTAGGACAAAATTGGTTTTTGTCTGAAAAACTCAGACAATTTTTTTGTCATATCCGAAATGTACTCAAAAATCATGATTTGGGCAAACGTCACAAAATTTGGGCAAAACTTCATTGCCCCCCCAAAATTTTTTGGGCTGGTACGGCTATGAGGGTCCACGTCAACGATCCGCTTTATGACAATTTGCTCTGCTTGAACTCCCGATGTATGCATTTATCTGTGAATACTTAAGTATTGGTCAAAGGTTTTTTATAACGGATCTGGAGTTATTTCAAAAAAATTAACAAATAAATGATTTCAATAAGAAGAAACAGCAAAGGTTTTGAAAAAACTCAAATTATTTATGAAATATTTGAGAAGATGATACTGTCGGTCGGTTGAGGAAAAACCCCTTTATCACCGTGTCAGTTCGTCCTCTTCATTTTTTGGCCGTAAAAACAACATCGCTTCTCTCAAAAACAAAAAAGCATACATAACTTCTTCCTGGGGCCAAGTTGAAAAATTTTAAAACGGAAGTATCGTCACCATATATTCGTTCTACTGTATACATTCGCTGCATTGGCGCAGTCGCTTTTCCAATCACCACAACTCATCTTACCTCTTGTGCGACAGTTGACTGGAACGAATGCTGGATTCTAACAGCAAAAAAATTGCTCGGACAATTATTCTTGCAGGTCTTACAAGGTTTTAGTTGAAAGAAGTAGAGTATACAAGCCTCAATTTTTGAGGATTTATTATTAATAAACCACAAAGTCGGCTATAAATCTGCTTGGGTTGGTATGGAATTGCAATAGAATCTTGAATGCAATAAACTATCGGCTCTGCTGATGACACTCTAACTCCAATAAAAGGCAAGTTTGATGCTTAGTCCATGTGAAGAATTTTTGTTGCGCCTTTAAAAAGACACTTATAGGGTCAATTTTTAAATATGGCCATCTGCTTTTCTACACAGTGACTTCACTTAAAATAGATAGCAGCAATGATTGACTCTATAAAAAAAAGCTCGCCCTCATTTCCGTTAACACTCTCCCACGACTGCTCACAATCACCCGAATCGTGCCAGCGCCCCACAAATAGTGAAATAGTGTGGAGATAGAGCTGGCCATGTGCCACCAAGCCATCTATTCGCGGTTTTGTTTTATTATGACTTTTTTAAAAAAGAACGTACAGTCAACAAAGCCAACAATGATTATGACATGGGCTTGGTGAGCATTTTAAGGGCTCTTGAAAAAAGTTTGACAAACCTGATCTCAACAACACCACGATTTTAAATTTATATTTTTGTTTTTTCTAGGTTACTTATGTACTCACACTCTTTGGTGGAATTGGATTTGGAAGATAATCCTATTGGAGATCTCGCGGCTGTGGAGATCTTAGACGCGTTAAAAAACAGACAGTTAGGTCTGTAGCCCGAGCTTTGGTCCGTTTTACGTGTAATAAAAGTTTACTCAGAATTTAAAATATCTCAGGAGGATTACCCAACATTAAGCTGCGAATTAGTTGTGAAATTGCTAAAGAAACTTATACGCAAATATCGAAACTTGCATCCGGCGTTTCGAAAAAGAAAAAGAAGGGAAAGAAAAAGAAAAAGGTAGGATGCGTCGGAACTTCTCAATCAATGGTTTTGTCTGGAAATGTTTCTTTCTCAAACATAAAATGGTCTATTCTTTCTGGACTGCTTGCAAATGCAAATTATGTCTTTCTCGAACACTCTCATTATCTTTTTCTCAAATACCTCTTTGCCAAGTTTTTAATTTTTTGTCATGAACTTACTTTACCCCAAACTTTTAAAACTTTTACCGTCTCCCCAAACAAACCATTTTTTTAACCTCACAGATTTTTTAGGTAATCCTCCCCTGGTAACTTGCAATATAGCTTAAATATTTTTTTTCAAATTAACAACTGTAAAACTGTCTCCACCTCATTTTCTATTTCCCTTTTAAAATAAGAAATCCTGTACAAAATAAAATTGAAGATAAAAGATTATCTATTTTCAATTAAATTTATTACTAACAATTCTACAACAGCGTAACCTTCAAAAAGAAAACGATTTTAAGAGTTTTCTTTCATGTACTTTATTTTAATAAACTGTTTTATTTATTCCTTTGATTCACTTTTTACTCTTTTTTCTATTGATCCAACCTATATTCTTTAGTAAAACAGATAATTTTTAGAATTCACTGGTAAATAAAACAATCAATAACCATAATTTTATTATTTATAATTGCAAAGTTTAATTTAAAAAAAAACTTGAACGTTTTTGATTTCCATAAGTCTTTATCAAAGCATCTAAATTAACACAATTTAACAATAAACCATGAACGGCAATTAGGCCTACATACAATTAAACTAAAATATAAATAGTTTTCTCAAGTTTATGCTCACACTGGTGCAACTAATTTAATTCAATATTGTAGCAATGACAATTCACTGATTATTTCACTCCCGAGAAGCAGCAACCGAATTATTTAGTTTGTAAATTGAAAGATCAATTTTTTTTGAAAAACTAAAAATCTTTTTTCACCAAATAAAGCATGAGCTTCATCCAGTAGAAATCTGACCAGCAGAAGTGAGCCAATGTATTGTATTAGTAGTGGTTGAAGATCAACCACCAGTGTCCTAACCTCGACAAGGCTGACTCATTAAGAAAATACTTTTCGAACAGATACCTCTGCCAAGTGCCTGAAAGTGGACCTTTTCAATCTGCGCAACGCCCGAGGCAAAAAAACAAAACGAAAAAACATTCTAGGCAACTGTAATTCTACAAAATTTTATATAAGAAATCTTTCTCTAGACTGCTTGCTTGCCAAGGCCTTTGAGCACAGCCTACCAAGGTTTAAAGTTGCTATCTTATGAACTACATTTTGTCTGGCCTCTATCTGCAAACCTCCTTGGCATTGATATTCTTAACAGAAGAGATAAAATTTGTGGCCAACTTTGTAAATCATTGATACACACAAACTTTTCCACCACGGTGAGATAAGAATTCATAAGAGAACACTAACACAATTCACGATAGTATCTCAACACTAACACAATATCATATCTTTGCCAATATCATCTCTTATTCAAAAACCCATCCAAGACCATTGGCACAACCTACCCAGTACCCACCCATGTCACTTTTATCACCCATTGCCAAAACACTGGAGAAAACGTTATTAGCCTACCATACAAAACAGAAAAAATTTTAGTTACTTTTTATTAACGCCTTGCACACTATCTGTGACCAAATTACGAGAGACTTCAACAACGCACTGCAGCAATAGCTAGTTCAAGTATGTTTACTGTATCAAAATACAGTGAACATACCTGAAACTTATATTCTGTAGTAATTGCTTATCTTCTTTATTGCCTATGTGTGATCTTACAAATTCTTTTTATTCATTTTAGTTTTGTGTCTTAAACAAAAATTCCAGGCCTATTCAAATCCACCTTTGATTTACTTATTTATTGAGATGTGCGATTTCTGATATTGCAGTTAATTAAGATTTATAGTTTTATGTAGGTGTTCATATACAGTAGAATTCGCCTATATCGGCAGTTCGTCTATATCGGCACAATTTCTTTGGTCCCGGTAGAATTCCTATGTTTCACGTATGTTTAAATTCGTCTTTATCAGCATCATCTATATCGGCATTTTGTCTATACCGGCACTCTTTTTTATTCCGCAGAAGTGTTTTGTTCGTTTATATCGGCATTTGCTTCATGCTTCCAGACTGTAATCTCTTCGAGTTATCTGCTGCTGACCTAGAAACGTTTCCAAACTGTAATTGTACGAGCATTAACTAGCATTTTAAAACTGTGACATCACAATTGCCCAGAGACTTTGCGTTGTACTGTAACGAGACCAACAGCCAGTTTAAACAGAAATTTTAAAACTGTCAGCAAGCCGAAAAATGTCGAGTAAAAGGAGAAGTCTCCCGCTTTGGAAAAAGTACGAAATCGTTAGCAAGTTCAACAGTGGGAATGCTACGAACGTTACAAAACTAGCTAGAGAATTTGAAATTCCAAGACAAACCTTGCAGTCAATATTGCAAAATAAAGACAAAATAATCTCTGACTTTGAAGCAGGACATAGCAGCGAAGCAAAAAGAAAGCGAAAACATAAGTTTGATGCTATGGACGAGCCTCTAATAAAATGGTTTAGGTGTGTAAGAGATCAAAAAATCCCAGTCAGTGGAGAAATGTTATTGTTGAAGGCCCAAGAATTTGAACGAGCTTGTGGCTGCGATGATACTGACAAACTAGATGCAAACTGGGTGAACAGATGGAAATCAAGACAGGAAGTTGTATGCAAAAAGTTACACGGTGAAGCAGAGTCTGTTGACCAATATGGCGTGGATGACTGGCAAAAACATCGTCTTCCAGCATTATTGAAACAGTTCAAAGCTGAAGAGATCTTTAACACAGACGAAACTGGGCTTTTCTATAGATGTTTACCTGACAGGACTCACGTTATGAAAAACGAAAAATGCGCAGGTGGAAAACTGTCCAAAGACAGGCTAACTGTTTTGGTGACAGCCAGTATGGCTGGCGAAAAGCTACCACCTCTTATTATTGGCAAATCGGCAAATCCAAGATGCTTCAAAAATGTCAAGAAACTGCCATTGCCGTACGAACATAACACCAAAGCTTGGATGACCTCTACCATTTTTGAGAGGTGGGTGAAAAAGCTGGATTTACAAATGAGAAAACGTAAAAGAAAAATCGCCCTGGTGCTTGACAACTGCACAGCCCATCCCAGTGTGAGTGGTCTAACGAATGTTAAGCTCGTATTTTTGCCTCCTAACACCACTGCCAAAACCCAACCAATGGATGCTGGTGTTATTCGCTGCTTTAAAGCGCATTATAGAAAGAACCTTGCAAAGATGCGTCTCCTAGCTTTCGAAGAAAAAAAACCAAACTGTAAGATTGATGTTTTGGAATCAATGAAGCTTCTCAATCAAGCTTGGGATTCAGTCTCTGAAACAGCAATTAAGAACTGTTTTAAAAAAGTCATGTTTGTTCAGCCTGAACTTGAAGACAACCTAGAAGAAACCGAAAGTAATGTTGATGAGGACATTGAAGGGATCGGGGAAAGACTCCAAGCAGGTGGCTTGATTCCAGAAACATGCACTTTTTCTGAGTATACAGAAAATGATTCACAACTCCAAACTCGTGAAACAATCACCGAGAGTAGCATACTAGATGATCTAAGAGCTACTGGAGAAGATATCACAGTACAGAAAGAGAAAGAAGACGAAGAGGATGTCTCTGTAGAAGTTAAACCTACCATCTCATCTTCCACAGAAGCATTGGCGTTAATGAGGCAGCTAGATAGATACCTCAGAAGTCATGACGACAGTGAGGAAATGCTACGTCATCTAACAAAAATCCAGAAATACGTAGTAGGTAAATCTATTACAAAAACCAAACAACTAAAGATAAATGACTTTTTCGCTAGGAAGTAATACAGTACAATGAACACATGTTTTCTTTTGTGCAGTACTTTACGCTGATTTCACGTTATACAGTATGATATTATGGGGTAAAGCTGACTAAATAACGCAACACTATATTGAATTAAAGGGCACTTTCGGAATGATTTATAGTGATTTGTCTACATCGGCAGTTCGCGTATATCGGCACTTTTTTGCAATCCCCCTGAGGTGCTGATATAGGCAAATTCTACTGTATTAATAGATTAAAAAAGAACGAAATAGATAGGTGCTTGCTTGTTGCCAGATCTTAACCGTCTTACCGACGGTTTTTTATAAACAATGATTGGATCTTTTGTTACTTTGTTTAGAAATGATTTATAAAAAAATATCTGTTTTGTTTAGAAATGATTTACCTTCCGTTGTCTAATCTTCACTGCCTTGAATGACGTCATATTCTTGTTTTTGATTGCGTGATTCAACTTTTGCAATAAATCATCAACCAGCCAATCACGACGGAGCTTCTGAACTCGTTTCAAGACCAAGTTATTTTAAAGTCTGCCGGCCATCCCAGAAAAGCAAAATCATTTTTAAAGTATAAAATTTTACAAAGCATTTACAGTTCAACGTTTTTATATTTCTAGTTTCACCATTTTAGTTTATTGTACATTTGATGCCACACATTCATATGCGCATTGCGCTTATTACTACATATTTCTAGAACGTTAACGATTTCTGTTAAAAATCTTCTAACGTTGTCTGTCTTTTCATTCGTATTCACTACGTCAAAGTCAATTCGGAAATGTACGATTGCAAATAATAATGAAGCGGCAACATTATTTAGCAGTTTTGATAATTTGAAATAAACAAAAACGATTACGAGATACTATATGTGGGAGACACCGAACTTTTGCAATGTGGTAAACTAGATTGTGGTTGCTCTCCAAACTTGTATTCAATATAACCACTTGATAAGGTTGATCAACAATACATGATAAAGAATTTTGATCAAAAACATTGCCACCTTTGTCTAAAATGTTTGTTGTCGCGTGTTATTCCGGTTTTGATGACAAGACACTTGACCAAGACACCGAGAAACGATTCGATTTCGCCGTTTATTTCAAAATTCTTGAAATGGACTGTTTCCAGTGATCCAGCTCAGTAGTTTACAGAGCAGTTCGCCACTCGCTTGCTTCGACTGTGACATAAAATTGCTACCACATTATTAATAAATAGTTTATTTCAGGCCCAGATAAACTAACGCCTAGCGCGAATTTATTGCCCCAAGGAACATGGCGGCGGCGGCCCCCGATGGGGAAGTATCCAGGCCTTCACGTGAGGAGCAATGAATAAAAATACGACAAAACTTTTTGAGGTTTAAATAGCGCATAAGTTAGACAGAAGTGATCCTCGCTGGGTGCATTAACACGTCACAATGGTCATCACGATTCCGATCCTTCAGCAGGCTCATCACTCTTTTTCTTGATCGCTTTCATCTTCTGCTTCTCTTTCTGAATTTCGACTTTCTTCCTTATCTCTGCCTCCTGCGATGAACGGGTCGAGTCAGCTCGAACAGTGTGAAAGAGTGAGGAATTCCCACCTGGTCGTTGCGGCTGAACTTCTCGAACATTCCTTTGTATTTCTGCTTCTCCGCGTTATGCTGCGCCCTCAACTCGTGCCCACACTTCTCATACATGGACCGAGCGCTCTTGTTGCTAGGATACAACTTCACGACCTGGAAGACGCGAAATCAATCGGCGCAAATTTCATGCGTGTTTCTCGTTTTTTTACCTGAGTGAAACAAGATTTGGCCTCGTCAAAATTTCTCTGGTTAAATTGGGCCTCACCCTTGCGGTAAAGTCCCTTCTCGTTGTCAGGATCGATTTCCAGGGCCTTATTAAATGAATTCGGTTTAAAAAGGCATGGAGGAGTGAGGAGGTTAGTGAGAAAAAGATGAGTGAAACGCGACAGACATAGACCAGTAAACAGGTTTACCGATGCGAGCAATTTGCCTTTACACAAGAAACAAGTATCTCACGCACCGAGGATAAATGAAGGTCAGTGGCTCACCTGGTCACACTTGCTGACCACCTCGGAGTAGTTTTTCAGCTTCGTGTGGCAAAGAGCCAGGTTAAGCAAACCTTTCAGCTTGAGATCTTTGGATTTTCGGAGGATTTCCTTATCCTCGTCACCTCCACTCTCCTTCGCGTCCAGATATTCCAAGTAATCAAGGATCTTCTTGTATTGAATCAATGCCCGCTCAACTTTTCCCTCCTAAAACGTATCCGCAAAGTGGCGCTCGTGCATAGAGCAGGAGTTGCGGCCTCAGCATACGTCACATCAGATTGAGCCATCTGACCAATCACAAACAATGAAAAAAGCTTGTGTTTAATGGTGGAATGACAGCGATAAACTTTAATGCGCATGCGCAAACGATTGACAGCACACAAATATGTAGCCTCTAGATGACTGTACACTAGGGGTATGACAAATTTTTAACCCTATGTCCCCATATGATATTTTGTGGAGTTTTTATGTACAACTCAAGAAAATATGGATCTTTTTGATTTTGTTTAAGAAAACTTCACCCTCCAACTGATAAAACTGTTAGCCGTCTAGTTAACTCATGATTCCTTGGAAAATTGTGCAGATTTATTGTTTACAATGAACAATAGGCAAAATTAATACCTCACTACTGTGTATTTGTTAAAAGAAATTTAATATTTAGTCTTTCAGTGGATGTGCAGAGTGGGAGCAAGTCTTGCATTACTTTAATTGCTCGCTCTGCACAGATATTTGATCGTTGTGTTGGTATAGGTGTTCTCTGGACCAAAACCTTCTCAGAGACTTCAAAGCTTTTGGATGCTCTTGGCAAGCTTCTGATAGATGGTCAAAGTTAGCAGGGTTGAAAAACTGAGCAGAGAACCAGATATCACTCCATGAGCCAATGATGAAGTCACATGCTGTTTCAGCTTTCTGTCGCAACTCAGGCATCAAAATGAATGCGAGCAAAGTATAAATCGCTCTGGAGTTCCACCTTGCATTACTGAGAGCAGGAAGAGATTGAAAATTCACCTTCGGAAAGGTTTGAGAAGTTTTGAAGAATTTTTAGCATGATATTAAATGATGAAGAAAGGCCATGTCATCTCGCCACCGGTCACATTTAGTTTTCTTTAACAATTTTCCAGTGTTATTGAACGCTTGCTTGAGTTGAGCATACTCTTCTGTTAATCTTGCAATGAACGGGTAACTGAGATTTGGCGATGTTGGTGTTCCACCAAAGTGATCATTTAGTACATGTTTCAATATTGTGTCTAAAATATGGTGTTGGCATCCAATGAATAAAGGTTTTTCTTGTCCAATATGTTCAAAGTGATTCTGCAGCAGTGTGACTGCACCAAGACCTTTTCCAGTATTTGCCGCAGTTGTGTCAGATACTATCATTTTTATTGAAGACCAGAGATCGTACTCATCAAGAATTGCTTTTATCCCATCAAATATTGTCTTACCTTTTCTGTTTGCTAATTCAACAACCCCAAGCCTGATTTCCTTGTTTTCATTCTTCAAAACTACTACCTGATATTCCTTCTGTATTGTCTTTCCGTCAAAGTGCAAACACCAATTTTCATGTCTTAAGTTTTCTACGAAATGCTTTTTTTAATTCTTCTCCTTTTCTCATTACAGCTCTGTAGACACCACTTTGACTGGGTGTAGGTATAGAAACACCACTTTCTGACAACGTTTTGCAGACTTTGTGGGCTTTCTTTGTACTTAACTTTGCTGTGGTCACTAAACGTACTGCAGAAGCAGTTTTCTGTTTTTTAGAGGTTGAAGGCTTCCCAAAATCTTCATCACTACTAGGAAGCTGTTCTTCGTGCACAGATTCTTCACTTTCTGAAATTTCCTCTGTATCGTCGTCGAAGATTTCTTCTGCAACTGAAGCTTCTGTAACTTTCCGCTTAAATGATTTCATTTTTCTTGGATGAATCGCTTTATTACCTTCTTTTCTGCTGCAGTAGCCTACTTTACCTTCCGTTGACATCTGCAGTTTGTAAAACTCTCTGTCTTCTTGGCACAGCCATTCTCCTTTCTCATTGGTTACATTAAATAACTTAGTAAAATCATAGTTTCCCGGTCTTCGGCTATGTCTTTCATACTGTTTGATTACATTCTCAATTTTTCGTTCAACTGTTGATTTACCTTGCTGAATTGGCAAAGTCAGGTTTTTCCATAGTTGTCTTACTTCACCTGCTAGAATTTGAGTTCTTTTCTTTTTGCTTTTCACTCCTGAAGCCAAATTTTTGTATCTATCTAAGATATGTTGTTCTTTTGGAATTTTGCTCATTATACCGTATCTGGATACCGCATCTCCAACTAGTGTAGAGAGCTCAGGTCTAGTACCTATATTTTCCTGGAAAACAAGAAAAAACTCCACTAATGGTAGTATGGGGAATAAAAAATTCGGCAAAAAAAATTTTTGTCATGCCCCTACTGTACACAAACATATCAAGAGCGGAGTTCCTTACTTTCAGCAGCTTGGTCCCACTCTCCTTGACCAGCTCGCTCTGTTCGATCCTCTCCTCATCCGTCATCTCCCACGACTCCTTCGCTTTGTCGAAGCTCTTCAACGTGATGGTGTACTCCAGCACTGCGTCGGCGGGAACTCCCAGGTCAGGGCAACCTTCAGTCCCGAACCCATATTGGGGTTTCACAAGAATGCGGGAAATCCCCCCCCGCTTCATGCGCTTCAAGGTGGCGTCGATGGCGGGGACCAGGTTCAGCTCGGGCTCAGCTGCAACAAAAAAAGTCGACAACCAGACTAGAAGCGGCACCAAGTGACCAACCTTCAGCAACGATATACTCCAAGTTCTCGCGCGAATCGAATACTTTCCCCTGGTACTTCCCCTCAAGCGAAATTGTTACAGCTGCCCCGTCGTTTGGAGAACTAAAATCTTCTCCCTCTTCAAGGGTCTCCCTCAAAATACCTTTGTCTCCAGACAAAGACAAATCTTCACCCTAAAAATTCCCGCCGGGTATAATTTATTAGAGCGAAGAGTTTGCGATTATTGTTTAAAGCAGATCAATCCAGATTTGGAGTAGCATACCAGAGAAAAACTACCTGTCAAACCACACCAAACCGATGACACAACAAAAATAAACAAGCTATCTTTAAGCATTTGTTATTATCACACATTTGTTAGCACTGTTCAAATGAAACTATTAAAACAAGCGATGCAGTTTTAATCAGTCACTTTATTAACAACCAATAATGACGCGTACCTCCCACCCAAACAACTCTATTTCAAAAATAAGAACTGCATTGGATGGGATATTGGGAGGGCTCCCTCTAGCACCATAACCGTATTTAGGCGAGCAATGAAGTTCACATTTTTCTCCTTTATGCATTGAAGCGACGCAAAGATCCCAACCTTTGATTACTTCGCCTGAAGAAGAATGTTTGGTAAAAGATCCATGGCGCTAAAATACAAGAGGTTCACTGATGCAAAAGCATTTTACAGCAGCTTAAAAATTGAACTTCACCTCTTCCAACATTAAAAGTAAACTTTCGACCATGATTGTGGGACGAATCAAACACAGTTCCATCCTCCAAACGACCAGTGTAATCAACCGTGACCTGGCTACCAATTGAAGGTTTTTCTTTTGATGCGCCTGGTTGTAAAATTATCTAAAAAGTAATTAGATGTTTTGAATTAAAAAATTCTCTTCAGATAATAACGAAAAATTGTACGTCATTGCTTATTTGCACAGTGAAACACTTTGATAACAAGCATCAGATGCACACACTGAGCTTGCTCCTCCAGGATCAAACGATGCATATGTAATCTTTGGGAATGACTAATTACACATTAACTACAAACTTTTATATTACCGATGAAAACGATTATTGAAGTAAAAATACAACAAAGTATCATCTATATTTTATATTAAGAATATCTCTTATTTAAATAGAATGTTTTTCTTGAAAGATTTAGCCCAAAAAATCAACAATAAATTATTCTCGTTTAAACTTCTTTTCTTTGTCATCATTCAAGTTGCATCTTCACTTGTTTTCTCTCGTCTGCTTCTTCGCTTTGATTGTCCAACAGGGTTGATTGTTTTGAATAGTTGAATAGTACAACGTCAGAATAACGCAAATGCTTAATTAATAAAATGAAAAAACCGCCTTAAGTATAATGTATCAAATCTCATAATCCATTTTTGGTCCAAACGAAGAACGCGACATGATTTCCTGCTGGATTAGCCGTTGCTTGCAGCCATGCTTTCACTTTTGCACTTGCTCAGCCAGTTGTCGCAACTCTCTTTACATAACTTCCTCAACAATCTCCATCCATGGTGATGGTGGACTTACCTGATCTATTTCTAGGGATGAGGACGTGAATCAACTCTGCAGAGACCCAATAATCGGGCAACCCCCAAGGAATAGTAAGGGAGTGGCCGTAAGATGACCAGACGTAGAGAATCAAGTACAGGGCAGCCTAGCAAGAAATGTAAGATATTTGGTGATTCAGAACCAGAGTCGCTGCAGGAAAAATTCTAGGCTTGACTAATCCTGTGGAAGTATGTGCCAAAAAGAGTGCTGTGCCAGTTGCAGCGTAAACGAGAAAAAGCTCGTCGAGCGGAGAAAGGGAGGTAAGCTTCTCAGAAAATACTGGAAGGATTTGGTGTTGGAAGAAAGCAGACTGGATACCGCATCTCCAACTAGTGTAGAGAGATAGACGATGGGAGGAAATAAGAAATGAGAGGGAGAATGGTATGGTGGAGGGGTCATGAGTGGCACCAACTTTAGGAAGATAATCAGCTAAGTCGTTGTCTGGAAGAGAAGAATGACCAGGCATCCATTGAAAATGGACTGCCTTAGAGTCGGATAAAGAGTTGAGAAGAGAAAGGTTGAGTAGTGAGGGACTTGGGTATTAGATATGGCAAGGGGAAGAGAGAGTTGTCAGGACAGATTGAGTCAGAAAATAAGGTGACGAATTCAAAGGCACCTGACAAGGAGTGAGAAATACACCATTCAAGAGCGTGAAGAATGGCATAAGTCTCGGCGCCGTTGCTGGCGGCCCAGAGTCCAGCCAAGAGAGGCAGCAGTGAGACACTTCATGCATTTAATATAAATCCCTGCTCCTCCCTCTCCCAGCCCACCAGGTACCGAGCCATCATTCCAGGCAGTGATGTCACTATGAGGGTGGGTGGACAGATGGGAAACAGCGGCGGCATTGCAGAGGGAAGGAGAACACGGGAAAGATGGTATGAGATAGAGTAAGAAGGCATAGACCAGGGATGTTTAAAAGGACATAGGATTAGAGGTTTGCAAGGTAGTTGTAGGTTATGGGTGAGGTTATGGAAACTAGAGAATTTCCATGAACCTTTTTTGAAACGTGTACGAGGATTATGATGGGCGAGAGAGGCTAAAGGAAAAGATGAAGGTAGTCTTAGAGCACGTTCAAAGTAAGAGAGGAATTGATGAGTGAGGGTAACACACACAGTAGGGAAAGAAGTGCTTCTAGGTGCAGCAGAGGGATAGGGGTTGGTGACAGACAGCCTGTGATAATTCTATAGGAGGATCTATGCATTTTCTCCACAGAGGAGATAGAGGTGAGAGTGAGAAAGGAAACCAGCCTGGGGAAGCATAGGTAAGAATGGAGGGAATAAAGGCTTTATACAGGGAGTTTTATCTCAATATGTCACTTTAGAAAATCTCATATCTCGATAACTGGCAAAAGTAGCAGGATAAAATTGGTTTTGTTGGATAGGTAAAATCCCCAATTTTTTTGTTTTGCCAGACAATTGTTAAGTCACAATCAAAATTTCAGTTTTTTGTGTAAAATATCATTTCCATCAATTTGCCTCTTATTTACTTAAAATGTCTTTTACTGGAAAGGAGAAAGCGTTTTGTGTTTTGGAATTTGATAAAAACAACTTGTGGACATGTGTTAAACGTAAATTTCGGACAGAATTTTCAAAGCAGCCACCAGACCGATGTACCATACAAAAATGGCACACAAAATTTAAGGAGGGATGTTTGTGCTCCCGTAAAAAAATTGCCTCATCACCTTCAACTGAAATGATCAAAAGAGTTCAAAACATCTTCCAGTGGAGCTCCAGGAAGTCAATCAGAAGAGCTAGTCATGAACTTCAGATGTCTTCAACAACCATTTGGTGAGTGATAAGACAATACCTGCACATGATATCTTATAAACTGCATTTGCTCCAGCATTTGAAGGACACCGACAAACCAGCTCGCAAAGACTTTTGTACCCAAATGCAGGCGATGTTGGAAGAAGACGGATTTGATGACCGTCTTCTGTTTAACAGCAAAGTCACTTTCCACCTAACTGGCAAAGTCAACAACCACAACACACAGAAACATATGGGAAACCAAACATCCTCATTTAACACTGGAGCATGTGCGAGATTTTCCTAAGGTGAACGTGTTCTGTGCCATATTGAAGAAATGTGTGTATGGGCCTTTCTTTTTTGAAGGAACAACAGTTAACAATGAAGTGTACCTTGATATGCTACAAAAATGGTTGATGAAACTTTTGTTTGACAGAGAGCAAGCAGACTTTATTTTCCAACAGGATAAGGCACCACCTCACTGGAGTCTCATTGTAAGACAGTATCTGAACGCTACTCTGCATAGCTGATACATCCGATGTCCCGAAAATGATGATTGCATGCTACTGCATTGGCTCCCTAGATCTCCAGACCTAACTCCATGTGACTTTTTTCTCTGGGGCAATGTAAAAGGCTTGGTCTACATTCCTCCTCTTCCAACATCAGTGGATGATCTGAAGACTTGGATAACTGAGGCCTTGATAACCATCGATCTTGATATGCTTGTTCAAGTTTGGCAAAAAATGAAATACCGTCTCAATGTGTGCTGTGTAACTAAGGGCTTGCATATTGAACATTTGTAAAAAGTTTAATAAAACGTTTATTTCTTTGATTTTTGCATTCAAATTTTTGCTGCATAAACTTAAGAACATTAGTTTTCAGCAAAAAAGTTGGTTTTCATATCTCTAACAGTTATTGAGATATAAGTTATCATAAAGTGACATATTGAGATGAAACACCCAGTATAATGTGCAGAGAGATTCTTTAGAGGAGCCCTGGGAAGCTTGCACAGGTGAGAGAATATTGTTGCACTGTAGAAAATATGTGTGTCGCCAAGAACCATTCTTTTGAAGAATTTGGAAATGCAAGAAGTGAGAGAGGTAGGGCAATAGAAGGGTGAGTTAGAGGGTTGCCTGATTTAAGAATGGGGATGATAATCAATTGTTTCCAGGCTGATGGGAAGGTATGTGTAGACCAAGACCCTGGCATGGTATGTTAAAAGCTTTCTTAAGTAAATACAAGAAATCAAAATTACAAAAATATACACGGAATAGTAGAAAAATCAATATAAACCATACAGCTGAAGATATTTAATGCAGTATTGAAGCATGAAATAAGAGAAAGCAACAAAAAACATTTGATCAAAAATTAAACTAGGTTTATCAATAAAACCCGAAGTGAGATTTTTGGAAACTTTTTTACTTTACTAAGCACTTAATATTAGGTCAAACTGACAATGTGGCAACTCTTAATGGCATACTAAGATTTTCATCTTTCAGCCTTCATCTCTAACCACTTTTTGTAATGTTTAATTTAGAAAAGAATTGTTTGCATAGATACATGCTTCTGAAAATTGATGACCATTTAAGAGCGTAAACTATCAAACTTGGAAACTATTTTTTTGATAAATAAACTCTAGAAACGGCTTTTTTAGATACATCGCATTTGGGGTGTTTTATTCTGTATTTTTATGAGTTCAAGTTGGAACTTAGCTGTGAAGAAGTGGGTATAACATTAAAGGAGATAGAAAAGACATTAAACTCCAGCTGCTTGCTTTTGAGAGCCTGAAATCTAGGGGTTGATTTTGTTAAACCGATTTGCAGGCTTCATGTCTGTCACCTCTGCAGTAAGTGAATCTAACTTTGTTTATGTGGATTTTTTTAAAACTATGAAAGGATTTTGGGGTTTGAGTACAGAAGTGGGATTGTAGATGTGCAGAAAGTTGGTCTGTACAGTCTATGAGGTATAGCAGCTTGGAAAATTGGGGAGATCAGATGAGGGCAAGGAGAAAGAGAAACCTGAGATGGAGCAGAGTAGAGAGAAGACTTCACTGGGACAGGTTTTAGGAGAGAGGCTAGAGCAAGTTTTCTGCTATGACTCAGCTTTAGCTTTTGGGATCACAAGGTATACCTTGAGATAGATATATAGTTCTGGCGATCTTACTCAAAATAGTGTGCTCTTGCAAATGCCTTACAGTGCTCCGCAACGACTTTTTCAATTTCAGGAGACCACTAGGTTTTAGCAAAGTGGTTGCCAAAAAGAATGGCAAAAGTGGCAACATCATTGGGGAGTTTGGTGAAAGTGTGGGTAACTATTGAAAGAGAGAATGTAATAAAGCTTGAAGGAGGCAGGCAGTGGGTGTTGATATAAGAGGGGTATTTATCCCAGCGGACTTTATTATAGCACAGGAGTGTCCTGAAGAAATTTTTTAGAACTCAGAAAGAGAAAGATTGGAGCAATAGAGGTGCACTCAGAGAGAACAACTGACACATTGTACTGACCTGTTTTCCCCAGATGACCTGACAGGTACAAATAGAGCAGAGATCTATAGGACCAGGGTTAGGGGGAATGTTGTTGATTATGAGAAGGAGTATAAGAATGAGGAACAGTGACAGAATAGATATCGAGAAAGAATGAGATTTTGAAATAAAAAGGTGTTTAGCAAAGATAGAGGAGGTTAACAAGAGCAGCAGGTTGGTAAAAGAAGAAGGGGGGGAGGTGATTATTTAGAATTAAGATTGCTGTCCATTTGTGACTGCTCAATGGACAGCAGCTACAAGAATAAGAAAAAAAGTCTGTAAAGGGTCACCCATGGATGAAACCTTCAGAAAATTGACAAGCCCTTTTGACCCTTCCATATTCATATAGGGAAGGGGACAGCACCACCATGATGAGGTGGCTTGTCGTTGGTGCAGATCTTTATTCATTGTTTCTTAGGTCTTCCTTTCTTGTTACTTTTTTACATAAAGCTTTATAACCATCGCAGGAGGTTTTTTTTGTTTATGCTTTCAACACAGCCAACCAACTCAGTCCTTGATTCTCAAAAAATTCCTTCAATAGTTCAACATCAGTCATTTTTAATATCAACTCACTTTTCACTCTATCCTTCAGTGTCTCACAACATATCATTCAAAGCATTCTTATTTGGGTGGACTCATTCTCCTTATATCACTCACCATTATTAGCCAGCACTTTGCTTTATAACTTATGGGATTTCTGATATACATTTTATAAACAAGTCACCTCTTGCACAACACACCGCATTCTTAAATCTCTTACACCCAACTCTTATTCTTGGAGTCCATGCTTCTTGAACTCAACCTTTCATACACAAGAACATTAACAAGATAGCAAAACATATCCACTTTTTCAATCACATCTCCTGCCATGTGCTCACTTTTCAGAACAATTTGCAACAACCTGGTTTGTTTTGCACATATTGCACTCAAACACTTTTAACATTATCCAAGTTCCCTTTAATTCCCAAACACTTCTTATGCATTTATTTCATGCATTTTCTGCATTGGATGAAATTCACTCCATTTTCACAGATTGCACTCAAATAACACAGGTCTTCAAAATTTCAAAAAATTTTTCTTTCTTTTATGGAATTAGTCATTTCTTATAGATTTTTGGGCACTGAATCCGAAAATGACAATAAAAACCTTCGATTAGCTCTTGTTTTTGAAATATTTTTAATTTTAGTTTTCTACAAATGCATACGTTAACGCTAATACAACAACAGAAACGTTCATGTTCACAATCACATTCTTTTAGCTTTCCTGCTGCAACAAAATTCCAGTTGCTCTCAAGCAAGAGTCCAACAGTAATCAGCTAACATTGATGGGCTCCATTTTTCTTGGTACCGTTTTTCCATGACTGTAATATTCTGGTGGAAACGCTCCTCATGTTCGTCACTTACGTCACCACAGTTTGAAGGAAAAAAATCCAAGTACAAATGTAAGAAGAGTATTTTCAAAGACATGTTGCACCCCATGTTTTTGTAGGAATCTATCATGTGTTCCACCAGTTCAATATAATTTGGAGCTTTTGTATTCCCAAGAAAGTTTCCTCATCTCGGAATGCATTCCAGGAAACTTTTTCTATTCCAGACAAGGTGTGATCAAAGCCTTTATCCTTTAATAGCTTGTTGATTTGGGGTCCAACGAAAATACCTTCTTTGAGCTTTGCTTGGCTTAATACAGAAAATTTGTAATTGCACTTGAAAGCTGGTCCATCCTGATTCATTGCTTTACAAAATTTTTTATTAATCCAAGTGTAATATGCAAAGGGGGAAGTAAAATCTTTGATGCTTCAACGAGTGGAGTAGTAGTTCACATTAAGTGCTTCTTTTTGGCCACTGCTTTTTATGGTAATGTTCATGTCTTGCACGACTGTCCCATTCACACAAAAAACAGCAATACTTTGTATAACCAGGCTGCAATCCCAGTAGTATTGCAATTACTTTAAAGTCACCACACAGTTGCCAGCAGTACTGTTCATAATTTATGCACTGTAAAAGATTCTTCATATTCTCGTATGTTTCTTTCATATGAGCTGCATATCTAACGGGAATCGATGGCAACATATTTTTATTGTGCAGTAACACAGCTTTTAGACTTAGTTTCAACAAATCAATGAACAGTCTTCATTCTTCTGGTCTGTGGGAGTACCCAAATTTTTGCATAATACCACCAACATCTGTGCAATATACAAGTCCCCCTTTCATGTTTAAAAAACTGGGCCAAAGACTGTTGACGTGTACAAAAACTACAAACTTTGACATCACTTTGAAGCAAATTCCACTGTTTTAATCTGGAAGCCAATAGTTCAGCTTTAACTTTCCGCAAATCTAAATCCCTTACAAGATCATTCAGTTTACTTTCATTGATTAAATGTGGTTCAGTAGTAATACCAAATTTTTTATTCCTGGATGTGCACAGTACAGAAACGCTACACTCTTCATTGCTTTCTGCATTGTCTGAACTCAACAGATCTATTTCACGTGGTTCAGGAATAGGTAGCTCGTCACTGTGAGGAACAGGACGAATTGCAGATGGTATGTTAGGATACTCTATTACAGACTTCTTCTTCCTGTTGAATCCTTTTTTTATAGAAGGCGTGAGACAGAAGTAACAACATTTACGTGATCCGTAGGTTCCCTCTAAATCATTGGCACTGCAAATAGCATTGCCTTTCTTTTCTTTTTCAACCACTCATTAAGGGCAGTCACACAGGAGTTGCAGCATATGTGAGGAGCCCAAGGCTTTTCCTGATCTCTGACTTTACAACTAAAGAACTGATGATAAGCCTTTCTTGTTCTAGTGGTTAAGACATGCTTGTGCAAGACACGGTAAACTCCCCACAGATATAACAGAAGTTATCTGCAGAATTTACACAAACACGAGGGATTTCAAAATACACTGACTGAAAGCTATTTTAACAGGTTATCGTACTTGTAGTTAAAAGAGCTCAATTCTAAACAAAAAAGAACACAGTGCAAGTTTTCGGATATAACTATGTTACACAGGTAGTGCACTTTGCAGTATATTTGCACCTGTTAGAAGCCTTTTCTGCATAGTCTAAGTTAGGTGAAATTTTGCTGGCTAGCGTTACCTGTTGTATTTTACCGTTCATCACACACATTAACTAAGCTACACTCCTATTTAAGCTCTGTAGCTGATATAAATCAGCGAAATGTTTTCACAGCACTTCTATTATCTTGGGATATGCCCTCCCTAACTGATAACTTTATTTCATCTCTGTTGCTAAAAAACTTCTTATCAGTATAGGAGGAATGCACTATGTATTTCCATCTTTTAGAAGCCTAGCTATTATCACAATAAAACATGTGACCTACCTTCTCTGAAATATCTTGAAACATGAGTGCCTGCAGTATGTTTGAAAGGGGCATCAAATGATCTGTAAATGGGGGCCAAATGTAACAGTCACCAATGGTCTTAGGTTATTAAAAAGGTAACTTGGTGGTAACTTGGTGGTTGTTTTAAAAAGGTCTTCGAGCCCTGTTATCTAAAAGAGATAAATTTGTGAATGAACGAGATAAACAGGTATTTGACTTAGATTTCTAGGGGGTCACCTGTCCCCCTAGCATATGTTGCTGGTGCCCATATCTTGAAAACTAGAGCTAACAGACAATTTTATGGCTCATTTTCGGATTCAGCGCCCCAAAATTAGTAAAGGGCAGCTACTTTCATCCCAGAAAGAAATTTTGTGTTGACCAGTGTAATTAATGGTTAATTTTTGCATTAGACTCTTACCAGTACAATTTAAAATTAATCCCTTTTTCTTCAAAAAATTTTTTTTATCTTGAATATTTTTCCCCCACTTTCTTCCAGCTGTCTCCAAGAAGTCATCTACATAAAAGATTTCTTTTAGAAGTCCACCTCTTACATCCTTAGTTATCTCATGCCATACAACTGCAAACAGAAAGGGACTTGATATCAATCCCTGATGTACACCAACATTCACAGCAAACCATTCTGATATATTCCTTCCACTTGAGTTCTTAAACATTTCAATATTGGCTAAAATCCCTCTTTCCACCCACCTTTTCATCAAAGTGCCCACCAGATCACTTCTCTTGGAATTCAATCAAGCGCTTTTTCCAACTCTGCCAATATCATTACGAATTGCCTTCCTGTTACTTCAAACTTCTTCATGATCTGTCTTACTAAGAATAGTGCATCTATTGGGTCTTTGCCTGGCAGAAATCCCATTTACATTGTTACACTGTTGAAACCAGATTTTTCAAAAGTTTGAATTAAATCAAATGTATCAATAATAAACCAAAATCGACATAAACAAGGGATGAGTCTATTGAGTAAAGAAAGTACTAAAGCCAGGGGCATTTTTCACAAGATTAGTTTAAACTTTAATTCATTAAATTACCATATTTATTCAAATATAACGCACAAAATTTTGTACTGATTTTCAATCAAAAGTTAGGGGTGCGCGTTATACATGAGTAAAAGTACGCTGCTGCCTGATAGACACAATTGCACAGTTGTTATTCCCGTGTACGCTTGCTATTGCAAGGGTGCCTCATGCGCCTTACTGATTAAAGACGCGTTTGCTTGCGGTATCAAGGTTTGCGCCAAACTAATATGGTAACTCACCATGCTTTGGCTTCCCGCTGCATTGAGAAAAAGAAAGAAACAAAGAAAGAGGCAGTTTGCAGTTTCAACGCAATTATGGTACGATAAGCTTAATGACATAATAATGTAAAATGAAAAAGGTGAAGAAACTGATGTTCCTGCCGACTGGGACACTGATATAAACATAAGTCAAGAAGAATTCGAACAACCGTTTGGTGAATCTGGTGATGAATCCAATTTTGAAGGTTTTAAATTGTAAATTTTATTTGGGAATTGTGCTCGTACTGGCAGTTTGCTTTACCAGTGTACCATATGTTGTCAATAAATTTTTTTGTGATAGCCGCATGTTTTCAACAGTAGTTGTTCCTTTCCAGAGGTGGGCATATATTTTTATTGTATGCTACAAAGCGCAACATAACTTATGCAATTGCATAAGTAAGTTGTAAGTTGCTCTTTGGGCTCATAATTGCGCTCTGCCCACCACTGTTTCTTTTCTATCCTTGGTCTGAGCTGAGAAAAAGTAAAAAAAATTTTATACCAATTTTCAATCAAAAATTAAGGGTGTGCGTTATACACGAGTGTGAATTGTACTCGAATAAATATGGTACTGTGCAATTTTTAAAAGTAAAGCTTTGAATTTTTATATCTTAAAAACTTTACATAGCTACATAACAAATTCAATATATCTTAAATGACAAATGTATAAAGGACAATTCATAATAACATTATAGAAGTAATGCTAATAAAAAGATTAAGTGTATAACATACATTTTTTAGTTTTCTTTACATGGTATTGTTTATACATTAAAAACCAGGGGTGTTTAGCTAGCAATAAAATTTATGGCTCTGGCTCCAGGTCCAGCACTTTAAAATGACTGGCGTCAGGTCCAGTTCTGCTCCAGTACTTTTAAAAATGCTAACCCTTAAAACAACCTAACATATTAGAAGGGAATAAAACTTACCTTAAACAGTTTATTTATGATATGATAAAATATAAAAAAGATTACATGATGAAATATAAAACTTAATTTTTCTAAATGATATGATAGAAATAAAAAACTCAATTTTTATACATTTCATGCTCGTAACGAGCCTTTAAGGTTGTAAGGTAAGCTACTACGTCACAATTAATAATTTAAGATTGTAAAACTTTACTTGTGTAAGCGCTTTCCTACTTTATCAAATAATAAAATTAAGCTAAGACAAAACTACAATATTCTGCCTAATCTAAAAGCAAACTACGTCACAAAAGATCAATATGATGTCATAATTAAAGCTTGGATAACCAGATATTTCTTTGATAAAAAAAATCAGAATAAAATGACTGTTGTCTGGGCCTCAACAAGGGCATCGAGTGCAAATTTGCAACTAAAGTTTCAGGGTTTCAAGTTTCTTTTTAAATGCGGCAAAATGTAAATAACAGTTTTTCCATCGTTTTGGCAATTAAAAATCATTAGCTGTGTTTGGATAGGGAAGTCAGACATAGAGTGAATGATGTTTAATGTATAGTTAAAGCATCACATGGAAATTTTTTTCTATGTTGTAGTTATTAAAAATGGCAAATGCAATTATAGATCAAGGTTTGGAACAAACCATTTAAATTTTTTTTGGATTTTGTGCCAAAATTGCTTAAAAGTTTTGGCTATTTTGCTAAAAATTCAAATGTTAAAAAAACCCACTGAAGGTGCATAGCAAAAAAGCACTCATCACTATTCTTCAAAGAAAAAAAATGGAAACCAGTTACTAAACTTAAATTGGCATGAAACATCACTGATTAGCATTAAAGTTTTATCTTGTTACATATTAGCACACAAAGAGAACTGAAATCAGGTAAAAAGGGGGCTGACACAATCTCCAAATCAGTCCTCTGGTTGTGCCTCTGAATACACATAAAATAATGCAATAATCCAAAATTAGTAATCATAAATAAAACAGGCCTTTGTTCAAAATAGCTCAAATTTATGACTAAAGCATATTCTTTCTATTCAATAAAAATGTAGGCCCAGATGGTAGGTGCTTTCACGCAGCCTGGGCCGTGAGTAAGTCTGCTCATTGATTTTAAAAATGACAGACCGAAACCGAACCTACCAAAACGGAAGGGTATTTATTTATTTATTTATTTTATCTCTATATTTATCCTCCTGACTCGCAGGAAAGCGACGGAGGCGCTATACATAGGGTAAACAATTACCCCGACCTGCTTCCGGAGATGCCAAGATATTGCTGTCCGCTAGTAATTTAGTAGAGATATGACTGTAATTTAGAACTGCTTGTCAAGACCACCAAGCAGGGAAAGTGCCGTAAAGTGTCTTTCCCAAAGACACAACAGAATAGCGCAAGTGGGTTTTGAACCGAGACCATGTTGATCATCAGTCCGGTGCTTTAACCACTCGACCACGCTGCCGACTTCCACCCATTCCGCCCATTCCACCCATATCCATTCCGATGTTCAGTGTGGGTCTGTTAATCGGCAAACGTCCTTTTCAGGACGGGGCAATGTCAGGATGAAACTGCCCTTTTCAGGGCACATTGCCAACAAGTTCCGAAGACCCACTATTCTTCACCTGAACATCGAAGGCCTCACTGCAAGCAAGATGAATGTTCTTCATCACCTCGCTGTGCAGTCTGAGGCATTCGTCATCCTACTGCAGGAGACCCACTGCACTGATGCAGAGAAGTTGGTGCTACCACACTACCAACTAGCTGGGTCTTCTTTAAGCAGGAAGCATGGCCTTGCCATGTTTGTCCACGAGCGACTGAGATACACGCTTTTGGACCAATCTCCACCGACATCGGAGATCGAGTGGCTGTGTGTGGACGTTGATGGCTATAAAATAGTCAACGTCTACAAACCACCGCCAACGCGATTGCGAACCCTGGATCTCCCAGTGTTTCCTCACCCCTGTCTTTACGCTGGCGATTTTAACTGTCGTCATGCTGACTGGGGTTATGATGACAACAGTCTGGATGGTGAGTGCTTGGCTGGATGGGCAAGTATTAATTGTCTTGCCCTCCTATATAATGCCAAGGACGCTGCCAGTTTTTATTCCGGCCGCTGGAACACTGGCACCAATCCAGACCTAGCTTTCGCTAGCGTAGGTCCAAACAGTCACTTACCCGGATAGACGTGTCCTTGAGAAGTTTCCCAGGTCACAACATCAACCCTCGCTTATTACACCACCAAGGTTTGCTATGGCAGTGCCAAGCATGCCTGTTAAGCGATGGAACTTCCGCAAGGCCAATTGGAGTCACTACATTGCTTTGACGAATAAATTCGCAAAGACTTTGTTGCCGCCTGATTCACTTGATGTGGATGCGGCTTACCAGGACTTCTGTAACATCATTAAGAAAGCAGCCAAGAAGACTATCCCACGCGGGTATCGAAATAACTATATTCCGTGTTGGGATGCAGAGTGTGAATCCCTCTATAAAACCTTTCTGCAGTCTCCTCAGGGAGATGACTCAAGTTTGGCTGCTACAGCTCTGCTTGCCAAGCTTGACAGAAAACGGAGGGATCGATGGTCCGAAGCAGTTCAGAGCATTGACTTCTCACACTCTAGTCGAAAAGCGTGGAGTATCTTGAACAACCTTACTGGTAGGTCACGACACTCTCCTCGTCATTGTCCTGTTTCAGCCGATGCTATTGCATCTCAGCTGGTTAGAAATGGGAAATACGAGGCTGTTGATCGCAAGTCATCTCGACTTGTCTTTCAAGAAGTGTCTGACCTTTGGAGGGCCACAACACCAGATGCAGTAAATATCTCTGACAATTTTTCACAGAGAGAATTTGCTGCTGCCCTTCAACATTTAAAACCAGGTAAAGCTCCGGGTCCTGATTCCATCTGCCCCGAGCTTATACTCCATGCTGGAGCTGCTTTGAAGTCCTGGTTACATGACTTCCTTTCTTCCTGTTTGCGCCGACTCAAAATTCCCAAGATCTGGAGAAGAGCGCTTGTGGTCGCGATCCCAAAACCAGCAAAGCCCGTGGGGGACCCAAAGGGTTATCGACCGATATCTCTGCTCTGTGTCCCCTACAAGATCCTCGAGAGACTTATTTACGCCCGCGTTGAACCATTAATCGATCCACTGTTCCCTAAAGAGCAGGCTGGGTTCCGACGCGGGAAGTCAACCGTAGATCAAGTTGTTATGCTAACCCAGAACATCGAGGATTCTTTCAAGGCTAAAAAGAAGGCCGGTGCCGTATTTATCGATCTGACAGCTGCTTATGACACTGTCTGGCACCGTGGCCTTACCTGCAAGCTGCTGAGACTACTTCCGGATAACCACATGGTCAAAATGATCATGGAGCTTGTCTGAAATCGAAGTTTCACCTTTACCACCGGTGACAGCAAGCAAAGCAGGCTACGCCGTCTTAAAAACGGCGTTCCTCAGGGATCGGTCTTGGCTCCCCTCCTATTTAACATCTATACGTACGATCTTCCTTCCATGATTTCCAGAAAGTTTGCTTATGCTGATGATTTAGCATTGTTGCACTCTTCTGGAAACTGGAAGGACTTGGAGGGGACATTAAGCCAAGACATGTCCACACTGTCAGCGTATCTCCAGACTTGGAGGTTGAAGCTCAGTCACACTAAGACGGTGACGACAGCCTTTCACTTAAACAACCGAGAGGCCAAACGTGAGCTAAAGGTCTACAACAATAGTAGACTTTTACCGTTCTGTCCAACCCCTACATACCTTGGGGTAAAACTGGACAGATCGCTCACGTTTCGTCACCATTTAGTGGCATTGCGCAAAAAACTATCATCGCGCATCACACTGTTGAGGCGACTCGTGGGCTCGGGATGGGGTGCTGGTGCTAAAACACTACGCATAGCCACCTTGTCTCTAGTCTACTCAACAGCTGAGTACTGTGCGCCAGTCTGGTGTCGCAGTGCTCACACTTGCCTCATTGACAGTGTCTTGAATGACGCCTTGCGCATAGTTACTGGATGCCTGCGTCCCACTCCAACGGACCACCTACCTGTACTTTCAGGCATCCAGCCATCTGAGCTTTGCCGACTGGGAGCGACACTCTCCTTGGCTTACCGTGGATCTCTGGACCCCGATCATATTTTGCATGGTCTTTTAAGTGGGTCCTCAGATACTGGCCAAGTGAGACTAAGATCCAGACGCCCGTTTGTGCCAGGTGCGCGGAATCTCTTGGACAATCTTGCCAGACTTGGCATCTGCACCTCTGAATGGACAAATCATAAATGGAACGCGGAGTACTGTGAGAGTGCTTCCAGGCTCCGTGCTTTTGTGCCCGGGACCAGTGTCAGGCCTGTTGGGATGGGCTTACCCCGAGCAGCTTGGGCTAAGCTCAACCGCTTGCGGACTGGTGTTGGGCGATTCCATTCGTCCATGCACAAATGGGGTCTCGCTCCTTCACCGAATTGCGAGTGTGGCACCTCAGAGCAAACCGCAGACCATGTACTCACAATGTGCCCCATACATCGGGCACCACATGGAGCACGCGGTCTGACGGTTTTGGATGACAAAACTCGATGTTGGCTTAATAACATCACTGCCAGCATCTGATCCAGGCAGTGCAGCAGTCTGGGGTAGTAAAAGGATAAACCCTCGGCCCCAGTTCTGTTTGTGTCTGGCCTGGAGTGGATACCCTTCAAACGATGACGACGACAAATAAAAATGTATACATGCATAAAGACAAAAATATTAAAAGAAATTACATAAGTTTTCATTTTGATAAAATTGTAGATAAATGCAATTAATTTTGGGATGGATTTGGACTAACCATAAAATATCAACAATTTCATAAAAGTTATACAGCAAAACAGCTTAAGCATTAAGACATACTTAGTTACAATCTCTACATTAATAGTTAACAAACAGCCTTTTACCTGTTTTTTTAATGAATTATAGCCAAATAACTAAAGACAATTTTAATTATAACTAGAGATGTGCCGGAACTCAAATAATCAATTCCGACCGGAACCGGAATTGGCCGGAATTGCTACATAAAATCTGGCCGGAACCGGAACTATTTAGAAATGCAATATTAACCTTGATATTACATGAAACTGCTTAAATACATGTGTTATATTGTCAGTTAATAATAGTATTGTAAGTGCAGATGATTGATCACTTCAAAAAATATTAAAGTAGAAAGTTTGCAGTCAGTTTTGTTTGAAGTATACATTAACCCAAACTATCCCAATGACTACATTTGTAGTCATTATTTCAAATGCATTTTCATTATTTCAAATGCATTTTCTAACTAAAAATAACTGTTTTTTTTATTATTTTAGATTATGAATAGCTTTGAGATATATAAAAGTTGTAAAATATCTTTACAAACACTGTTTTAAGTTGTGCCATAGAATTGTACAGCCTATCAAAGTTTTTAGTTTTTAGTTTTTTAGTTCTACCCTTGGGTTAAATATGGGTTAAAGCAATTTATGTGAGTACTCCCTTCTGAGCACTGGATATTTGAAACATAATGACCAAAAATATTATGGACACATTTATTGAAGTTATACAGTGAAAAAGTTCATTTTTATGTTATTGTAGCTGTTCAGCTACTTTATGTCTTTTATCTTTGTAGGGAGTAGAATACAGTGATCACTTTACTTGAAAAGGCTAGTAGATAAGACTAATGCTAGATTGATCAAACTGCAAAATGTTGCCGATGATTTGCTGTAAGGTTAGGTTTTGCTGTGCTATTAAGGCTCATAACTAGGTGGACTCGTGCCCCGAATTCGTTTGCAGATCAATGGAGTTAAGTGATCTTATCATCTGATCTTAGTTCCTACAATAAATTAGTTCCGATTTATGCTAATGGCTTTTACTCATATGACACTCTTGTGTATAAATTTATTAATGTATTTAGCCGTAGTGCATTGTAGCTGATTTAAGGTAGACCTAATATATTTAATATGTATTGATGTCGTAATTTGTGCGACAATTTTCTTCTTATTAACTTTTCAATTGATTGGTTTTCCATGACTGAGAGGTGTGTAAGTGCAATTTAGCAGGTTCAATCTTTGAGTAAATGACTGCCTATATCAATTTACTAAAAAAACTAAGCGTAGATATGTTTCTAAATAAATCAGTCCTATTGGCTACAATCACTTCAGTTCCAGCCGGAATAGAATTGATTCCAGCTGGTACCGGAACTGGAATTAAATCTTAAATCCAGCCAGAATTCCGGTACATCTCTAATTATAACATTAAATAGAGTTGAAGGTTTAAAATTTGTTAGTAAATGTCAAGCCATAATGTCTGAATAGAATTGTCAGCCATGAACTGGCAAACTTAAATTGCACATTTTAAATGAAAAAGCTGAATTACATTTCAGCTAACCCAAGAATGTAGAGCAAATATGTTTTGATAGTGACAATGATGTCATAAAAGAAATATTCTAGAAGCAGTTAAATTTACTTCTTAAAAATTTGTGATATCATTAAAACTCAATTGTAATGTTGCTTTGACAAAAATTTCTGAAGTAACTGAAAATTTTAAAAGCAGTTCTCTTTAAGAAGCAACTTTAACCAGAGTGGATTTTTCAGTTGGTTTCACTAACAAAAAAATGCTTATAGTCTTTTTTTTAAAGACCCAAAAAAGCTATGCTGGAATATATACTTGAAATCTATAGATCTTAGCTTTTAAAATATTCTTAATTTCTCACAAGTTATTCTAAATCTTTCTTAGTAGTATAGTCAAACTGGGCAATGCACAACTACCCATTTTTTACCACCTAATGCGAAGTGTTTTATTAAACAAACAAAAAAAAGAAAAAAAAATTACTCCAGGATTTATCTTATTCTTTTTAAAAGTGTCAGTATCAAAATGAAGCGAATTCCAGTGTTTTTTGAAATTAAACTACACGTTCTTCAAATCGCTACATTTTTTTTTAACTTTCCCCTTCAACCTGCTAACTTTACTTACATTGTGAAATATACTGAACGCTTAATGTGATCTATAGTTTCTAACCAGTCTACTAATGGTCAAGAACACATCTGAACAAAAAACAGCGAAAAAAAAGGTTTTCTCTTTCTCTTATAAAAAGATGCTCTTTACCCATATTTTTTTCATTATGTTTTGTCAAATGCACATAATGGTCAAGTGTAATTTGAAGAAAAACCAATTGGAGTGAGATTAAAAAAGAAACAAAACTAGTTGCTCTAAGAGATAAAAAAAGAAAAAACCTGGGCAAATTGAATTTGTAAGCCCAAAATTTTTGGAATTCTTTTTTAATTTGTTAAGAAGCTTTGAGAAGAGCTTAGTTTTTTTTTTCAACCAACTAGTTTCTCTCTAAAACTAACTCTGTTTCTATCTAAAATTAACTCTCACTTCAATTCTTTTTTTTTTTAATTAAACCAGACCATGCATAATAGCATCAACCTGCTTCCAACTTCTTTGGTCAGAAACAGTAAACTTAGTGCAATATTTTGATGTTTATGTAAAATTAATTTAACGTTCTAAGGTTTTACTTAAAGAAATATTATGTTTTGTATTGCTCTTTGTGCACCTCTTCAATCCTTAATTGCCTGCTGAAATCTATTGTTTTTTTGTTTTATGCTAACTGCCTTATTTCTATAAATTTTATGTTGAGACCTATTCTGTTGTTTGATTTAATCTTATTGGCCTTTGTTTTGTTTTTGTACTTTTTTTTCTTTATGCTCCTTTTCATTATTGTGCTGTTGAATTTGTGCTATTTGTATCTACTCTGAAATCTGTTATGTTTTTTGTTTTATGCTACAACATTTATTTTCAATTCAATTTAATTTATGGTAAGAAATCTTATAAGATTTTTTTTTGTCCTTTTATTGACTGTTTCATTGTTGTTGTTTTTTTCCATTGTTGTGCTGTTGTTTTTTTTTTACACTATTTGCCTTTATTTCAAATTGAATTTATGCCGAGTTATTTTCTGTTGTTCAATTTTATCTACATGTATGCGGCCTTTGTTTTTATTGTTGTTTGTTTTGTTTTCATCATGTTTGTAAGGTGATTTTTAATTTATGATGTAAAATGTCTTATGCTGATCTTTTTCTTAGTTAATAATCAATTTCACATACCAAAAACTTAATTAATTTATTAAATAGTTTGTAATGAAACTTTTAAATAAGCTGGGGGTAGTGATTAAATGACTCTTGTCCCTTCCTACCCCTGCATCATATCTTAAAAGTGCTCTTTGATTTGATATACCTATATGGCTTATTATCAGTTTGTTTAATTTTAAAATGTAAAATCATTGTTTTTTTTGTGTGTTTTAAGCGGTAATTTATTGAAAAGGTTTGATGCAAATAAACAGATCTCTCTCTCTCTCTATGATCAAGGGCAAGGGAAGAGCAAAGATTTCTTTAGGGTTTCATGATATTTTTTTCTGAAATTATAATTAAAGTATTTATATTTGGAGCATTAGATATTTTTAGACACAAAAACAAAATTTCAATTAGGTGTTTTGGTTGGTTAATTAGTAACAAAAAATTGAGAAAGAGGTCTAAGCCATTTAAAAAAAAAATCTTTGTACATACAAAAAGGTTAAGAAGCCTATCCTTGCATATGACAATTATTTTTTAAGAATAAAAAAATTTATATAGCCTGGTCGAGTGGTTAAGAGCGCCATTTTGATGGTGCTTGCATTAACATGGTTGCGATTTCAAAATTACTCAGGTCAAATTGTTGTATCCTTGGAAAAGAAATTTTATGACACTTTTCTCTGCTTGGAATTCTTAGCTAGCATATTTACATATTATTTATTTTGAAATGAATAAACAAAAATCTAAATAATAAATTTCAACTGGACAGCTATATCTTGGCATCACTGGAGGCATATCAGGAAAATTAACAGTGGACAAGAAAAATTTTTTTGAGCAATAGGCCTATACAACAACTGGCATGAAAATTCTTCAGAAATGAACCAAAAAAAAAGAATGCACTGAAGCTGATCAAAATTTATGTAATTGCATTAGCTTTCATGAACTACTGCTTACTTAATGACGTGCAACAAGACAACATAAAACACACTAAATGCTGAAATAAATTGAGATCTGTAAAAAGCAGACCACTACGAATAACAAGAGGCTAAATCATCGTAATCTATAATAATCTAAGTGTGCTCTAATCTTCATTGTCAATTTGAATTTGTTCTTCAAAACTAATATAGCGATATTCTTCTCTGATTGAACACTTTCTTAGAACAACAAAACCTTATTAGAATTCCAATAACTTTTTTTTCTTTCTTTTTATAATTACAAAAAAATCTTTTATTGATTATGTGGTTCCATGCATAGCCTAACTATTTCTATGCCTGCCTAAGCCGTATCTGAATCTAATTATACCAGGAAAAAGCAGGTTAGGCTCTTTGCTCGTATAAATAATCAAATAGATTTGAAAATAATTTACTATACAATAATTGTTTAGAGATGTAGTTTCATTACCTGGAACGGACAATTCTGTCCTGTGATCAGTGCACTTAATTATTCCCTTCTAGTTCTATATAATGTGTTGATGAAACAGAAACAACATGTGAAAGGAGAACTCGGCAAGAAAGATTGTGACAAATTTTTGAAATGCAAAAAAATTTTAAAGCTATTTTTATTTTGGTTAACTGGTCTATTTTTATTTAGCCCTTTAACTCCCCCTCAGGTCGTTCTTTCCATGTTTAAAATTTTTCAAATCATTCCACCTAAGTTATGATTGTTTAACTTTTAAAGTAAAAAAAATGCATAATAACCGCGATCGCCTGCACATTACTGCAATCACTGGCACATTCCAGGATCTTGTAAAAAGCCGTGCCAGCTCGGGAAACAGAAGTTAAATTTAAAAAAAACATTTTTTTTAAACACGACAATAAATTGTTAAATAAAATAAGTTAAATTCACAGCTTCATTGTATTCAAAAAGCAAGCTATTTAATTAAAGGTTAAATTTATCTGCGTTTTTGCTGCGCATTGGCACTTTGACGATAGTACCAAACAAGATTATCAAATTATAATTTTTATGAATTATAATAAATTTAACACACTTTGGGTCTGTATAAAACTTGCATTCTTTTAACATTACCATCCTACCACACTTGATGCAGACGAACATTTAAAGAGTTGTTAATCATCATCATTTGGAAAGGTATCCACTTTAGGTCAGACACAAACAGGACTGGGGCCAAGGGTTTATCTTTTTACTACCCCAGGCTGCTGCACTGCCTGAATCAGATGCTGGCAATGGTGTTATTAAGCCAGCATCGAGTTTTGTCATCCAAAACCGTCAGACCTCGTGCTCCATGTGGTGCCCAATGTATAGGGCACGCTGTTAGAACATGGTCTGCAGTTTGCTCAGAGGTGCCACACTTGCAATTCAGTGAAAGAGCGAGACCCCATTTGTGCATGGACGAATGGAAGGTTGAGCTTAACCCAAGCTGCTCAGGGTAAGCCCATCCAAACAGGCCTGGCACCAGTCCCAAACACAAAAGCACAAACCCTGGAAGCATTTACACAATACTCCGTTTTCCATTTGTGATTTGTCCATTCAGAAGCATGGATGCCAAGTCTGGCAAGGTTGTCCAAAAGATTCCGCACACCTGACACAAACAGGCGTCTGGATCTTAGTCTCGATGCTGGCTTAATAACACCATTGCCAGCATCTGTTTTGTGCAGTGCAGCAGCCTGGGGTAGTAAAAGGATAAAACCTCGGCCCGAGTCCTGTTTGTGTCTGACCTGAAGTGGATACCTTTCAAAAGACAACGATGTCACTAAATTTGTCTATTGAAATTTATTGATGAAATACAAGTTAAAATATACTTATTGATTACCATATTTAATCAAGTACAACGTGCACTCGTGTATAACGCACACCCTTAATTTTTGATTGAAAATTGGTATAAAATTTTTTTTTTACTTTTTCTCAGCTCAGACCAAGGATAGAAAAGAAACAGTGGTGGGCAGAGTGCAATTATGAGCCCAAAGAGCAACTTACAACTTACTTACGCAATTGCATAAGTTATGTTGCGCTTTGTAGCATACAATAAAAATATAATGCCACCTCTGGAAAGGAACAACTACTGTTGAAAACATGTGGCTATCACAAAAAAATTTATTGACAACATATGGTACACTGGTAAAGCAAACTGCCAGTACAAGCACAATTCCCAAATAAAATTTACAATTTAAAACCTTCAAAATTGGATTCATCACCAGATTCACCAAACGGTTGTTCGAATTCTTCTTGACTTATGTTTATATCAGTGTCCCAGTCGGCAGGAACATCAGTTTCTTCACCTTTTTCATTTTACATTATTATGTCATTAAGCTTATCGTACCATAATTGCGTTGAAACTGCAAACTGCCTCTTTCTTTGTTTCTTTCTTTTTCTCAATGCAGCGAGAAGCCAAAGCATGGTGAGTTACCATATTAGCTTCACACAAACCTTGATACCGCAAGCAAACGCGTCTTTAATCAGCAAGGTGCATGAGGCACCCTCGCAATAGCAAGCATACACGGGAATAACAACTGCGCAATTATGTCTATAAGGCAGCAGCATGCTTTTACTCATGTATAACGCGCACCCCTAACTTTTGATTGAAAATCAGTACAAAATTTTGCGTGTTATATTCGAATACGGTATGTTTGAATTTTATCAATGGAAGACCATTCAGAATAACTAATATATAAGTTATGCCTGGTGTTTTATTACCATTACTTGGTTGCTTAGGTTAGTTGAATAAACAAGTGAAATAAACCAGATAACATAAGTATTTGATTTGATTGAACATAAATTGAAATCATTGTACATGTATATCAAAAAAGTTGAACGCAAAGTTGTTCTTGATATAGCATGATCTCAAAAAACTACAACTCAAGTTGTTAAGAATTAAGTTATCAGATATGTTGATACAAAATTAACCACAAAAATTCTGAGTAGACCAAAAGTAAAACCTGTTCTTCATATTTTTAAATTCAACTATTTTTCATATGCTATAGTGAATATTATAACAAAAGCAACAGTACAGCAATAAACCAATTTCTCCAATTAATATGTGGTATTAATTTTTTGTAATATATCTTTTACCTTATAAACACCATTATCCTCAGAGAGTGATTGACCATTAGGAGGAATTTCAAACTGAATTTCTTTAAGCACCTCATTTGATTCTTTATAATCTGCCATATCAACTAAGTTATTCAAATTATTTACTTATTAAAGTTTTATAAGTTATTAGCAAATCTATAAGTTCAAAAATAATTTCAATCACTTTAGACATAAATTTTACATTGTATTTTCAATCATCACAAGTCAATCTAAATTCTTTTGCTACATTTGTAGCATGTATAAGACCAAACAATTTGTAAGGTACAGATGCTTTCATTGTTTGAAAAAAAGTCCTATATTTTTAAAAAAGTTTAACTCTTAGGCTGGCTTTACACGATCCAGTTTCTTGCAGAAAGAATCTTGCCTCAATATTCTATCTGTGTGTAAAGAACTGCGCAAGATTATTGAGCAAGATTGCTGGCAATATTGCACAATAAAAATCTTGCCACATGTAAAAGCGCTTTTCAAGAAAAAAGTGCGTCTTGCTGCAATATTGCTAGGAATAGAGCGAGGTTCTATTTTCCAGCAAGTTCTCAGCACAGGGTGTGCAAAAAGTTCCCAGACTACTTTTTATTGATTTAATAAATAAATAAATAATACTATTTTTTGTTTATTAAATCATGAAATTAATGCTCTAGACAATTGTTTGTATTTTAAGCATTAAAATTCAAAAATTTTTAAAAATTAATCATTAAAAATGGAGAAAAAAAATGCAATCATTGAATTACACCTCGTGGGAATATCAGCCCCTCTTATTACTGTATAAGACAACTCAAAGTTGCTAAATCGACGGTCTATGATATAATTAAAAGATACAAAGAACTGGGAAATAACAAAAGACCATCCGAGAACTGGTTGACCAAGAACGGCGCATACTCCAAAGAAAATTAAAGCCATATGGGAGAGGATCAGGAGAAACCCACAAAAAACAATAAAGGGGATGGCAGAAAGCCTAGGAATATCTCCATATTCTATGCTTTCTATAGTCAAAAAAGACCCTATAAATATGTTGGAAATTCTGTCTCCGGCACTGATCGAAATGAAAAAACAAAGTGTTTATCTTTCAACACGATGGTGCACCATCGCACTTGAAAAAAACTCAATCATGGTGCAGATAAAACTTTCCCTCATTTTGGGACAAAGAAATGTGGCCTCCTTCCTCTTCTGACTTAAACCCACTCGACTTTAGCATCTGGTCAATGCTCAAAAAAGACGCATGCCACTCAGAAAAACTTTCTGTCAACCACTTGAAGAAATCCTTACAAAATGGCATGGGCTGATATTCCCCAGAAATTTAATTTATTCTCTTGAACACCATGTTTTACTTCCATATAATATACCTCTACAGGGTGGACCATAATGATGGGACACATTTTTAATGCTTTTTTTTTTAGATTATATAAACGACACAAAGTACTAAATTTATTTATTACATAATTTATACACAGGAGTTTAATGTATTATCTAAGATATGAATACTACATCCCTAAGGTGCTCGCTATTACAACTAAAACATTTAAGAGCTTGATTTTTCATATCACGTAAAGTGCGATTCAGCATATCAACTGGAAGAGCAGTAATCTTTCTATGGATGCTTTGTTTTAAGTTTCTCTGTTGTGTGGGACCTGCCTACTTATACCCAATGTTTCAGGTAACCCCAAAGAAAATAGTCCACTGGGGTTAGATCAAGTGACCTGAATGGCCAATAAATATCCTCAACTGCATATGTAATTTTTTTGGAGTCGATGTTATGAGGGTCACCAAAATCAGTACCTGAAAGTAATAAAACTTGATGTAATATTCAGATCTTAGGTAATACATTAAACTCCTATGCATAAGGTATGTGATAAATAAATTTAGTACTCTTTGTTGTTTATACAGGGATTTAGAATACGAAGTCAGACTTTCACAGAAAATCAATTTTCTCAAAAATGGGCAAACCAATTACAATGAAATTTTAACATATAATAGACTGATGTATAAAATTGCAATTTATTCAATAAAATTGCCTTTTGCATCAATCACAGCTTCAATGCAACCTCGGAACCTTAAACAGGCCCTCACGATTTGGGCTTTCTTCATGGCCTTGAATTCCTTCTTGATCCATTTGATCAATTTGTCCTTCGTGTTGCATGGAATCTTGTTAGTGCATCTCTCAATCACACCCCACACAAAAAAGTCTATCGGATTCAGGTCTAGTAAGTTCGGAGGCCAAACATGAGGCGAGACAAAATCAACAAAGTTGTTGCTCAGCCAAAGTTGTGTTTTTCTTGATGTATGGCAGGGCGCTGAGTCCTGTTGCCACACATATGGCCTTCCATCAGCCACCTTACGTATCCAGGGCAGTACGTGCATCTCCAAAACCTTCAGGTACTCCACCATGTTGACCTTCAAGCCCTTCTGGAAGATGTACAGTGGCATGATGTGACCTTCAGACGAAACCACTCCAAACACCATCACAGTGGCTGGAAACTTGGTCTGCATGACTTTTGGAACATCCTCAGAGCACACAGCCAACCAATGGTTGTTTTGGTTGTTTACTGCTTGATCCTGACAAAAATTTTTCTTGTCAGAGAAGAACCAAATCATGTTGCACTGCAGAGGATGTTTGAGTTTGTTGAAAAGTTTTTGACAGTGCTTCAATCGCTTCTCCTTGGCCTTTTTTCATTTTGTAGGACTTGTACCTCAAATCCTCTGACACACATCTTCATATCAAGGCTTCAGACGTCCTCATGTCTTTGGCAATTGCACGCATTGACTTGCCCGGATCTTTATCAATGGCATTTTTAACATGGTTAATGAATTTGGCAGTTCTGAGGCAGTGTAGAACTTTACAGAAACTACAAGTGTAGAAATTTTAGAATGCATAAGAAAAATGAAAAGTAAAAGTTGCTTGTCAGATCCTATTCCAACTTTCATTTTAAAACAGTGTGCAGATCTTCTTTCTCCTGTTTTGGCATATATGGTAAACAAATCATTTGATGAATCAAATATCCCTAGTGATTTAAAACATGCTATTGTTAGACCTGTAATTAAGGATAAAAATGAAAATCAAGATAAATATCAAAACTATCATCCAGTAACTAATCTTCCCTTTGTTTCCAAACTCACTTCATCAAATTTAAGAACATCTCTGGCATAATAATTTGTATGGAAAATATCAATCTGGGTATCGACAACTTCACTCATGTAAAACAGCTTTGTTAAAAGTAATTAGTGACATCCAAAAAGATATATAAGAACATGCTGTGTTAATACTTCTTGATCTTAGCTCAGCATTTGACACTATTGATCATAAAATATTAATTGACTGCATAAAAAATCAATTTTTAATAACTGGTAGTGCCTTTAAGTGGATTCAGTCATATTTAAAAAATAGAACCTTTTCTGTGAGTGTAAATGGCACCTGTGGTCAGAATAAATGCCTTCTCTATGGAGTGCCCCAAGGGTCACTTCTTGGGCTGCTTTTCTATATCCTTTATACAAAAGATCTTGAAAAAATTGCTGCTAAGCATGGTTTTTCAGTACAGATGTATGCTGATGATACACAAATATACACAAGTTTTACTTCTGAAAATGTTTGTCAAACAAAAATAAAAATTGAGAATTGTCTGCCTGAAATCAATAATTGGATGTGTCAAAACTATCTTAAAATAAATCAAAACAAAATTGAAGTTATTGTATTCCATCCCACAACTAAAGTATCCATTGCTTTAGTTAATCCATAAACATAAAATTTGAAATGCTTGGTAAATGTAATTTTGTTAAAGTATTAGGAGTGATCCTTTTAAACAATATGTTTATGGTGTCTTTCATTTCCATAAAATGTCAAATTTGTGCTTATCTTTCAAATATAAGACATATTAAAAAATGTTTGCCCCATAAATACCGAATTAGGTTAGTTTGTAATCTTATTTTAAGCCAGATAGATTACTGTAATGTGTTACCAGCAAATGCATCTAATAAAGATTTAAAACCTTTTCAAAAAACTCTGAATGATGTTGTATGTTTTATTTTTGATTTGAAATGGAATGACCATGTTACAACCTTATCTTATTTGCTTACATTTTCTACTAGTTCAATATCTTACTGCTTTTAAACTGTGTTTTATTGCCTATAAATTACTTCATGGAAAAACTCCTACTTATTTAACTGAAATGTTTCAATCATTCTGTCCAATAACTCCTTTGAATTTATGGTTTGGATGTGGTTGTGATAAACTTGTGCTTGAAACTAAATTCTTTTGCAGAAATCAACCACCCCTATGTATTCTCCAAAAAATTTGCACTACTTGGAATAAGTTACATTATACAATTTGTATGGAAGAAAATTTTGAAACATTTAAACAACAACTTAAAACCCATTTGTTCAAACTTGCTTTTGACATTTAAATGTATTTATTATATAAGGTTATATAGGGCTAGTTGTTAAAAACAGTATATAGGGCTAGTTTGATGTTTTTCAATTCTAGCTTAACAGCTGTTAAAAATGTGGCACATAGTGTTTTGTCATTGATGTTGTATTTTGTTTTAGTAGTAATGTACTTGTACTATTTTTAAAGTTTAAAGTTTAATGTCATTATATCTTTGCAACTGCTTAGAGCAACTGAGGTTCCTGTCTGATCTCAGCATATGTCAAGCAGTATAATTTACATTATTATTATTATTATTATTATTATTATTAAAATAGTCAGCAGATTACTTCAAAAATGGGATAAAAGGATGGAAGCACCGCCTGGAAAAGTGTATCGACCTTGATGGAGACTATGTTGAAAATTGATTGATTGATTGATTGTATCAATAAATTATAAAAAATTATAAAATTCCACTTATTTTTTGAATGCCTCTCGTATAGGCAGTGTATAGGCAGTATATAGGCAGTGTATAGGCAGTGTAGGCAGTGTTGGCAATAGGGTTATGAGGCAAGATTTGGAGCCAGAGTCGCATTTTAGGAAAGAGTTGAAACCAGAGTTATTTTTTAGATTTGACAGAGTTAAAGTCAAAATCCCTTGAAACAACTCTCTACAATTAATAAACCCTCCAACCTTCCTAATCACCCCCAATCACCATATACACTGCCTATACTGCCTACACACTGCCCACACTAATAATTTAGAGGTACCTTTTGTATCCCCCTGTGGTTACTATCAATTACAAAAAGTAATAAACCTACCTAAAAAGGTGTTTTGTCACAATCACATGTGTAATCATTGTTTTTAAACTTTTATTTTGTTATTTTTAAGTTTTATGACATACTATTTAAGCAATCCATAGATATGCAAATTTTTTTTAGATTCGGGGGGTTAAATACACCCCCATATTAACCCATATCATAAAGGAAAATTTTCGGGTTAATTTCACCCACCAATATCGCTTATGGTAACTTCTTGAAGAGATCCAGTAACTGTAGCTCAAGAACTATACTATCAATCATAAAATTAAATCAAAAAAAATTTTGCGCCACTATTTAGAATATAAAGAGTTTTTCAAAGTGGAAAAAGTACGTTTTATTTAATTAGAAAACAAAATTGAAGAAAAAAAAAGCTTTTTTTAAATAAAAACTTAATTCGTACAATATATAGTACACTCGGTAACATGTGATTTTAAAGTAAAAAGTTAACGCGCCATCAAGCATGACAAAAACATCGGATCAATTTTAAAGAATATCAGGAGTTATTTTATTTATGTCTCTATTAGTGATGTCAACCGTGCAGTGCAGCGTAGTAACCTTTTTTGGTGGATTTCGCCGCGTGCAAACTATGAAAAGTTTACATTTAAATTTTAAGCAAATCTTATTTTGCATAATGCCATTGCTTGGGTTGCCGATTTAGTTGTTCCCCTTCATTAATCCAATCACAGAAAGCAAAGTGTCAGGAGCATAATCAACTGAATAGCCTCTTTCCATAGTACCGGTAATTTATAATGTGAATAGCGTGTATAGCGGCCAAAAAGAAAAAAGAAATATGAGAGAAATTAAAATAAATAGAGAGGAGGTGAACTACTCTTAAACTTAAGAAAGCAATGGTATCTAATTGTACAGCAGAGAAAGGCTTGTAAAAAATATTACTAAGAAAAAAATAAGCAATGTGAATTTTGAAGATAAACTTGAATTAGACTATGTAAAGCTTCCCCATTTTTTTAATCAACCTGGCATTTGGATTATTTTATACCTTTTACCCGATTATTCAATACCAAAACAAAGTCTTAGCTTTTTTATCATTTATTAGGGTTTTTATTCACTTTTCGCCCTCACTAACCTCGCAGCTTTTGGAGATTTTCCAAAATTTAAAAGGTAATGAACTAAACTCGGCTAATAGTAAATGAGAACTAACTATTGTTACTTAGCCAAATAAACCTTCTTTAGAAAATATCCTATTGCGTTACTTTGTAAAAAAGCACCCAAACTTTAAACGCCATTGTTTTTTATATAGGAAGTACTAATTTAAGCAAAACAAAAAAGCAGATTATAAAATCAGACATAGAACTGTGGAATGAGTTTTTGAAAATCCTCTCAATGTAAAATTGAACTTGCCAATCATTAATAAGTAATTACATTTCAATAATTAATTTTAGCAACTTGTAAATATTTTCTAATTTTTTTTTAAAGTTTAAGTGAAAAGCACTCAATAGCAAGTATTTTTTTAAATGAGTTTTTCAAAGTCTTTTCTGGTGGTGTCTCAATATCTTTATAATTTTCAAATGCTACATCTATGCTACTATGTAAATTATGATTTCAATAGAGCATTAAAAAATACTATAATATTATTTTCAGCATAGTTTAGGACAAAGGTTTAAAGTAGTCTTTATATATTACAGAAAAGTTAAAAATTGTAAACTTAGTTTAATTGATTTAACAAAAGCCAATTTAAATTTGGGGTAATACAAAATGTGTTAATGAAGATAAAGCAATTCTTTTTGTAACATGTTAAAAACTGTTAAAATAGTTTAAAATACATACACCACAGTGTTAATGTGTTGCATTTGGCAAAATACCTTAAAAAAATGTAAAAGCTAAAGCACCATTAAGTAGATGTGTACAAACTGCAAAAAAGTAGTTTGTAATTCAGTTGCTAATCTTATATGACAGTTTAAGACCTATTTTTGTCTAAGAAAGTAAAAAAATGAAGGTCTTTTTTAAAACAAAAGATTTGTATAAATGCATTAAAATTATATTGTTTTCTCTTCATGTTGCAATTGCATATTAAGCTATTATACAACATGCTTAAACAAAACATTACCAGATTTAACTTTGAAAAGTCTATTTAGCTGCAACGGTTAGTTTGGTATTATTTAAAATCAAATAAATTGAATAAAAATTGATCTTAACTGAACTATTAATGGTTTAATTTACGTGTAGGTTTTTTCGTGATTTCTTTCAGAATGTAATTTTTAATAGTAGTTAACTATGCCTTTAAGTGAATGTACTTATTAAATATAGTTTAATAAAGGTTATTTGTGAGGATTTGATATACCGTTATAGCTGTCAAAAATAGCTTAGCATGATAACAACTATTGCTTTGACCAAAAATGCATATCAAGGGTTTTGGTAAGGTTTTATGGTTAAAAAATCTAAGTAATTTATGCACTATATTTGAGTGATTATTTTTTCAAATTCCAAGCTAAAAACATTAAAAAAACAAACTTGATAGTGAGCAAGGTTTGTGTTTGCAAAAAAAGAGATAATAATATTTTTTTATATATCTGTTTAACTGGCAGGAAAATATTGAGGGGCATTATACTAAGAGTAATGATTGGCTCTCTTCAAGAAGTCACCATAAACAACAATTTTTTTCAGTGAAACTTACCTAGAATCTCCATTCAGCACCAGGATAGAATAAAAAAGAAAACTAAGAGAAAAAAGGCCTTTCAAAAAGCGATAGTAACCACTGAGGATTTGGAGTTAGTTTCACAAACAAAAATTGCATACAGTGACTTCTTGAAGAGACCCTAATTATCTTGTCAGCTTTTGAAGGTGCCAAGATATTGCTGTTGGGTTGAAATTTTTTATTTGTTTTTTTTTTAGCTATAAAGACATTACTGAATTAAGGCTGCTTGCTTAGATGCCAAGCAGAGTAATGTGCTTAAAGTGCTTCTAATGATATAGCAAGATTATGCCAATATCTATTGAATTGCTAATGCCAATAGCTGTTATGCCAATAGCTATAGAATCTGAAATATAAGGGCGTACTTTGATGACAACAACAGTGAGTAGCCTACTGTTTGAAGAAACACCTTTTTAAAAAAGGAAAAGATGTGTAAAAATTTTCTATTTAATTATATGACTTGCGGTACAGTGCGGTGCGGTGTAAGTTTTTGGTAACAACTTTGCGGTGCGGTGCAGTGCGGTGTCACAAATAAAAAATACTTGCGGGCTGCGGACACAAAATTTTGTATCCGCGACATCACTAGTCTCTATATTTATTCTCCTAACTCGCAAGAAAGCGGGGAAGGCGCTAACTAATAAATAAGGTAATCTATTACCCATACCTGCTTCCGGAGATGCCAAGATAGCTTTCCGGTTGTTTTACAAAGATATTATTGAAATTTAAAACTGCTTGCCAATACCACAAAACTGGGGAAAGTTCCGTATAGTGTCTTTACCAAGGACACAACAGAATGGCGCAAGTAGGTTTCGAACGGAGACTGTGTCAATCACAATTACGGCTCTTTAACCACTCGACCACGCTGCCGCTGAAGCATTTCAAAACATGAACTATAAATCATTTTGATCAGTGGTACAAGGTTTGACGGCTCGAATTTGAAGTTTATACCGAAAATAAGGCTGAAAAATTTTGGTAAAACTTTGGTAAAATTTTTCCCAAAACTTTTAATAATAATTTTTTAATACTCCAAAGCGTGAAATCTGCGTGAGAACACAGTGGCAAAGTGCATTTTCGCAAAATTAAACAAGAAAAAGCAACAGTATTTGGCACTTCAAAATCACACCCTAACGAAATTTTATAAATCTGTAGCGATCGCCACATTTTCACGCTTGACATAATTGTATATTTTTGTTCGTTTATTCATTTTTTCTTTTTTGGTAAGAAAACGAGAGAGTCTTGCGTTGTAAAAAAGCTCATGTAGAAAAGTTCTTGTACTGTTGGCTTTAAGAATAAAGAAGGATTGTTGTTTTAATAATAATAAAAAGATCTGTAAAAGTTTGTGAAATTTACATGTAGCTAGAAATATATATAAACCTCAAACCGCTACAAATCTATTGTTATAGACATCAATTGGTATATGGGCTAAAATAACAAACTTTTTGATTTTGCTCAGCAAAATTTTATCGCAGAGTTGACGGAAGAACTATTAAACATTTGAACAACCCAATCGCGTCGGTTTATTTATGAGTGGATAATGGTTGAAACTGAACATGGTGTTGGTGAACAATTCTGTTTGTTGATCAGTTAAGTTTAATAAATCAATATTAAAATTACCCATAATAAAACATTTATGTTTGGTCTTGTTAATTGCGTTTAAAGTCTGAAGAAGATAATTATTAAAAATATCAAAAGAGAGTTTATCATTTCGAGGGGATTTGTAAATCGTTTCACAAATGATTGACTGGTTTTTAAACTGTATAGTAATGAAAATAGATTCAAAGTATTTTTCGTTCATTATTGTTAAATCAGAATTGAGGGAAAAAACTAGCTTGTCTTTTATATATAAACCAACTCCACCTCCTTTACTTTTTAATCGAGGATTAGAAATATAAGTATATCCACTTAGGTTTCTATATTCTACAAATAAATCGTGTTTTTCCCACGTTTCATTTATTGCTATTACATCTGGTTTGTTAGCTAGGACAGTAATTAGGCTTTCAAATTTGTTAAAATTGCAAGAATTTACCAATGATCTAACATTTATACACATAGTTGAAAAATAATTATTGTGATTTTGTGTTAACTGATCCAGCTCATGAGGTGTGAAATATAAATCCTTTAATGGGTGTTGAAAAATTTTCTGATTTTCAAAATCATTTGAGAAAATATCCAGGCTGTCATCATGAAAAATTGCATTCAGCTCATCAGAAGAAAAATTTTTTAAATAACAATTTTTAAATAAATCAGAAAACTCTTCATTATCAATAGAATAAAAAGGAAAGACAGAATTTACACAAGAATGACACATCCACCGTTTAGAATAAAAATTTATAAAGGCATTTGAGTTAATATTAATATTTACACAACTTGGATGATGATATAAATTGCAACAAGAGCAAGTAAGATATGGCAGCTTAGCAGAAAATTTTAAATTGCATATAGAACAGATTATTATTTTTGTTTTGGACATTGCAAATAATGAAAAAAACACTTCAGTATTTAAGTTAAACTAAATTAAGAAGATAAAAAAAATAAAAATAAAATAAAAAATAAAAAAGTAAATGCAAAAAAACTAATAAACAAAAAATAAACAAATAGAAGGCTCTATGGCCAAAATTAGCTCTTAAAGTTTAAGGTGGGTTTCAACTCAATTAACTGTGCCAGTCATGTTATTTATGAATTAGATTTTTTAATTTTTAGAACTTTTTATACTTTGCTGTTTGCAACAGCTGCATATGTGGATAAATTTTTAAACTTAGCTATGTCCTTGAAGTCATTAATATGAAGCTTTTTATTGTTAAAGAATACATACACCTCACCTTTTAGTGTCCATGTTGAACGTAAGCCAAAAGCTGTTCTTGCAGCTTCAAGCAGCTGCAGACGGCGTTTTGTTAATGACTCCGTGATGACCAGTCTACCGTTTTTCAAAGATCTTTTTTTTGCATAGATTTCATTTCTTTGGTACCTTCTAAAAAATTTTACTATTATAGGGATGCCTTTTTTTGCAGAAAGGGCATGGGCAACATCTAAGTCCTTGACCTGCAAAGGATTATCCAAACTGAGGTGGGTATTTAAAGTCTTACATATATAATTCTCAGTTTCCCAAATACTTCCCTGATTTAGGCACTTCTTTACATCCATGAACAATAAGGCAGTTTGATCTGCCATATTGCTCATGATCATCTATTTTTTTCTCAGTGGTGCCAACCTTACCATTGCTGAATCAACAAGATTTTTCAGCTTGGTAAAAGCCAGCTGCATAGAATCCAGCTCTTTTCTTTGGGCTTCCTTATGGTTTGGGTTACCTAAAGAAGAAGGCACAGCAGCAGAAACAGAGCAACTACCATTTGAACCATTTATAAAATCATTCTAATATTTGTCTAAACGTACCTTTATTGTTTCCATTTCTTCAGTTATCTTTTTAAAATCTTCCATTAGTTTTAAGATTTTCTTTTTTTCAGAATGAAAATGATTTACAAAAAAATTTTATTATTAAATAATATTAACTAGCACAAAAACACAAACCCTTATTCCATCAATCTTATTCAAATTTCACTTTAATTGATCTTTCTAGAAGATTTTCAACACCTTCTTGCAATGACAGACGTATTTCTAATTCCTCCCAAGCTAGATAGCATTCCTATACCATTCCTCTTGTCATGCTCAGGAACCCTGTTACATAATTTCCGCATTTAGCCCTGGCTGGCCAGCCTTCAACTGTAGCTAATGCAGATTTGAATGCACCCAGCCTGCAACAAACAACGTTCCAAAATAGTTGACATGGAAAACAATATAGCAACTCCTTAAGCTGCGTCCAGAGAAGCCAGTCTAGATGTTGTTCTGCGTTAATATTTTTGAACTTTCGAGTCCCTTCTGGAAATGTTTGATTGTTAGCATCTTTAGGCAATGTTAAAAGAAAGTTAATATGACCTCTGGTGATATAATTCTCTGTGTCTGATTGAGAAGGAATTTCTGCTGTGAGGAATCCAATGTTAAGCCTGACAAGCCCAGGGCTATTTTTTTCAAATTTATCTGGAACCACTTTCATTAATTCACTACTTGATTTAGGAATTTCTGTTGCACTGTCTGCCTGATTTTTGGAATCTACATGCTTATCAGCTGTATCAGCTAGTCAGGTCCAGGTTCTGAATCAATATCTACGTATGTCCATCGTATTTGTACATGCTTCTGAATTCGTTTCTTTATTAGCTTCTATCTCATTTCTATACAGACTATCTTGATCATGACTTCCACCTACACTTTCCCCTTCTTCCAAATTTGCATTTGTGTATGTTTTTGCAACATCTTGGCTTTTTTTAATACTAAATTGAAAGAGTGTCTGTTAAGTTAACCTTGACTTTATCCAATCTGATTCTAATCGAACAAGAATCACAACTTCTGATTTAATTAATTATGTATATCAACCAAGGCAGCGATCAAGAATATAGTTAATCAAATAAACCAAGAAAATAAAAAAATTAAAATTAAAATCAATTCTGGCGTTATTTTTATATTGAATATATAAACATTGAAAAAGGTTAAAATCGTAGCTAATTTAAATTCTACACTCCGTACTGACAAACAACTAAACCTTATCTACTTAAAAGAAACCTTTTGAAGCACATGTGCGCGAAACAGACTCCCAAGAGATTTTAACGTACGAGGTAATTCACGGAACGTTTATGACAAAACATAAGGCAATAAAAAGGGATTGAGTCAGCCAAATTTTTATTGTGCAATTTTTAGCGATAAATTTATGACAAAAATTTAAGCGAACAAAATTTTAGATTATCCAATTCTCACTGCTACAGTGTCTGTAATCATCTTCTTTCATTGTTATCGTGTTTCCTTTTTTTTCCTCTTTTGTGCTCCGGATTTATGCAGATACATATTTGTGATGGGCAGATTCGGAAAAAATATAACAAGATTTGTAAAAGTTGCCAGCTATTTCTTTTCAATAAATCAATTTAATATCACTTTAAACAAAGTCGATTTTATCGGAGCCATAAGCTTTTCGTGACGCTCTCATCAGTGGCAATCGCGTCAAAATGGGACGAACCAGAGAAAATCAAGGTATTTATAGTCTCAACAATTGGGAGAAAGGTGCTGGAGTCTCGGAAAGGAGAAAGGCACAATTGCACAAAATCAAAGATGTGTGGTGCAATACAGTGTAATCTCGAAAAGGAGAAACGCACTATGTGCAATTACCCAGGAGAAACACTGTTACTCGCAACTTAGGTTATTTGAAAAGCTTTAATGTGTAAACAAATTCCTTTTGTTTACATAAAACCGGATGTCTGGTTTTGATAAAAGTTGCCTCGAATAGACATAGATGGAACGAGTTACGTGCCACAGCAAGAATTTTAAAACGTTTGTCATTATAGTTTGCAGCACATTGCTCGTTATCAAGCAAGTGTTGTCCTATGGCAGATTCACAATCTGGATTATTACGTTTTAGCTTACAGGATCTGCCAGGTTGAGATCGTGTAGGGCGCTTCGCTTGCTGTTGTAGCCATTTAGGAACATGCTGCTTGATTCTATCTTGTATTTGGTGTGATGTTCGTCCTACGTACCTACTGTCACAGTGGCACGAATATTCATAAACAACGGAGCTTTTCAGCGTGGTAGGTAAAACATCTTTGCGGGCTACAGGCAACATGCGTTTGGATGTAAATACCACTTTGGTGGTAACGGAGCCATAGCAGCTTTCAACAGCCGTTTTGACATTTTTATCAAAAACAATGGAAGCTTTCTCTATCCAAGGAACTCTCAAATATACGGGGCACTTCTCAGGACCAAATCGTTTAAGCATAGAAAACTGAACAATTTTCTTGGAAATGTTGTAGTCAATAATCGATTTAGGATAACCATTGTCCAATAGAATGTTCTTGATATGCTTAATTTCTTCGTTTAGTTTAGATTTCGTGCATATCATTAGTGCCCGGTGTACCAAAGTTGATATAAGGTTTGTTTTTTGTTTAGTGGGACTGAAAGATTCCCAACGTAAGTACTGTCCAGTAAAGGTAGGTTTTCTATACACACTAGTTTCAAAACCGGTAACTGTTCGTTCCACGTTAACGTCGAAAAACGGTAAACAATTATTTTTCTCTTTCTCAAAGGTAAATTTGAGAGAAGGAAGGATGACTGTCAACAACTAAACCGTCTCTATCCTTCTCTTTCACTCGAGGCAACTTTTATCAAAACTAGACATCCGGTTTTGTGTAAACAAAAGGAATTTGTGTACACATTAAAGCTTTTCAAATAACCTAAGTTGCGAGTAACAGTGTTTCTCCTGGGTAATTGCACATAGTGCGTTTCTCCTTTCCGAGATTACACTGTATTGCACCACACATCTTTGATTTTGTGCAATTGTGCCTTTCTCCTTTCCGAGACTCCAGCACCTTTCTCCCAATTGTTGAGACTATAAATACCTTGATTTTCTCTGGTTCGTCCCATTTTGACGCGATTGCCACTGATGAGAGCGTCACAAAAAGCTTATGGCTCCGATAAAATCGACTTTGTTTAAAGCGATATTAAAATTCTGTACCACAAAGAAGCTTTTTATAAATCAATTTACTTATAAAAATTAAAATATTGCATTGCAAGTAAAATCATTAACAAATAAGTTTACAAAGATTACTTTTAAAGGAAATTTATCACAAAAAATTAAAGATTTATTGTATATGAATTATAAACAATAAAATATCATCGAACAAACTCGTCGTTTAATTTGCGCAATTGCGGAAGTTGCGCTGCGGTTTCATACTTTTTTTCGAAGCGTTGCGCTCTTGGTTAAAAAATTATAAGTTGCGCTTAATTGCGCTGCACACCGAGAAATAAACAGTTTACTTGCGCTTTATTGCGCTGCACATCAAAGATTAAACAAATCAATTGCCTTTTGTTGCGCTGCGCTTTATGTAGTCCAATTTTGCTAAAGCGCATTCTACTTTGATTGTTTTTCAATGTAGGCAATTGGAAAACCAATTAAGATGCGCTTATGATTTGAAAAAGTACATTACCTTTTAATTGATTTAAAAATCAGATTGCGCCGCGATTAATGTAATTTTTAAAACAATCTACATTGCGCTTTACATGAATTTCAATATTACATTGCGCTTATTGCGCTGCGCTTTACATGATTTCAAGATCGCATTACACAAGTTGCGCCCCGTTTTCCTAAAGAAAGTAAAAATGCCCACCTTTGACTACAGCGCCATGTGGTTAGCACGTTAAGAGTTTTCTAACTACGGTAATTTGATTATTTACATAATACTGTGCTTGGTGGTGGAATGAGAAAGTACAGGAGAGCATAAAAAAAAAAAAAAGAGGCAAAGAAAGCATGGAAAAAAATAAGAGATGAAAATATTAAAAAGATCTACAACAAGGAAAAAGAGGAAGACAATGCAGGCAGTTGCGATGGCTAAGGGACATGCTTATGACGATTTGCCTGCTAGATTGGAAACAAAAGAAGGTAAAAAGGAGTTGAACAGATTGGCTAGGCAGAGAAACAGAGTAGGGAAAGATGTACAGCACGTGACAGTTATAAAGGATACAAACGTTACTGTTATAGTAAATTCGGAGGCAGTGTTAAAGAGACGGAAGGAGTACTTTGAGAAACTGATAAACGAGGAAAATAACAAAGACCCTAGGAGAGAGGAAGCAGAAGTGGTTAACCAAAAGATAAATTGAGTCAGTAGAGAAGAAGTAAAGAACGCACTAAGAAGGATTTATTTATTTATTTTATTTTGTCTCTATATTTATCCTCTAGACTCGCAGGAAAGCGACGGAGGCGCTAATACATAGGGTAGGTAATTACCCCCGCCTGTTTCCGGAGATGCCAAGATATTGCTGTCCGCTTGTAATTTAATAGAGATATGACTGTAATTTAGAACTGCTTGCCAGGACCACCAAGAAAGGAAATGTGTCGTAAAGTGTCTTTCTCAAAGGCGCAACAGAATGGCGCGAGTGGGTTTTGAACCGAGACCGTGTTGGTCACGAGCCCGGTGCTTTACCACTCGACCACGCTGCCGACAAAAAGGTAAGCGGTAAGAATGAAAAAAGGTAAAGCGGTTGGGCCAGATGAGTTGCCAGTAGAAGTTTGGAAGTACATGGGAGAGATGGGGATAAAGTTTTTGACCAGACTGTTCAACAGACTATTAGTGGGTGAACGGATGCCAGAAGAATGGATAAGGAGTGTGCTTATCCCAATCTATAAAAACAAAGGGGACGTACAGTGCTGTGGAAACTACAAAGTAATAAAGATAATGAGCCATACAATGAAAGTATGGGAAAGCATTATTGAAGCCAGGCTAAGGGATAGAGTGGAGATCAGCAAACAGCAATATGGATTTATGCCAGGAAAGGGAACCACCGATGCCATGTTTGCCTTAAGAATGTTGATGAAAAAGTACAGGGAAGGTCAAAGACAGGTTCATTGTGTATTTGTAGACCCAGAGAAAGCTTACGACAGGGTTCCGCGGGAAGAGCTGTGATACTGTATGAGAAAATCAGGAATAGTGGAAAAGTATGTGCAACTTGTACAGGATATGTATGAGGAAAGCGAAACAGTGGTGAGGTGTGCAGTAGGAACTACAGAAAGTTTCAAGGTCAAGTTTGGACTGCACCAAGGATCAGCGTTAAGTCCGTTCCTGTTTGCAGCGATAACGGACAGGCTAACGGATGACGTAAGAAGAGAACTACCATGGACGATGCTGCTTGCTGATGATATTGTGATTTGCGAAGAGCCAGGGAAAAAGTGGAGTGGAGACTAGAATCCTGGAAGTATGCATTGGAAAGAGGAGGGATGAAAGTAAGTAGGTCAAAGACCGAAATAAAATACGACGAATGTGCATAAATGCAGGAAATTACGATGAAACAGTGAAGATGGAGGATACAAAAGTGTCAAGAGTAAAGGAATTTAAGTGTTTGGAATCAACGGTGCAAGAAAGTGGTAGTTGTGAGAGGGAGGTAAAGAAGAGAGTGCAGGCAGGATGGAAGGATGGAGAAGAGTATCGGGAGTAATCTGCGGCAGGAGGTTATTTGCTGGAGTGAAAGGAAAAGTCTACAGTTCAGTGGTAAGGCCAGCAATGGTGTATGGACTTGAGACGGTGGCGTTCACAAAGAAACAAGTGAAAGAGATGAAAGTTGCAGAGATGAAAATGTTGAGGTTTGCTATGAGAGTGACGAGAAAAGACAAGAGTAGAAACGAGTACATCAGGGGTACAGTTAAGGTAGAACGGTTAGGAATGAAGATGGGGGAGTGCAGGCTGAGGTGGTATGGACATGTCATGAGGAGAGACCAAGAGTATGAAGGAAGAAAGATGATGCAAATGCAGTTACTGGGAAAGAGGATAAGAGGGAAACCAAAGAGAAGATTTTTAGATGTAGTGAAAGAAGATATGGGTGAAGTTGGTGCGAAGGAGACGGATGTTGAAGACAGAAAGATGTGGAGAATGATGATACGCTGTGGCCATCCCTGACTAAAGGGAAAGGCCGAAAGAAGAAGAAAAAGAAAAAACTTTATTCCAAAGTAATCATAAGCACAACTACAAAATAATTGCTTTTTGCCGCAAAGTCTGATTGGAAAAAAAACTTGTAACCGATTTTAAAGTACAAATTTTAGCTCAACAAATTACCTCTGAATTTGTTCCCCTAGCCACGCTTAAACTTAAAGTGCTCAAACTCGACTCAAGCTCAAAATACTTTATCATCACTATTTAAGATAAAACTTTTGTTTAAAGTTTTGTTGTAATCCTTGTTTAATGATCAGAGCTGGACTCGGGACACAAAGCTTTGAGACTAAAACAAGACTTTTGTTGGAAACTCCTTACAAAACGACATTTGCTCACAGATTTTTTATTTACACAGCTGTTATCAGTTGTAAAAGATTATTTTTTCCTTGGCTTACAGTACACTACTTTGAGGCCCTTTGTTAACAACGTAGACTGTACTTTCTTTATTGAACAAGTTGGGGATCGAACAACCATCCTTTTCATTAATAGGTCCTGTCTCACAGTAGTTTTCTTTGGTCTCCTACTTCTTTTTAAATCACTGTAATTCGTCCTCAGTCTCCAACTGACTATTGCTCTGCGGATTGCTGTTTTGCTGACGTCACATTTTGCACAATTTTTGCGTTCTGAGTAGCATTCTTTGTAGAACGTTATCAGCACGTTGAACGTGACTAAGGGATGTTTTTTTACCCATTTTTACGCTTAAGACTGAACACAACAACAACACAAACCAGTCTCTGTAAGCAACAAAAAGCAAGTAAAATTGTTATCAATGATTCTAAAGAGCACCTGTGTGCAATATTCACACAATGGAATACTTGAATACGAACTATGATGCTAAAAATGGATCAATATGATGCAATCATAAAAAAATACTTTTTTCAAAGTGGTCTTAAACTCTTGTTAGGCACTGTATTACAGGACAGCAGGAAATTCTCTGTACAAAAATTAATTCTTACAGATGGTTCTGGTGTTGATGCTTTCGAAAATTCAGACACCTTTTGGGGAAGAAGTCGAGTTAAGTTGCAGTCATCAGTCTCATATCTCCTGTTTCTAAATGATGAGGGGAGTGTTTTGACCTACCAATAGATTATTTTAATATACTCCATGCTTTTTGACGAGAAAGTGTAAGTCAGGGTGGTCCAAGTTCTTCACACTTGCGGGCTACTTTTCAAAATTGTTCGAGCTTGCGGGCCTCAGCCCGCTAAAAATTGTTCCAAATGATGATGTTCTCTGAAAAAAAAGTCTTCACTTGGAATCGGTCTCAACCCTAATCAAGAAAGATATAATCTAACATTCAGCCAATCTTCCTGTAGTTATAATGGAGTAAAGGTATGGAATAAAATTCCACTAGCTGTGAAAAAACTAACATTTTCCTCCTTCAAAAAAAAGATGAAAACATATCTATTAAATCAGTATTAGATATATATCGTATTTGGAGTCGCTATATAAAAAATAAAAAATAATTTTTTTTTTTTTTTGTATAAACAATATGTCATATAGCTATGTGCTTTTTGTGTATGTGCCATACTTGCTTTGTGTATACTTCTTTGTATGTTTGAATTTTTTGTGATTGTTTTGCTTTAGTTATTGTACTATTATTCTATTTTAATATCATTGGGCAGTTTTGACTGGATGACCACAAAGTGGTCTTTTACTGTCCAGTTTAGTCAAATATAAATTCTTTATATCCTGTCTGCAATGTAGTTTGCTTAAAAGTTATATTGTAATTGAAATTGGATGTGATTATGTTATTTTCTTTGTATTTTATTTGACTAAACAAAATAAACTTCTTCTCTTCTCTTCTCTGTCCCGTAAGCTCGCCATGCCTTGTTATAAAAGATTGCCGCTGCTCATGATCGACAAGATTTGAGTTGTGCAAAATTGTTCAGCGGGCCGCAAAAGTTCTATCCGCGGGCCTGTAGTTAGACCACGCTGGTGTAAGTGGATGTTCCTCTCAAAACCATCCATCTCTCGTACATCTCTTAAATTTTAGTAAAGCCGTAGCAGCCAAAATCGAGTCGTGTTTCATTTTAAGGTAGGGGAGACCGGGTCTGGTTGACACAAATTTCAAACTTTATAATCTAGCGAATAGTTGGTCGATTTTCAAAAATTTTTTTTGTTTTTTTCTTTAGTTAAAGTCTTCAGCTATAACTTTAGAGTATTTTTTTGGTTTTTCAGCAACAATAAACATGTTTTTGGAGAGTTTTAAAACAGGAAATTAAAGTGTGACAACCTGGACAAATCTGTCCTTGTTGTCACATGCATTGGGGTAAAATGTCACAGCTATTTGTGAGTCGACACTTACTCAGTTGCTTTTAAATTTTGCTATACGCCAAGATCAAACAAACAATTTATTGATTAAAAAAAAATAGAAAAATATTATATAGATGTCAAGTAAAAATAGCACCGTATTTCTTGTCCAGTTAGCTGTTTACAAAAAATGTTTTAGTTTTGCTTTATAGTCGAGCACCGGATACATTTAGATAAGATCAGAGTTACACTAGCTGTGTTTAAGGAAAGATAGCTTAAGTAACCAAAATAGGCATGCAATCTGCACATTTAGTTGCACGAAACAGCTTGATTATTTTTTTTAGTTAAAAAATCAAATGTTTTTACGCTCAGTTTTTCGTGGGTGCAGCGAACATGATCAACAAAGTGCTTTGAAAAGTCTAAAAAGTGCTCTTCTGTCATCCATCTAGATGAATTCGCACCTTCTTTGCTTCCAGGTGGCGCTCCATTAAGAAAATGCCTTTGAAATTTTATTCGGAGAAAAATAAAGTGAGGAGGAATAGAATTTCCACTTGCTGATATGGTTCTCGCTCAGCCGATGTTATAGCGCCTATTTGTTTCGTTCCACGTCTTCCAATAATTCTATCAGGCTTACGTACAGTAGTTACGCCTGTTTCGTCCATGTTCCAGATGTCCAAAGGCTGAAAGTTATGCCTATTTAGACTAATTTCAAATTTTGGAAAAAAGAATTAACATTGTTTTTGTTAAAGCTATATACCCTAGCTAAATTACTTTCTGGAATGCGGAGTGACAATTGGTGGTGTCTTTTTAAAAAAGATGTAAGCCAATCAGGACCAGCTTGTTATTTGTCATACCAACTTTTTGGTATTTCTATACGGTTAGCTTTAAAAACTTCTAAGCAAGTTTTCGGGATTCCCTTGTTGATAATCCAAAATAAATATCCGATGCTTTTAGAAGATACTCAACGATCATTATTTCTTGTGCATCTGTAAACACCTGCCTCTTTCTAGTGTACCCCACAGTTGTTGTTGGAAATGAATCTTCTCCTTTAATTTCTTCGTCAGAAAACTTTTTTTCTATAACTTAAAAGTGTTTTGTAATTGATACCAAAACTCTCAGCAAGTTTTTCGAATACTCTCTCCGGTACTTTTAATGTGTCAAACTGCTGCCAACATTTCATCAGGTTTAGCTATGCCTCGTTCACTTTTCCTTGTATAATTACGCTGCATTATTATAATTACTGTACATATATATAAATATGTATATAATCCAGTAATGTTTCACTTTGCCGGTACAGTGCTCAATAACACACGGTTAAAGCAAGTATGCTATATTTTAATATCTTAGGCGTCTAATAAAGCTGTTAAGTTTGTCCAGCAGACATTTGAGGTAGTGCTGATTTCCTGGTATTGGAATATGTATATATATATAACTTTCCTAAACAGTGAAATAAAAACATGATATTCTCACTGGAAATTTAAAATATTTTTACAATTATCGGTTTTGTGCGTGTTAAATTTTGGAGTTACTCTTGGTTGGCCTATATCTCAAAAGCAAACCAGCAAGAACAATTATTTATTTTTGGAAAGCACTTTATTTGATGTCTCAAATCTCCCAAGCTATAAATACGCTTCAACGTTTCTCAATGAAGCAAACACTAGTATTTTAATAGCAAAGACAGACTGCTAGAATTTAAAAAATTTTTTGCTGCCAACGTTAAAAAGTTGAGATTTCAAAGTAGGCCTACACTTATTTTAATAAATTGGTCTCTAATATCGGCTTTTAATCTTTACATAAATAAAACAGCTGTTAGGCATATTGGACTTATATAAATTTATATAAATTAAAGTCACAGTGTGACAACCTTTACTAATTTTTTTGTGACAACATGTACGGACCTGCCATCTTGAATTCGACTAAACCTAATTCAAAAACTATAGTACCAGCTAAAAAAAGACTTGTTTTACAAAAGTGCCAATGTTTTTACGCCTCCAATGACATATCGATGTTGATAATAACTCTACCCTAGTTGCTTCTATCTTTTCTTAAACAAAAACAAAAAAATTTTGAATTTTTAGTAAAAATTAGTATTTTAAACTTTATTCAAACTGTGCTTACTCAATCAAAGTCAAACTACATCTGGCAAACAAAGAGGTAAAGACACGTGATTTAACATTAAAGTGATTATTGCACAAGGTTGCGAAATACTCAAAAAATTAAATGTGACAACCAGGACAGAGGACAACCAGACCCGGTCTCCCCTACTGCAGTAGAGTTCTACGGAGAGTTTCACACTCTGCATACCAATACGGCATACGGTTGTTTTGGTGACCGCGTCTTTTTGCGTGGTTTCTGATAGCGTTAAAAAAGTCCTGACAAGTCGCTTCCACGTTAGGTAAATTTAACAGCAACAAAGCCTTTTTGAATTTGTCCATAAAAGTAATATTTTTGTAGTTATTGGTTAAACCACGTTCGTGGAGTCGGAGAAAATATTTTTTAACTCCACCAATTTAAAGTTTCCCATTTCGAACTCCAGAAGATCTAATAATGCGACTCCAACTTCAGCACATGTAAGAAAAGAGTCCAACTCCACCCTAAAATATGGAGCTATGGCAATCCCGAATCAACAATATAGTTATAAGCAGGGTTGTGGAGGCGGAGTCCCCGGAGTCGCTTGTTTTTGATCGGAGTCGGAGTACTTTCTTTAGATTTGATAAAGGTGGAGTTGAGAATCGGAGACCTTATTGCTTTTGAAGGCTTTAGTTTACTCTAAAATATTTTACATTTTATCTCTAAATTTATCCTCCTGACTTACTGGAAAGCGAAGGAAGCTCTAGAGATAGGGCAACCAATTACTCCGACCTGCTTCCGGAGATGCCAAGATATTATTTTTTCATAGAAAATTTTTATTTAGTTTTTTAGTTTTATAGAGATATGACTGAAATTTAGAACTGCTTCCCAAGACCGTCAAGTGGGGAAAGTACCACAAAAGTGTCTTTCCAAAGAACACGACCAAATACCACGAGTAGGTTTTGAACCGAGACCATGTTGATCGCAATCATGGAGCTTTAACGCGCTTTAACCGCTGGACAATTAGGTCTCCAAGGTTGTCCTCAAAGGCTTCAGCATATTTTAAAAAACAAAATATTTAAAATATTTACCATGGCTTAAACTTAACTCCACAGCCCTGGCTTAAACTAAAACAACTTATGTAAAGTCTCGTGTCTCGTCTCGGTCTCGTTACTCCAAAGTCTCGTTTTGTCTCGGTCTCAAAGCGCCGTGTCTCGATTCTACTTCTGACTATACTACCATGCAAAATGATCATAAAGCAGAATATTTATAGGTCAAAATCTCTTCGTTTTAAGCTAAGAAAATTTACTTTAACCTCAGTAAAGCAACTTTATTGTTCTCTCCGACATCCTTGCTTTATTTTGCTGGCATTTTTGATGGTACATAAAAAAGCTAGATTTTGACTCCTGAAATAAGTTTTAGAGGTTACTTTTATAAAATGAAAAAATTATACTAATAATTCATTGCTCCTATTTTTCCGTTAGTTCCACATTCCCCCTATTGTTGCCACATGTCGGGATACGGAATTTTGTCTACAAATGTGAAATTCAAGACGTTTAAGTGTGAATAGAAATAAGCCCATAATTTCTGGCGCACATTATACGATGTCCCGCATTATTATAAAAATTTCTATTGTTCAATTAAGGGCAAATTTAAAGAGGGCTATAACGCTAAGCTGAGCTCCCTCATTCCCCAAACAACGTAAAAATAAACTCTTTTACTTAAAAATCATGGCATAGTTACAAAACCTGTCAGCTTTTAATATCTTGACTTGGACTCGAGACGCAAAAGATCAAGACCGAAACCGAGACTTCAAAAAACGTGTCTCGAGACATCCGCCCCTGTTACCGATCTCCAGCAAAACCCCTTAAAGATACCCCTAACCAAACTCTGACGTTTCTTAACAAATATTTAGCGCTGAAGATAAAATTAAAAAGAAAAACATTTTGCCATATACAGTAAAAGTGATCCTCAATTTATAAAAGTCGAAATACTTTTTTGGACGACGAGGATAAAATTTGTCGGCAGCGTGGTCGAGTGGTTAAAGCGCCGTACTCATGATCAACATGGTCTGGGTTCAAAACCCACTTGCGCCATTCTGTTGTGTCCTTGGGAAAGACACTTTACGGCACTTTTCCCCTGTTTGGTGGTGTTGGCAAGCAGTTTTAAATTAAAGTCATATCTCTATTACTTTGCAAGCGGACAGCAATATCTTGGCATCTTCGGAAGCAGGTCGGGGTAATTGCCTACCCTACGTATTAGCGCCTCGTTCGCTTTCCTGCGAATCAGGAGGATAAATATAGAGATAAAATAAATAAAGAAAAAAAATAAAATAGCAGTAAGCCTGTCGTAGTAGACACCAATTATTTATTGTCACTTTATTTTATTAATAATATCTAGTTCCATCCATGTCAAGCAGAGCAATTAAGGGAGTGATTTTTGGTTTATAACCAAACTTCATTTCAATATATTTGGAAAATGCGTTTGATATTGATAATTTTGCTTTAATTTATAAATTTACCCAAATCTTTTTCAACTGTAAATGGCAAATTTAAAACTTAAACAAAATTGAAATATTACCACATCAAAGTTTAGATTCTAGCTTTTTTCTTTTAAAATAGTTTTTGGACTGTATTGTCTTAGAGGCAAATCAAATCACAATGAAAACTTTTGAGATTTTAATTGTGTAAAGCCAAAGCCATTTACAGATTTTGTATCAACACGCTATAGTTTGTACAAAGTTATTGAACGGTCTGAAAGCTGGCAATGAAAGTTAATACCGCAGCGAACAAACAAACACAAGGTTTTTCTGGGGAAGACACTGAAGCATCTTGTTATAAGGGTTACCGCATTCGTTGCACAATGTTCCCACAGAAGCACGAGATTTTTTCCAATAAAGAGGGAAGCGGATTACGGATTAACATAAAGATCACGATAATGCGCGCCTTCAAGACCAAACCTGGCTTTGCTCGTGATATCGCTTTTTCAATCCGTTATTATTTCAGGATTATTACGACAACACAAAGACAGAAACGCTACAAATTGTTCTGCTCGATTGCCATAACCTTCTGCTTGGATATGCTCGGTCATTGCGAGTGTTCGTGCGCGCGATAAGACAATATAATAGCGACGTTTCGGTCGTGGATGCGGAAAAGCAAGATGGCAGTAAGTAGAGTGTGCTAGCTTCATCGATGTTAACGTCGTCAATGTTAGGTTGTTTCAGAATGGATCTTTTCGTCGAGTGTCTGTGGCGGAACAAAGTACATTAACGTCATCTGATCATGGGCCGTTGTCGGGAAATGGCTCTATACCGCGGCACACTATTAAAAAGGTGAGTTGGCTTTGAACTTGTTGAGGAAATAAAAGGGGAAGCAGAAGTGGCCCAACTTCCCACCCCTGGTCCATATCCAGATTACACTCCCCCATACGAAACCATGAATATTTATATTAGTCGCAGAGGGAGTTGAATGAAACAGAAGAAAAGAAAAAAATTGAATTGGCAACATTGCGAAAGCTAATGGATAAAAAGTAAGTGGAAACATGTAGAGTGCTGGTTAACTCTTTCCTGCGATTTTGCTGCAGATTAAAAAGTGCAAAGGACGATAAAAAACAAATGATCCAAGCAACCTATGACGTATTTCATGATGCAAGCGATGACATGTTGATTCGCTTTCTTCGTTCAAGAAAGTTTGATTCAATAAGAACGTGGGAGTTGATGATGGGTGAGTTTGGACGGCGATGACGGCTGGAATGTTTAAAACTTGTTCAACTTAAATACAACAAGAAATGTCTCACTTCTTGTTCTAAATGACGTCATATTCTTCGATTTTCCAGGTTACACAGAGTACCGAACCCGATATCCTGATGTTTTGAAAGTGAAAGAATGTGAAGCACGCCAGTGGGTGGAACAGGGCCAGCCGGGAATTCTACCAAAAAGAGATTCACAAGTAAATTGCTAACAAGTTTTTAATTCAATTTAAGAAAAAGATGAAAAACGTCAACAAGTAAAAGACTAATAAGTTTGCAATATTAAGTATATTAAAAGACGAAAATTGTAATTATAATTAAACATTTTTACTCGATTCAATAAAATCATATTTTGTTTATGCCCAGCGTAAAAAATTTTGTTTATCCTCATTTAGCAATGAAATCCACGTAAACGCTTATTTTGTTGCATTACAGCCATTGCTGCTTTTGCACTGCAGAGTTTGGGTCATAGGCGTACCAGCCCAAAAATTTTGGGGGGGCAATGAAGTTTTGCCCAAATCTTGTGACGTTTGCCCAAATCATGATTTTCTAGTACATTATGGATGGGACAAAAAAATTTTCTGAGATTCTTGAACGGAGAAGAAATTTCGTCCTGAAATCGTGGTGTTCTCAAAAAAAAAAGGTCTTCACCTAAATATGGTAACTAATTTTTGCAATTGATCAATGTCAATGCCCTGAAACTCCTGACTTCGCCAAATTTTTCATATCGCTGTCCGAAAATTTTGAATTTTGCCCAAATCTTGGAAACTTGGGGAGGCAATTGCCCCCCTTCCCCCACGGCAGGTACGGCTATGGTTTGGGTTTATTGTTTTGAAAAGATATTTTTGATCAATTTTGAATTATGATCTTACAAAATGTGTAGTAGTCATATGAAAAAATTTTAATAAGTACATCACAGTTATTCGAATAAAATTTTAAGGGTGTTATTGCAATTGTAAAAGTAACTACAGCAAAACTAAGAGAATTAACCCTGATTTGGATAAGTTAAAGATAAAAACTAAAGCAGAGACTATTTCAAACTTTTACACTGGTTCAGGTGCTGGCAACGACGGTGTTGAGCCAGCATAGGGTTCCTTATTTAAAACCGTCAGACCTCGTATTTTATGAGGTGCCCGATCAATGGGGAACACTGATAGGATGTGGTCTGCTGTTTGCTCAGTGGCGCAGCACTTAAAATCGATGAATAACTTGTTGATGGACGAATAGAATCAACCAAAGCTAGTTTGTTGGCAATTAATTGATGATTAAGCCTAGAGGAAATCCATAACTAGAGGTTACTCCATTTTCCACTCAGACTTTTTCCACTCAGCCGCCTGTATATCTAGTTTAAATTAACTGTTTAGTACTTTCTTTATAGCAGGCACAACAGCTCAGGTCTCTGGCAGTATATTCAACAAATCATCTGGCAGTATATTCAAGCGATTGAGAGCACTGTTTTGTCGACAAACGCGACCAACAGGTCGGAGTTTAAAATCTTTTCTTATCATTTCTATTTCTTCCTTAAGAAAGGCACTTTACTACATTTTACTCTGCTTAACCTTCTCAGCAAGCTGTTCCCACTTTCAATCAAATTCTAAGTGCCAAGCATATGACGAGTAATATCTGTTAAGCAATCGAACTTCCGCAAGGCTATATGGAGTCATTACATTGCTTTTGAAAACAAATTTGCAAAGACTTTGTTGCCGTCTCATTCACTTGATGTGGATGCGGCTTACCAGGCCTTTTGTAACCTCATTTAGAAAGCTGCCAAAAAGACTATTCCACTTTATCATTAAAACAACTATATTCCGTATTGGGATGCGGGGTGTCAATCCCTCTAATGAAATTTTCTGCAGTCTCCTTAGAGAGACGACTGATTTAAGACGGACCTGGAGGGGACTTTAATTCAAGACATAACTACACATTTAGCGTATCTCCAGATTTTGAGGTTGAAACCTAGTCACACAAAGATGGTGACGGCAGCCTTTTTATTTAAATAACTGAGTTCCCAAATGTGAGCGAAAAGTCTACCACAATAATGGATTTTTACCGTTCCGTCGAACCCCATCTTATCTCGGGGTAAAACTGGAGAGATCGCTCATGTTCCGTGACCATTTAGTGGCATTGCGCAAAAAAAATTATTTTCGCGCGTCACAATGCTGGTGCCAAAACACCGCACACAGCTTTTCTATCTCTGGTCTACTCAACAGCTGAGTACTACGCACCAGTCTGGTGTAACAGCTTTCACACTCACCTCATAGACAATGTCCTGAATAACACTTTGCACATAGTCACTGGATGCCTGCGTCCCACTCCAACAGACCACTTACCCATTCTTTCAGGAATCCAGCCAGCTGATCTTCGCCGACTAGGAGCGAGACTCTCCTTGGCTTATCGTAGATCTCGGGACCCTAATCATATTCTGCATGGTCTTTTAAATGGGTACTCTGATGCTCGTTAAGAGAGACTAAGATCTAGACGCCTGTTTGTGTCAGCTGCGCGGAATTTATTAAACAGCCTTGCCGGATTAGGCATCCGCGCTTGGCAGTGGACAAATTACAGTTGGAACACGGAATACTGTGAGAATACATCCAGGCCTTATTCTTTCATACCATAGCCATTGCCAGACTTGTTGAATTGAGCTTTCTCCGGACAGCTTGGGTTAAGCTTAACCGCCTGCGGACTGGTGTTGGGCGATTCCATCGTGCATGCACAAATGGGGTCTTGACCCTTTACCGAATTGCGAGTGCGGCAACATTGAACAAACCGCAGACCACGTCCTAATAGTGTGCCCCATACATCGAGCACAACATGGAGCACGAGGTCTGACGGTTTTGAATATGGAAACTCGAAGCTGGCTCAACACCGTCATTGCCAGCAACTGATACGGCCAGTACAGCAGCATGAGGTAGTACAAAAATAAACCTTTGTTCCCCGTCCTGTTTGTAACTGATCCGGAATGAATGCTGTTCCAAACGACGACGACAAGAATGTCGCTTGATGATGTAATGCGGGTTTTTACGCTTAGCATCAGAAATGAATCAGAAAACATGATCGATTCGTCGAACGAGTCAATAAACTTTCTGCTTTGTTGCTCGCAATTTAAGCGTCCGCAGAACCTTAAGCTTATTTTTCTTTTCAGGGGCGTGTTGTTATGTTCTTTAAGCTGGAAAAATGGGACCCGGAAGAATTCCCGTTCACCAAGGTTTGCGTGAATAAAGAAAACTTTTGTGTTCATTGACCTGACTGACACTCCGATTATTTGCTAATAGGCGATGGAGATCTTCGTGTTTGTCCTAGAGAGACTTCTAGAGAACGCGGAAACACAGATAAACGGCGTCTGCATTATAGAGGACTTCAATGGCTACACGCTCGGTCAGATGGCGGCGGTGGGAGTGAACGATTACAAACAAATGGTCGACATGCTACAAGTAATCGATGCAACGAAAAATTTATTGATTTAAAGGCAGATTCAGCGCTATTGATTGCGTTGTTCCTTAGTCGAAAAACGCCAAAGGGCAGTGACAAAAGTTTAATTAACAAGGAAAAGTAGCAATGTCAAAGAGGTTGCATATAAGCAATTGCTTGTAGCTGTCAACAGATAGCGCATGATGTCCTCTAGAGGGCACTATCGAAGTCAGAATTGAATGGTTAAAAGGTAATTCAGTTGCTTGAGCAACCGGCCCTGGTTAAGAAGGACGCGGGTTCACTCCTCGCTGTGGCCATATACTTTCTTGCAAATAAATAAATACAAAAAACTTTTTTTCGACTTAATTTTTACTATATTTTTAATGACAACTTTTAATATTTCTTAATTCTATTTATCTAGTTGAGATGTTTTTTTCTTCAAATATGTCACAAATTTTGTCAGATTTTAATTAAAAAATTTCTGTTATCTTAATTCATATCTGATGATTATTTATTTAAAATATTTTTCTTCCTGGATTGCATTATGTTGCGAGTATAATTAACAATCATTTCCCCGGCCAGCTGTATTTTTGATATAACCAAGCAAGTCTATGTTTAAAAAAATATTAATGACTGCAATTTAGAGTTGGTTGTCAAAACTTCAAAGCAAGGTAAGTTGACATTTGGTCCCGAAAATTAATCGTCACGGAGCCTGGGGTTGCGCAAAACAGAAAAGTTTCTCGAAAAAAACAGAAGTAGACTTGAAAGGAATGACTTTGTTTTGTTAAAAATTTTGACCTTGAAAATTTTAGTGACTTTTTAAGTGACAGTGAGATCACATCTAACGGGTTAAACAGAGTTAAAAAGCAACATTCTGTTAAACACCCATGTTCTTCATCAATTTTTATTGACAGGGATCGTTTCCCTGCAGATTCAAGGGGATTTTCTGTATTCGTCAACCGTGGCATTTTGCCAAAGTTTTTAACACCATCAAGCCCCTTCTAAAAGCGAAGATCTTTGATCGGGTAAAAATATATTAATAATAGTTACAATTTAAATTAGTGGTGGAATAAAATAATGTGGCATGCCAAGCATAGCCGTACCAATCAATCCAAAAAAAGTTTTGCAGGTAATATAATTTTGCCTAAATTTGGTGATTTTTTCCGAATCTTGATTTTGTAGAAATTTGCGGATATGAAAAGAAATTTTATTTAAAATTTAGGTTGAAGACCATAAAAAAGGTCTTCACCTTTAATCTTAAACATTTTTGATAAAAAAGAATATTTGTTTTGGCCAAAAATAATTCCTTGTCGCTGCCCTAAGTTCCTGATTTTTTCCAAATATTTCCTATCGCTGCCCAAAAAATTTTGAAGACTTTAGAAGGCAATTGTCCCCCTGCCCCCCGCAGGTACAGCTATGCCGCCAAGTAGTCTATTTAGGCTAATGTTATAGATCTTGTAACAAATGTATTAATAAAAAGATGAAATGAAGAACGACACAATTGCAAAGTTACTAAAACGTAACAATCAACTATCAGTCAAAACTAGCACTGTAAACAACTCTCTTCACTCGGCACAATGACACGAAATTGTGTTAACTTTATCGATGCGTTAAAGTAGTAATAGTTACGTCACGAAGGAGAATAGTCTCGCAAACATGAAAGGCATTTACAAACGAACTTTTAACCTTTAATTACACTCCCCCGTGATTTCAAAATCATTGTTAACAAAAAAGTCTTTAAGATGCCCCGGCAATCGTCTCGCACGTAACCCCCGCCGGGGTAGTAGAAGTGATTCGTTTTCTACATCATTGCCATTTTCCAGAGTGGCATTATGCCTTTCAGCATCTCTTTCAAAGTTGGATTCAGAACTAGAAGACAAAAAATTTGGACCGACCGTTGGTAAATTCGCCGAAATAAGACTTTCATCATCTCGCTCGCCCTCATCCACCCATCTTCTCCTCATGCCAGACATATGTCGCGGCACCCCATCAACTTCCACATTGTGTTCAGAGTTAACTTTTGTCACTATTCCGGGATTCCATAGAGAAGTGCAACGGGCTCCGTGAGGCTTTACCCAAACTTTATCACCCACGGAGTACGCACGTTTATCGGTTTCCTGACTATCATCAATTTCAGAATTAACTTCTACCTCCAAAAACGAATTTCGCCATTCGTAAGAGATAAGCTTACTTGACGGAATTATGCCTTTACTGCCATGTGGGGTGATATTGTACCAGAAAACGCAGTAATCAATGCTTTTCCCGCACGAGCAGACATTCGCTTAATTGTCCTGTGATTGCGTTCCACTATCCCGTTTCCAGAAGGTTTGTAAGCGCATCTAAAAGTTAAACTTATTTTCCAAAGCTTACAAAATTCCTGCATCAAATTGGATCTGAACGATTTAGCATTATCACACAAAATTTCAATTGGTGGACTAAACTGAGAAAATATCTGTCTTAACACAGACACGACTTGACTTTCTGATTCATTTTGAATGTTTCTCCAAATGGCAAATCGACTTGGGCCGCAATCAACCATTGTCAAGTACTTCTGACAACCATGGTGTGTTACGTCTAGCGCGACGTTTCCAATCTTCCTCTACACTCAACTCTTCTTCATTAATTCTCACTGCGCTCGGATCAATTGACTGGCACTCGCGGCAATTTTTCACAACAAATTCCGCGTCACTTTTACCGTAGCTGGGGTCTAATTTTCTTGCAAAATGCAGTGTCATTTCAGCACCACAATGATGCAAAGTATGAGATTGCTCTACAAGACCACAATCGTTAGGAAACTTTTCATGGTGGGCAATTGCACAATTCGAACTTAAAGAAGGTATGGTCAGCCAATGCTTTGGAACGCGCGTAAGTCCATTAACCTTATTTTTAGTTGTAGAAACAAGGGACACGCTCCACTCGACTTTGTATGCTTCTAGTGTTTCCGAAAATATTAAAAGTCTTCTTTTTACTAACATTTCGGATAGTCCAGATGCTCTAACGTGTTTATCTTTTTTCAACAATGATGACAACCATGAGTAAACGGCGGCAAAGTCTGTAAAAATTGTAATATCTCCGGCTCCCCATTTCATCGCTAAGTTGACTCCTTTAATCACTGCATTGAACTCAGCCAAGTTTATATGAGTTCCATCATCGGCTTTTTGCAACCAAGCCCCGTCTTCAATGATCTGTTTTTTTCTTTCCAAAGCAACACCATACGCTATTTGACTAGCGTCACACCAAACATTTAACTTTCCGGAAGAAGCCAACCAAATTCCTTTAACTGGGTCATCAACGTCCAAACGACTTAAAACTTCCCTCAATCTTTAAATAGCAACGGACCCAACAAAACTATTCCATGCGTTACTCTCACAGCTTCTTTTTACAAAACTGCACGCTACTCGCAACCATCCGGCAACTGGGTAACGACCAACCAATTTTCCACACAAGGAAAACACTTGCCGCTTTGTCATAGAATTCAGATTTGACGGATTTATCTTTTTCTTTAGCTCAGTTCGTCTCCAATGAAAAACACCTTTCTTTTCATAAGTTGCAAGCCAAGGACTTTTGCAGAATTTAAAATTTCAGATGGTTTGGTTATCAGTCCAAATTTCAACAAATGGTCTTTTACTACTTGGGCACTTACCACGTTGAGGTCAATGATAATGTCATCATAATAATGGTCAGTTGCTTTAAAAATCTTCTCATCTAACGACAAAACTTTAGAAACGACAGCTTTCATTATTTCAGGGGCGCAGTTTAAATCAAACCCAAGCCTGATCAGTTTATAGAAATTGCCCTCGAATTTAACAGTTTGATACTTGCTGCATTCATCAGCAACACTTATCTGCATGTAGGCATCGCGTAAGTCTAACAACGCACAGTTGGCCGATTTCTGCCTCCACGACCTCAGTTTCTCGTCACAAGCATCTGCGTCTGCCCCGCTGCATTCAACAAATTCATTTAATTCTCTAAAATTAAGAACTGGTCGCACCTTGTCTTTCTTTTTTTGAACAACAGCCATTAAGGGTATCACACCCTCTTCATTGCATGTGGTTTCTCCTAACCAACCATTATCGATCCATCTATTTACTTTTGATTTGAATCTTGGATAAATAGCTTCGTCCATCTTATAAAAATCTACAAAATTACACAGCACTGGTTCTTTTATCCAGTTCCAACTTGCAACCCATTTCTCTCCATCATAATTGACTTTAAAGTAGTTTTTAGTGATGTTAGGTTATCGACAGGCATTTCATTTAAGACTGCGGCGGCCGCAATAGAAAATTTTCCATAATCTAAACAGAATTTGAAGTGCTTTAACACGTCGGTTCCAATTACAACGTCAACACCCGGCAACATTTTCTGGATTGCAACACATTGTACTTTAATCGTTTTACCCGCTATTGACAAAGTGACACAAGTTTCTCCCTGACAATCTATTACTCTCCCATCAGCAGTAATAATTTGTTTACTCCCACTTGCTTGAGTTGTTCGTATTGTAGGTCCCACTAAAGTTTGCGTACATCCGGTGTCAATTAAAGCACAAGCTGGCTGTTCATTAATTTTAACATTCATTCTTGGGACGATTGCGCGCCTTCGCTATAATTGGGGCCATTGCTGGCGCACGCAATGCCCCATTTTCGTTTCCCGCAGAGCTATAATTTCGTGCCGCACAAAGTCGTGCAATATGCCCACGCTTTCCGCACGCATAACAAATTATCTCTTTTGCCTTAATACAGTCTTTTCGGTAGTGCGGACCTCCACAATTAAAACATCTAAGAGTAGTCGCATTTGTATTGCTTCTCGCAACTGTGCCAACTTCAATCAAATCGCTTTTAAATATTTCAGTCATTAAAGCTCTAGAAATTTGTAATATTGCAATCAAATCAAGCGTGTCAATTTTCGGTGCCGCTCTTAACTGGGCAGAAACTTTATTAGGTAACTCCATAACAAACAAAAGTTTAATAATTTCTCCATTTCCACCGTCGATGTTTGCCAAATGGGTCAACCGCTTAAGATCAGCCAAATACACATCTACTGACTCACCATTCTTCCATTGTCTGTTTCGAAATTCATTGTAAGCTAAAAATTTATCACAAGCGAAAGCAGTTCTCAGTGCTAACTCAATTTTATCAGCATCTCGCTTTTCTTCTTCTTTTAATTGATCATACACTGCGAATGCGGGGCCATCAAGAAACAGGAGAATCACAAGTGCCTTCAATTTAAGCAGACTTTTCGCTAAGTGCGCTTGCTTTAGCCAAACTGATACGTCACCGTCGCCATTAAATCGGTTCAAAACGTCCGTAGCTTTTAAACTCATCTTTTCTAAATTTTATTTGCAACTTGGGCCTCGATAGCTTGTAACAAATCTATTAATAAAAAGATGAAATGAAGAACGACACAATTGCAAAGTTACTAAAACGTAACAATCAACTATCAGTCAAAACTAGCACTGTAAACAACTCTCCTTCACTCGGCACAATGACGCGAAATTGTGTTAACTTTATCCATGCGTTAAAGTAGTAATAGTTACGTCACGAACGAGAATAGTCTCGCAAACATAAAAGGCATTTACAAACGAACTTTTAACCTTTAATTACAGATCTATCTAAGAATGCAATTAAACACTGTATAAAAATCAGTACTTCCAAAGTGCTGAACCCCTGATGATCCCTTTTGTGGGTGAAACAGTCTGTAGGGCTTTTAACTTTGTTTTTATTCCCATGTTTTTGCTATTGTTAAGAATGCAATTATTTATATTTTTTTAATTTTTGGTCTACATCTCTTAAAGTGGTGTTACAAGTCACATATTAAAATGACGATCTTTTCTTATTTTTGTGTAAGTTTGAGGCACAATTTCACGTTACAAATACTTGCGCGGCCCTTGAAAAAAATCAATTTCTGAATGCGTGAAAGAGGCTTTGAGCTAAAAAGTTTGTACAGCCTACTCTTAGTCTAAAATATGGATGCCTGACCTAGGGCCCGCAAAAAGTTTGAAATCAGTGATTGAATACGAAATTTTAATGAAAATTTAGGCTCAGAATATTTTACGCAGAGCCCGAGGTAAAGACTTTTTTTGGTCTTCGTCGTCAACCGATAATTTGAACCCAGTAACCAAAACTTTGACCGCAAACTTAAAAATAAAAAAAAATTGTTAGTTGAATATTAGAGCAGTCAGTTACCGTTGACTATTGCCTCCTGATTAAAGTTATGATTTTTTTTTGCCTCAACTACAGTATATTTGTGATCCAAATTTTGGCTACAAGTTTTATTTTATTTATTTTGTTTAATTTTAATAAAACAAAATAAATATTTGTGATCCAAATTTTGGCTAAAAGTTTTAAACTATCCGTTAAAATTGAAGTAAAAACAAAAAAGGTTATCGCTTTGATTAGGCTACCGTACAAATTTTGACCGGCTTTTGATTTATAGGCAAAATTTTGACCCGAGATGGGCAAAAGGTTGGGCACTTATGGTGTGAAATGAAAATATTTTAAACCCATTTTAAAACTATATTTTTCTTTGTAGGATTGTATAAAAAAACAAATAAAGCAAAATACTTTAAGTGACATCGTTAAATTTGTTTGCAGTCATGAGTGCAGTCGATGACCACATAATGCTTGTTTCAAAACAGCGCCACGAACACCCCATCACCCTTGACACAATGTGGTCGCTGATCACATGCAGCTATGAGCAATATTTTTAATCGCTTAAAATCCTTACCCTTTCAATTCAAAACATTCTTCTTCACTTTTTATATATCAAGTCCCTTGATAATGCGATTCTTAATTTTTTTTGCAACATTTGATTCACTCTAGCAATTCTAGCCCAACTACTTGAGACAATACCACTTATTTTACTTGACTATTACATCAATATGATTTCTACAGTTTTTGAAATATAGCCGCAGACAAAAGTAGTTCAACCATCTTGCCGCACTTTATTCATAATGTTAATCTTATAATTCTGCTGTTGATTTTTAGTCTTTTACAGTAATTTTTGGTTTTATTATAACGTGATATATTTCATTATTACCGTAAATATTGATTGCATAATCGATACACCACCCTCCACTTAAATTATTTTGTCTGCAATCTATTCTTCAGTTGAGAAAAACAAAAAAATTGTGCGCTAAAGTTGACTAGTTTGTATTAGGGCACAAGCTTTTGCGGGCTACTGCTCACTTCGCCAGGTGCAATGTGATAAAAATGCAATCAAAACAAAATATACACCAACGGCATTAAACGTAATAAAGAGACATATGTGACGTAATGAAATATAAAAATATCGGATAGAAAAGACTGAGTTTGAGAGAATATGGCAGTAGCCTACGTTAATTACAGCAATTCAAACAAAAAACAAACGCGAGAAAATAGCATGCAAGTACAGAACAATGCAAAATGGAGAAAAAAATGAAAAACATAGATGACTCTAACGTTTACAAAAATAAATATTACATGTAATTAGACATGAACGAATGATCTCTATTTAAACCTTGGTTAACGCAATCGAATTTGCATTAACTTTTTTGATCACAGGTAATCTGAGATTTTCCAAAGTGTGATCAGGTTTATTAAAATATTCGAATACCGGTTTGTTTCTGTTGTGTTTGATGTCGCTCCTGTGTCCATTTATCCGTTGTCTGATTGAGTTGCTTGTTTCTCCAATATACCGGTAGATGGGTTTAGGGCAGAGATTACATGAAATTGCATATATGACATTAGATGAATTACAGCAAAAATTTCAAGAGATTTTTATAGGGACTCCGTTGGGACCAGTTATTGTAGGATCAATATTTATCTTGGGGCAGAGATGGCATTTGGGAGATTTGCAGGGAAAGGTGCCCGTGATGAAACACTCATTAGATAAGGAGGCAGATGTAAGTAGAAGTTTGAGGTTAGGGGGTTGACGATATGATATAAGTGGTGGAGCAGAGAAGATTTGGTTAAGATGGGGGTCTTTGTTTAGTAAAGGTTACAAATTTTTGGCGATTTTGTTGATAGGTCTAAGATAGGGGTGGTAAGTGAGGACTAGGGGTGTGCGATAAGATTCTAATTTGGTTTGGTATTTGAGAAGGGCTTCTCGGGGAATGGACATGGCCTTAATGATTTGGTTTTTGACAGTTTTGGGTTTGTATCCAAGTGCGGTAAACGAATTTTTTAATGTAGTCAATTTGCTATCTACATATCAAGACCTATTAACAGATAGACCTATTATTACCAACACTAATAGACCTATCAACAAAATCGTCAAATATTTGTAACCTTTACGAAACAAAGACCCATATCTTAACCAAATCTTCTTTGCACCACCACTTATATTATATCGTCAACCCCCTAACCTCAAACTTCTACTTACATCTGCCTCCTTACCAAATAAAGGTTTCATCACGGGCACCTTTCCCTGCGATTCTCCCAAATGCCATCTCTGCCCCAACATAAATACTAATCCTACAATAACTGGTCCTAACGGAGTCCCTATAAAAATCTCTTAAAATTTTTGCTGTAATTCATCTAACATCATATATGCAATTTTATGCAATCTCTGCCCTAAAGCAATCTATATTGGAGAAACAAGCAGTAATCAGGGAAGTAAAAGGAAAAACAAAGCAACAACGGGAAGTGGAAGAGCAAAAAATTATTTTCAAACTCGATTGTGTTAACCAAGGTTTAAATAGAGATTATTCATTCATGTCTAACTACGTTTAATATTTATTTTTGTAAACTTGACTGTCATTTGTGTTTTCCACTTCTTTCTCCATTTCGCACCGTTCTGTACTTGCATGCCATTTTTCCGAATTTGTTTTTTGTTTGAACCGTTGTAATATACCGTACTGCCATATTTTCTCAAACTTAGTCTTTTTTACCGATATTTTTATATATCATTACGTCACATATGTCTGTTTGTTACGTTTAATGCCGTTGTGTAAAACTTGTTTTGATTGCATTTTTATTCCATTGCACCTGACGAAGTGAGCAGTAGCCCACGAAAGCTTGTGCTCAAATAAAAAACAGTCAACTTTAGTGCACAATGTTCTGTTTCTCTCATTCAATCTTTTCTATCCGATATTTTTATATTTCATTACGTCACATATGTCTCTTTATTACGTTTAATGCCGTTGGTGTATATTTTGTTTTGATTGCATTTTATTACATTGCACCTGGCGAAGTGAGTAGTAGCGCGCGAAAGCTTGTGCCCTAATAAAAACTATCAATAATCAACTTTAGCGCCCAATTTTTTTGTTTTTCTCATTTTATTTGAATAGTTGACACGGCTCCTCCAACTTTATTCCTTCCAATCCTTCGTTGATATTCTTCAATAATAAGTGATAATAAATATTCGTTTTGTCGTTTCAAATTCAAAGCGCATGGTTCATATATTAATAGCATTGTGACTTTTAATACAGTTTTACGTAATTTTTTTCTCTTTTTCTCTTCTTTCTTTTTTTTTTTTTTTTTTTTTTTTTTTTTTTATCTCAAACGTTCAAGAATGCTGTATGGAATCTTTTACAATTTTACAGCTAATTTCACATTACATAATCATTTATTGCCATGTCTTCTGATTGGTTGGATTGCAACGTGACAAACTGCTTTGACCTACTCTAAACTTAATGCAATAGCTGATTTTAGAATTCTGATCTAATTTTCTAGCTTTAATTGCTGTCATCGTGATATTTACTGCTTGATATATGAACAGCTTACATTTCTGTTATCATTCATTCGATAGGTATAGTGTTTGGAATCGTTTCGTGTTTCTGTGCTTATGTGGCTACGTTACGTTGTTCAAGGGTCAGTGTTGGCACCTTAGAAGTTCATTTGATTGAAATAAATGTTTGAAAATTGTTTCAAGTTATTGTTGTCTGTGTGGTAAACCAACTACGGTACTCGTATTAAGTTTAATATTAGCCATCAGGGTATTAATTTATACCTACAGTTAATTAGTGCCAAATTGTTCAGTGATTATTTGCAGTTGTTGGCGCTGTAAATTGCTTTAAAGTTCGCTTTAAAGTATTGCTTTAGAAGCTTGGGAGCCAAGTTTACGACAATTGTTCAAGTTCTTTTGAATTTCGTGAATGTTTTCTTTGCAATGAGAAAATGGTTTCTTTCTATCTGTCAATAGAAGTTTCTAGAAAATCCATTCATACTTTACCAGAACATACTGTTATAAGAATTTCAATCTCACGACAAACCATTTCCAGTGCCGGCATAAATAAAAAGAAACAGTTTAACACAGTTTTACTTCAGCGCAAGTATTTAGGTTACATAGTTTAACTGGTCCTTTTGGATTCCCTATCTTGAGTTCAATATTTCTGGGTTAAAAAATTCTTAGTTCAACAATCCGGAACTCAACCACCTCGTAATTAACCGCTCTGAGTGATGACAAAACTTTTTTAAATATTTTTGTTGCAAAACCTTGATTTCGAGGACCACCTTGATTTTTGTCTTCGCTCTGTAGATTCATGTTCATGGGAAGAATCTAGATTCTTTTTACAACGAATTTCCAAAGAAATTTTTGCCGGAAGATTTAGGTGGAACAGGACCACCTTATGACGGTAAAGCAGCGGCGAATATGTTGTTTGGGACAAAGGTAAGATCTTGCAAAGCAAGAAAAGTTAATTTTGTTACAATATGGCAAAAACTAATTAAATCATTTTGTTATACTATTTGATGGACAAGCAGCACAATATGGAGAATTTCTAAGTTAGTTTGATTAAGAAGCCGCCCAAAATTTTCACACCATACAAGCCACAGTTTACGAGTTTTACAAAGACAAACTTATTTCATCCTTCTAAATCGCAGGAAAGCGATTACCACAACTCATTATATTGTAGTAAGGATTTTGATTTTCATTCTTCTGATCAACAAAAATATTTTGATAAGCAATAAATATCTGAAAAACAAAAAAGTTTTACAGCTCGGTCCAAGCCATTGGACTTGTTTTTTCTTTGTTTTGAAATAAACTACAAATGCCGAACACCTCGGCCTACAATGCCAACTTGAACAAGAACAGTGACCGGCGCGCTGCGCACTCTTGCCTGTGCTCCTCTTTCCCTCAAAGGAACCGCCACAATGCCACAGTATTTGAAGAATTAAAAAGTTTTTAAGAGAAAAATAAATGTTAGTTTTATTTTTTTATTTTCTTCTTTACGTATTTATCCTCTTTACTCGCAAGAAAGCGTCGGAGACTTTATACATAGAACAATTGTCACGTGTTTTCCCCGACTTGCTTCGAAGGTGCCAACATTGCTGTACGGTTGAAAATTTTGTATTAAGTTTTTTAGTTTTATAGAAATATGACTAAAATTTAGAACTGCTTTTCAAGACTGCCAAGCAGAGAAAAGCGCCGTAAAGTGTCTTTCCCAAAGATACAACAAAATGAGGTGATTAGGTTTTGAACCGCTAATGTGTGGACATTCGCTATCGATTGCGGCGCTTTTTAGCACTCAATATAAAGATTATATTTGATCGTGATACTAAAAAGTAAAATCTGACAGGTGAATGAATTGCATTTGACCATAGGCGTACCAGCCAAAAAATTTGGGGGGAGCGATACAATTTTGCTTAAATTTGTTGACTTTTGCCCGAATTTTGATTTCCAGTGCTTTACGGATACAAAAAGAAATTTGGTCTAAAATTTAGAGTGAAGACCCAAAAAAAAACCTTTACCTTAAATTTTGCTCCCACGATTTCCTGTTGCTTCCCTAAAATGTCTGATTTTGTCCAAAAAGTTATAGTTTTTCCTAATTTTTGAGATTTGGGGGTTAATTGCCCCTTGACCCCCGGAAATTTAGTAATTTAACGCTATAAATTTAGCAATTTAACCTCAAGTAATTGAATGTTTATTTGAGCAAGATAAAGTTTGTTTTAAAGACAGTTTATTTATACCGCATGGTGGCAGCTTGGCTGCAGTCTTTTTTCTTTTATTTGATAAGCGACATTTCTAAAAAACTAAAACAAGAATGTAAAAAATTTCAACTTTCCAGCGGCGATATCTCAACTCCGGCAAGGAGATTGGGATTTACCAGTTTGCTCCGGGATTTCAACCTTTCTTGTCTTGTCGTGTGAGTGAAATGGTCCTTTTGACCCGCGACAGGATTTCTTTGGGTGGTTTATTTGGCCTGTCTGGCTTTATTTGCCAGAGATCTATTGTGTATCTCACCACACATTTTCCACCGACCCAACAGCGCCCACATGTGACTTGTATGAAGCTTTACTTTTGTGTTTTTTGTTTTTCTTTTTTTCATCTTCAGTTGTTTCTTAAAAGGTGCTGCAACTATGCACACGCATTCTCAAAAATTTGTTTTAGTCTTGAGTGCATGCCATGACGTTTATCGTTTTGTTGATTCTTCCTTTTTCTGTTCTGCTTTCTAACTACTCACAAATTTTGTTTTTTTACTATATTTTTATCGCGGAACTGAAATAAAAAATACCGATGATGATGATGATGTTAAATCAAAAGCTCCAGCTTTACGCGTGGCAATGTAAAGCAATGTGGCGTTCAAGACGCGTCTACGAGGCAAGCATGCATTCGCTTCATAGGCATTGTCTTAACCGAATCACAAAAGGGTTTTGACAAGCAGCGACACTCTCTCTGACTAACTGTATCACTCCAAAGCTTGATGATGTTGACTAATACACGATCTATTAAATGGATTAATCAATCAATCAATCAAGATTTTATTTTTTCGTCCACAGTGGTGGCCTCAATAGGGTGCGAACGGAGCGGCCGCCACAGGTACTCCCCTAAAATACATAAAAAAGTGACACCCCTACGCAAGATATTGCTGTTTTTATTTTTTATTCTACAAAATAAAGCACATTCGATTTACCTCTAGTTTGCCGAGTTTCTTTACTACTTAAATGTAATGTATTTTTATTTAAAACGCTTCAAAGGGTGCAGGCAAATGTTTATTACAATATTTATTCATGAAATACGCTATTTCTCTTTCGATTAATTGATTTATCGATAAGATGTTTTGTGCTCTTATTAAACGTTTGAAAATATAATTACGTTGAATTCAAAAAATTAATCTAATAAAATTATTTGATGTTAACAGTAGCTTTTTAATTATGATTTTATTTCCATTATACCATATCAAGACTCGGCAGTGTGGTCGAGTGGTTTAAGCACCGGGATGATGATCAACATGATCTCGGTTCAAAACCCACTTGCGCCATTCTGTTGTGTTCTTGGAAAAGACACTTCACGGCACTTTCCCCTGCTTGGTGGTCTTGGCAAGCAGTTCTAAATTACAATAATATCTCTACTAAATTACTAGCGGACAGCAATATCTTGGCATCTCCGGAAGCAGGTCGGGGTAATTGCTTACCCTATGTCTAGCGCCTCTGTTGCTTTCCTGCGAGTCAGAAGGATAAATATAGAGATAAAAAAATAAAGACTTAAAATTGAAGATGAATTTTTTAAAAAAATTGTAAAACAAAAGAAGTATTTTTTTAAATAGCATTAAATTTTTCTGGCAAAATCGTAACAAACTTTTATTTTTTGTAACAGCCACTCCATGTGGGGTTTCCAACTGAGATTTTATAAACAAAAATCACTAGAAATTTTATGCTTTGTACTCGCTTCACGTTAGTATTTCACAATGGGAGGTTGATGTTCTCTGGAATTTTAGAATAGGTAGTATGGAAAACAATATAAGTGATTTTGTCTATTTTCAATGTAACTTATTAAATGTGAGCCAATTACCAATGCTTTTTAGTTGTTGATTGGCAACTGCAAACAATTTTTCAAAAGTTTTTTCACTAAAAATTACATTGGTGTCACCAAACAATAAAGGTCAATGTCAGCAAACATTGATGGTTTTCTTGTTGAAAGACATTTGGGGAAATCATTTACATATATTAAAAATAATAATAATGGCCCTATGATTGAACCTTGTGGCACCCCACAGCTTAAACACAAAGAATTTAAAATTTTTCCATAAAATACTACTTTCTGTGAACGATTACTTAAATAACCCTCTGACACCATAGTGCTGTAGTTTGACATCAGGATTTTGTGATCAATAGTGTCAAATGCTTTTGACAAATTTAACAATATACCAATTGTAGCTTGCCTTTCTTCAAAAGTTCTTTATAGTACTATTTTTAAAAAGTAATGTAGTGGCATCGCTCGTGGAAGCTAAATTGGTATTTATGAAAAAAAATTTGCTGATTAAGAAAACTGAATTTTCGAAAAATTCATTGATACTTAAATACCTAGCAGAAAAATTAAGAGCTGTAGGCGCCCGCTTTTAATAGATGTACAGAAGCATTTACAGAATTTAGCCCAGCGATGACGGTTTCCGGATATCACTTGAAATTCAGTGGCACTCCCTTTGCTCTAGAACAGTGTGGTCCAACTACGAGCCCGCGGAACAATTTTGCACAAGTCTTGTCGATTACAAGCAGCGGCAACCTTTTTTTTTTGGAGAACGCTATGATTTTGGGACGAAGATAGGAATTTCGGAGGTCGATTCCAATTGAAGACCTTTTTTTTTTAGAGAACACCCTGATTTTGGGACCGAAATAAGCGTTTTTAGCCGGTTGAGGCCCGCAAACTCAAATAATTTTGAAAAGTGGCCCACAAGAGTGGAGAAGTTGGACCACCCTGCTCTAGAATTTTTGAGCCCCCGCAATCGCATTCTGTTACAGTTCTTACTCTTTGAGCTTTTTATAAAAAATTTAGGCCATCCTGACCTAGCAAACGAGGCATCCATGCTTCCCAGTGGAAAAATTTATAAAAGATTTGTCGCATCATGGAGTCCTACCATGAAAGGGTGCTCAAGTGATTAGAGCGCCGTGATTATGATCGACATGGTCTCGCTTCAAAATCTACTCACCCCATTCTGTTGTGTCCTTAGGAAAGACACTTTACGGTACTTTACCCTGCTTGGTGGTCTTGGCAAGCAGCTCTATATTTTAGTCGTATCTCTGTAAAACTAAAAAAACAAAATAAAAAATTTTAAGCAATGCCTTGGCATCTCCAGAAGTAGGTCGGGGTAATTTTTATTTGCTCTAAGTATTAACATGGTTGTCGCTTTCCTGCGAATCAGGAGAATAAATATAGAGTTGAAATGAAATGAAAGTATATTTAGTCACCAACCGGTACCAGACCCACAAAAATGTTTTTTTCCCAGTACGGATTAGATTAAGCTTTAAACTTTGTGGGCTAGTGTTGGACGATTCCATAGAAATAAATTTCACCCCTTCACCAGATGCGAGTGTGGCGCCCTGAACAAACGGCTGACTACGTTCTATCTGTGTGTTTCCTGCGTCGGGCGACAAACAGAGCACGAGATAAAATTGGATTCTGGCATAGCACTATCGCTGCCAAGAGTAGTAAAAAGATGTACTCTTGGTTCTTGTTCGGCATGACTTCAAAGTAAAAGGAATGAATGCTTTTTCAAACCAAGAAGAGTTGTAGAAACAGTTTAATGTGGCTTTAGAAGTGCTTACCTTTGGACATTTGCTACAGATACAAATGCTTAGCGTAAAGCGAGGTTATTAAAGAATAATTTCATTATTTAACCATCAGAGTTAAAGGTGTCAGTCGTTATCCGGGGCTTTCCCACAAACGTGCATTGATCCTTGGTATAAACTGTATTCAAGGCAACTAGTATCCTTGGAAAAGACACTTTACGGCACTTCCCCCTGCTTGGTGGTCTTGGCAAGCAGTTCTAAATTACAGTAATACCTCTTCTAAATTACTAGCGGACAGTAATATCTTGGCATCTCCGGAAGCAGGTCGGCGTAATTGCTTACCCTCTGTATAGCGCCTCTGTCGCTTTCCTGCAAGTAAGAAGAATATTTTTATTTTTTTTATTTTTTATCTCTATATTTATCCTCCTGACTCGCAGGAAAGCGACGGAGGCGCTATACATAGGGTAAGCAATTACCCCGACCTGCTTCCGGAGATGCCAAGATATTGCTGTCCGCTAGTAATTTAGTAAAGATATTACTGTAATTTAGAACTGCTTGTCAAGACCTGGATAAATATAGAGATAAAAATAAAACAATAAAAAAAATAATAGAATTAAGTCGACTTTGTAAAATTTTTTTATTGACTATTTTTTGTTTTCAGGAAGAAATTGATGAGAACACAGCAATGTAAACTCGATGGTATCTGACGTCAGCGTCAAAATGAATGCTTGTGTGCAGATGCAATGGAGCGTATTTAATAAATTGTGATTAAATGCAGTTTTTTATTTTCATCCCCATTTTTCTTCTTGACTAGCAGGAGAACGTTGGAAGAGTTCTAATTAGGGCAACTGTCAAGCGATTACCACATTCTGCTTCCGGATATGCAAAGTATTGCTGTCGAGTATAAATTTTTCTTTTCATTTAGAGATATAACTGAAAATTTTAGCTACTTGCTGAGAACGCCAAATAAATAAAATGTTTTCCTGAAGAAGCAACAGAATGATGCAATTAGGTTTTGAACCGCGATCGTGTCGATCGATTGCTCGACCACACTGCCGACACACGAAGTTTTATCAATGATCCTGTTTCTCTCTTTTTATTAATATCTTCCGGCCTTTCTTTGTTTATCTTTTAAATCTCTATTTTGCTATTTGGGCCTCTTCCCCAAATGTTGAACGTGCAACTACTACTGTCCAAGCTGACCTCTAAAGACTGGTGAAATGTTCCCCTAAGTGGCGTCTACCTCTTGACACTCTTAAATGTGATTCATTTTTCTTCAGCCTAAACCCGTACCGATCTCGGTCTTAAACCCTCTCTTTCAATTCTCAACATCTCACTTATCTGCAATCCAAATCCGATCTTTCTCGGTGTAACCTTCGAGTGCACTCTTTCTTTTAAACATCATGTTTTATTCTTACGGAAGAAGTTCCACGGCCAATTTTGTGCATTCCATTCTATCGCCTCTACCTCCTGGGGCCTCTCTAAGAAGTCTTTATGCACACTAATTAAGCCTTTATTTGCCCCATCCTCACCTATGCTTCTCTAGACTAGTTTTCTTCTTCACCTCCCACACATATCATCTCTGTGAAGAGAATGCATACATTCTCCTGTAGAGTAACCACAGGCTGTCTATCGTCTACTCTTATCCCCTATTTAACCTAGAAGCGCTTCTTCCTCCACTTTGCGTCGCTCTTGCTCATCAATCTCTCTTTTTTTAACAAGCCCTCAGACTTCCTCCATCCTTTCCTTTAGCCTCTCTCGCCCATTATAATCCCCGCACACGTCTTAAGAAAGGATCGTGGAGATTTTTCTTCCGTTCACATAACCTTACCCCTAACCTACAACTATCTCGCGAACCTCTAATCCTTTGTCCTCCTAAACCTCCCTGGTCTACCCCCTACTCTATCTCACACCAACTCTTTCTTCCATGTTCTTGAAATGATTCTCCCTCCCTCGGCATCTCCCCGCTATTTCCCATTTATCTTCCACAGTCCACACCCCACAGCGACATCACTGCCTGGACTGATGGCTCGGTTCCTGGCGAGCTGGGTCAAGTGATGCAGAGATCCACATTAAATGTACAAAGTGTCTCACTACTACCTCCCTCTCCTCGGCTGGACACTGGGCCACCAGCTGCAATGCCATTCTTCATGCTCTTGAGTAATGCATCTCTTACTCAACGTCATGTCCGTTTCGATCCGTCACCTTGTTCTCTAACTTATATGTCGTGTCTATCCTTTCAGCTCCCTTGCCTTACTTATTACCCAAGTCCCTTATCACGGACACACAATAAACACACAATCTCTCCCCAATTCTTTATCCGACTCTAATTAAGGTAGTCAATTTTCAATAGATACCTGGTCATTTTTCCTCAGGAAATGACTCAGCTGACTCTCTTGCTCAAGTTATAGCCTCTCTCGACCCTTTTTTGATACTACTGTCTCTCTCGCCTCTTACATGTATTTCCTCCTAACGTCTATTCCTCTACACCAGTTGGAGACGCATTATTCAATCTGGTCTCTTTCAGCATCAAATCTCTCTTATGTCTTTTGAGGAGTTAACTCTCTCTCGTTTACGTTGCAACGGGCACAGCAGTCTTCTTGGAACTTATCTCCACAGGGTTGGTTTGAGCCGAGACTCCTTCATGCAGCAACTATGATTCTGAATCACAGGACATTTTTCATCTCGTGCTAGATTGCTCAACACTCGACTCTATACGTCTGATCAACTTCGGCCACTATTCTATTCTGGACCTCTGGTCTCGTCCCTGAGGGTTGCCCGATTATTGGGACTCCGCGCCCCCATTCCCAGGAATTGGTCGGGTCTGCCCACCGCCACCCACGAAATATATTTTAGTGCTTTGTTTCTCCAAATAAGAGTGATCAACGGATTTTGTACATAACTTTAGATGGTTCTTTGAGAAATTAAATAATAGTAAAAAATCTAAGAAGCAAACCCCAGAAATTGGGTTTGCGACCAATCTGTGACAATAGCAACCACAAGCTTATCTTATGCACCAAGTTTTGAACGAAGTGATTAATTTATTCTTGATTTTATGTACAATATATACAAAGTGGAAGACAAAGGATTTTGTTGTTCGAAGGCAAACAAGACTGGGAGCGACTTTCTTCGCAGAAAGCAGTCTTATTACATAAACAAACGCTACAATGACCGTGACACGCAATGGCGGTTACGCATTAACAAGCCTGCACATGCCACCACCGTGAAGGAAGATGGCGTGGTTACACGTGCCATCACGAGGAACGAAAATGGCGGGAATTGCAGGACAGTGGTGCAAATATGGCGGAGGAATACAACATAGCGAGAATCGAAACGTTAAAAAATTATGATACGATACAACGCAGAAATAGTGATAGGTATTCGCATAGAAATACTAAACGACTGCATTGTTACGCAATAACTAGCTCGTGACGTACGGTGACAAAAACAACTCAATCATGACGTAACACACGATGAGGACTTAGGGTCGCAATTGGGGTATTCCTTCATCAGGGGATTGTCCAGGTCCCCGCGGTCAGAGCTGGTGACGTCACCACCAGACGGAGGACCGAAGTTGCGGATGCAAGCACACCTGACTGAGCGGGCGCCAGGAGCGTGGTAGAGTCGAGGAACTCCCACCCAATCTCTCTCGATTCCCCCACTAAAACAAATAAAAGGTCACACCTGCGTCCAGAGAAACGACAGAGAGCTCACCTCCTCTTCGAGCACCAGACGCGGGATCCTTTTGCTGAAGATTCGGAGTTGCACAGAGGATACATCTTTTGATCTTCTTTCATGCGATCCTGCAGCACTTTAGCTGCCTCTATCTTGTCCATGGCTGCTTTCAACGCAGCAGTGGGCCGCCCCTCCTCATCGTAGAAGTTTCCCACCAAATAACCTGGCCGCAATTTCAAGAGCATAAAAGGGGCGAAGATTTTGAGCGACTGAAACGGAGAGATTACGAGAAAACAATTACGAAAAGACGGTTTTGGATGACGAAACTCGATGCTGGCTTAACAACATCACTGCCAGCATCTGATTCAAGCAGTACAGCAGCCTGGGGTAGTAAAAGGATAAACCCTGGGCTCCAGTCCTGTTTGTATCTGACCTGGAGTGGATGCCCTTTCAAACGACGACGACGAGAAAACAAGTTTGGCAAAATCTTTGAAATGTAAATCTTATTTGTCCAACTCTTTATCTCTCAAGTTGTTCTACTTTGGCTCATTCTACAGGGTGATTCAGCGAAGTGTGCACAAATACTTTTCTTAGTTTTATGTACATGTATTTCGTCCATTATTAACTTTCAATTATTAACATTTCAGTTTCTTATTATTTAAGAGTTAAAATTAAAAATCTGGTATTATTTGAAGTAAAAATAAACTATGAGTAAAACGATCAATGACGTGATAGAAGAGTATTGCAAGAAGAAGCTCCCACCAAGTGAAATTTTCCGGTTGATGAAGGAGGTTGTAAGCCGTAGAGGAGTTTATAAAGCCGTGAAAGGACACTGGGACTTGTGCTCCAAGAATCAGGAGTGACCCTGAAAGAACCGTAAGGACGAAGAAACTGATCAAAAAGGTCAGAGAGAAGTTGAGGAGAAATCCTGCAAGAAGTGCCAGACAACTTGCTAAAGACTACTCTGTGAGCGTGTCCAGCATGCAAAGGATTCTCAAGGATGATCTCCAGAGCTACCCATACAAGTTCACCAAAAGACATCTCTTGTCGGAGGCCACTAAGAAGAAAAGGCTCGATAGAGCAAAGGTTTTGGTCAAGAAACTTGTCGATGGCACGCAGCCTCAAGTTTTATGGACAGACGAAAAACTTTTCACTGTTCAAGCTGTCCATAACCATCAAAATGACAGGATTTGGCTTCCAGACATAAACATGGTCCCAGTTGAGCGTCGCAGCTCTTTCAGAAGACAAAAACCCGCCTCCGTAATGGTATGGGCAGGCGCAACATCAAAAGGGCTGAAAACTCCTCTCATATTCATTGAAGAAGGGGTCAAGATAAACCAGACCGTCTATAGGCGAATGCTGGAGGAGAAAGTCCTTCCCTGGGTCCAAGAAGTAGTCAAGAACAAGGAGTTACTCTTCAACAGGACGGTGCAACCTCCCACACGGCCAACTCAGTTCAAGCTTGGTGTCGATGCAATTTCAAAGGTTTTTGGGAGAAAGAGCTTTGGCCGCCGTCTTCACCAGACTTGAACCCTATGGATTTTGGGTTATGATCTATTTTAGAGACAAAAGCCTGCCGTACTTCTCATCCAAATCTGGACTCTCTAAAGCGAAAATTGACATCGGCATGGGACGAAATTGACCCAGAAGTGGTGCGTGCCACATGTGCCCAGGTTCTGCCACGACTTCGGAAAGTAATCAAAAACAAAGGGGGTTATATTGAATAACTTGTATATTTTCTGAAAGCTTATTAAATTTACTATCTTCACAGCATATAACTTGTTTCATTTGACCTAATTATAAGTCCGAAAGATGAGTTTTTATTTGTGTACACTTTGCTGAATCACCCTGTACATGCAATTTCGCACCGCCAAGGTTTAGCATTGATTTATCCCACTATCGCATTCATACATCGCAGTCACCAGATTGCCGGTTAGACCCACGCTTAAGGTAATTACAACTGCGCTTTTCAACACAGGACCTTTATGATAAAGGTTTTTTGTTCTTGACTGCTAATTTTAAATTACAATCCAGGGGTGGAAACTCGTATGCTATAGCCATCATTGCTGTGCTCAGAACAGTCGCAATCATGTTTGATATTGATGGTTTATTACGGAGGACCATACGCTGAGTCGGGGATCGGGGTTGGGAGTCGGCGCTGCATGCTTCAGGACAGGGTCTCAAAAGTTTTCAATAGATGTAATCGGAGTCACAAATTTAGTCGACTTCACAACAGTGTTTTATAGAACAATCTGTGCAGCTTTTTTAGTAGATAGAGTGCTTGTGTTTGATGGAAAACAATAAGGGAGATGCATGGGTAGGGTACAGCAGTTGCACCGGGTTATGGAGAAAAAGGGCTAAACTATAAGGAAGTGTTGAGAATTGGAAAAATGGATTGATACCAGAGGTGATAAGTAAAACAAAAGTGTAATTATGAGGGTTTAGAAAACATGAGCTGATGAATACGGAATGCACCCCACCACTGACTCGCCCTGCAATAGCAATAGCAACTGCATGACTTCATTGCAGAGAGATAAATCGATAGAAAGAATGTGGTTAATGAGGAAAAAATTAGTAACTACTTGAAAAACTTAAGGCTTGTTCCACAGCGAGGGTTTGCGGGAGTTATTTTTGTTCGTTTATTAATTTTTATGCTTTTCTTAGCGCTTAAGCGTGGAAAGTAAAAAAATCAGTAAAACAAGCAAAGATACTCCCGCAAACGCTTGTAGTGGAAACGAGCACTAATTCTCTGATCATTCTATTTTATTTCATCTCTATATTTATCCTCTTGATTCGCAGGAAAGCTAATACACAGGGTAAGCAAATTATCTTACTCGGTTTACGGAGATGCCAAGATTTTGCTGTCCAGTTGAAATATTTTATTTTGCTTTTTTAATTTTATAGAGATGTAACTGAAATTTAGAACTGCTTGCTAAGACCACCAAGCAGCGTGAAGTGTCTTTCCCAAGGACACAACAGAATGGCGCAAGTAGGTTTTGAACAGAGATCATGTTATCACAATCACGGCGCTCTAACCACTCGACCACCCTGTCGACAACTCATTAGCAAATTGGACGATTCAAGGGGCTATGAAACTGGAACTTACTAATAATAACGATTACTTATCACGGCGAACGAGCTTGGTGAAGGTATGTTAATCAGCATCAAATTTCAACAAATGTGATGCCAGTGCAGTAAAGTCACACAACCAACCGACAAACTTGTAAGTTTTTTCATAAAAGTCAATCCACTCTTGAAAGCCAGTATAAGAAGTAGAGTCCAGCCCATCCAAAGTATCGACAAGACCTTCTTCCGAAAAATCGCCAGTGACAAAACCTCTAGTTCCGTCTCTGCCTGCAAATATCAATCAAAAAAAATGCTTCTTAAAGTTTGTTTCCAGATCTATCATCTTCTAAGAAAGTTTTTTTTGTTAAATACGATATTGAGTGATTTGTACAATAAAATCTAGACTTATATTAACAGAACCACTAAACAGGGTCACAAATACAGATAAGCTGGGATAAAGATGTTGATATTTATGTAATTAGCTAATTTACCAGAAAAGAAATGATACCCTCCTCCAGGAGCATAGTATTGTTTCCCCTTGTGCACGTCATAAACTTTTCCAAAAAAAGCAAGATAAAGGCCTTTACTGTGTTCAGTACCTCTATAATGCTCCCATAACTCAGCCTTCGTAAAGATTTTAATGGCATCTAAAACAGAGCAAATTTAAAATACTAAAATAGTTAAAGAACACCTAAGACAACTGACCAAACTTTAAAATGTTCAACTACAAAAACTATTTACTTGATTGTCCTTCACATGCTTTATTGATCATTGATATAATAATACAAAATAGAACACCAACATATAAAAGAGTAATGGATTTGTGACAATTCCTACCAGACCAGTGTTTTCCAACTCGGGTACCCCTAAGGGGTACAAAATTAAATTTTAATGGGTACATTTTTTGTTTAGTTTTTATGGACGTTTTGGATTATTCAGTTTTGTCAGGTAGAATTAATTTTGTACTGCAAGTATAACTTTCTATAACTGAAAGATTATTTACAGGTTGCTTTGAGAAAAACTAAATAATCATTTAAAATAATAATAATGGAAATGAAGTAACAACAAGTCTCACTAAAATGCATCATGAAGGTGCTAATAAATTGGGGCCTTTAATTTGGTTTTTGAATTTTGTTGTGAAGAAATATTTTTCATTAGTACATGTAATATTGTTATTTTCTCAATATGTGTATTAAATTAAAGAAATAAAACTAAAATAGAAAAAATTTATCCTAAATGTTAAAGGGGTATGACAAATGTCTTAATGAAACAACGAAAAAAGTTGGGAGCTCCTGAACTAGAGAAATCAAACACAATGACAATAATTGCAACCTCAAAACTAATTGAATTTTTACTATAACTAAATTTTTGAGTGTATAAAGAATTAAGTGCAGTTTTATGAAGTACTACTAATTTAGTTTCACAGAGCAGGACATTTTGATAAACATTTTTCTGTTTAACTAAAATCTTAATAAATTATGGCTTCTTAAAAAAAAAAAATTATCAATTACAAAAATATAGAATAGTACTGAAGTGAAAGCTCATGCCATAATGATTGTACTGGAAACTTGATGAAAGCAACGAAACAAAAAAATAGAGTTTAACCTTTTTTTGAAGACTGAATCTTTGGTTTTGAGTCAAAAACATCAAATAATTTCTTTGATAAAATTGCAAATATATCTCTAACACTTGATGGTATTGATGTGCATAGTTGAGGAGAATAATAATAAGCCAGTACTAATGCAACTATTAAAACAATCAAAGAAGATTTTAAAGTAGCCATTTTGTTATTAAATCTACATTTTTTAAAATTACCCTAAAAAATAAACCTGTAAAAATAAGCTTCATTAACAATCACTACATAAAGGACTAGTTAAGCATTCTTTATAGCTAAATTTAAAAATTACAATATATAAATTTATTGAAATTAATTCTAAAAATTAAAGAGATACAAAAGTCAATCCAGATTATTAAACTAAAAATACAAGTCTATACAAGTTTTTTCCCAAAAAATTTAATACCGAGCATTACTTAAAATTTGTTTATTAATTTCTAATTTAAACTAAGTAGTCATTAAACAATCAGTTTTTCACTGGCACAAAACAATAGCACACAAGCTATTAGACAATCACATTTATGTCCAACAACTGTTCATTAATTCTGAACATTTTAATAAACTTAAATTACATTTCATCAAGCCCACTAAGGTAAACTATCTTTAAATAAAAAAGTATGATTGAGTTAATCAGATAAATTTATTCAGAAAAAAACGATATTGAGTTAATAAGATAAAAGATTGTACTTTAATAAGTTTAATCAATTGCCAATTTACCAATATCAGTATCAATTTGTTAAAGCTTGTCATGTCTATATATTCTTCAGACTCACAGGACAACATAGAAGGAATTAAGTTAATGATATCAAGAGTGCCAAAATATTGCTGTCTCATTAAAAGTTTATTTTTTAAAAGCAGTATGATTATAATTTAGAGCTGTTTGATGAGATTGTCAAGCAAAGGAAAAGTACCTTAAAGTGTTTTTTTTCAGGAACACAAGAGAATGGTGAGATTTGAACACAAGAGAGTTGCATCTAAATAATATTGATTATATTCATCATAAATATGAGACTTCAACCAACTTGGCAATGTTACTAACTAAACATAACTTGGTATTAAAAACTTTTTGGTGACTATATGGCTTGACAGGTCTTGGCATACAGTCTTTTGCATATTCTTACAACAAAAGCTGCATTATAAACTTATTTAGAGTTATTCTTCTCAGCTATCCAAACATTAAAATTGCTGTTATTGTAGTTGCCTCCCTACTTTGCTACACTACCAACTAAACATGGGTTTCTTTAAGAAGTCATCTTAATAGTTTAATTAAATTACCAAAAATCCCCTTACAGCACCAAGAGGAAATAAAAAAGAAACCATATAGTAAAAAAATTGGTTAAAGAAGTGATAGTAATCACAAGAAATATTCCTGTTTAGTTTCACTAACAAAAATTGCTTTCAGTGACTTCTTGAAGAGATGTTTAAACATAATTTTGTTATTATAACTTTTATCTTAATTTAATAGTATCTTAAACATTAATGAAGTCAAATTAAGTTGATAAGATAAAAAAAATCAAACTTTATGATCAAACTTAAAATGCATCCAAACTAATCGCTAAATTTTTTTTCAGCTGGATAAATCATCATTTATTATTGGAAATGGTTCCACCAAGTTACATATTAGTAGAGAATAGACATAAGTAGATTGGCTTTTTTCATATACAAATTTAATTCTCATTCTAAAGGCTAAATTTATAACCTAATCTTGACAATAACAAAATCTTTGAGCAATAGATCCAGATTGAAAAAGAATTGCTCTCCAGGTGGGAATTGCATATGTTTAAAGAAACTCATACTTACAAGAATTTACTATAAAACAAACTTTCTAAACTGGAGTCCTTGGTTTGATGTTGAAATAATTATTTTTCCAGAGAAAACATCAAGTTAAGATAAAAAGTTTTCATTTTGTGTTTGATAAAAAACTTGCCATCAAACCTTTTTCTTTGCTCTTTACAATTAACTTTATAAAAACTTTAATTCAACAAAGTTAGTTCAACTAAATGTTTTAGTTAATTTATCAAAGAAATAAAAAATTTTAAAGTGACTTAAAAAAAGAATGAATAATTTTAAAATTATCAAACTGAGGAATAAAAAGTTTCAAAATAAACAAAAGAAGGAATAAAAAGTTTTAAAATGAGCAAAGGGGGGGTAGGAAAGAATGCATTCAAAAAGGTTGGAAACCACTGCTTCACAAACATATCTAGTGGATAAATACAGAGATAAATACATAAATATAAATAAAATTGCCAGGAGGATAAATAGAGAGATAAATAAATACAGGGTGTGGAGAAAGTTCCCAATCGAATTTTCAAAATTAAATTAAAGGTATTATTTTTTAACTAAATTTATCCATTTTTGGCTTATTTTGTTTGTAGATATATATATTTTTCTGTTTCAGAATCAAGTTTTTTAAAATTTAATTTGCATTTGTTTAAAATAAGTCAACGAAAGGTCATTATCCAACTTTTTTGTGCAGGAAAGACGAACTCAGAGATTGTTAAGATTTTAAAAGCTCCAAAATCAACAGTTGGGATGCAGTAACCAATACAAAGAACTTGCCATCAGATGATCCTCCCAGAAGTGGACAACCGCAAACTGCTCACACCCCAACCAAAATTAAGGCTATTAGGGAGCAGATTTATTTATTTATTTTTTATTAAAAAAAAATAAAATAAAATAAAAAGAGCAAAGATTCTCCTGAACCAAATGAAGGATGACATGGATGCTGGGGAAATTATCTTTTATCTGTTGAGGCCCAGTTCAACTCGCAGAAAAACAGAATTTTGGCTAAGAGTGCTGATAGCATTCCCAGTTCCATAAATTCTGTTTACCCCTGCCAAAAACCTGCCTCAGCAATGGTATGGGCTGCCATCTCTTGAGAATTGGAGATTCACTCTCATATTTGTTAAAGAGGGTACCAAACTAAACGCAAACTCGTATATTGAGAATATTTTGACTCCATCCCATGTTGAAATAAAGAAACATTTCAAAGATAACCCTTTCACATTCCAACAGGAAGGTGTGCCCTCTCACACTGCAAACAAAACCCAGGACTGGTGTGAGAGTCACTTTCCAGCTTTCTGGAAGAATTGTGGCCTCCTTCATTACCTGACTTGAACCATCTGGACTTTTGTGTCTAGTCCATCTTGGAGAAAGCAACCTTCACATCAGCCCATGATAATACAAAAGCTTTGAAGAAGTTTCTAAAGCGAGAATGATCCAAAATTCCCCAAGAAACCTTTGTGCCGCAGTGAAGAGCTTCAGGGGGAGGCTTGAGTGCATAATTGAAGCCAAAAGTAGCCATATTGAAAAATCGATAGTAGAAATGTTAAATGGGTCTCTAACAAATTGTCTGTTAATTTTTGTTTAATTTCAACCTTTACTATTGTTAAATTTAATTTTTTATAAGATCGGGGACTTTCTCCATACCTTGTATATATATATATAAAACTTTCATGCTGATAAGTAAAGTGATGTATCATGCCAACTCAACTGTAATAACTGTTTTCTGTTTCTTTCTCAAAGGATAGAGACGAGAGGTGGTCAGATCCACATAAAATAGGATCTAAAACCGATCTTGATTCACAAGAAAAAGAATGGAGTCCATATGGGATCCACATTGCTTCAATATTATGAGATCTGGATCTGCTCTGAATCTGAAAAAGCCAAACCAAATACTGCAATAACATGCCACTGTGCAGTTTTCATGCAGTCTGAATTATCAATTTTTGGCAAGCATGGCTCAATAAAAAGGCAAGACCAACAGACTACCAGAAATTAATTGCCATCTTATAAAACAAGAAATCAATTAAAAACATGACCAAGTACACATGAACAAAATCACCAATATTTTTTTAAATTATAAAAATCTTACACATGTTAGCTAAAAAGAAATTTTGATTGTCACATCAAAACCATAAACTACCTTTTGTAATTGCTAACCAGGCATATGTAAAGACTGTATGCATAGAAATACAAACTTTACTATGAAATAAACAACATAAAAAATGATAAAAGTAATTAGTAATAATATAAATATTACTAATGAAAATTCATGCAAAAAAATTTTGTTATATAAACTTAATTCGTTTGATTTTATTTCATACAAGCTAACAGTACAACTAACAATTACATGAGCTATTTTTATGGCATTTATTTTATAAAATCCTAGTTTAACTCACACCTCAAACTGCATTATTTGACTGGTTTACAAAAACTAATCACAAATTCCCTAACAATACCAGAAACTAGAAAAAAATTTTATGAGTCAAATCTGTCCTCCATACAGCAATACTGTCAGTTGCAAAAAAGCCAATCAAATTAATCAAAATATAAACACATATGAGCCAGCTTCAAGTATTTGTAGTAATTGTTAAATATTAAGCTAGTCAAACAAGATCTAATATGCTAGTATCTTGTCTTGATTAATCATAGACTTTAGTATCTCATTTTAGTTTAATTTAAGTTTGTTTTTTTATTCCAACACCTAAAATAGAAAGCTCTGCAAATTTTGTTTACCAAGAATGATAAAAGTAGGTTTTAAACAGAGATTATGTTGAGCACATTTGCCATTAATAAAATGCTTCATTTACTTAGCCACATTGCCAACAAACTTTTGATTTGTAGCAACTATAAGTTCAGTACAATACAAAATAGGTTCAGTTCACTTCAGTTTATTTGTTTTGTCCTTCAAAACAAAAATACACCAACATATAAATGTGACCAAAAATTTTTCTAAGCACAGGAAGGCAGCAAAATAACCATACGATCTTCTAGTCAACTGCCTACCTCTAAATAGTGGGATAAAAAAAAATTTTTGTATCAGTAAAACACAATAGTACACCTACGAAACACAGAGTACATTTAGAAAAATGATAAAAAATTAATAGCAATATTTGTTGTTATTAAATAACTTTCTAATGTGCCAGCTGACTTCATCAAATTGTTGTGGTATCTTATTTAATATTGACTACTTTAAAAAAGTTTAAATTTCTTCTTAAATTGATAATAAGAAAGTGACTTTAATTTGAAGGGTACTTCTTGCCATATTTTAGGTCCAATGTAAGAAAGTCTTTTTACTTATTCTGTTTTCTTTCTAGGTTGAAAATAATTTTATTGCCAGTCTTGTTTTATAATGGTATTTTTGGGTTATACTTAAAATAGTTTGGGGCTCATTTTTTGCCAAACTTTTATTAAAATAAACCATTGTTTTGGCAATTTCAAGTTTAACAATATCTTTCAGTTTTAAGAATTTCAATTTTTGAAAAAAAGGATTTGTATATGACAAAAAAGGACTATTCATAATAATTCTTATATGTGTTTGTGTATTCTTACCAGTGGATCCAGGGCAATAGTCAAAGCCAGTCCCCAGATTGAGACACAATATTGAAAATAAGAGTAAATAAAGCATAATATACTGTTTTTAGCATTGTAGCATCAATGTAGTTTGTTAGTTTAAGTAATGCACAGGAACTGGAGAGCTTAGAGCAAACATGTTGTATATGAGACTTCCAAGAAAGCTTATCATTAAAAATTACACTCAAATACATTATTTCATTTACTTGTTCTATATTTGTCTTTCCTATTCTAATATCACAATGCCTAGTTGGTCTCTGTTTGGTTAAAACCATAAATTTTATTTTATTAGTATTTGATGACAATTTGTTTTTGCCAGACTTGGCATCCGCGCCTCTGAATGGACAAATCATAAATGGAACGCGGAGTACTGTGAAAGTGCTTCCAGGCTCCGTGCTTTTGTGCCCGGGACCAGTGTCAGGCCTGTTGGGATGGGCTTACCCCGAGCAGCTTGGGTTAAGCTCAACCGCCTGCGGACTGGTGTTGGGCGATTCCATTCGTCCATGCACAAATGGGGTCTCGCTCCTTCACCGAATTGCGAGTGTGGTGCCTCAGAGCAAACCGCAGACCATGTACTAACAATGTGCCCCATACATCGGGCACCACATGGAGCACGCGGTCTAACGGTTTTGGATGACGAAACTCGATGCTGGCTTAATGACATCACTGCCAGCATCTGATCCAGGCAGTGCAGCAGTCTGGGGTAGTAAAAGGATAAACCCTCGTCCCCAGTTCTGTTTGTGTCTGGCCTGGAGTGGATGCCCTTCAAACGATGACGACGACGACAATTTGTTTAATTTCAATCATACATCAATTTTGACCAGCTCAAAGTTGACATTTTTATTTAACAGTCTTGGACAACTTTGTCAGGGTGACAACTGTGTCATCTGCAAACAATTTCATATTAAAATTAAATACTAGATCAGGGGTGGCCAAACTACAGCCTGCCAATACACTCAATCCGGCCCGCTGCTGACATTTCACAATTTTTTTAAATAGGCTCTTTTTTCACTAGGATTACTGAAGCGAAGCATGTTCTGTCCAATAAGTGTGTTGTGACCAGCTACTGTGATTCTGGGAGAAATATAGCAAATTTTCAAATAAAATTGAAGTAAATACCTTTTTTTTTTTTTTTTTTTTAGAGATCACAACGATTCTGGGAGAAATATAGCGAAATTTGAAAACAAATCGAAGTGAAGATCTTTTTTTTTTTAGACATCACAACGATTCTAAGAGAAATATAGTGAAATTTGAAATCAAATTGAAGTGAAGACCTTTTTTTTTAGAGATCGTTCTTGGCCCTTGGTCACATTCACATTACCAATCCAGCCCTTCTGGAAAAAAGTTTGGACACCCCTGTATTAGAGGCATTTCATTGATATTTATTACAAATTGTAATGGCCCAAGAGTAGAGCCTTGTGGTACACCACAGGTTACATGATTAAATTTCAATTTAATATTGTTCACAACTGTAAACTGTAATCTGTTCAACAAGCTTTTAAGGAGCTGTAGTGGCAATCCATGGATGCCATATTTTTCCAATTTTGTGAGCAAAATTTGATGATTTACAATATCAAATGCCTTTTTCAGGTCAAGAAACAAAGCATAAGCATATTTTTTTTGGTCAATATTTTCAGCAAAATTATCAAATAATTTCCTTACTGCATCTGATGTAGAAGAGTTTTGCTTAAAGCCAAATTGAACAGGTGTTAATATTTTGTTTTTATTTAAATAAGATTAATTCTTTTATACAAGCATTTTTTCTAAGATCTTACTAAATGAGCAAAGTAGAGTTATGGGTCTATAATTGCAGCACTGATCCTTGGCATCAAGCTTATGAATTGGTATAATTTGTCCAATTTTTTTAAGAATTCTGGTATAAGTCCCAGTGCTAATGCAACCATTATAGAGTCTAGTTAAAACTGATGCTATGATCAGTGCACTCATAGTTATATATTTTATGAGTATTCCATCAGCGCCTGTACTCTTTGATAGATTCAGTTGGTTATATGATTTAATATTGACATATTAAATCCTGTTATTAGCTGAAGATAGAAAGAAGTGCACCTTTGAGTAATGAACGAAGTGCTGCTAAGAATATTAGCTGAATTGGGTAGTTCACTATTTGCAGCCAATTTTTGTTCAATCTCAGAGAAACAGCTGTTTAGCATATTTGCCATTTCTTTCAAATTAGTTATTTTTCTCCTGTATAACAAGTTAGCTCTGTGATGAGTAATAGTTTTCCATAAGAACTTTATATTATATTTAGATGCTAAGACAAGTCCCTGATAATATTTTCTCTTTGCCTGTTCTTTCACATGGGTTAACTTGTTGCAGTAAGTTTTGTATAACTGCACATCATTTGCAGATCCTTTTAAATTAGCAATGTATAATTTGTTTTTTGTTTTGCTTGAGATTAATATTCCCTTTGTTATCCATGGTTTACTATTTAATTTTTTTTCTTTTCTTGATTTTCTTCTTAAAGGAGCATGCTTACTTAATATGGTGTTAAAAATATAAAAAAATCTTTCAAATCGCTCATCAACAGTATAATTATCATGAGATATACTTGAGTTTTCACTAAGTTCAATTAAAAAATTTTCAGTATAAAATTTTTTGTATCTTTTACAACAATGTTTTCATACATGGTTTTGTGTTTGATGTTAAATAATAAAAGCACTATTGGCATACGGTCTGATATATTTTCAGTTAATATATGGGAGGTAGTTTTTGAGTTAATTTGTTGCTATAAAAGTGATAAATCAATGTTGCACTACTGTGAGCTATTCAAGTGGGATATTTAATTAGTGGTAAGCATCCTAGGCTAAATAGCCCATCAAAATAATTTTTTATCATAGTTTTGGTATCACTTTGCAGCAGATCAACAATGAAATCCCAACACAAATAGTAAATTAGTTTGTGTTTGTTAAAAATTACAATAGTTTTTTCTATGGAGGATTGAAAATCAGAATGTTTTGAACTAGGGTGTCTATTAAGCACACTAAACCCTTTTTCTGTATTATTTAACTGTATTTTTACCCATATCTCCTCACATCCCATTATATTTAATTGATACTCAGTACCAGTTTTATAACCTAAAGTATCTTTTATGAACACTCCCACTCCACTAGCATTTGTTGTAAAATTATTAGGTATAAAAGTGTATCCTGGCAAGAAAGTGTTTAGATTTGAGTTTAGTTTTGTTTCAGATATAGCTATAATTTCTGGCATCTTACCTAGCACTGACAACAGCTTCTCAAGTTTCTCTAAGTTTTTGTTTAGGCTTTTTATGTTAATATGTAATATACAGAAGTCTGTGTTATTTGCAAACAGATTTTGGAAGTCTGGTGTGGATATGTAATAATTGCAGCATCAAGTGATTTGTAATCTAAAAGTTTTGGAAAGATCAGTTTGTCATCAACATTTAGTTCTGTTAACTCATCATTACTTAAATTTTGAAATGGTAAAATATATTTCATGCAATGATATGATTGATCTGATTGCCTGAGGGTTTCAAAACCACTTTTTGTCAAGCTGGTGCATTAAAAATGTGTCCACAGCTGGTAGTATCACATAAAATAGATTTTTGGTTATGTTTGCAAGGTTTGGCACAACAAATACAAGAATATTTGATTGGCATACTTAAAGTTTACACAATAACACTTAAAATAAAAAAAAAATAAATTGAAGAGACAAACAAATAAAATGAAGAAGATTGTTAACCAGACTCATAACCAAATAACACACTATAGTTATGATAAGAGTCTCTAAAATTGAGTTAAAAGGTTACTTTGAAAACAATTTGTAAATCTCTTGTTCATCAAAACTGTTTAGATGGTAGCTTTTTCCATTTCTAACTTCAGTAAAATAAATTTTACCTTCTATAGTCCAATAAGAGTATAAGCATCTGTCATCTCTTTGCTCCTTAAATAGTTTCACACTTTTAAGTCATTTTTTGGTAAGAGATTCAGTTATTATGTAGCCTTTACCTTTTAACTTTCTTTTTGAGGCATACACTTCAGCTTTTATATTGTGCTGAACAAACTTAACAATTAATGAGTTTCCATGGGTAGGAAAACAATGGCTGTGATCAATTTCTTTCTGTTTGATATTGAAATTACCTTTTGTGACTATTATGTTTTAATGATTTATAAATCTGTTTTTTGTTGTTGTTGTTGTTATCCAAGTATGTTTAGAAAAAGTTTTGGGTCTCTTCAAGAAGTCACTGTGATTTTTGTTTGTGAAACTAACCCGTATCCCCCTGCAGTTATTATGGCTTCTTAAAAGATTCCTTTTCTTTTAGTTTCTTCTTTATTCCATCCTGGTAATGAAAAGGGGATTCCAGGTTAGTTTCACCCAAAAAAAATCACTTACAGTGACTTCTTAAATAGAACATAAATTTCTTGCAATTACATTGGTATTTTCGTAACTTAATTTTAATATGAAAGAATAATGTTAATACTGGCATTCCAATACAGACCAATATAAATAACAATACTAATTAAAAATTACATCAACAAGAGTTTGGTTTTTGTTGTATTACCATTAACTTTTTTATCAATTTAACATAATGATTAATTTTATATAACAAAGAACTTTTTAATCAATTAACATTGTAATAACACTTTTTTATTTACATGCTGCCTCCTTTTTCACAACCTTTATTTCTATTTGCACTATCAGTAATTTTTGAGTTGATTATGAGTAAAAATAAAAATAAATTAATTGAAGTTATTTGTTTTTTATTATTTTTTTAAATAAGTGACAACAAAAAATAAAAAGTTATAAAAATATCTAGAAAAACAACAAATTTTACATGATATATAGAGAGGTATCAAGCAAAATAAGAAACTTGCAAGCAAACATTTCAAAAATTTCTTAAGCTTACTACAGTTTACCAGACCCCAGGCCCAGACCTTAAACTTCAAAATTTCAGTCAACAGTTGCAAATTTGCTAAACCACAAAAAAAACAAAAATGAAACTACATATGTATTTAAAACGACAATTGGTTTATCTTCGAGACAATGCATTTGTAACTTTCATAGATCAACAAATATAGAAGATCCTAAATTAAATTGAGAGAACTACCGTATTTCGCCACGTGAAAACAAAACTGAAAACTAATTGCTGAATCATAAGAGCCCGTTTCCACAACGAGCGTTGGCTGGGTATTCTTTCTTAATTCCTTGATTTTTTACTTTTCTTAATGCTTAATTCTAATTTCTAAATCTTACACCGTTTATACATTCCAGTTTTGTGAACTGCAATTCAGCTGCTCACCTTATTTTGGAAATCATAAGTGGGTTGTTCATACTTTTACCAACCACTGTAGTTCTGGAAAAAAATCCTATGTTGAATAAAAAGAAAAAATACCAACACTCCACGCGTTTGACGCACGGGACAAACTATAACTAAATGCCCGTTTCCACTACGAGCGTGGAAAAAAGCATTCTTTTTTTGTTTTATTGCTTTTTTTGCGCTCGCTTCAATTTTAACCGCTCGCTTCAATCGAAGATCAATAAAAGAGACAAAGAATGCTCTTTTCCACGCTCGTAGTGGAAACGGGCCTTAAGCTTTTCAATAAAAGCGTGAAATTGGAAATTGTTACGATAGGAATCGAACCAACAGCGTTTGTTGATTATTATACCGTGGTGCGGTAATCTGTATTTATTTTGTTTGTAGCCGTGCCTCGGGTAATTGTGCATTTCTGTAATGTTGGACAACAACAAAGTCTTTATTTATTATTCTGTTATGTGCTCGCATTGGAAACATCTTATTTTTATTTTGTCTTTTTTGTAAACTAATAAAAAGCAAGAACAAAAAAGAAACATGGTGTCAGAAGTGAAGAACTAAGATAGTATTGAAACTTTTATTTTGAAGAAAAGATAGCAATCTGAAAAGAAAATGAACAACTTACCGGTACCGGAGCCCATGAATGTGACGTCAGGCAACGTAACAGAGAATTGGAGCTACTTCAGAGAGCAGTGGAACGACTATGAAATTGCTACCGGTTTAAGAGAAACGGACGAAAAAATTCGTGTTGCAACTCTGAGAGGAATTATGGGCAAAGATTGCTACAACATTTATAAAAGACTGGCACTAGAAGAAGAAGAAAAAGAAAGAGTTACAAGCATTCTCGACGGTCTGGAGAAATATTTTAAGCCGGCGTTAAACGTTACGTATGAAAGATTCATTTTTAATACTTGTGATCAGCAAAGTCACGAAACAATAGATGAATACGTAAATAAACTAAGAAGCTTGAGCGAAACCTGTGAATTTGGAACTCTAAGAGACAGTTTAATAAAAGACCGCATAGTACTAGGAACGAAGAATAAGCAAGTACGAGCTACATTGCTGAATCAAAAGGAATTAACTCTTGACAAAGCTTTATCAGTATGTCACAACAGTGAATTAACTGAACAACACCTGCTGAAAATTAATGTTAATTCAACTTCGAACGTAAGCTCTCTACAGAATGTCCTACGAAAAGAAAGAAAATGGAAACGTGAACAAAGGAACTGTGAGTACTGTGGTTTTAAACATGCTAAGCGCACATGTCCAGCATAGGGCAAAATTTGTCATAAATGCAAAAAAAAAAATCATTTCGCAAATGTTTGTAAAACAAAAGCTAATTTGTCAGTAAAATCTTTGAACGCTGTTTGTAATGATACCGAATATTCAGAGTTTGGTAAATTATTTAATTTAATACATGAAATTGGCGCTGTAAGTTCCAAAGGAAAGCGTTGGTTTGTCACTCTCGAAATGAAAATGCCAAATTGTGAATCACAGTTCGTTAAATGTCAGTTGGACACTGGTTCAACATGCAACACTATTTCTTATGCAGATTTTTGCAAAATTTGTTTTGATGAGAGTAAATTGAATAGCTCTAATGTTAAATTAAAATTGTATGATGGTACCATTTTGACGCCACGAGGACAGAGTGAAATTCAATGTCGATACAAAGATAAATTGCTCAATCTACTATTTCAAGTAGTCGAAGATCCTTTAGTTCCTTTACTATCAGCTGAAGCATGTGAGCAGCTTGGTTTGTTGCAAATTAATTTTGCTATGTGTAATGATATATAATTTTGAAGTTTCCTGATGTGTTTGAAGGTTTAGGTTGTCTACCTGGATCTTATGAGATTGCAATTGATTATCTTGTATCTCCTGTTAAACATGCGCCAAGAAGGGTTCCTGTTTCCATAAAGACAAGAGTCAAAGAAGAGCTTGACAGATTAGTAAACTTGCAGGTGATTACTACTGTCAAAGAGCCGACTGAATGGATAAGTAGTATGATTTGTGTAAAGAAACCTAACAAACTACGTATTTGTCTTGATCCAAAAGATTTAAATAAAGCTATTAAACGACCAAATTACCCGATTCCTAATATTGACGATATTTTAGTAAAGTTATCTAAAGCTAAATTATTTTCGGTTGTTAATTGTAAAGATGGGTTTTGGCAAGTTAAACTCACGGAATCTAGTAGTTTTTTGACTACTTTTTGGACTCCCTTTGGAAGGTATAGATGGTTAAGGGTGCCCTTTGGTATTTCGTCTGCACCGGAAGAGTTTCAGAGACGACTTCACGAAATCAAAGTTGGTCTAGCTGGTGTCGAAGTTATAGCAGATGATATACTCATTTATGGGGCTGGCGATACTGACGAACAAGCAAGCGCGGACCATGATCAAAACTTAATAAATCTGTTACAGCGTGCTAAAGAAAACAATTTAAAATTTAATTTAAAGAAGTTAAAGTTACGTCAAAAATCTGTAGCTTACATGGGACATTTACTCACTTCTCAGGGTTTAAAACCAGATCCTTCTAAAGTGGAAGATGTCCGAAAAATGCCCAAGTTGGTAAACGTTAATGATGTGCAGCGATTTATTGGTTTTGTGAATTATTTATCACGTTTTTTGCCTCGATTATCAGATCTTTGCGAACCTCTTCGTCGTTTGACTGATAATAATGCAGAGTGGAAATGGACAAAAGTCCACGATGAAGCTGTAAAACGATCAAACATTTAATTTCCTGTGCGCCACTTTTGCGGTACTACCGACTAGAAGACGAAGTTACCATTCAATGTGATGCTAGTCAAACGGGACTTGGTACCGTGCTACTTCAAAACGGCCAACCGGTTGCGTATGCTTCACGATCGTTGACTAAAACTGAGCAAAGATATGCTCAAATAGAAAAAGAGTGTTTAGCGATTGTATTTTCATGTGAACGTTTTTCTCAATATTTGTTGGGCAGAAATAAAATTACTGTCCAAAGTGATCATAAGCCACTGGAGACTATTTTTAAAAAACCTCTTTTTTCAGCGCCTAAACGACTTCAACGTATGCTGTTACGTTTACAAGGGTACTCATTAGATGTTAAGTACAAACAAGGTTGTAAAATGTATATCGCTGATTTTTTATCTCGCTCTGCTCTACCTTTAAACAGAGAGAAAAATAACCGTACTAATGATAATACCAGTTTTGTGTTTGTTACCAATGATCATGATAAAGTGTGTGATTTGTTTGAAAATGTTAATTTCTCTGAAGATTTAGCAGTTACTACGAAACGCTATAATCAAATTGAAAGCTGTACTGCTATTGATGAAACGTTACAAGTTTTAAAAGCCACCGTTTTAAATGGTTGGCCCGAGTTGAAACGTGATTGCCCTAAGCTAATTCACCAATACTGGCCATTTCGAGACGAGATCACCACTCAGGATGGTATTTTATACAAAGGCCAAACTGTTATAATTCCTACCTCTATGAGACGTGAAATGCTTGAAGCTATTCACTGTAGTCATCTAGGTATTGCGTCATGTTTGCGACGTGCTCGAGATGTGTTGTTTTGGCCGGGTATGTCGGCACAAGTTAAAGATTTTATTTCGAAATGTTCTACGTGTAATGAATATTCGCATAGGCAATGTAAAGAACCTTTGTTAAACCATCCCATTCCTTCACGTCCGTGGAGCAAGTTAGCTATTGATTTATTTGTGTATGACAGTGTAAACTATGTTGTTTTGGTTGATTATTTTTCTGATTTTTGGGAAGTTGCAATGCTAAATAATACTATGTCGACGTCGATAATCGATTTCTGTAAACAACAATTTTCACGTCATGGTATTCCTGATATTTTAATTTCTGATAATGGTCCTCAATTGAAAAGTTCTGAGTTTACAGAATTTGCTAGAACTTGGCAATTTACTCATATCACGACATCTCCGTATCACAGTCAATCAAATGGAAAAGTAGAATAGAAATAGAATCCGCCCTTAAAATTGTAAAAAGTATCATAAAAAAGTCTCAACGAGACAAAAGAGATCTTTGGTTGTCTATACTTGATTGGCGTAATACTCCTACTGAATGTATGAATACTAGTCCTGTACAAAGATTGTTTTCGAGACGAACAAAAACTGTTTTGCCCACTACATCTGATTTGCTCACTCCGAAAATTGAGAAAGGAGAAAATGTAACTAAATTGCTGAATAACAAACGTAAAAAAGCGAAATATTATTATGATAGAAGTTCTCGTTCGTTGCGTGATTTACGTGTTAATGAAATTGTTCGTGTGCAACCGCTAAATTCTAAGCATGTTTGGAAGTTGGGCAAGATACTCTTGCAATACGCTCCCCGTTCATATGTTGTAGAAGTAGATGGAAAATTAATTACTCGTAATCGAAAATTCTTAAGGACTACGTCTGAATCTCATATTGTTTTACCTGCGTTTGATAACTTTAATTTTGATGATAGTAGCAATTGCCAAGATCGTAAAGTCAATGTGTCTGATCCGCCTACGCGTAATCAAAGTAATGAATTTACCAATGTTAAACGTACTCGTACTAGAGTAATAAAGCCTCCTACTAGATTTCAAGATTACGTAATGAACTAATAATGTGCTTGTGCAAGTATTTTGAAGATGTATGGTAAAACTCTTAAAACAATTAAAAGAAAAAAGGATGTTACGATAGGAATCGAACCAACAGCGTTTGTTGATTATTATACCGTGGTGCGGTAATCTGTATTTATTTTGTTTGTAGCCGTGCCTCGGGTAATTGTGCATTTCTGTAATGTTGGACAACAACAAAGTCTTTATTTATTATTCTGTTATGTGCTCGCATTGGAAACATCTTATTTTTATTTTGTCTTTTTTGTAAACTAATAAAAAGCAAGAACAAAAAAGAAACAGAAATCTATGCTTTAAAGCAGGGACGTGCAAATATTTCTCTCAATGAGCCAAATTGTACAATAGTAATAATGCTGCGGGCCGGCTGGACAATTTAGTATCAAGCAAAACAGTTGTTGTTATTATTTCTTGTATTATAAATGTTGGAGAATCAGCTTTCTAATTCATACCTTCTATAGGATTCGAACTCGCTCTCTTCCCGGCTTTTGACCTCTGTCATAATTACGCGCCTTTATTTACATTCTTGTTTGATACATTGGCTTTTTGGTAAAATAAGTGATTTTTTCTTTGGTTATCGCTTTGGACTTTGTGTTCGTATTATTAACTTCAGTTGTCGTTTTGGTTGCCGGGAAGAGCCATCACTTTTTGAATTTCCCAAACTGTATTATGTTTTAGCTGTGCCGTTGTTCTTGGATTTATGTTTAAAGTTGATGTGGAATAAAGGATTTTAGTTTTGCTTTCATTGGTATTGCTTCTTGGAAGTACAATTGGTGAAGGCCTTGGAGTTCCCCCGGGCCATGTTGTAGTCAATTTAGCTGATTACAATAGTAAAAAAGAATTTCTCAATCAATTTACACGTAAGATCAGATATTGCTCTATTTGAAGATCTGAGATAACTGAGATACTGAAAAACCTAGTGCTGCGCAGTATTGCTAACGTCTTTTCTCTCGTCCAAAGCAATACTAAAAGGAGAACACTTGCTTATTGTCTGCTTTAAAGAAAGTTTAATATTTTAATCGCGTTTAGTTAACGATTGCTTCATTGTGTTTCATTCAGTAGAATCGGGCCATAAAAAAAGTGCCGCTGGCCGCATTCTTTCTCGTAGGTCGTATGTTACACGCCTCTGCTTTAAAGCGATAGCAGCATCCTTTCACCCTTGCTTGAATAAAAGTTCGGCAAAAACTGGGTCTCAAACTATTGGATTATAAGTATAACCCAAAAACATCATTATAAAACAAGACTGGCAGCGCAACAAAACTACTTTCAACCTAGAAAGAGAACAGAATTAGGTAAAAAGACATTTTCTTACATTGGACCTAAAATATGGCAAGAAGTACCCTTCGAATTGAAGTCACTTTCTTATAATCAATTTAAAAAGAAATTTAAACTTTTTTTAACTAATCAATATTAGATACGATACCACAACAGTTTGAAGTTAGCTGGCACATGGAAATTTATTTAATACCAACTAATATTGCTATTAAATCTTCATTGTTTTTCTAAATGTACTGTGTTTTTGTAAGTGTACTGCTGTGTTTTCTGCTGATAAAAAAAAAATTTTTTTTTTGTCCCACTATTTAGAGGGAGGTAGTTGACTAGAAGACCGTATGGTCATTTCGCTGCCTTCCTGTGCTTTCGAAAACTTTTTTGTCATATACGTATATTGATGTATTTTTCGTTTTGAAGCACAAAACAAATAAATAGATTGATTGATTGATTGATTGATAGCAAGCGATTTGTATATTTTTATACACAAATGTTTTTTATTTATTTTCATTTTGTTGATTTCAACGAAGAATCAATCAATCAATCAACTTGACTGATATTTCAACAGATTGAAGAATACGCGTCCCTCTCCCTAATCAATTTGTAACTCTTGATGTAGTTGAATTATTAAAAGTCGAAAACCCGATTATTTCAAATTTGTTGTTCAGTATGAAGCGTTCAGAAAAATATATTGCTGTAGTTTACAGTCGAAAATGAATTATACGATAAAGCGGAAATTTATAATAAGATAATGACAAAAACTTGCGAAACGCCGAAAGGCATTTGCAAAGGCACACTGTTCTGAAGATGACCGCCAGAACTATATTACTAAATCAAGATATACCTCCACTGTGATCTTTACGGCCAAAGCTGAGTCATGACAGAAAACTTGCTCTAGCCTTTCTCCTGAAACCCGTCCCTGTGAAGTCTTTTCTTTACTTCCCTCCATCTCTGGCTTCCCTTCCTCATCTTCATCTGATATCCGCAACTTCCCAAGTTGCTAAACCTCTGTGGACTGTGCAAACCAACTTTTCGCACATCTACAGTCCCGCTTTTCCACCCAAACCCCAAAACCCTTTACTTCGAAAGTGCTGAAAAAACACACATAAATAAAATTAGATCTGCCCATTGTAATACCCTACACTCCGCTTTCTGCTCACCTTTTTTCTCTCTAGAACTTTCATCAGCTATCTCTCAACTCTCAAACTCAACCTCATTGGGCCCGAATCAAATCACCTACCCACTTCTAACCCACCTTTCTCAATCCGCGCTGCAATTCCTTCTATATATTTTTAACCTATCTTGGTCGACTCATACTTTCCTATAAGCCTGGGAACAATCGACCATCATTTCCGTTTTTAAACCCGGAAAACCCTCTGGCACCTTCCTCCTATCGCCCCATCTCTCTCACTTATTGCACCTCTAAACTCTTCGAAATGATGGTTCTTGGATAACTACCTATTTTCTTGAATACCGCAGCATCCTTTCACCCATGCAAGCTAATTTTAGACAGGGTAGATCAACCGTTGATAAGGTTCCCTCCTCTCGCAGTTAATCGCAGATTCTTTTCACCAGTCTAAACCAGGAACACGTACTGCCCTCGCTACTGTGGATTTTGCAAAAGCTTTTGACTCAGTCTGGTATTCTGCCCTCCTATGTAAACTTCTCTTTTTGGGTCATCCGCTCTGCTTATCAAAGGATACGATCTTATTTCTCAGATCCCCGTTCGAAAGTCCGTATCTGTAATTCCTATTGTCGTCCTTTCCGTCTTCGAAGAGGTGTTCCCCAAGGTTCAGTTCTTGGACCAGTCCTTTTCTTTATACTTATTAATGATCTTCCCGCCTTACTTCCTACATCTGCTAAGGTCTCATTCTCCGCAGATGACCTTGCCATTTGGGCCTCTTCCCCAAGCGTTAAATGTGCAGCTTCCACTTTCCAAGCTGCCCTCAACAGACTGGGAGAATGCTCCTCCAAATGGCGTCTATCTCTCAACCCTTTCAAATGTGAGTGATCCTTTTTCAGCCTAGACCCCTACCAGTCTCGTATTAAACCCTCTTTTCTATTCTTAGCACCCCACTTAATTTCAACCCAAACCCGACCTTTCTTGTTGTAACCTTCCACCGCAGTCTTTCTGTTAAGCATTATGTCTTATCTTTGCGGAAAAAGTTTTATAGCCGATTCCGTGCTTTCCGATCAATCGCCTCTGCCTCCTGGGGCCCCTCAAAGGAATCTTTATGTAACGGTACTCTATGTAAAACCTTTATTCGCTCCATCCTCACCTATTCTTATCCAGGATAGTTTCCTTTCTAACCTCCCACCCACATCACTTCTATGGAGATAGATCCTTCCGTAGAGTAATCACGGAATGCCAATAGTCTCTTATATCCCTTTGCTTCACCTAGAAGCGCTTCTTCTTCCACTTTGCATCACCCTCACCCATCAATCTCATCTCTCTTTTTTTGAACAAGCCCTAAGACTACTTTCAACCTTTTCCTCTAGTCTTTCTCTAGTGGCCCTCCAAAGGTCAAAAACTTCTTGAGAGACAAGTCGAGATGACTTGCGGTCAACAGTCTCGTATTTCCCGTTTCTGACCAGCTGAGATACAATAGCATCGGCTGAAACGGGACAGTGACGAGGAGAGCGTCGTGACCTACCAGTAAGGTTGTTCAAAATACTCCACGCTTTTTGACCAGAGTGTGAGAAGTCAGTGCTCCGAACTGCCTCGGACCATCAATCCTTCCGTTTCCTGTCAAGCTTGGCAAGCAGAGCTGTAGCAGCCAAACTTGAGTCGTCTCCCTGAGTAGACTGCAAGAAAGCTTTTATAGATTCACACTCTGCATCCCAACACGGAATATAGTTATTTCGATACCCGCGTGGGATAGTCTTTTTTGCTGCTTTCTTAATGATGTTACAGAAGTCCTGGTAAGCCGCATCCACATCAAGTGAATCAGGCGGCAACAAAGTCTTTGCGAATTTATTCGTCAAAGCAATGTAGTGATTCCATTTGGCCTTGCGGAAGTTCCATCGCTTAACAGGCATGCTTGGCACTGCCATAGCAAACCTTGGTGGTGTAATAAGCGAAGGTCGATGTTGTGATCTGGGGAACTTGTCAAGACACGTCTATCTGGTAAGCGACTGTTCGAACCTACGCTAGCGAAAGCTAGATCTGGATTGGTGCCAGTGTTCCAGGGGCCAGATTAAAAACTGGCGGTGTCCTTGGCATTATATAGGAGGGCAAGACAATTAATACTTGCCCAGTCAGCCAAGCACTCACCGTCCGGACTGTTGTCATGGTAACCCCAGTCAGCATGACAACAGTTAAAATCGCCAGCGTAAAGACAGGGGTGAAGAAACACTGGGAGATCCAGGGTTCGCAATCGCGTTCGCGGTGGTTTGTAGACGTTGACCAATTTATAGCCATCAACGTCCACACACAACCACTCGATCTCCGATGTCGATGGACATTGGTCCAAAAGCGTGTATCTCAGTCTCTCGTGGACAAACATGGCAAGGCCATGCTTCCTGCTTGAAGACGACCCAGCTAGTTGGTAGTTTGGAAGTACCAACTTGTATCAGTGCAATGGGTCTCCTGCAGTAGGATGACGAGTGCCTCAGCAGCATAGCGAGGTAATGAAAAACGTTCATCTTGCTTGTAGTGAGGCCTTTGATGTTCAGGTGAAGAATAATGAGTCTTCGGAACTTGTTGGCAATGTGCCCTGAAAAGGGTAGTTTTATCCTAGCATTGCCCCGTCCTGAAAAGGACGTTTGCCGATTAGCAGACCCACACTGAACATTGGAATGGGTGGATACTCTACCATTTTGGTAGGTTTGGTTTTGGTCTGTCATTTTTAACACCATTGAGCAGACTTACTCACGGCCCAGGCTGCGAGAAAGCACCTACCATCTGGCCAGGACAGCGTAACTACACACTATTTTATTTTTTTATTTTATTTTTATCTCTATATTTATCCTCCTGACTCGCAGGAAAGCGACGGAGGCGCTATACATAGGGTAAGCAATTACCCCGACCTGCTTCCGGAGATGCCAAGATATTGCTGTCCGCTAGTAGTTTAGTAGAGATATTACTAAGATTAAAGAGATAAAGAATAGTTCTTGTAAGATACAAGTGTACTGAAGATCACGATCCAGGGTACGAACGCTGTGAGATTCGTTATAATTTTCATTTGGGAATTATCCTATTTTATGCGTTTTCTTTAATCAACATGCGGAAACTTTACAATTTCGGTTACGTCATAATGTATCTGGAAAAAGCCATTCACAAAACGTGGTCAGTTGAGTTTTAGCTAGTTTAGGGTTAGGAAGTGTTTAAATATGCTGTTGTTTAGCTAGAATAGGGCTAGGTTTATTTCGTACAGTGGTGGATATTGGGTGAGGCGAATGAGGCAATTGCCTCGGGCTCCCCCTCAAAAATAGCACGTATAGTTTGAGTTTGCTGCAGTTGTTTTTTAGAGATTATTATGAAGTTGGGGGGAAAAGTGGGAAATACAAAATCGATTCAAGGTGAAGAGCTTTTCTTTAGAGATCACCATGATCTTGGGACAAAACGTGAAAGACGAAATCAAAGCCTTTTTTTTTCTAAAGAACATCAATTTTTGGAAATTCTTGCCTCGGTTCCCTGAATTTGAATATCCACCACTGATTTCGTAATTAAGTAATTTGATTATGGTAAGTTATACTTGTTATCTTTATTACTTTAATTTATTTGAATACCGGTAGTTAAATTAACACGTTTATTGCAGAGTACGCATAACTTACTCTTAACGTTTTCAAAAATTAATATTTAAATAATATTGAAATAACATTGCGGCGATTAACTGATGTCAATAATCTGTGTTTCCATAATAAATATTCATTTGTGAAGTTATTTAGATTGACACCCCGAATCAGGCGTTTAAGGGCTCGTGGGACTTGTTCAAATAGAATTAGGGTAGGTGCGTTACAGGAAAGCGTATCGCACCATTCTCATCGCTATACGCTGTTTGATAAGAGTGAATCGCAACATACTAGTGACTCCTCCTATATGGTATTGCCGGAACCACTAAAACTCTTTCAAATTATGATAGTCTTTAAAAAAACTGCTTAATTTCTTAAAATTTTTTCGGCCAACTCTCGTCAGAAGAAATCGTTGGCAATGTCCAACTGCAAGAAAACGTGGTGTATATAAAGTTAAGCTAATATCGAAAGCAGGGGCGCCGGAAGCGGGGGGCAGGAGGGGCAATTGCCCCCCTGCCTTTTAATATTCCTAATATGCGGGGGCAGAGGGGGCAGATTGTGCTCTTTAAAATTAATATTACAGATAAATTTTTTAGTTATGCTCTGCAATTAACCTATATAATGTTGATCACCATTAAATCCAACAATATTTGTAGAACTACAAAGACAACTGTGACTCATAGTATCTACAGTAATAAAAGCAAGATAAAAGTTTTAACTTATGCAATAGAGAATATTATAGATATCGTAAGCAATCTAAACTTCTGGTAAACATCTTATTCTACTTGAATCTGTAAACTGAATTATATCTCAGCCGAAAATCAGTTTTTGATTCATTAACTGATGGCAAATAGCCATATACAACAATCAGGGATACCTAAATTACCATCCAGGTAGTTCAGGTATCCCTAACAACAATCATACCAAGCGTTCTAAAAAAAAATAAAGCATCAGAAAATTTCTAAGTGCTCACAAAGAACAAAATTTTCTAATAATAAAAAAAATTTGATTTAGCAACAAAAAAATTGTGGCGTTAATCTAATTTTAACATGCAACACAAGCTGTCTGACTTGGCAACTCAATACTCACTTATGGCAGACATTAAAGTTTAAAAATAAAAACACCAAGACTAAACGCGTGATATTCTTAGCCCTTTTGAAGGACTGTGGTACATACATGTGCCATGATTGTGACTATAACGTAACATTTTAAGAGTCTTGTTCGTTTTAATGTGTTTACAGAAGAACTCGCAGATCTACATATTCATATTAAGTTATTTAACAAAGAAAGTACGAGTACTACGCCTCTGAAAAAAGTAACAAGAATATCAACAGTTTGCAAAATTTTAAGCAAAAAGCCGATAAGCAAGAAATGCTTTTTGGAAATATATAAATTGCTTCAAATTTACTGCGGGTAGCTTTCGTTTCGGCTTTTGCAGAAAGGTGTTTCAGTGTCATAAGAAGAATCAAAACATGGCTTAGAAGCAATATGAGAGATAACAGTCTCAATAATTGAATGTTTGCAAATATTCATTGAACTTGTTGGACAATATCAATTTACAAGCCGTTGCAGATGACTTTGCTAGCAAGCAAAACACTAATAAATTATTTTGGGTTACAGTTACATTAATTGTACAGCGTTTAATAAATGACATCGAACCTCAATCTAAAGGACCATTCATGCTCATGTAATTACGTTTTTTCTTTTACCCAATTGTTAATAGCTCTCTAAGTTTTTTATTGTTTTATCTGTTTTAACTTTTGGTATTTTTTATAGCGTAAATGCTTTAGCCAGCGTTCTGTAATGAGACTATTCACTGATTACATGTAAAGAACATTTTGTGATATTCTCAAGCAAAATCCATTCGTTCTGTATTTACATCTGCTTTTGGCTGCCGTGCATGGACGTCGCAATTGTTGAATGCTGTTTTTGAAACTAGCTTGGGTGCTTTTGACAAAAGTTTAGTTGTGGGGTAGCCTATGTTGGATAGTTGTTGGTTAGTAACCAGTTAATAGAGTTGTATTTTTTTAATGTCTAGCTTAAATGAAAAAAACTTGTGTAAAATTGGCTGTTACTGCGGTTATCGCAGTGAGTAGTCATGGCAGAGTCAACTTAAAGGCTTTTGCAAGATGCAGTACACCTTAAGATTAAGATTTTGAACTCTAGGTTTATTAAAAAGAGTTGACATTGGCCAAAAAGTTGATTGCACCAAAATAACAGATTAGCAAAATAAAACTTTTCAAAGATACCGGTCTTTCCTGTGCAAACTGAAATTCTATCATGTCAACCAAAGTTTTAAATTGCAGCATGATACCAAAATTTGCTTTTACAAACATATAGTGAGAATGGCCAAGTCAATCAACAACTCAGGACTCTAGGGGAGATGTGGGACCAATGAAGCAAAAAGTAAGTTTGAGTCGCTGGAGGGATGGATTTTTATGCATGCTCCACCATATTTGTTTATTATACACTACAGTTTACAATGGTACGTTTTATAGGTACTTCTTTTACACCTCTAATTTCTACACAAAGTAGCCTACATGGTGATGATTTAAAATCATTACAAAAATTGCTTCATTGGTCCCTTAAGGCTGGGACCAATGAAGCATTTGTGTGGGATCTTTGAAGCAACTCACTAAAATCAAATCTTAGAGAAATTTATTTTTATATTTTGACACAAAAGCAACTGATGACTGTTATATTTCATTGTAAAGTAACTTGCACTCCTTAGTCAACTTGCTGCTCAATAACACAGATTTTAACGGATACAACTTTATTGTTTATTTACCACTCTCTCTATATTATATCCACACACAATAGGATTTACTATATCACATGACGAGCGCGAGTGACGTAATACGTGTTGCCATTACCATTTTCACATCTCACAACCCCCTTTTTTATGATAACAACATTGTTATTACGCATCAATCATTATTTTACGAATTCACTCAAATATGAGGGGTTGCGTCTAGTTTTGCGATTACTTCGACGAGGAATGTATTGGGTGTGTACCACATCGCTAAAATGAACACTCGGTTTTGTACGCGCGGCGATAACATCACACTTACTCGCTGCGTTTTGGTCGGTGCGAACGGACTCAGCAGTGCTGTCGGGAACTGGTCCTTCATTAGCGCGCGCGTCAGACGAGAAAACCACCGGCCCATAGGACTCAGCAGTGGAACCTCTATCAGGAGACTCAGCAGTGGTTTCGGTGGGTGCCACTGGTCTCATAAATCGCCGATTCCGCCAATATACGCGACCGCTTGGCAATTTCACGTGATAGTCGCGATTACGGCCAATTCCGACGATGTGGCCAACTCTGTCCCATTTCTTGGAATTGGGGTCTTGAATACGAACCTTTTGGGCGATTTGGAGTTGGTTTAAAGGCTTTGCCCCAGAGTCATATCTGTCTTTCTCCTTTCGTTTTGAATCGACAACGTTCGAATCCCACTTGTCGAATTTTTCTTTCCAAATTTGTTTGTAACTGCACATCTTGGCAGGAATTATGGAGCGGAGCGAATGGCCGTATAGTATTTCGGCTGGAGATAAACCTGCAGCTTTGGGCGTATTAAGCCATTCCAGTAGGCCTTCGCAGAATTCATCGCTATCAATGTCGCCGCTTTCTGCTGATTTGGCGACTAAGCTTTTCATAGCTTTGACTGCTAATTCTGCATGCCCATTTGACTGAGGATAACGTGGTGTGCTGAGAGCATGGTTGACACCCCATCTCAGCAGAAATTGCCGAAATTTGTTGGAGGCAAATTGAGGGCCACCATCTGTGCGGATGCGGACTGGGACTCCAGCATCTACGAAGTATCTTCTGATGGTGCTTATGACTTGCTGGGAGGATGGGTCTTGTCGGAACTCGGCTATTTTGATCCATCCGGATAAACGATCGACGTACACCATATATGATTTCCCAGCATAACAGAATAAATCAGCGGAAACGTCTTCGAATGGGCGTGACGGTGGTGGATCTGACATCATCGGTTCTTTTTGTAGGCTCGGGAGGTTTTTCTGGCATGCATTGCAGGCTTCAACAACATTTTGTATGTCGTTGTTAATTCCAGGCCAGTAAACTGTTTGTCGAGCTCTTCTTTTGGTCCTCTCAATGCCCTGATGAGATGAGTGCAATTTTGCTAATATCTCTCTGCGCTTGGCTTGAGGGATAACGATTCTGTGACTGTCGAGGAGTATGAGTCCGTCTTCCACTGACAACTGATCTTTCAGCTTTTTGTAATGTTTTATTGATGAGTGTAGACGGGAGTTAGCAAAATCGTTTTGTAGAGCTTTGATTAGCTCTTGTGATGCCTCGTCAGATTCCGTGCTTTCTTTGATTTCCTGGAGAATTGGATCAATAAGGTGTTGGCCTCTTTCTTCTCCTTGCTCTCCCCCTTGGAAGATAGCAGAGATTTTTCTTTCCAGGAAAATTTTTGTGTCCTCTGTGATAACATCTAGCGGTTCTGGATCTTTGCAAGGAGCTCTGGATAATGCATCCGGAATCGCATGGTCTTTGCCTCGTCTCCAGCTCACGTGAAAGACATAGCCACTCAGTTTCTCTTTTAATCGCTGGATCCTTGGGTTGTCGATCATGTCCAGGGTCTGACTATTTAGAATTGATTCCAACGGTTTGTGATCCACGACGATCTCAAAGAACGGCAAACCTTGTAGGTAGATGTAACATTTTTTTACTGCCCAGACCACTGCCAGCAATTCTAGTTCGATCATGGCATACCTTGATTCTATGTCGGTAGTGAATCGTGATCCGGCTTGGGTTAATTTCCAGTTGTCTCCATGCCGTTGCATGAGTACAAATCCCAGACCTTTGAGACGTGATGCATCAGTTTGAAGCATCGTGGGCAATTTTGGATCAAATGGCGCTAAAACTGGTGGACTGCAGAGGATCCTTTTCACTTCATGAAATGCGTTATCGTGCATTGGGGTCCACACAAATGCGTTTTTGGGCTTCATGAGGCCACGCAGAAGCTCTGCAGCGTCACTGAGCTTGTTTGTAAATCCTCCGAGCTGGTTTGCTAAACCCATAAATGAGCGCAGTTCCGTCAAATTGGTTGGAGAAGGGAACTGAGATATCGCTTCTATCTTTTTCGGGTCAGCTTGCACACCCTCGCTTCCTACGAGGTACCCTACATATTCAACTGAAGGTCTCTTGAAGTTAAACTTCTTGGGGTTCAAGGTAATTCTATGTTTGCGGCATCGGTCCAGTACTTTTACCACATTGCTCAAGTGTTCTTGAGCGGAAGAGTTGTGAATCAGTATGTCGTCCACCACTTTTTCCACACGCTCAATGCCTTGTATGGCTGTGTCTCCCCTGGAGCAATACTCATCTTGGGATGAAGCTAATCCCATTGGAGCACGTAAAAATTTGTACCTTCCATACGGAGTAATGAAAGTGGTGAGCAATTGGCTTTCTTTTTCAAGGGGCACTTGCCAATAACCGTTTTTGGCATCAAAAGTTGTGAAGTATTTTGAGCTGGGATTGATGTTTGATACCGCCTCTGAAGGGGTTTTTGTGGGGTAATACGGGCGACGAACGTGCTGATTTAATTTTTGAAAATCGACGCACAAGCGTATACCACCATTTGGTTTAGGTACGACTACCAAAGGATGCACCCAGTCAGTTGGCTCGGTTACTGGTGCAATGACGCCAGCCTTAACTTGTTTGTGTAATTCGTCTTTGACAAGATTTCTGTATGAGAACGGTATTTGTCGCGGAGACGATAGAGCGAAGGGTGTCGCGTTCTCACGTAAAAAAATTTTCATGGGTGTGCCACTCATTTCATGCAACTGGCCATCACTTTTAAAAACATCTTTATATTTATCTAAAAGGGTTTGCTTCATTCTGTCCAACTCATTTGGGGAAGGACTTTGAGAGATAGTGAATTCCAATCTTTGACTAGGTATAACGATGCCTGATATAGACCTGTTATTTTCTTCAGTCAGCTCAATTGGCTCGGGGTAGTTAGGTGGCAAAATTCCTAAGTTCCTGCAAGTGTACCACGCTAACAGGCATTGTTCAATTTTATGGCATACGTGAAGAACATCCTGGGCTGTCCTGTTGCTATATGTGATAATGCATGGCAGGGTGCCTATGCACTTCAGAGATTGGCCATTTGCAGCGACTAATTTGTCTTTGGCAGGCGGATTTAACTTATTCATGTCAAAGTCTAGGCTTCGGATCTCTTGGATTCCTATTATTGAAGCTTCAGCCCCTGTATCAGGTGTTGCCTGCAAAGTTCCTATGGGTGCTCGATTTTGGAGGGAGTTTAACTTGATTGATATTTGCGGTGCTGCATTGGTGTCAGCGTCCCTAACTGAGTTTTGCGACACTTTTTTGACTTGGCCTGTGGCTTTGCTTCGGTTGCCCTGTGGTTTGCTAGATCTACTGTTGCTGGAAAATCCATTTTTAACTTTATTGGACAATTTCATAAATTTCACTTCACGGTCATTGTCAGTATCTGGTCTAGTAACAACTTTTGAAAAATTTGCACAAGAGTAAACTTTTGCAACCACAAAATTTCCAACTGAAACATTTAGAGGAGTGCGGCCTACACTTTCTGCATTTTCTAACGAAGAAGATAAACCAGTCAAATCATCATCACAATCACTTGATAAGGACAGGTCTTCACTTCTTCAGCAATGTGTGGAAAACGTCGTAATTTTGCTTCCTCATCCGTTATAATGGAAGATTTTAATTGACGGGATTTTTGTTTAAAACTCTATACAGAAACTTTTGGCTGGGGCATAATTGTACAAAGAGCTTTTTCATCAGCAAATGTGATGAGTAAGCTTTTGTAATTGTGTTCTCAGGATCCATGATCGCTTCTTCTTGATCAGGTGTGGGATTAGGAGCAATCAAAACGTCAGTAACTTCAGCAGGTAAAAATATGTCATCGGTAAAAATATTAGGATTAAACGGAAATATTCCAGTTGATTTAAAAGCTGAAATGATATTTTCCATTCAAAAAGCTTGTCAAGTTAATCCATGAAACAACTTCGACATCGTAATAATGTATTTAATAAGAGCTGCTTCTTCTTTATCAGAAAAAACCTGAAATATAAACATAGTTGTTGTCTATTTGGAGCATGTGATTGCACAAACCAACTCATCTTACTTGTTTTGTAACCATGGATAATTTATTCACTTTTGTTTGGTCTAAATTCTGCTGCTTTGCTTTAAGCACGTATCGAGGCAAAGTGACATTGTGAATATTGTGCATTCAACTGGCCTCACGAATACCCATTCCTCTATTTAGTACATCTTTGACAGCAATATCAATTTGTGACGACGTAAATTTACCTTTTAAATTTTTATTCTTTTTAAAAGTTGGCATTTTTGCTGAAAAACAAAAAAATAATATTATGAGGACCTTTGAAGCAATGCTTCATTCGTTCCTTTAGTCAATGCTTCATTGGTCCCATTGTCAGCCATTTTTACTTCAAAGTTCCTAAAACAAAACTAACTGAGTTTTAAAAAGATACACTTTTCTAAAATGTATTTGTACATACGTTCACAACTACTGCCAAATCTGCACCACTAAATACAACTCCTTCTTTGCATTCTTATACTTCGAAACACAGTAGCTTAAATTTACTTTAAGCACTGAAAAAGACTAATTTGCAAATTACTTCAAAATGCGTTGCGAGACAAAGCTTAGATTTGATAAAGAATGTTTTTATATTCACTTCGATTGAATAAATTCAAAATTAAAACAATTCTTTTTGCAAGGGAGAAAATACAGCCGTGCTTCATTGGTCCCTGTGCTTCATTGGTCCCATATCTCCCCTAAAGTCTCCTCAGGGAGACGACTCAAGTTTGACTGCTACAGCTCTGCTTGCCAAGCTTGACAGGAAACGGAGGGATTGATGGTCCGAGGCAGTTTGGAGCATTGATTTCTCACACTCTAGTCGAAAAGCATGAAGTATTTTGAACAACCTTATTAGCTCTCCTCGCCACTGTCCCGTTTCAGCCGATGCTATTGCATCTCAGCTGGTCAAAAACAGGAAATACAAGGCTGTTGATCGCAAGTCATCTCGACTTGTCTCTCAAGAAGTGTCTGACCTTTGGAGGACCACAACACCAGACGCACTAAATATCTCTGACAATTTTTCACAGAGAGTATTTACTGATGCTCTCCAACATTTAAAACCAGGTAAAGCTCCGGGACCTGATTCCATCTGCTCAGAGCTTATACTCCATGCTGGAGCTGCTTTGAAGTCCTAGTTACGTGACTTCCTTTCTTCCTGTTTGCGCCGACTTAAAATTCCCAAGATCTGGAGAAGAGCGCTTGTATTCGCGATAACCAGGAAAGCCCGTTACGTCTCTGCTCTGTGTCCCCTACAAGATCCTCGAGAGGCTTATCTACGCCCGCGTTGAACCATTAATCGATCCACTGCTCCCTAAAGAGCAGGCTGGGTTTCGACGCGGGAAGTCAACTGTAAATCAAGTTGTTTTGGTAACCCAGAACATCGAGGATTCTTTTGAGGCTAAAAAGAAGGCCGGTGTCGTTTTTTTCGATCTGACAGCTGCCTATGGCACTATCTGGCACCGTGGCCTTACCTACAAGCTGCTGAGACTACTTCCGGATAAGCACATGGTCAGAATGATTATGGATCCAAAATCGAAGTTTCACCCTTACCACCGGTGACAGCAAGCAAAGCAGGCTACGCCGTCTTAAAAACGGCGTTTCTCAGGGATCGGTCTTGGCTCCCCTCCTATTTAACATCTATACGTACGATCTTCTTTCCGTGATTTCTAGAAAGTTTGGTTATGCTGATGATCTAGCATTGTTGCACTCTTCTGGAAACTGGAAGGACTTGGAGGGGACTTTAATACAAGACATGTCTACACTTTCAGCGTATCTCCAGATTCGGAGGTTGAAGCTCAGTCACACTAAGACGGTAACGGCAGCCTTTCACTTAAATAACCGAGAGACCAAACGTGAGCTAAAGGTCTACAACAACGGTAGACTTTTACCGTTCTGTCCAACCCCTACTTATCTTGGGGTAAAACTGGACAGATCGCTCACGTTTCATCACCATTTAGTGGCATTGCGCAAAAAACTATCATCGCGCGTCACACTGCTGAGGCGACTCGTGGGCTCGGGATGGGGTGCTAATGCTAAAACACTACGTATAGCCACCTTATCTCTAGTCTACTCAACAGCTGAGTACTGTGCGCCAGTCTGGTGTCGCAGTGCTCACACTCGCCTCATCGACAGTGTCTTGAACGACGCCTTGCGCATAGTCACTGGATGCCTGCGTCCCACTCCAACGGACCACCTACCTGTACTTTCAGGCATCCAGCCAGCTGAGCTTCGCCGACTGGAGCGACACTCTCCTTGGCTTACCGTGGATCTCTGAACCCCGATTAATCTTGTATGGTCTTTTAAGTGAGTCCTCAAATACTCGCCACGTGAGACAAAGATCCAGACTCCGTTTGTGCCAGGTGCGCGGAATCTTTTGGACAACCTTGCCAAACTTGGCATTCGCGCTTCTGAATGGACAGATCACAAATGGAAAACGGAGTACATTGAAAATGCTTCCAGGGTTTGTGCTTTTGTGCCCGGGGCCTCTGCCACGCCTGTTGGGATGGGCTTACCCCGAGCAGTTTGGGTTAGGCTCAACCGCCTGCGGACTGGTGTTGGGCGATTCCATTCGTCCATGCACAAATGGGGTCTCGCTCCTTCACCGAATTGCGAGTGTGGCGTCTCTGAGCAAACCGCAGACCATGTACTAACAGCGTGCCCTATACATCGGGCACCACATGGAGCACGAGGTCTGACGGTTTATGCTGGCTTCATCACTGCCAGCATCTGATTCAGGCTGTGCAGCAGTCTGGGGTAGTAAAAGGATAAACCCTCGGCCCCAGTCCTGTTTGTGTCTGACCTGAAGTGGATACCCTTCAAACAACGACGACGACGACTTTACACAGTACATTTATTTTTTTAAATTGGCGCACAACAATCATGGCGTTTAAAGTGTCATCATTTAGACTATTTCTGGTCTTTGTAACAAAAAACCCATTACACAAAATGCTCGTTCTGGTTCTACAGAAGTCGGTCTAATAGTAAGGAGAACATGATAAAGTTTTTCTAAATTATCCAATCTCTTTTTGGTTGCTTCAAACAATTGCATTTCTTGTTTGATAATTTTCGCATCACAATTACTTGTTGTTTAGACTTCATTTTGCTGACCCTGTTTTTTTTAAGGCTTGAAATTCTTCCCACAAAGTCATATTTTTGGATAGCTCACCTCCATCATTGTCTTAACATTTTCATTGCAATCAATTCTCTCTTTTCATTAACAGTATAAATTGTAACTTTTGGTTTAAACAGCTGCCGTAAGAGCTTGATAGCCAAAGCAGTTGTTTTATTTTTCAAAATTTTAATACCAAACTAATCAAATGACTGTTCAAGAAAGTCGGGGGATTTTAAATATTCTGATAAGTGGACACTGGACAGCTTCAGCATTACGTCGCTCCTGAATACGTTTCTTAAACCTTTCTAGAAAAACATTTCCAAACAGAGTTTTTAAATCACTTAGTGTTTTCATAGCGAAGACAATAACTTTTTCTGATCTAGAGAGCATAAATAACAGCCATTTCAATTGGAGCCAAAACATCGCAAATTTCTTTGATCTTTTCAAGCTCTTCAAAACTGATATTGAAGTCTTTGTCGAGCTGAAGCATTGCAATTTTAACTTCTTTCCTCTTTTCATAAAATCTTTGAAGCATCTTCAGCAAGCTATTCCAGTGAGTTTTGCAGTCCAAAAACAAACTCCTTTCTTTCCAAAAGAATCCTGCACTTGCGGTTGCAGATTGTCGTCATTTGTTAAAGGAGATTTGCGGAAAGTTTTGATAATTATTCTTACTTTTTAGATAATTTGTTTGATATCTGGAGAGATTTCAAAACAATCCTGTTTTTTCTCATCATGTTATGTTCACCAGAATTCTCATGATCACCTTCTTTATTCTCTGTAGCGCCAGCCCCATCTCTTATTTTCTTAGGCACTCTTTATAGAACACATTGCAAACGCTAAGGTTAATGGCATGTGCAAGACAAGCGAAATAATGGCTCAGTTTCACGGCCAAATTTTATCATAATGGATGCACCACCCGTGGTAGTGGAAACAATGTCATCATTGAGAGTTCATATTCTTGAAGTCTCTCCTGCTCATGCTTAATTGCCTTTTCTGTTTTCGATTCGAAAGTAACGGCGTCTCTGATTGGTTTAGAGAATTGGAGAACACGATTGGTTAGTAGCGCGCTCACTTATACCGTAAGCAAAAAAATTCAGTCCATAAACAAATTCTTTCTGTCATCAAAAAGAAGGTTCAAGTAATTTATGAATATAATGGTGGCTTCCAGCGTTGCCAGAAGAAAAGATCTTTCTGTAGCGAAAGTTGAGATCGAATTAACACTCGCTTTAATTTCGCTTAAATTTTGTTATCAAACAATGTTGACCGACAGCTGGGTTTGGGTAGGTGCAGTGGAGTGGATTTGCATTGGCGCCAAGAAAGATCTTTTTGAAGTTTAACTTCATTTTTAATTAATTTTCGAACGTGTTGTCAAATTCTTTTTTTCAGTTGTGGGGACGTTCGGCCTGCGGACATGTCATCACAGGGACAAGAGCACTTGTATGCAATAATTGTTTTGCTGATGAGCTTTCAAATAAAAGCAACATCTTTCTTTAAAAAAATTATTCTAATTAAGACAGATTCAGAGCAATTGTTGATAATTGACTTCAAACTAACAATTTAAATTTTATATATACCAGACACTTTTCTGGACTAAATCGCTTGGGTGCTTGAAAATTTCCTTTTAATCCCCGAAACGATAACTTTTCGTGGTTAACCATTCTTGTTGCAAGATATTTTTGATTTTGCTGACTTTACCTGAGAGTATTTAAGTAAGACAAATTTTAGGAGCACGGTCAAGCGTCAAGCGCATTGAAAAACCTATGGTCGAAAATTGTCGAGACCGATATTGATTTACGTTGTCACAATGTCACATGCGATAGATTTAAATTAATTTTTATTACGAGCTTTCTTTCGGATTTCCCCAATTACTAGTCCCACAGCAGATTGATTTCTCCAATTTGCTCTCTCACTTGCATTCCCCTTTAATTACAGCCTCTACTTTCATTACTCGGCGAATGTGCAGTCGGTGTACTCGTGGTGCCAGTCCCAAGATCGAATAAAAAAAATTGTGGCAGAAAGAGGCATCTCCGAAAACAAAGCCTAATCGCGATGCAGAAAAAGCTTTAAAAAATATGTAAATAATTTTACGTCACATTTCACACAGCCAAAATGTTATTTAAAAACGAAACAGTGCAATAGATTTTTGAACTAAAATTTTGGATATATTTATTAAAAAAAAAAGTGAACACAAAAATTGCAAAAAGTTGAAAACTTTTTCCTGTAAAAATTATCTTACGCCAACAGGAATTAGCAAAAAAGTTAAACCTGTTGCAATCGCCTCCAAAACCCGATGCGGGCCTGCAATTGAAACCAGTAACGGTAAACAAACATGATTTTACTTAATCTAGTAATAACTTGCTGCATGTTGCAATAAACTGATGTTAAAACTCTCTTTTATCTGGCATTGGTTTGCTTGATTCTTCAGCGCGTCAAGTTAGCAATGAAACACATGCTGCAAAGTTCAACTACAATCAAAGCAATCAGCAAACAACCAAAATCAGTTTCTTGATTGATAGAATTCGGCAAACCAACCAAGTTTCTCTTCAACAATGTTGTGGTAAAGAGTTGGTAAGACGATGGATGTCTTTAAACACACTACTATTTATCTTTTGAACAAACGATATGGTGTGTCCTCTTTTCCAAAAAGTTGAGAAAGACATGCGCCTAAGTTCTTCCTTTCAAAAATTTCAATATGAAATTTACAAAGCAAAGGAAATAACTTGGCAGCTTAAATATTTCGAAACAATTCAGAGAATGTCGGAGCAGACAGATGTTAACTGCGTGGCCGTCTTTTCGCCGATCTAAAACAACAATCGCATCAAAGAAAACCCAGAGTCGGTAAAGAGCAACTCCTGACCTGCTCAAGAATCCGGAGTTTCTCCTCAACACCTCGGAATAACCCAGCGACCTCTGTGGCTTCCTTCGCCAACTCCGCTTTCGCTTCTTCGACTTCAGAGCGAGATTTCTGTACATCGAAAGTTAGCTTCCCCCAAACATGGACCACTACATCTACTTACCACTTACTCATCGGAAACTTACTTCAAGCAAGTCCTGCAGGAGAGCGACCTCGTGTGATTGGGACTGAGCGATAAAGGGAACGACGTCATCACGTGGACGGCCAGTAAACTTCCTATAGTAAAAACGCATTGTGAAGACATAAAAACGAGCAGTGCAATTAAAACCCAAAAACAAAGTGTCCTCGAATAAACTATAACGCTGCTTAAATGATTTGAATTTAATAGGATTATAAAAAATAGGACTATTTTTTGAAAATTGTTCTTAAAATATCCTATTTCTAACTGTTCAATGTTGTTTAGCAAAAATTGAAAAATTTCACACCTGACGTATTTTGAAAAGATTACTTATTTTTATTAAAAGAATCAAGTTTCTTTTCATTTTTCTAACTGCCTAAAGTATATACAGTAAATCCTGATACTTCCAGGCTGCAATGCCCACTATGCTTAACACACTCACATAACACTAATTGCTTCATTTACTAAAGCCAAGTGTCAACACAACACCACACCACTAGTCTGTGGAAAAAGTGTTTGAAAGCAGCAGGGGTAATTAAAGAGTTGGAATCTAAATTGGCTTTTCTGAGGGTTAAGGGATGGCTACACCAAGATATATTGGGGAAGGGCAGCAACAACAACATTTAACAGCACTTATTTAACTATTTTATTTTATCTCTATATTTATTCTCCTGACTCACAAAAAAGCGACGAAGGCGCTAATACATAGGGCAGGCAGTTACCCTGACCTGCTTTTGGAGATGCCAAGATATTGCTGTCCGCTTGTAATTTAACAGAAACATGACTACAGTTGAACTGCTTGCCAAGACCACCAAGCAGGGGAAGTGCCGTAAAGTGTCTTTTCCAAAGATACAACAGAATGGCGTGAGTGGGTTTTGAACCGAGACCAAGTTGATCATAAGCACAGCGCTAACTAATTATTGATTACATTAAAAAAAATGTATCTCAAAAATTGTTAGAAAACCATTGTTTGAAGAAAATTAATCAAAAACAATTATTTGATGTAGTAATAGTTCAAACAAACAATTGTTCGAAAATTATTTGAAAACAAAAACCAACATTTTATGAACAATAGGGTAAGTGTTAAGATTAGGGTTAAGTATTCATCCAAAGATAGTACAATGCATATTTATAAAATAAATATTTTCAGACAACTGCATATATCATTATTTTTCAAGCAATTGTCAATTCGAGCAATTGTTAAGTTGAACAATGTTTTTAAACAATTGTTTTAATACATTTGTCAGTCAGTAAACCAAAAAAATATGCTGTGTATTTTTTGTCCATAATGATGGTTTCAAAGTTAATATCAAATTTAATACACATAGATTTTAATCATCTAAATATCTCTTTTTAGCTGATACATTAAGGTGATTAGTTTTTGCTACACTCAAAAACATTTATTTAAGAGTTTTTGTCATCTTTTCCAAATTTATTTTTTGTACTATTTGTTTTGATCTGCAGATTTCCAAAGTATTTACAAGGTGATTGACTGAGTATTGCTGAAGTTTACATTAGTAGTTTTTTTAAAGTTTCTAACTCAATTGACTCTTAGCTTAAAATTTATTTTTTTTTTAGCACAGGTTTTTACCTTGAATAAGAATCAGAATAAAAAAGACATGTCTTAAGCAATAACTAAAGTTATGTATTGTGAACCGTTTTTTTGTTTGTCCTTGTGAATACTATAAATAATTTAACAATTTTTACTTCAATGACTCACAAATTTTTGCAAATAGTACATGATGATCTAAACTAGCATTTTTTCATAAGAGTTTTGACATGCAAACTTTTGATCTCTAATCAATTTCAGTTGGTGAAAGAGTTGATAACAGCTTTACACCTACTTTTTTCAATCCATAAGTTTTATAACAATACTTTTAAACTTAGCTATGGCAATCAAGTGCTTTTAACACAAAACTAACTAAAATAATAGAACCATTAAAAACTTTACTTATTAGCATTATTACATATAACTTATTACGCTCTTATAATCTCATAAATTGCAGATAATATCAAAAAAACTTTTAAAGCACAACTCAATATCAAGCATTTGAATATTGGTCAACAATTATTGACTTTAAAAGTGGCTTGCTAAAGCAGAAAAAATGTAAAGTATGCTTTATAAAAATGCACTTTTTGTTTTGCAAATTATAGACAAAAAACATATTTCAGTAACTTTTTTATTTTACAGTTGACATTTTATACTACTGCCAGAGTTTTTTGTGTTTTTTATATCATGGTTCCCACACTGGCTTTTTGGGCCCTATTTTGTGAGCAATATTATTTTTTAATTAGCTCATGACTTTTTATTTAAGTAATAGAAGAACAATACTATTTTTGGAGTCTGCATAGTTGAAAATGGTGGAATCAATATTTGAACCAAGTTTCTAGCTTATTGATAACCCATAAATCAAAATATTTCAAAAAAAAGTAATTGATGCACCACCAAGTGAGCAAAAACTTCAAACAGCTGTATTTCAAAAAATATTCAACCAATTTCAAAAAATTTTTTGGTTTGTTTTCATTTAAAGAGCTTAACAACATATAAAAAGGACAAGCTAAAATAAACTTTGTGTTTACAAGCTTGGGCTCAATTATAATGGAATGACCTAGACTCAACTGGGACCTTCTGGTTATTCCCCACTACTCCAAACCAGCCTCACTTTCTTTACACAAATATGTAAATTCTCTAAATGGCTTAAAGATCTCATGACATCATTATTAACCTACCAATACTTCACTGAGATATAATTTTGTTATGTCAGAAAAGAATAGTTATAAACAGTTTAATATGTCATCAACCATTCAAACTATCCATAGAAGGAGAGCAATCAGCAATGCTTAGTAACTCTTTGTTAAAAAACAACATAAACTTGAATAGACTAGTGCAGGGGTCGGCAACCTGCGGCTCTTTGATCCTTCTGTTGCGGCTCTCTGTGGCTATCAAAAAATGAAGAGTGATTTACCCATATGTGCATATCTATTGAAATTTTATTGTTGCTGTAGCAAGCGCTTAACTAAGTTTGTAATTCATCCATTCTGTTGTTTCAGTTCTTGTTTTTAGCTTATAATATGTGATAGTGATACTGTAAAGTTTCGACCATGTATAAAGCGAAACAGAGGAACAAACACTCACGTCTTATATCACTGAGCACATGTAATAAATGAAAGCATAACCACATGTGCGCAGTTTAGTTCATGGCATAATTGACATGGGGATCAATCACTATCAGACAACATGGTACAACGAAAGGAATTTGAGGTCAATCAATTTTACAGATGCCACTTGAAGAAAATCAGCTCACTGCTGAAAACTCAAAAAGCCATTACAATGCCTGGATATTTTTGATTGTGACGTGATAATTAATGAATGACATAGTCCACTAACATAGTTTCTAGGAGTCTACTAGCAGCGGTGAGAAAGGATGCACGCAGTAAAACTGCGATGTAAATAAGTGTAACAAAGAAAGCAACTAATATACTTTTTGCGCACCATATTAGTCAATTTAAAATTATTTTTTAGGTTGCTAGTTTTGCTAGTTTTAGAAAGATAACTTTGTAACATCCAACAACTATGAGTAAATCTAAGAAAAGAAAAGTGTCTGAAGAAAACAGAACGTTCAATGATTCATGGACAAATTCATTTCCTTTCATCGCTGATAAGACCGGTTTACCAGTGTGCTTAATATGTAGGAGAAATTAGCAAACAACAAAAAGTCAAATGTTGAAAGACATTTTCAAAATAAGCATTTATCTTTTGCTCAAAAATATTCAGAAGGAGATGCGAGAAAAAAAGCTGTTTTAGAACTAATGCGGAACACTGATTGAAGCAAACATCAATTTAATAAGTGGATCAAGTCTGCAAATTCAACCACGTATGCCAGTTTTGTGGCCGCTCAGGAAATAGTCAAGCATAGTAAGCCATTCACTGATGGAAAATATATAAAAAATTCATTCATTAAGATATCTGAATATTTATTCACGGACTTTAAAAACAAGAGTGAAATTGTGCAAAAAATCCGTGACATGCCACTCTCTGCAAAAACTGTTCAAGACAGAACCTCCAAAATGGCACAAGACATCACCAAACAGCAAATTAAAGATATAAATTCCACAGTAGCGTACTCTATTGCCTGTGATGAGTCTAAAGACAAAAGTGATATTGAACAAATAGCACTATTTTGCCGATATGCAAACTCTGCTGGGCCACAAGAAGAATTAATTGAGTTAATACCTCTGAAAGGCCAAACACATGGGGAAGACATCTGTGAGGCTGTCTTGGAATGTTTAAGAACAAAAAGCATAAATACAAACCACCTGGTGTCGGTAGCTACTGATGGGGCACCAAGCATGACAGGTGCGCACAAGGGCTTTGTAGTTTTACTGCAAAAGTCGTTGGACAGACAGCTGCTGACTTTTCATTGCATCTTACATCAAGAGGCCCTGTGTGCTCAAACATTTCCCCCAGAATGCACGCAAGTAATGAATGTAGTCATTCAAATTACCAATAAAATAATGGCAAAAGCTTTAGATCACCGTCAGTTCCATATGTTATTGGACACAGTGGATAGCATGTACTCTGATCTCTTGTTGTACAATCATCATCGTTGTTTGAAGGGCATCCACTCTAGCCCAGACACAAACAGGACTGGGGCCGAGGGTTTATCCTTTTATTACCCCAGACTGCTGTACTGCCTGGATCAGATGCTGGTAGTGATATCATTAAGCCAGCATCGAGTTTCGTCATCCAAAACCATCAGACCTCGTGCTCCATGTGGTGCTGATGTACAGGGCACGCTGTTAGTACATGGTCTGCGGTTTGCTCAGAGGCACCACACTCGCAATTCGGTGAAGGAGTTGTACAATAAAGTATGGTGGCTATCCAGAGGGAAAGTGTTGAAACGCTTTGTGGTATGTTTGAAAGAAGTGAAAACCTTTTTGGACAGCAAAGGGCTTAATTATCCTCAACTAAAACAGGCGGAATGGCTGGAAAAGCTACACTTTATGGTAGACATGACGGCGCACCTGAACACGCTCAATACAGCTCTTCAAGGGAGAGGACGCACAGCCCTGCATATGCTGGAAGATGTTTTGGCATTCGAACGAAAGTTCACGGTTTATGCCAGAGATTTACAGAGAGGTACATTATCTCACTTCCCTTGTTTGAGAGAGTTCAAACAAACTCACAGTGACATTACAATAAATTTGGAATGTTTGCAATCCATAATCATAGCAATGCAAAGCTCATTTGGGAGAAGCTTCTGTGAGTTTAGAAAAGAAAAGAAAACTTTATTCTTTCCTGTTTCTCCCTTCAGAATTGATCCATCGGAACTAAATATGGTTACATTAGCAGGTGTGAGTCAACCTGATTTTGAAATAGAATTGGCCGACATAGCGGACAAAGACATATGGATATCCAAGTTTAGACGCCTGACAGCTGACCTTGAAGATGAAGCCCGTCAGAATACCGATCTTGCTCAGGGTCACAATTGGAGTAAAATCGAACTCCCAAAACCAGACCAATTGATTTTCAAAACATGAAATGCTCTCCCTGATACGTACGATAACATGAAAAAGTATGCATTTGGAATCCTGTCGATCTTTGGATCCACATACATATGTGAGCAACTTTTCTCGAACATGAACTACATTAAAAACAGATATCGCACACGTCTCACAGATGATAGCTTACAATCCTGTGTGAAGGTGAAGGTGTCATCCTACAGCCCTAATGTGCAGAAGCTTTGCACTGAGATGCAAGAGCAAAAATCACATTAAGTCTGATTGCATGAACTGCTTTTGTAAATGCAACACATAACATTTTTTTATTAAAATCAGAAATACAGTAGAAGTAATGCACAGTGTTGTTTTCCTTTGATTGTAAAAATAGTTTTGTGGCTCACAGTGCTTTTTATTTTTTGAAATATTGGTTAAAATGGCTCTTTAAGTGCTAAAGGTTGCCGACCCCTGGACTAGTGGATGCCAAGAGCACAAACATGACAATTACTAAAAAAACAAAAAATTCTAAAGTTTACAAAAGATTTTTTACCTTTCCCAGTCAGTGCTCAACCAATGCCTATAACTCATATTTTAGCAAAACATTAAAAAGAACCAAGAGTTGCAGACCTCGGCAAGAGAGGTGGATTTAAAAAATTTTTCGACTTTGCTTATTAAATACTATTATCAAATAAATCCAAAGGGTGATGGCTAACGCAATCAAATTCAAAATGTCACCACATTGAAATGACAGTGAGCATGATTTCTGCTTTCTTTCCATAAAATTTTTAATGACTTTTTAAAAACATGAACATTTTCGGGCTGCTGAAGTCCAAGTTAGATAAAGCAAAAAAAAAAAAGCAATAAAACTTTGAAATGTTATTGAAAAAGTGATTGCAAAATAGGAAACAACAGGTAATCAATATACATTATTACATGCACAACGTCAATTGCACACAGTTGTTGTACCCAAATAAATTGAGATGAGCAGAAAAATAAATTGATGAGCTTAAAAGAGTGCATGATGGATATCAAGATGATGTGTGAATTTATTTTATCACAAGATCCAACATTAAATTTCTAGAGCAGTGTTCTTCAAACTTTTTTCATTGCGACCCATTTCCCATGATCAAATTTTTTCGCGACCCCTAAAAAAAGGTCTTCACCTAGAATCGATCTCTGATTCCGCTATTTTCCCCCAAAATCAAGGTGTTCTCTAAAAAAAAAAAAAGGTCTTCGCTTCGAATTAATCTTATACTTCGCTACTTTTCTTCCAAAATCATCGTAATCTCTAAAAATCCAAAATTTAAAATCTTGCGACCCCCATTTTGAAGAGCCCTGTTCTAGAGCATAGGAAAGCAAGAATAGGACGCTTGCTGGATTTGCTCATCTTAACTTGACATTAAAATATCAATTACCTTAGAAAGCAGATTGCAACTATGGGCTGCATAAGATTGAATAAATTTTTTATAAAAACTTGTCTAAAATGTGGTTGGTAAAAAATTACCCATGTCAAAAAAACCATTGCTTTAATCCAAGAGAGTAGGAAATTTTTCAAAAAAACAGGTTTCAAAAACTTTCAAAAAACAGTTTTTGAGGATTCTGAGAAACCACAAAGACAAGTTCAAAACCCAATGTGATGAGAATTTGGAAAACAAGACACGTTACCAGTGGCTACATAGAAAAATAAAAGTAGGCAGAAGTAAAAGGTATATAGGTGAGCCATAATTACTCTTGTGGCATTTATGACAGACTTCTATTATGAAAAAAAAGAACTGGTAATGGAGTAAGAACTTAAAGAAAAAATTTAGGAAGAGAGGTGATTTTTAAAATCCACTTAAAAATTGTAGCAAGCAAAATTAAACATTTCATTTAGTTTGTAAAATTTTTTATTAAAAGGCTAAACGTTTTCGAATATCATCAGTCCTTATCAATGGAAACTCGCCTTTTACAACAGCAACTCAATTCCGCCCCAAAAGTCTATTTTAGATATGTAGATGACATTTTTGCAATATTTAACAATGAAGCAGACAGTGTGGAATTTTTAAATAGATTAAATTCACAATATAAAAACTTGCAATTTACAATGGAAAAGTCTACTAATACTCTCCCCTTTTTAGACATGGAACTTAAAATACACAACAATAACTTATAATCGTGGATTTGGAGAAAACCGACTCATACTGGTGTTTTTCTGAATTTCAAAGCAATTTGCCTGTTAAAGTGGAAATCAAACTTAATTAGTTGTATGCTAAATCGTGCCAAAAATATTTGTTCCGATTGCCATCTATTCAAAAATGAAGTAGAAAAATTAAGATCAATGTTCTGTAATAATGGATACCCAAATTATTTTTTCGATAAAGTTTTTTACCAATTTATGAATAGTAGACAAACAAATTTAAATCAGACACAACCTACCAATAAAAAAGAAAACATTACAGTTGAAATTCCATATGTGGGGAAACAGTCTCACATATTCGCAAAAGACATTTCGAAACTTATTTGGAAATTCTCTGCCGTGCACCTAACACCTATATATAAAACTTGCAAAGTTGGAAACTATTTCAATTTAAAATCTAACACACCTGCGCTTTTGTTATCAAATGTTATTTATCGCTTTTCGTGCCCGTGTGATGCAGGTCTGACTTACATCGGTAAGTCAACATGTCATGTGATAACAAGAGCAAAGGAACACTTAAATTTAGGCTCTTCGGTCAAAAGCAAAATAAAAGATCATATTATTGAATGCAATTTGTGCAATAAAAAAGATATGGATAGCTTAATACATCGTTTTAGTGTTATAAAGAAATGTTCATCAGATTATGACTGTAAAATTCACGAAGCGTTAATAATTAAAAAACATCAACCTAAATTAAATAAACAACTGTATGAAAATGGCTCGTCTTTTTTACTACAACTCTTCTAATTTAGTCATGTGATTTGCATTATTATTTTTTTTTTCTCTTTTTTTCTCCTTTTTTTTCTGTGAATTCTGACGTTGTTTTGTGTAATTGTCTTTGCCTAAAAACTGAATTAGTAATAACAGTGACAGCATAAACTTGAGAAAATTGTTGTTTTTTTTTATATATTTTAATTGATTGTAATTGTTGTTTATGGTTAAAAAATTTTTTAGATGATTTTAAACAATTTTAGATGCTTTGATAAGGACTGATGATAGTCGAAAACGTTTAGCTTTTTAATAAAAAATTTTACAAACTAAATGAAATGTTTAATTTTGCTTGCTATAATTTTTAAGTGGATTTTAAAGAAAAAAATTTAGTAAAAAACATGCTGAAGAAAGCTTAAATGATGACAATAAAATACACAAAAGGATTAAACAGTTTCTTTAGAAACCTGCAAACTGGTTGAAGGAAAATAAAAAGCCTCAAACTAGATTTCAGACTTTTGGTGTCAAAAATGAGTGTGTTAAAGCTTATTTGGACTGAGTATAGTTGATTTGATCTTTAAAATAACTTTCAATTAAAAATTGCTGTGCATTTTGTTCAGCAATATTGGTGAAAAAGGACTTTTTATTTCGTTTTTTTACTTGGTTGAAAGCAGCTGTGTGCAATGAGAAAAATTGTAATTATTTTTACAATTTATATTTTGTGCAAACCTTTTTATGAATGCAATTAAATTGCTTTTGACTATACATTATTTTTCATTACTTTTCATCTCTATATCCATCCTTCTGACTTGCAGGAAAGCTTTGGAGGCACTATACATAGGAAAATTCTCCAGCAACTCTGACATGCTTTCAGAGATGATTGCTGTCTGCTTGAAATATTATATTTCATTTTTTTAGTTTTGTAGAGATACGACTAAAATTTAGAACTGCTTGCCAAGACCACCAAGCAGGGGAAAGTACCATAAAGTGTCTTTCACAAGAACAAAAAAATGGTTTGTGAAGATTTTAAACTGTGACCATAGGTGGGCAATTTTTCTTTCTTTAAGCACAGCGCAACTTGCACAAAATTTTTTTTAGGTCATATAAAGTGCAGCACAATAAGCGCAATGTGTTTTTGAAATCATGTAAAGCGCAGCACAACTTGCATAATGACATTTTGAAATCATGCAAAGCACAGTCCAATTAGCGCATGTATTTTTGATTTCATGTAAAGCATAGTGCAACTTGTGCAATGCAATTTTGAAATCATGTAAAGTGCAGTGCATAAAGTGCACTGCACTTTTTAAATTAATGTAAAGCGCAATGTAGATTGTTTTAAAAATTATATTAGCCACAGAGCAACCTGTTTAAAAGGTAATATACTTTTTTAAATCTTAAGTGCATCCTAATTGATTTTTCAATCGCCTACATTGAAAAACAATCAAAGTAGATTGCACTTTAGCAAAATAGGACTACATAAAGCACAATTGATTTGTTTAATCTTTGATGTGCAGCAGAATAAAGGGCAAGTAATCTTTTTATTTTTCCGTACTTTTATTTTTTAATAATCTTCTGCAATTGTGCAAGCTGCAGAAGCTGTGCAATTGTGCTTCAAGTTGTGCTTTGCCCACCTCTGACTGGGATCATGTCAATCACAATTATGGAGCTCTTAACCACTTAACAATGCTGCTGCTTATCAACCAATACTCTGCAGAAATACAAACAAAATTATGACTTAGTATTAGAAAGAACAATAGAAAAATTGCAACTTAGCATCAAGTTATTATGAGAATTTGGGTGCTTTAAAGATTATTATGCACACAACTGTGCAATCTTCATATTTGCATGGTTGTTTGCTAAACAATATTTCTTATTTATTTCATATGACACCAATTCTATTTTAGTATATTTTTACCATATTTAGGGGCGCAACAACCATTCTACACTTGATCTAACATAAGTTAGTTCATATTCAATGGTTGATAACCACTTGTAATTTTTAATAACAATACATCAAAATTTCTATTAAAAACAAGAACTCACCACAGTGAACTATTGTTTTCAATTGATTGAAGAAGCTCCTCTAGCCCAAGCTCTTGGATTAGAGTTTCAGCATGACTATGCATATTTTCAGAGAAGTTCTTCCATAATTGATTGGAAATAAGGAGCACAGCTTCAGGACATTCAGCATGACACTGAGGGAAGGACTTGGAAAGAGTGCGACAACTGCAATAAATTACTTTAATGTCTTTTTTGATTAGCAGTCTGCTGGTCTGTAAATTATCTGAAAGTGCTTTTTTCAGCTAAAAATGTTAATACAAATTATTAAAAATGGTCCATTATTTCTAAAGTTATGATCATTTAAACATACAAATTGTGAGGTACAGTAATGTACAACTGATTTTTGTTAATTTTAGGCCACATAATGCTAGAAAAGTGTTAAAAATTACAGCCAAAAGCTTTTTGGAAATGGTAAATTAAATAAAGATATTTAAATTATTCAAAGGCAAAAAAAATTGCTAGTCGAAAATCAATCTAGAATTTATGCATGACTAACTTTGCATAAATGTTTTTGCATTGTTCAATACAATTTCTGATGTAGAAACTTTTCAAACAAGAAAATTGATAAACATGTGCTGTTACATCAACAAATAAGTTATGCATCAGTCCCTTGCCTCAATGCATATTATATGCTTAAAAGCCCAGATGGTAGGTGCTTTGTCGCAGCCTGGGTCATGAGTAAGTCTGTTCATTGCTGTTTAAATGACAGACTGAAACTGAACCTACCAAAACGGAAAGGTATCCACCCATACCGATGTTCAGTGTAAGTCTGCTAGTTGGCAAACATCCTTTTCAGGACGGGGCAATGTCAGGATATGCTTAAATCCATATGATATCATCATATAACTGTAATTTATAAGTAACTCTTGTTAGGTTAAGATAAATTAAGCATAGCAAATTCCTCTCAGCAGTAATTTTTGTCCAAGCTTCAACATTCTTAAATTTTTTTTTAATGCAAGTCTACTTGAACCAGTGAAATAAATTTGGCAAATTGTTTCAACTTTTTGCAATACAATCCAGACGTATCAAACTTGCAAGTATATACAAGTAACATTGGTGAAATTTTAGCCTAAAAATAGTCAGCAGCATGGTCAAGTGGTCAGAGCACCAGAAATATGATCAACATTGTCTCAATTCAAAACTTACTCAGGCCATTCTGTTGTATCTTTGGGAAAAACACTTTACTGCATTTTCCCCTGCTTGGTGGTCTTGGCAAACAGTTCTAAATTTCAGTCATATCTTTAATAAATTTTTGGTATCAGAATTTGGACAGCAATATCTTGGCATCTCCAGAAGCAGGCCATTTACTCTATGTATTAGGTACTCCATCACTTTAGTGCAAGTCAGAGGATAAATATAGAGATAAAATAAAATAAATAAATTTGCTGCAAGTCACAATCATGTTAGCAAACAAAGTGATCATCTTTGTTTATCTTCCTTTGGATTTCAATGTAAAATCTTAAAATATCTCTTACTAAGTTCTAGAAGTTGCACCATAGGTATACCTTTTTTTCAGCTTTACACTAAAATCAAAGTTAAGACCAAAAAAAGTCTTTAATTGAGTGGCAAATCTTAATCATAACAGGTTCCACAAAAACTTTTTTATCTTTATGATGAAATCATAATGATGACTGTCATGCTACTAGTTTCAATAATTACTACATAGAATCATTACACCTTTCTGAATTAATTGTAAAAATTTCCTTAACATTATGCACAAGCATGACTATGGTTTAAATCAAAAATTTGCCATTTTCTTAATTGGGCATTGCTAAGAGCCAGTTTAGAAAGCGCTACTGTCTAGAGCCAAGCGATTGTTTAATCTTGTTGTTTTATTGCATTAACAATGATGTGGTTGTTTAAATTGTATTGTTGACTAACTGCCAGTATCACCCAACTGAACTACAACTGAACTACTCACTAAAAATACACAAGTAGATGTCATAACAATAGAAGAGAGAAAAGTCAATCAATCTTACTACACACCAAACATTCCTCACTTCACACAAAATAGATTGCACTCAACAAGGAAGCCTTCTAATTTACATTAAAAACAACATCAGTTTTTCACAAATTAATACATCAAACACCTTTCCCATTGAACTACAAATTACGAAAATTTATTTTTTCACATCACAGTAATTGTATATTGCAAACATGTACATTCCACCCAAACATTCTACTCGGCTATCACAAACAGAAGAAGACTCAATTATATCCAGCACATTGACAGCCATAACAACTCTTCCAAACACAATCATCACAGCAGACGTCAACACTCACTTACCATTATGGTATTTGCCAACTGAAGACCATAGAGGAGAGCTGATCGAAGACATTCTGCTTAACTCCAATCACATCACACTAAACACAAACACTCCAACACATCTACCACCCAATCAAACACAACAACCTACTTCACCAGAGATCACTACTGCTTTAGCAGACTTACATGACTGCACTAGCTGGCAGATTATCCACTTCCTCACATCTGATTACGGTATTTACCTTTACTCAGGACCATCAGTAAACATCACAAGACCAAAGCAACTTGCTTTCACTTCACTAAAACATTAAGAAACCATCAAAAAGTCAATTGGACATCACTTAAACAACATGTAAAGGATTTCATCTCCAACAGACCCAACAGCACAAATGCTCATGAGGCAAACAGACACCTAATCAAGGCAATTTTAGATGCTGACTAACTCTTTATCTCTAAAAGGAATCATAACAGCACAAATCACACTCACTTACCTATTCATATCCATAAGCTTATCCATCACTGTAACCATATTTGCAAACAAAAGAGATCAGACTCATAAACCAATATTTTTAACAATCACATAAACAAACAAATACATGAACATAAAACGAACACTTGGCAACAATATCTTGAAAAAAATTGATCACAAACACAATCCACACTCTGGGGCACCAAAGCAAAACTATCCAACAAAAAACCACCAAGACAGCAGAACAAAAGCATTTGCTTTGGAACTAAAACAGCCATTACTAACATAGACAAAATAAATGCTTTTAACAAATGACTTGGGAAATGTTATTCCATATAGCACAAACAAAGTCAACAGACACACATACCACACAATAAAGAACCTTCTCAATAACAAAATATTACAGTGTTTTTCAATCTACTTTAGTCCTTTACCGATCAATTTTAATCATGTGTCGATCAATTTTAGTCACTACTGATCAAATTTAGTTCTGTGTCGACCAATTTTAGTCATGTGCCGATCAAATTTAATCTTGTGTCGACCAATTTTAATAGTGTACTGACCAAAAATAGTTATGTCAACAAACTTTATTTTTATTAGTAAATACATGTAAACAATTTTGAGATATAATTTTTACTATAAGTTTTTTTGTTAATTAAAGTTTTACAACTACTGCATTTTTAAAAACAAATAATGTAAGAATATCATAATTTTGTAGAATACCTCAAAGAATTTATAGGGTTTTTCGATCTAATTCGTTGTTTTTGCAATCAAATTCGTTTTTTTGCAATCAATTTTGTTTTGCAAAAACTTTTATATACAGTATATATATATATATATACAGTATCTTTGTATAGGGTCTCTTGATAGGGTCTATATACATATATAAATAATATGGGGTCTCTGTATTAGGTCTCCATAATCTATAGTCTCTATAATTATGTTTCTATAATATAGTCTCCATAATGTATATATAGATAGGTATATATACCTATCGGAGATCCTATATGAAGACCCAATATTATGGGGACTATATTATGGAGACCATATTATGAAGATGTAATACTGTATCTATTATAGAGACTAAATTATAGAGACCTAATTTTGGAGACCTAATATTATGGAAACTATATTACAGAAACCTAATTATGGAAACTATATACATCATGGAGACCTAATTATGGAAACCTAATATTGTGGTGACCTAATGCAGAGACCCTATATTATATGTCTATATATTTGATAATATAAAATCAATATATTTGATAATATAGGGACTTAACTATTTTTGGTCAGTACACTATTAAAATTGATTGACACAAGATTAAATTTGATCGGCACATGACTAAAATTGGTTGACACAGAACTAAATTTGATCGGTAGTGACTAAAATTGATCGACGCATGATTAAAATTGATCGGTAAAGGACTAAAGTAGATCGAAAAACACTATACTTATCACTAAAATGCAACTTGCCATTTCAAACAGCACAAACAACAATTCCACAGTACCTGATGGCATAACATCAAATACCTCACAAACATGTACAACATTGCCTTCAACAGTAACACAATACCCAATATTTAGAAACACGGCACAATTATCCCCATTCCAAAACCAAGCAAATACTACATTGGCAAAGACTACCAATCCATATTACGTTTATCACTCATTGCCAATACACCAGAAAAAACATTATTACCGTACATAACAGAAAACTTCCTAGTCATTTCTCATCAATACAGATTCAACCACAAACACTCAACACATACAGCTTTGCACAACATTTGCCACCAAATCACAAAAGGCTTCAACAATCCAAGGCCTACACAATGGACTGTAGCTGTAGCTTTGAAAATGAGCAAGGCATTTGATACAGTAAACATAAACAAACATTCCTAACATCATCATCAAGTTCATAGCAAACTGCATAAAAGGATGACAAGCATGCACTCAATTCAATGGCACACTCCCAAAACTTAAACAAACCAATACCAAAGCACCATAAGGTGAAGTTCTGTCTCCAACACTATTCAACATTTACACCTCTGACATCCAATTTCCCCCAAAAAGCATACAAATCACAACATATACTGATGACATAACAATCACTACATCTCACACCCAACACCCAGAGGCACAACAACTCATTCAACCATATCCTTACAAAATCTATGAATGGGCCATTGCTAGTAATCTTTATATAAACACAGACAAAACTGCCACCACACTTTTTACACCAGAGCCAGCTGAATATGGCACAATTCTATCACTTAAATTAAACAATCAAACACTACCAACAACAAAATATACGAAAATTCTTGAAATCACTCTAGACGCAAAACTGACATTTTCAGAACATATAAATGTTACCATCACTAAAGCAAAACAAACACTTAACATTCTGAAAGCACTCATTTCTATAAAATGGGGTAAACAAAAGGAACTTATCATTTCTACATTCAAAGCTATCACTTGCCCCATTTTGGAATATGCAAACACCATATGGAACCCTATCATATCAAACACTAACAACAAGAAACTTCAAACCATTCAGAACACAGCTTTGTGCATTGCTACTGGCTGCACATGAGATACAAATACTCAACACTTACATGCACAAACCAAGATCCTTTCAATGGATACCCATCTCAAACTTCATGCTGCTTGTTGTATTTTTCAGCAGAGTTATCTTAAACTCCCTTACTTGGTAAATGAACAAAGTGACTCTTTTGTAAAGCAAATACATGAGCAAATCTCTTTTTTATTATATCTTTCGTAACAAGTCTAAAATAGCAGCATTTATAGTTCCAGAATAATGTTCAAGGCACAGTCATTATGACAACACAAATAAACTGAAACTTGCAATCACGTGGTGTTATAAAAGAATACACAATACCTTGTGTACTTAAATGAATGGTGATATACACCAAAGTTCGATTCATGCTAAAGTAAAAATACACAACACTACTTAACTTAACTGACTCAAACATAAATACACCCTCTACATGATCTTAATGCAAACTCAAATCCATTCAGAAACATGAAAGCAACAACCTTTTATAACAATAAGCACACTAACATCATCATCTCAAAACCAGACACAACACCAGAGGAATGTAGAGAAAACCTCAAACACATTCACACTACCATCACTTCACAATATCTCAGTTCTAGAAAATACAAAAAAGTTACCAACATCACATCCTATGATATTCATTTGTCAGAACAAACATTACTATGCCATAAGCATATAAAACTGACACAGCTCAGAGCCAACATATCACCACTCTGGCAAAGTTACCTACATACAGTGAACCCTAAAACTTACAAGCCACAATGCCCACTATGCTTGTCATACACATGACACTAATCACCTTTTTAACTGTAGTCAAGTATCACCACAACACAACACACAACACCACTAGTCTGTATAAAAAGCCTATGAAAGCAGCATAGGTAATCCAAGAGTGGAAATCTAGATTGGCTTTTTTGAGGAGTTAAGAGATGGCTACTCCAAGATATCCTTGAAAGAGAGGCAGCAGCAAAAACAAGATAATCGACATTGGATAAAGGATTATAAAATGCATCATATTTCTCTGGTTAATTGGTTATCTACAAAACTACAGAAGACATACAAATCTACAAAAAATTTAAAGAATATGAATCGGAATTACTCACGTTCCAGGTTTGTCTTGGACACTCTCAATAAAAGCATTAATGCAACTTCGCATGTTTTTGACCCTTTCACAAGAAAAAGATGTTGCTTTTGAATTCATTAATAACAATTAAAATTAATGACAAAAGGCAAAATCCTATTTAATACAACATATGAAAATTTCTTACATGAAAAACAGAAAGAAAACGAATAAAATACACTCAAGCACAGGTTCAGTTGAAGTATTTAAAGTTTGGCACATCAGCAAAACACATACAAAACTTGAGCTTGATTTGTTTTAGTCTTAAACCAATGGTTCTCAAACTTTGGTGACCTGTGGCCCCTTTTCAGAGACCTTCAAAAACATTCGTGGTCCCAAGGAAAAACCAAAACAAAGGTCATTTCTTTGAAACTATCTCTGCATTCTTTATTTTCATCCCAAAAGTCAAGTAAAGACAAAAAAAAGTCTTCACCCGGAAACTGTCTCTGAATTCTTTATTTTCGTCCCAAAAGACCAAAAAATTGAAACAATACTATATGTTAGGGTTGCCAATGTTAAAATAGAAATATTAGCTATTCACCTACAGATCATTTATCAGTAGTGATGAGACAATACCAATTTTTTTTTATTCTGATTCCAACAAAAATTTTCATTTCCAATACCAATTTTCCTTATGTTTATTTTCAATTAAAATTCATTTTGCTTTTTACAGTGGACTAACAAAGTGCTATTTCTTTTAATAGCATCTTGTTTAATAAGTTGGATAATTGATGTACAATGTCTCCCACATAATTGTCTTAAATTGTTCACAATAAGCCATTGTACATTAAAGATTACATATATTGCAAAAGTGAATCAATCTTCCTTTGCAGAGAGCTCAATGAAAAGATTAGAGAAATTAATACAAAAATTTTAGACGTAACAGTCTGTTTCATCCTATAGAATCATCAGGTAGTTAGTAGAAAAAAATAGAGAATATGATCATTAGTGGTTGAAACATAATGCATTAAGTTGATTATTCTTTGATAAATGATACTTAGTTCTGTAAAACATAGTTTATTTTACAACGTTTTGAAATTTCAACTTGTTTAAAAACTAAAGATATTTTTTAAGTATTATAAATTTTAAGCTCCAAATTATGTAGTTTGTTAAATTAATTAAGCCAATATAACAGTTCTTGTGATCTCATGCAAGAAAAAAATAACTCAAAATAGAGTAAATGCAAATACAAAAGACAGAAATGAAACAAACTGATTTTATTGGATGAAACAGACTGTTGTTGTTTTTTTAAATAGCAATTAAATAAATTTTGCATTAAATTGCTCTGATCCTTTCATTATGCACAACTCTTGCAATATATATATACAGTATATAAATTTGGAAAAAATTTCAATCACAGTGTTTTTGTTGAGGGCTCAATGAAATTTAAAACATACACAGATTTTTTTATTTATTAAGACCAAAAAAAACACTTTAACAACCCCGCCAGAAATGCTGGTTCTAGCAAAATTTTCTTTATTAGTTTACATTATTTTGAAAAGCCCAAGAACCCCTCTACATGGGTAACAGGTCAGACACTCATAATACAGGGTAGCCATAAAGTTGCACACCAGGTTAAAACTCACATATGCAGAAATGTTCTGCCTTTAGAACTTTTTGCATTGTAGAGCAAGGAATGCTGACTTCTTGAAAAGATCTATTTGTGGGTTTCACTTTGTGGGTTGTAAGAAATAACCCAGGTATTGTTAAACAATTATTCTAAAATTATTCTTGGTGCGCGACTTTATGGCCACCCTGTAAATTGGTTACTGCCTAATTTAAATAACGATACTGTTCAAATAATTGTTAACAATTATAACCAGTTTAAGACAAACACATTTAACATCAGTACATGACAAAAAGGCACTGTTTTTATAAATTTACAAGTAGTTATTTCATTTTATTACATTTCATCTCTATATTTATTCTCCTGACTTGCAGAAAAGCATTGGAGGCACTCTACATAAGACAAGCAATTAACTAAACCTGCTTCTGGAGGTGCCAAGATGCTCCTGCCTGTTTGAAATTTTTTATTTTGCTTTTTTAATTTTATAGAGATATAACTGAAATTTAGAATTGTTTGCTGAGACTTCCAAGCAGGGGAAAGTTTCAAAGTGTCTTCTCCAAGGACACAACAGAATGGCACAAGTACGATTTGAACTGAGACCATGTCAGTTACATCTTGATGCACTTAACCACTATATCATACTGGCAATCAATCGATTAGTCAAAAGATAATTTTTGCACAGAAACAATGGGAAGATAGTAATGAAGTACCTAATTTAAAAAATTAAATTTTTTTGTTTTATCACAGTTGCAGTTCAGCAGGACTATTTTATAGAAACCATTACCAAAAAAGCTGGTGCTTTAAGTAGTTTTTGTACATTTTTGCAGGTAATTATTGCTTTCTAGTAATTAGCAATATTTTGCAACTGTTGAGCAAAACTTTAGTGTTACATATTTAAAAATGACTGATCACCAACTCCACATCATTAAGTTACAACTTGTTTTTTATAAAGTGTGTTGATTGTGGTTAATGTGTGATAATTTTAAGCTTGCATTTTTAAAGTGCAGGTAAAAATTGCACATTTAATACAAGCAGTAATTTATGGCAGCTGTCTGCACATACTTTTGGACTAGAAACAATGTCATTATAACCAATGTTATTGACAGAACCACTAAAATTTTCAATTTAGGTAGTCTTTAAAAACACTGTTTTCTTTAAAATTATCTAGAAATCGTTGGCAATGAAAAACTGCAAGAAAACATGGTTCCTACAGGATTGGAAAACATCAAAAGTGACAGCATCTCTGACTAGTTTAGAGAAAAATAGCATGCAATTGGTTAATAGCATTCTCACTTCTGTCTATAGATAAATTCTTTTTGGCACTAAAGAGAGGATTCAAAAGATTTTATGAAGTTGGTAAGCATTGCTAGACAAAAAGATGATTGTTCCTGTAGCTAAAAATGAGACAGTTCATATCAAATTTTTCTGCGCAAATTTTGTTATCTAACAACTGCTGACCAATAACTGGATCTGAAATAGGTGCAATTTGAGTAGATTTGCATTGACATCTATTGAGATCTTTTTGAGGTTTAACTTGAATGTCAATGGTTCTGAAAATAATATTGGTTATTTTAAAGTTCTGTATAACCACGAATTTATTCAAAAGCCATTAAAAAAAATTAGTTGTTATCTCTGGAAGTAAAAGTAAATCTCTTTTTTATGAAATAACTTTACAAATTTTTAAAAATTTTTTGCAACACATTCCATTAAGTTTTGTAAATTTAGGGTCATGACAAACAATTTGCAAACCAGGTCATGACAACTTGAAAAATACATATTTAGGTTATTATTAAACATGTTTTTACAATTTTTTAAATAGAGAAAAATGTTTAAACCAGAGTGACAACTTGAGGGGTTAAAGTCAATATTCTAGAAATTTCATAAGCATCTTGAAAAAAACTGAAGTTGGACCACATACCTTTATGCAATAATAAAATCAGCCTAAACATTAGCTATTATCAAAAAGGTAAAGTGCACTCCAATTTATAACAAAAAATATTGCATAACTTTTATTTTAATAAATACAATAGAAAAACTATTAAAAACATGTTATTAGTTTTGCGTTATTGTCCAAAAATGTTGAAGTTTTTCAACAAAATAAAGTTTATAACAAAGAATTAAAATTAAAAATCTAAAAGATTTTACCAGAGTTGCAAAAGCTTTACTGAGCTAAGCAGGGCAAGTCATGCCAGTATAATCAGAAAATTTATAAGCTGTATTTACTCTCACCATGATAAAATTTTCCTATTTGGAAAGTTATTTTTGCATGATGACGTATAAAAACATTGTCAGCAGTGTAGTCAAGTGGTTCAAGCTGTTATTGTGATCGATATGGTTTAAGTTCAAAATTTATTTGCATCACTCCAGGGGAAAGACACTTAATAACATTGCTTGGTGATTTTGGCTAGCAGTTCTAAAATTCAGCCTTATCTTTATAAAACTAAAAAAATAAAATGAAAAATTTCAACCGGACAGCAATATCTTTGCATCTCTGGAAGCAGGTCAGTCAATAATTGCTTGCCCTACCTATTAGTTCCTATACCGCTTTCCTGTGAGTCAGGGGGATAAATATAGAGATAAAATAAATAATAAATAAACACTATTATTGTAACATAATACTTGTTTAAAATATTAGGTTGGCAACTAAGTTCTTTCCATTATTTAAATTAGAATGCTCTCACACAGCTATAGAAAAGCATTTTCACTTTATTGAAAAAGTACAGGAGTGTGGAACATGGGTTCTGCATACTTTAAGCGACAATAACAAAAATCAACAAGTCACAATCTCCATTGGAGATAAAAAAGAAGAGAAGGTACTTAGTTACCAACCTAATACATCACTGTTTTTAAGACAAAATAAATTTCTAAAAACTAATTTAGTTTCCTTCCTTGACTATATAATATATTAGAGATTGTGAGGATGTAAATTCATACAACACCAAAAATGTAAAAACTCAAAAGTGATTGTGAATCTCTTTTTTAGTTTTTTAAAATTCTGTCACAAATAAGAGTAATTTTGATTAGAGCATCTTATTCAAAGGGATTTTTTAAAATTCCATATACAAAACAACCTTATTTAAAAAGTCAGCAATTGCAGAGCAGAAATTGTTGCAAAGATTCTATGTAGTTGTTTAAGAATAATTAAAGTGGAGGTATGATAATTAGTATTATTCATATGAAGTTTATCAGGCATTCAAAAAAATGAGTCTTAAAACACTTCTAAACAAAAAATAACTTAATCATTAAACAACACATAATAACACCCAGTAACATTCATTGGTGCCCTTACGAGTGAGGTTAAATTACACATACAAAAAAACAGAGAAAATATTATACACACGTTTTAAGCAGGTTCTATTAAATTGTTGGCAGCATGGTTGAGTGGTTAAGAGTGCCATGATTGTGATCCATAATGGTCTTGGTTCAAAACCTACTCATGCCATAATGTTGTGTCCTTGGAGAAGAAACTTTAAGGCATTTTCCCCTGCTTGGCAGTCTTAGCAACTATTATAAATACCTGTCATATCTCTATAAAACTAAAAATAAAAATAAAAAATTGCAACCAAACAGCAATATCTTGGTACCTCCAGAAGCAAGCTGAGGTGATTGCTTGCCTTATGAATAATGCCTTCATTGCTTTCCTGTGAGTCAAGAAAATAAACACAGAGATGAAATGAAAAAAAAAATGAAATGAAATTGTTTAAATTATTTTTCAAATTAAACATGAAACTATTAAAGTGCATTAAAACTATGAACAAACTGAGCATAAATAATATGAGTGTTCTTTAAAAATTTTACAAAACATTTCCAAATAAAAAATTTAAGATTCAAATATAAAAAAACATCAAGTTAAGTTTCTAGTATTTGAGCTGTTTGCAAACAGAGAATCTCTATAAAGCAACAAACTACACAGCTTGTTGAGGAATGGAGCCATTTCATAAATATTTGCATTCATATTAAAATCTTTTTTTAATAAACCTTTAAGTCGTAAAATTGGAACATTTTTTGTTTGACTTAGATTTTCAATCTCTTTTTCAGAAATATCACAATAAGCATATTGATCTGTTTTTGTAGCAGCAATAACTTGAACAGGATTTTTGTTGATGCCATCCATCTGGTTTATTAATGCTGGGATTTCCATAAAACTTGCTCGATCTGTAAGAGAAAATGTAAACAAAACACAATCAACTTCAGCTTTGCAAGCAGGTAGAATGTGGTCAAACTTTTTAAGAGTATTTTCAGCAGCATCCCAAAAATGAAGTTGAAAAAACATAATCTGGCCAGATGATTTCAACCGAGCAGGCCAGTGAATAATAGTTGTAGCAATGCCAGCACTTTCACTGCCAGATTCATTTGCTTTTCCACAGGCTAGTTGCGATATAAGAGTGCTTTTTCCCACACCAGCTTTACCACAAAGAAAAATTTTGTATTTTACAATAGTTAGCATTTTATTTGGAGGAAGTGATGGTCTTTCAAGTAAACCAAATTGTTTTTTCTGATTTTGATGAAGCAATGAATTTACATATTCATAAGCTGATGGAGTTTTTATCCAATCAAAATCTAACATCTCATCACTATTGCTGATCATTGTACAATGACTGGGTCAGTTTAAAAAAATTAAAAATGTAAAATTAAATGTAAAATGTTGTACTGGAAAAATATGTCATAATAAAAAGATTTCTTATTTATAATAAAAATTATTCTATTACAAAAAATGGGTACTTGCAAATACTACAGGAGCCACATGGAGCTGCATGGAGCCACTGTATAAACTTCAAATACTACAGGAGCCACATGGAGACCCTTTAAATATAGTCTAGAGATGCATGGAGTTGCATGGAGCTGCATTGAGCTACCTTATAAACTTCAAATACCACAGGAGCTGCATAGAGACCCTTTAAATTAAGTCTAGAGATGCATGGAGCTGCATGGAGTTGCATGGAGCCACCGTACAAACTTCAAATACTACAGGAGCCACATGGAGACTCTTTAAATTAAGTCTAGAGATGCATGGAGCCGCATGGAGCCCCCTTATAAACTTCAAATACTACAGGAGCCACATGGAGACCCTTTAGATGAAGTCTAGAGATGCAGGGAGCTGCATGGAGCCACCATATAAACCTCAAATACTACAGGAGCCGCATGCAGACCTTTGAAGTAAAGTCTAAAGATGCATGGAGTGGCATGGAGTTGCATGGAGCCACTGTATAAATTTCAAATAGCACAGGAGCAACATGGAGACCATTTAAGTAAAGTCTAGAAATGCATGGAAGCACATGGAGTTACCATCTAAACTTCAAATACTACAAGAGCCGCATGTAGACCTTTTAATCAAAGTCTAAAGATCCATGGAGCAACATGGAGCCACCATGTAAACTTCAAATACTACAGGAGCCACATGAAGACTTTTTAATCAAAGTCTAAAGATGCATGGAGCCACCATATATTTAAAGGGTCTCCATGCGGCTCCTGTAGTCCATGTGGCTCCATGCGGCTCTATGCATCTCTATACTTTGATTAAAAGGTCTGCATGCGGCTCCTGTAGTATTTGAAGTTTACATGGTGGCTCCATGCAGCTCCATGCATCTCTGGACTCTATTTAAAAGGTCTGCATGCGGCTCCTGCAGTATTTGAATTTTATACAGTGGTTCCATGCAGCTCCATGGGGCTCCATGCATCTCTAGATTTTATTTAAAAAGTCTGCATGCGGCTCCTGTAGTATTTGAAGTCTACACTGTGGCTCCATGCGGTTCCATGCATTTTTAAACAATATTTTACAGGTCTCCATGCGGCTTCATGCATCTCTAAACTATATTTGAAGGGTTTTCATGTGGCTTTTGTAGTATTTGAAGTTTACACGATGGCTCTAGGCAGCCCCATGTGGCTCAATGCGACTCCATGCATCTCTAGACTTTGATTAAAAGGTCTGCATGTGGATCCTGTAGTATTTGAAGTTCATACGGTGGCTCCATGTGGCTGCATGCATCTATAGACTTTATTTAAAGGGTCTCCATGCAGCTCCTGTAGTATTTAAAGTTCACACAATGACTCCATTCGGGTCCATGCATCTCTAGACTTTATTTTAAAAGTCAGCGTGCGGCTCCTGTAGTATTTGAAGTTTATACAGTGGCTCCATGCATCTCTAGACTTTATTTAAAAAGTGTGCATGCAGTTCCTGTAGTATTTAAAGTTTATATGGTGGCTTCATGCAGCTGCATGCATCTCTAGACTTAATTTAAAAGGTCTCCATGTGGCTCCTGTAGTATTTAAAGTTTATACAGTGGCTTCATGTGGCTCCATGCATCTTTAGACTTAATTTAAAAGGTCTCCATGCAGCTCCTCTAGTATTTGAAGTTCACTTGATGGCTCCATGTGACTCCGTGTGGCTCCATGCATCTCTAGACTTTGATTAAAAGGTTTGCATGTGGATCCTGTAGTATTTGAAATTTACATGGTGGCTCCATGCAGCTCCATGCATTTCTAAACTTTATTTAAAGACTGTCCATGTGGCTCCTGTAGTATTTAAAGTTCACATGATGGGTCCATCCAAGTCCATGCATCTCTAGACTTCACTTAAAAGGTCTCCATGCAGATCCTGTAGTATTTGAAGTTTATAAGGTGGCTCCATGCAGCTCCACGCGGCTCCTGTAATATTTGCAGGTACCAACAAAAAATTGCTATTCAATTATCATTTAAAATTCAATAAAAATTAACAAACAGTTAAGTCTGATATATACAGCTTATAGCTTTAAGGTGGCAATACCATAGAAAAAAATTATCACATAAATACTGTACTGTGACAACAATTATTGCTTAAATAAACACTTTAAAAATTCAAATAAAATTTTTTCCAGTTATTGAATAAAAAATACAAAAATTCATATTTGACAATTAACAAATATGAATAGCATTTTGATGGCAATTATAATTAATTTAATCTTGGTTAACTTTCAACCTCAACATGTTGTTATGAACTTTTTCAACAAACTTTACCCAAGACTTGTGATATGCAGCAAAATAATGACTTCAATTATTATCCAAAATAAAATATTTAAAACATCAACTATGAAAATATAAATGATTACAACTGTATTGGCTTTATGTTTTTTATTGAAATTGCTGATTCAGGTTTTGCTAAAGAAAAACAAGAAGCAGTGTTAAATAATGCTGTAAAGTAATATTGTTTGGTAGTTAAAAAAAATTTTTTTTTTTTTATTTATTTTCATTTTTACTCACAATCAACTTGAAATTAATCATAGTGCATGTAGAAATAAAGATTGTGAATAAGGAAGCAGCGACTAAACGAAATACGTTATTGCATGCACGTCAGAATTTTGTACTGGTACCGTACATGCAGAATACAGAATATTTTTGATATCATCTTAAATACATTATTTTAATACAATTTGAGAGAGAAAAAACAGTGACAAGGTAACATAATTGGCATATTTTCAATTCAATTTAAATTTATTTTAAATTATTTATGCATTTTTGAAATGGAGACAGCAGAAATGACTATACAGTCTTTGATGTCCATTGCCACCCTCAGACATAATAAGCATAAGAGTATTTTGTAAAAGAAGAACTCATCATCAAACAATAAAAAGTTAACAAACGGTAATTGTAACTTGTACAGGTATACTGTGTATAGAGAATATATAACAATATCAAATGGCAGTTCCAGTAATTATATGACAGTAACAATGTGATACAGTTTATATGCGTTTTGTGTTATAATATCATGCTTTTCTTTCCTAGACACAAATAGTTGTTTTATATTGTTACCGTAAAATTAATGATCTATGCTGCCTACCGAAACTAATTTTACTGTTTAGTAATTAATGTGAGTGAAACAAATTTGAAAAATACAATAGCGAATTGTTTACAGTGCCAGTGTTGCCGGTCATACGAATTACGATTATTTCTTCCAAAGAATAAAATTTTATTTATAGGGTTTTTCGATCTAATTCGTTGTTTTTGCAATCAAATTCGTTCTTTTTGCAATCAAATTTGTTTTTTTTTTGCAATCAATTTCGTTTTGCCAAAACTTTTATAGACAGTGTTTTTCGATCTACTTACCGATCAATTTTAATCATGTGTCGATCAATTTTAGTCACTACCGATCAAATTTAGTTCTGTGTCGACCAATTTTAGTCATGTGCCGATCAAATTTAATCTTGTGTCGACCAATTTTAATCATGTATCGACCAAAAATAGTTATGTCAACAAACTTTATTTTTATTAGTAAATACATGTAAACAATTTTGAGATATAATTTTTACTATAAGTTTTTTTGTTAATTAAAGTTTTACAACTACTGCATTTTTAAAAACAAATACTGTAAGAATATCATAATTTTGTAAAATACCTCAAAGAATTTATAGGGTTTTTCGATCTAATTTGTTGTTTTTGCAATCAAATTCGTTTTTTTGCAATCAATTTTGTTTTGCAAAAACTTTTATATATAGTACGAGGGTCAGTCAAAAAATAATGAGCCCAAGTCTCTCCTGGCCATATTTGTTGCAATAAAATCAAAAGTCATACATCAAAAGAAAGCCCAGGGATAGGAGATCTCAGTTCTACTTTTCAATGTAATCTCCGCACTTTTCAATTCCAACTGTCCATCGATGAACAAGGGACACTATGCCAGCCTTGTAAAAGTCAGCAGGCTGCATTTTTAACCAGTTTCTTACAGCGTGCTTGACTTCTTGATCACTAGTGAAGTGCTGCCCCCTAACTCCTTCTTTCAATGGTCCAAAAAGATGATAGTCAGATGGTTCCAGGTCGGGTGAGAAAAGTTTTGTCACTTCTGTGACACTCAATAAGCTCCGAACAAGCTTCAAAACGGGCTTGCTTGTGAAAATCCAAAAGTTGCCTCGGAACCCATCTGGCGCAAACCTTTGCAAAGCCTAGCTCATTAACAATATTCACAGCACTTCCATGGCTAACTCCAACACGTTCAGCAATGTCATCAATAGTGATTCTGCGATCATCTCTAATCAATTTCTCAACCTTATCATTGTTTCCAGGATTGACTGCAGAAGATGGTCTTCCACTTCTTGGTCTGTCCTGGAGGCTACTCAAACTTGGATCATCTTCTTCGTGTTTAATCCTGGATACCCACTTTTTCACAGTGCTGTAGGCTAATGAAGCATCTCCATAAACATTTACCAATCTTTCGAAAATTTGTTTTGGTGGCTCTCCTTCCGAAACAAGAAATTCAATCACAGCTCTCTGCTTCTGACGGACATCCAGTGATGACGTCATTTCCAAAACACAATACCAAAAGTGGACACGTTGAAACAATTTTTTTTTACAATTTATCTTTAAAGCAGTAAATTTACTAAACACCCTTAAAATTTCTAGAAAAAATATGAAGGTTAAAGCGGTTAAAGTTAACAGGGCTCATTACTTTTTGACTGACCCTCGTATATACAGTATCTTTGTATAGGGTCTCCCGATAGGGTCTATATACATATATAAATAATATGGGGTCTCTTTATTAGGTCTCCCTAATCTATAGTCTCTATAATTATGTTTCTATAGTCTCCATAATGTATATATAGATAGGTATATATACCTGTCGGAGATCCTTGATGGAGACCCAATATTATGGGGACTATATTACGGAGACCATATTATGAAGACCTAATACTGTATCTATTATAGAGACTAAATTATAGAGACCTAATTTTGGAGACCTAATATTATGGAAACTATATTACAGAAACCTAATTATGGAGACTATATACATCATGGAGACCTAATTATGGAAACCTAATATTGTGGTGACCTAATACAGAGACCTTATGTTATCAAATATATTGACTCTATATTATCAAATACATAGATATATAATATAGGGTCTTTGTATTAAGTCACCACAATATTAGGTCTCCATCATCAGGTCTCCACGATGTATATAGTCTCCATAATTTGGTTTCTATAATATAGTTTCCATAATATGGTCTTCATAATATAGTCCCGATAATATTTATTTTTTTATTTTTTATCTCTATATTTATCCTCCTGACTCGCAGGAAAGCGACGGAGGCGCTATACATAGGGTAGGCAATTACCCCGACCTGCTTCCGAAGATGCCAAGATATTGCTGTCCGCTAGTAATTTAGTAGAGAAATGACTGCAATTTAGAACTGCTTGTCAAGACCACCAAGCAGGGGAAAGTTCCATAAAGTGTCTTTCCCAAGGACACAACAGAATAGCGCAAGTGGGTTGAACCGAGACCATGCTGATCATCAGTTCGGTGTTTTAACCACTCGACCACGCTGCCGACAATATTGGGTCTCCATATAAAATCTCCGATAGGTATATGCAGTGGCGGCTGGTACATAGGGACCACAGGGGCCGGGCCCCACTAAAAATTTGACTAATAATATGTGAATTTTTAAAGAGAAACCCTATATTAAATATCAAAATGTTTACATGCTTGCCAAGATAACAGTTAACCGAAAAACAACGAGAAATATTTTCAAATATTCCCTGAAGTCTCTTCAAAACCATACAGAGGGGCCCACAAATTTTGACCCGTTTACTCCTATATATTTACACCTAAAGCCAACCAACTCACGCGCTGAGCTTTGTGAAAATTTTGTAATGCAAGTCAATAGCACAAAATTGGGGCCAGCAATGTCTGGCCCAAACAGCAATCGTAACTTATAAGCGGACGTTAGCTGCGCCTGCGCCTGCCCGTGTGCAGCATTAGAAAATTAGTTGCTATTCAGTTGATATTAGGTGATGTTGTGCATTCTTTTGTGAGACAGCAGTTTCTGTTTCTCAGCGCATGTTTTTTCACAGCTGTGGTTGTTTATCAGTTATATGTTTATTTTCATTTATAAATAACATGCTTAGTTTATTTATATTTAGTGTGATTTTCGTATTTCCAGATCAAAATAATTTCAATTTCCAGAACAAGCTATTGCAGTAAGTGGTTTTAAATTGCTCACTAGTGAATACTACATTGTGGTTTGTTTTCTCGTAATTATTAAGCTTAGACGTTACGTTTTGCATGGTCTATATTTATGATTCAACATTCCTCACCATGAATAAAGTTGATAATTTATTGAAAAATCCATTTAAAAATTTAAAACATGAGGAACAACTAGGAATTAAAAGACTAGGTCCATATCAACCGCGTGACATCAATATCTTTCAGAAAAATGGTAGGAAATTGAGGAGATTTTTATTGACGTGGTTTGATAAAAAATTGTGGCTTACGGCCTGCGATGAAAGAAAGAGCTTATTTTGCTTTTGCTGTTTCTTATTTGGAGGTGAGAGTTTATGGACAAATAAAGTTTGCAACGACTTAAAACATTTGTCAGAACAAATTTCTAAGCACGAATGCAGTAAGGCTTATATGAACAATTGTATTTCATTACAAATGTTTGGAAAAGTCAATATATTATCTGCAATTGATGCTGGCTATCGTCGAAGCATAATTAAACATAACGAATTAGTTGACAGAAATAGGCACGTTTTAAACAGGATCATTAACTTCATAAAATTTTGTGGCTTTCATGAATTACCGCTAAGAGGACATAATAAAGTGGAAGGGTCTGCTAACCGAGATGTTTTTCTTGATCTTGCAACGCACACGGCAGATTTCAACGGTGCATTTCGAAATCATTTTGAAAAATATAATGAGGTAAAAAATACATCAAAATCTATACAAAATGATCTTTTGTCTTGCATGCTTAAAGTATATAGCCTACTGAAGAAATAACAAGGGAAATTAAAAATTCTAGTTACGTGTCTGTGCAGGCAGATGAAACTACTGATATTTCATGCAAATCTCAATTTGTAATTATAGTGCGCTATGTGAAGGACTTTGAACCTGTCAAAAGATTTCTTAAGTTTGTTGAGCTTCAAGATAGAACAGCTAATGGACTTACTCAGGCATTGAAGGAAAATCTTGATTCGCTTAATTTGAAAAGCAAGCTTGTTGCTCAGGCATATAATGACGCGACAGTAATGAGGGATTACATAAATGGAGTCCAGGTTCAAATAAAAAAGTTTTTCCCACACCCTCGTTACATTCACTGCTACGCTCACCAACTAAACCTTATCATAAAGAAAATGGCTTCTTGTAACAAAAGGGTCAAGCGGTTTTTTTCAAGTTTAAATAGAATTGGAGTGTTTTTTACTATTTCACCAAAGCGCAATAGTCAGCTCAAGAAATTCTGTTCTGCTCAGATACCGAGAGTATGTGAGACAGGCTGGAATTATATATCTAGAATAATCTCTGCAGTGGGTAGCAACAGGGACCAAATTTTAGAGTGCTTTACCAGCATTTAAAATGGAGAAGATTGGGATCAGAAAAGTTTTTGTGAATCGATTATATTCACGAAAATTTTGGAAGATAAAGAATTTATTTTTTTTTGTAGAATTTTTTGATGATTTGTTCAAACATGTTAGTGCACTTTTTGTAGTCTTACAGTCTAAAAAATCAAACAGCATAACTTTTGAAGAAGCTCTTAAGTCTTTTGTCACAGCTGTTAATCACTTGCGTGGAAATGTGGTCAAATATTTGAATAACAGTGAACAATCAGAAGCAATAACAGAATATATAACATCTCAGCAGGCAAAGAGGCCTAGAAGAGCTGCAACTCATGCATCTGCTTTTCATATGCAATTGCAATTATGTATAACGGAAGCATGTAATGCAATCACAGAGGAAGTTAAAGAAAACTTCGGATATATTTTGTTCATTTTTCATAGTGAATCCAGCTGAATTTGAGCTTTACAGAAATTCTTTTCCCTACGAAATTTCTTCGAATTACACAATGTTTAATAAAGATAAGCTGAAGTGTGAATTGTCCGTTTTGTATGCAAATGATAATTTTAGTGGAATTTTTAATAATAGCGAGCTATTAACAATCATAAATGAAAATGGACTTGATGAAACATTTTCTGAAGTCTCTGAACTGCTCGAAATTGTTCTCATGAAACCAATTTCAGCTGCTGACTCAGAGACAAGCTTCAGCACAATGAAGCGAATAAAAAAGTTTCTTTGAAACACCAAATTGCAAGACAGACTGAATAGGCTCGCTTGCCTGTCGATACACAAGGAGTAGTACATTAGCAAAATCTGAGATTGTAACAACAAAGTAATCAACATTTTCGCGCAGATAAAGGACCGAATAGCTGACTACTTATACAAATGAAAGTTAGTGTTGAATATTGCATTTTTTATCAAAAATTTATTTACCCCGCCTTTAAATTTAGGTAGTCTATTAATGGAACTGTTTGACATTTTAATAGTAGTATGTAATGATTTTTTCATTGGTGTTGTGACGTAATGATTTTTTTCATGCAAAGGAACTGAAAAGATTTGCAGAGCTTCTAGAAAAGTGTAGTGTCATAGTTAAGGACATCAGATGCTATAGCAACCTTGACTCTTTAGACACGTTGACTCTTAGTAAAAAAGTTACCGTACAACTTAAGAACCAGGTGGGTAAAAAGGGCCGTTCAAGTAGAAAATAGGTCAGGAAAATTGGCCAATTTCTCACACTTTAGTGAATTCGTGCAACAGGAGTCTGAAGAGGCAAACTCTCTATTTGGCTTAAGATCTTTAAACGCAAAGCCATCAACGTCTAAGGTAAAAGCTTCTTACACTACAACTTCCTTTAACAATAGCGATCGAGAATTGAAGCCCCAAAATCGTTGGGGAGAATGTTGGTACTGTAAATCTAGTACACATAGGTTAATTGAATGTAAAGAATTTATAAAAATTTCGATTGATGACCGCTTTGAATTTATAAAACGCTCAAAATTATGCCATAAATGCTTTAGCTCGAAACATCGCACCTGCCAATGCAAAAAGGTTAATTCTTGTACAGTAGAAGGCTGCACTAACCCATTCCATCACACGCTATTACATTTTACAAGAAAAAGATCCCCAGTTTCCAAAAGGACAGCGCCTGAAGTCAGCAATCTAAATACTGATAACCCACCAGAAATCACTATTGCGCTCAGATGACGCAGCTTATCAACTTATAGAGAGTTTATGGGATTCAGAATTTGTAAAGGGTACGACTGTTTTAGATACTCCAAAATCCAAAGAAGATCGTGCGGCCTTTCATTTAATGCAAGATTCGGTTACCATACACAAAGGACATTATCAGCTCCCGTTACTTTGGAGACACTCTCAAGTAAGTCTTCCCAACAACTATATGCGATAGCAAAGCACAGACTAGCAACTTTAAAGCGTAGGTTCCTTAGTGATCCACATCTTTTTTAGATGATTTACAGGGCTCCATGCAATGATATTATTTCACATTCTTCTTTTTTAGATATTCTAAATAATACTTTAAAATGCATAAAAAAGAGAGATTGTTTTTTATTAGGTGACTTTAATTACAATATACTTGATTGTGAAAAACCTCAGATTACAGATTTTGTAGATCAAATGTTTAGTAATGGATTTGCCCCTCTTATCAATAAACCTACAAGAATTTCAAAAAATAATGCAACTCTTTTGGATCATATATGGAGCAATTCATTGGTAAGCATGAAGATAAACTGTGGTGTTTTAACCCACTGTATATCTGATCATCTTCCTGTCATGATGTGCACTTCCATCAGCAAAATTTCTCATCAAAATGTCCAACAATGTCGCCATTTTACAGATAAAAATGTATATCTATTCTCTAAAGCTCTTTCAGAAAGCGATATTACTCCTATATTATGTGATTCTGACCCAAATTCCAGCTACCAAAAATTACAAAAGCTTTATATGAATAAATTTGAAAATTTCTTTCCTTTAACTAAAATTTCTTGCAAAAAAACAAATAATCAATGGTTTGATTCTGATCTTCACATACTATTAAACAAAAAAGAAAAACTATATAAAAGATACATTAATAATAAAAACCCACAAACAAGACAGGCATTTACACAAGCCAGAAATTTGTATTTTTCCACTGTTAAAACAAAAAAACAGGAATATTATAATTTAAAATTTAACAATTGTAAAAAAGACATTAAAAGCACTTGGAAATTGATTAATTCTATTATAGGAAAAAAACATAAATCTAATTGCAGAAGCCTCAACATTGATGGAAAAATTGTTCATGATCCTTTAAAAATAGCAAACTATTTCAATAAACATTTTGCTGATGTTCCCAATGAATTAGTGAAATCTTTACCTCCCAAGAAGAAACATTTCTCAGAATATTTAAAATCTTCTACATGCCAATCAATGTTTACTTGGCCAACATGTCCTCAAGAACTTGCTTGCATTCTGAAAAATTCAAAAAACAAATTAAGTGCTGGGCCAGATCATATTCCAACCAAAGTTCTTAAATCCTCTCCTCATAATATACTTCTAGCACTTAGCCATGTCTTCAATCTTTCTATGAGTAAAGGTGAATTCATAGATTGCTTTAAACTTGCAACTGTGTGTCCGGTGTTCAAAAAAGGTGATTCCAACAATATTAATAATTATCGACCAGTTAGTTTATTATCAAATATTTTGAAATTACTTGAAAAAGTTATGTATAATAGATTGTACTCATTTTTAGAAAAGCAAAATTTTTTTTACAACTATCAATTTGGTTTTAGAAAAAATCATTCTACTACACATGCAATTTCAATTTTAGTGGAAAAAATATCTCAGTCATTTGCCTGTAAAAAGGCAACCCTAGGAATTTTTTTGGATTTATCTAAAGCATTTGATACAATTGATCATACAATATTACTTTCCAAACTTAATCATTATGGGATTAGAGGCAATACATTAAAGTGGTTTACTAGTTACTTAACAGGACGTACACAACAAGTAAAATATACAGGAATTCTTTCTACAACTACTCTTGAAGTTACAAGTGGTGTACCTCAGGGCTCTAATCTAGGACCACTTCTCTTCTTGATATATGTCAATGATTTCAAAAATTGTCTGAATGATAGTGATTCTTTGATGTTTGCTGATGATACAAGCATTTTTTTACAAAATAAAGACATCAAGGAGCTATTTGATGCCGGTAATAAAGAACTTCAACTAGTTGACCAGTGGTTGATTTCAAATAGATTATCAGTTAATGTTTCTAAAACTAAATACATTTTATTTAAGACTGTTCAATCCAAATTAATAACAAAAAAGCAAACTCTCACATTGCGACAAAATGAAATTGAACAAGTTAAATGTATTAAATTTCTTGGTGTTTATATACAAGAGCACTTATCATGGTCAAGACATATAAATCACCTAATATCTAAACTACGTAGTGTTCTTGGAACTGTTATTAAAGTAAAGTCACTGTTAAATAAAAGATCTCTTCTTCTACTTTATCACTCTCTTATAAATAGTCAGCTTTCTTACTGTATTTTAAATTGGTGTTTTGGAAATAAAACTTTGGTTAAAAGATTACAAGGATTGTGCTATAAATATGTTAAATTATTTTTTAGTTTTAACAGTAGCTCAACTGTTTGTGATGTCATGAAAGAAAATAAATTGTTAACAATAGATCAACTTTTGGCCAAAGAACTAATTGTGTTTATGTTTAAGCAAAAAAATGGTAAAAACCCATCTGCATTTAAAGATGTTTTTACTAAAAACGAATCTAAATACAATACCAGAAACAAGTCTATCTTTATTCCAAAGAAATGTTTTAGCACAGTATGTCAGCAAGCTATTTCACACCGTGGTCCCGCTTATTGGAATTGCATTCCCTTTGACTTAAAAAATAAAAAACAAAGTGTTCGATCTTTTACTCTTGAGGTTTATAAATATCTTTTAAGTAATGGGAATAATACTTAATTGTAATGTTTAGATTCTTAAACGCGATACTGCCCTATGTATTTTTGATTACAGGTTTCTGGAAAGAAGGAAATGGTGTAAAAATTTTTGAATTCAATCTCTGGAAGAAAAGCTTAATCGATCAAGATATCCAGTCTGCACACAAAGCTTTAAAAAAACTCTTCTTATATTTTGATTGTCTGCATAATTTCAAACTCTAAACAAATTAATTCTTTTTCACCCTTATCTTCGCTCTTTCATTAAAATTTCTTTTTGGCAATGGTATACTGTTCGTTTTAGCAATTAATTTTTTATTTTTAGAATTGTAAAATAAGTTTCAAAACAATTACTAAATGTTATGGACTTTGTTTAATTTTTTTATGTTGCTATTATGCTGGTCTGCAAAAATTTTATCTAATATTTTTTGTAGTGCATGAATTCTGTTGTAAATGTTTTTTTTTTTTTTTTTTTTTTGTTGTTGTTTATAATTGTTATATTATTAATATATGTTTTTCCATCAACTTTGACTAGCATAATAGTTTTTTTTTTTTTTTTTTTTTTTCTTTTTATGTTATGTTATCTCTTTTATCGTTAATATTTGTTTATTATTAGCTGTATAATTCCGTAATTTTTTTTGTATATACTTTCGGCATTATTTACTATTCTATTATAGTCACCAGTTGCATTTAGAAAAGGTTTCCGGACCTGGTGAGGTTTCTTTTTTGGGTGGTTTTTCTTTACTCACCTTGCTCAGTTGAGCTAAATTCCCATCTTGGCTAGCTGTGCCACCCATCATCATTACGCAGCCTAGTCGTGCACTGGTTATTTAATTGTTCAGTTTGTTTCATAATATTATTTTTACGTATTTATTTATTTATTTTGTTTTTTTTCTTTTTTCACTTATGTCTTTATATGATTAAGGTGTTGCAGCCATGCTTTATACTATCTTGTACTTTTACTTTGTTTGTTATATGCATGTTTTAACGTCTGACGTTGTGCTGCTTCTTCCTTTTCTTGATCTTTTTAATGTTTATAATTTTTGTGTTAAACTGTTTAATAATGATCGAGAATAAAAAAAAACACTAACTAACTAAAAAAATCTAAAGGCCAAGTATATTGACGTAATAAACGGCTATCTAGAAAAGGGGTACGCAAGAAAAATAACAAGTCAAGAGTTAAGTGTTAACGAGGCTACTAGGTGGTACTTGCCTCATCACCCAGTGGTCAACCCTAATAAACCTAACAAAGTGAGAGTCGTATTTGACTGTGCAGCTAGATACAGCAACGTATCTTTAACGATAACTTAATGCGAGGTCCCGACTTGATGAACAGTCTAATTGGGGTCCTGACACGATTTCGAAGGAGCCGTCTATCACTTGTAGGCGATATAGAGGCAATGTTTCATCAAGTGTTTGTGAAACCTGAGCATGCTAATGCCTTACGTTTTCTTTGGTGGCCAAACGGATGTCTAGAAGAAACTCCAGCTTCCTATCAAATGTTAGTGCACATTTTTGGTGCAAAATCTTCACCTAGCTGCGCCAACTTCTGCCTGCGACAAACTGCATTAGACTTTGCACACCTTTACGATCCAACTATATTGGAGATTGTACGCAACAACTTTTATGTAGACGATTGTCTATTCTCGGTTTCATCAGTAGAAGAAGCAATTTTTGCTCAAAGGTCATTATGTGAACTACTTAGAAGGCGTGGTTTTCATTTGAGAAAGTGGCTGTCAAACAATGAGCAGGTTATAAAGGCCATTCCTGATAGTGAACGTGCCAGGTTGGTAAATAATTATTCTTTTGATGTAAGTTCGCACGAGCGAGTCTTGGGTGTAAATTGGGACATAAAGGAAGATCAATTTACATTTTTTATCAACCTCCCTCATAACCCCTTTACGAAGCGTGGTGTACTGTCCACCATAGCAAGCTTGTACGACCCACTTGGTTTTGTTTCCCCAGTTGTCTTGGAAGCCAAAGTGTTCTTGCAGGGTCTTACTAGACGAAAGGCGGGATGGGATGAAGAAATTACTTGTTCTGAGTCAGAAAGGTGGTCTAATTGGTTGTCACTTCTTTCTCGGCTTAATGAAGTAACCGTCCCGCGTTGTTTCAAAACTCAAGAATTGGCAAAGTTAAAAAATGCTGAAATACACAATTTCTCAGATGCTCCCTCTTTAGCTTATGGAGCTTGCTCATATCAACGATTAATAGATGAAAATGATAAAGTGGCGTGTTCATTTTTAATTGGCAAGTCGCGCGTGTCCCCAATTAAAGCCATTTTAATCCCCCGATTAGAATTGACCGCAGCTGTCTTAGCTGTGAGATTAAATGAACAGAGGCAAAATGAGTGGAATCTAGAATCCTATACTTCAATCTTCTGGTGCCGTTGGATAAAGGAGTTCTTATCTAACCTTTCTCGGAGGCGAAAATGGTCTCAGAAAAACAGAAATTTGCAATTAAATGACATAGTTTTAATTATTGAGGATACGCAACAAAGGTCGAAGTGGGTCCTGGGTAGAGTAATTAAAACGTTTCCTGATAAGTCGGGAGTAGTTCGCACGGTTAGTGTTAAAACCCCTAGCTCCGTGATTACGCGGCCTATAACTAAATTTTGTTTAATTCTGGAATTTGATAAGGAAACGGGTAACAAACTCGAATGAGTAAAATTGATAATTATGATTCTGTTGTTCTGAGTTTGCTTTAATATTTCGTTTTCTTTGCCTGCAATTAACATTCTGTATCGATTTGTTTGATTCGTAACTATTATGTTTTTTGATGTTTTTGTTTTGTAATTTGTTTCTCTAATGTGTCGGATTGACATCCTCGTGGGGGGAGTGTTACGTCGTTCGCGTAAATTATTTGAGAATTAGATGTTGGGTACGGGTTTCGAGCCAGAGCGCCTTTAGTATCGGCGCTGAATAATCAGCGCTACCTTTTAGTTGCGTTCTTGCGCGGCTGTTGGGCATAGAGTGATGCCACGTTGTTTTGGTAAGCCTTTTCTTGAGCTGGCTGTAACTTGGCATTTTGCACAGTCTTCAGATTGATTTGGCTGCTATATTTGTCCCTTTGGACGTTGTCTACTTAAGGTAGAGAATTTGCTATTTGATACTTCCTTTGCTCGTCCGCCCAACATCGTTGGTGAGTGTGTATTGTGTTTATGCGTTATTTAATGTAATATTTGTGTTATTGTTTAGAAAAACCGTTTCCGACTAGTGCCGCAATTATCGTTTTGTTCTTAATAAAATAAAACCGTAAAGTCTGGTGCTGGTCGTGAAGCGCGTTTGTGCGGAGCGGGAAGGACGAGGCAATTTTGCGACTCCGTTACAGTTAGGTATGACAAAAATCAAGATTACCAAGAAAAATTAAACAAAGTTATGACAAAAATCGAGGTTGTTAAGAAAAAATTGAAGATAGTTCAGGGACGTGCCGTCAGGGGAGGCAAGTGAGGCAGTGCCTCACTTGTAAAAATTAAATAAACCAGAAATAAATTATTGAAGTCATAGTCTTTGCATAATAGTTGCAACATGCTATTAGTTAAAAAAAATAGTAAAAATTATACCGTACGTGTAGTAGTTTAATTAGTTTTACTTTTTAACTTTAATTTTGGACGGTTTAATCATTGCATTTTCTGCACAGTAATCATTTCGTCAAAGGTTCTTGTCAACAAAATGGCGAATGCGCTAGTGAGGCAGCTTCAAGACTGCCTCTCTTCAGAGAAAAAAAAGAAACAAAAGTGAAACAATACAGTGCTTTTTTCTCTTTTGGTGAAAATATCTGTTAAAATAAGAGAGATTTGAGGCATGCCGCAATTCTGACTTCGTGGAGAAAAAAAGTTTTTCTTACTCCGACATTTGCTAAAACAAGATAAATCAATTTGTTTTCAGTAAGTCAAAACACACCCATTGTGCAATTGCAAAAGCAAGAAATTTATTTTAAGTTGTAGTAATGAAAGATGATTTTGATTTAATTTAAGAAAGCTTTAACATTAAGCTTTCACTTTCGTTTCGTTATATTTATAATTTTTTTTTTGAACCTCAATTTTTGGCAGCATTTTTATATTTATAACATATATTTCTAGCTAATTGTGCCTTACCTTTGACGCGTTTTTGTGGTCAAAATTGCTGATACAGGCGAGGTGCGGCACTGACAACCTTGCCTCTCTTTAGACACTGAAAGTTCCATAAACTGAATGAAATGTGCCTTTTTTCTTATTGGCAAAATCGGCGCGAGTCTATGCTGAACAGATAGGATTTGAGGCATGCCGCAAATCTGACGTCATAAAGAAAAAGACAATTCGCTTTATTCTCGCCAAGTTAGAATAAGCGCATTGCAGAAGTTTCCAACTACAGTTTAAGTTTAAAGTTTAAGAATAATGGAGGACGATTTAATATTGAAGCTAAGAAACTTTTCAAAACTAAGCTTTCAATCTAAAGTTAACATCTTAAAAAAAAATAGGGCTATTCCAGATCTAAAAAATTTGCTTCAGACAACTGGACAAAAAAAGGTAAATCGCTCCTTTCATAAGGAGTGGTACACAAGAAAGGAATGGTTGTGTGGATGTGCTTTAAGAAATTGTCTTTTCTGCTATCCCTGTCTCTTATTCTCAACAAGTGACAATGTTTGGACAAAAACTGGATTTTGTGACTTGAAGAATTTGCCGAGAAGTCTTAGCAAGCATGAGAAATCCAATATTCACATTCAAAGTCAAATTTCTTTCAAAACTTTTGGAACTTCAAGAATTGATTTGGCCTTAAATGAACAGCAGAGACTTAATATCAGCCTTCACAACTCCAAAGTTAAAGAAAACCGAGAAATTTTAAAGGTTCTCATTAATGGAACATGCTACCTAGCTAATCAAGAGTTGGCCTTTCGTGGAAATAATGAGATTGCGACTTCGTTTAATCGTGCCAATTACGTCGAACTTATTTACGCTTTTGCTGAAAACGATGTAAGAATTTCTCGTCATTTGGAGACTTCCACAGTGTTTTCTGGTTTGTCCAATCGAATACAGAACGATATAATTGAAGCAGTGGCAGAGATTATTCGAACTGATATCAGAAAAGATATAAATAAAGCCTCCTTTGTTACTGTAGAAGTTGACGAGACGACAGATGTTACACGAAAGGCTAAGATTTCTGTTATTTTTTGTTATGTATGTGAAGCTTCATATATAGTCAAGGAAGCTTTTTTGGGGTTTGATGATGTGAGTGATGACAGACGAGCTTCTGCAATAGCCCAATATGTCTTGGGAGTATTACAAAAGTTCAATTGTGTGGAAAGCTGGTAGCGCAGACTTACGACGGAGCATCTGCAATGTCATCTGAATTGAATGGGGTGCAAGCCAAGATAAAGGAAAATATGCCAGAAGCAATGTTTTTGCATTGTTATGCCCACAAACTGAACTTAGTGCTCTTATATTCAGCAAAATGTATGCCTGAGTGTAAAGCTTTTTCTAAAACGCTTGAGGGTTTAAGTGCATTTTTTAGTAAATCGACTAAACACACTTACTTATTAGATAATGTTGTGAAGCGTCGTTTGCCAAGGACATCACCCACAAGATAGAGCTCAAATTCTAGATTGTTGCAAACGGTCAGCATGTACCATTCTGATCTACTTATGGTTTTCCGTGTTATTGGTGACTGTTGTGATATTGTGCAATAGATGACGTAGTGTTTTCTTAAACGCTTCTAATCTTAATCAGCGCCTTCTGCTCGATCAATTATTGGACACGCGTATCTCCAAGCATAATTGTAACCAGTTAAATCTGCGCCTCTATTTCGGTTCATCAGTCAGTTCAAAGTTATCAAGCTACTACAGCAAACGAACTAAAAGCATTCTATTTCAATACGGTTGTTTTTTGGCTAAGTGATTTTTTGTGAATATTTATTATTGTTTTTTTATAAACCTGTGTATTCGTGCAAAGATACAACAGGCAAAAGTGGCGACGAGGATTCAAGTAACTCATCTGCGTCAAGAAAAAAGAAAATTTGTTGAATCTGCATTAAAGCTTGAATTGTCAAAATGAGTGAAATTTCTGAACTAATTTTGTTGTTAAATAAGCAACACCAAGAGCAAATGGCAGTTTTACGCGGCGAGCATCAAGAGCAAATGACAATGCTTCAAGAGCAGCTAAAAATTCTACAAAGCAGCTTGAACAACCCGCGAGAAAATGTTCCAACACCGATGGCAAGTTTTCAACCATTCGATTCCACATCTGAGTTATGGACTGATTATTTGGCAAGGTTCCGAACATTCGTCACTGAACTCCATTCCCGACAACAAGCAAGCACAAATTTTTCTTACCAACCAATCTAACTCCGTTTACAAAATGCTTAGCAACTTAGCGGCTCAGCAACAACCTGTCAAAAGCATACATGAGCTAACCATGAATGATATTCAGACGTTTATGGCAGAGCAGTTCGACCCAAAACGATTTGTTGTCAGAGAACGTTTCAAGTTTTGGTCTGACATGAAACGCAAACCTGGCGAAACTATTCCTGAACTGGCAAGCAGAATGCGACAAGATGCAGCTACATGTGATTTTCAATCCATTAAAGATCCTTTAGATGAAGCCTTGCGAACTAAATTCATCTGTTCAGTCGACAACGAAGCAGTTTTGAAGACACTCTTCAAGCTCAAGGACGATGAACTGAAGTTTAGCAACGCCATCAGAGTGGCTCAAGAAGTGAAAGAAGCAGCCAAGGTAGCAAAGGAAACCGTACACGGTCAACCTTCTACGTCGGTGCAAAGTCCAAAACTTCCAAAACGCAAGAAAAGAAAACCGCCTGCTTCAGGTGTGGAAATTCTGGACATTTTATCAAAGCTTGTCCCCACATTAAAGCTATTTGCAGCTTCTGCAAGAAAACAGGTCATCTGCAATCTGTATGCATGTCTCGACTAAGAGATAATAAGCTGGTGAAACAACAGGTGAAATTGGTGCACAAAGTCCAATGTTCTGTTTCACCCATCTATCAAACTATTAGACTTAATGACCGCAGAATTAAGTTTGAAATTGATAGCGGAGCCAGTGACACATTTTGCTGTGAAGCGACGTGGCAAACGCTGGGTAAACCCATTCTACAACCTGTATCAGTTCAATATCAAGTTGCTGAAGGTAGTCCGCTACCCGTCGTGGGACAATTCCAATCAACTGCAAGTATTGATGGAAAATCACCTGACGTGACCTTTCCTGTAATTGTCACTAAGGTGCCCAATCTAAATTTACTAGGTCGTCTGGCGATGATGAAGTTGAAACTCACCAACTTAACTGATCACTTCAGAGAAAACCTAAGTTGTGCTGAATCTACTGCAACGATAGAGCACGTCACTACAACTGGTCCAGAAAACTCTTTAGATGCGGCATGTATTCAATTATGTGGAGAGTTTCCTACTTTATTTGAATCTACATTGGGTTGTCTAAAAGATTTTTCACTGGACATACGGTTTAAACCTGAAGCTAAACCTATTTTCAAGAAGCCAAGACCTGTTCCGTTCTCAATCCTACAAGATTTAAACGAAGCATACGAAGCAGGAATTAAGAGAGGTGTATGGGAGCTTACAGATTTTAACTCGTACGGCACCCCCGTGGTTCCTATTCGAAAGTCTCCTTTGCCAGGTCAAGCAAAAGCAAGCATCCGAGTTTGTGGAGATTATTCGGTGACTGTAAACTCGCAACTGGAAGACCATCGTCAACCAATCCCTCTCCCAGAAGATCTAATGCGCAAGCTAGGACGTGGTTACTGCTTTAGTAAGATTGATCTAGCTAAAGCATATAATCAAATCTGTCTTTCTCCTGACAGCCAGAAGAAGCTGGCTCTCAGCACTCACAAAGGAGTTTTACTTCAGAAAAGAATTCCTTTCGGAATTAAATCCGCACCAGGGTATTTCCAAGAAATCATGGAACAGTTAACGCAAAATTTGCGAGGAGTTGCCGTGTATTTCGATGATATTTTGGTAAGTGGTGACAACGCAAAAGATCATTTGATGAACCTGCGAGCTTTGTTCAAAAGACTAGAAGAAAAAGGTCTTCGCTGCAACCGTGAGAAATGTGTTTTCGCCCAAGTATCAATTGATTACCTGGGTCACACTTTATCAAGTCGAGGAATTGCAAAAGGGTCCAAAGTTGATGCCATACTAGAAATGCCTACACCCAAGAACATTTCTACGTTAAAATCTTTTTTAGCATCTGTGCAGTTTTATTCTAAATTCTTACCTCCATATTTTTCGGAAATCACCGAGCCGTTGTACAAGCTTACACGCAAAGGACAACAGTGGAAGTGGGGTGAAGTAGAAGCGACATCTTTCAAAAAGATCAAACGGTTACTATGCACAGAGACTGTACTTGCGCACTATGACCCATCTCTTCCGTTGGGTTTATCTTGTGACGCCTCAGAATGCGGAATTGGAGCGGTATTATTTCATCGCTTTGCAGACGGAAGCGAGCGTCCGATTCTCAATATTTCTAAAATCTTATCGGCGACACAAAGACGCTACAGCCAAATACAGAAAGAAGCACTATCCTTAGTGTACGCTTTGAAGAAATTTCATCAGTTTCTGTACGATCGTAAGTTCATTGTGTTCACCGATCACAAACCTTTAGTAACCTTGTTTGCCCCTGATAAAGGTACTCCTGCAATGGCCGCGAATCGACTTGCACGTTGGGCATTACTAGTCCATCAATATGACTACACGGTGGAATACCGTAGAAGCAAGGACCATGGCAATGCCGATGCTCTTAGTCGCTTGCCATTTTCAAATGACACAAGTTTTGATGGGGAGGAGATGGAAGATGATGTCGATAGCGTTTGTTTAGTTCGAACAATCAGTCGTCAAATCAATCCTGACAATCCATTGCTTGTGGTCAGAGAGACTGCCAAGGATCCAATTCTCGCCCAAGTAATGCGATTTGTGAAGGAGGGATGGCCGCATGCATTTTCGGAAGAGCTTAAAGACTTCAAAAAGTTGGAAAATTCGTTGTCAACAGAGAATGGTTGCGTTTTTTACGGCTTACGGGTAATAATTCCTTCAACCCTACGTAATCATATTCTTAAATTATTACACCTTGGACATTTCGGCATGCAACGGATGAAACAACTTGCCAGGTCAACTGTCTATTGGCCTAGAATTGACTTTGACATTGAGGATTTATGTCGCAAATGCACTTCCTGTGGCCAATTTCAAAATAAGCCGGATAAACCTTCAATCCATCCGTGGATGATGCCAGAAAAACCATGGTCAAGACTCCACTTGGAACATGCGATCAACTTTCTGGGAAGAAACTGGTTAGTCCTTGTAGACGCTTATTCAAAATATCCTTGCATTCAACCAACAACCTCAACGTCTTCGAAAAGTACTACTGCTATACTTGAACAAGAATTTGCTCATTTCGGATATCCCCACACGTTGGTGACCGATAATGCCACAACATTCATGTCTCAAGAGTTCCAAGCTTGGTGCAAACAACGAGGCATTGTACATCTCACCGGAGCACCTTATCATCCAGCAACAAACGGTGCTGCCGAGCGTTTGATACAATCGTTCAAACAGGCATTGAGAAAATCCTCGTTACCTCCAAAGGAAGCTTTGCAAGAATTTCTAATGCAATATAGAAGAATTCCTTTTGCATCGGGACTGTCACCAAGCGAATTGTTGAATGGAAGAAGAATTCGCACCAAAATTGACACTTTGGTTCCATCCATTCCGCATCTCCTGCAGGGAAGACAGTCAAGACAAGCGAGCAAGCATTCAAATGCTGAAGACTCGGAAGTGGTTTCGAAAGTCGAACATCATTACTCACTAGGAGACCCTTGTTACGCACTGTACTTCGGCCCTAGAAGAGATCGTGACCCACGATGGGTGCCTGCGATAGTTACGAAAGCCCATGGTACACGAAGCGTCAATGTACGAGTCATTCCTCGAGGACCAACTTGGAGAAGACATCTTGATCAACTTCGACCTCGATACGGTTCGGATCAAGATGATGATCCCTGTGAAATCCCAACGAGCGTTTTGTCTACAGAAACACTTCCAGCCGGGACTGACCACGCATCTAGTTCTTCTTCGATGAACCAACGCAACAATCCGAGATTACCAACCGGAGTCGAGTACGGGCGATACAATCCACGACGATCAGCGAGAACAAAGAGACCTCCAAAAAAATATTGTTGCTAATATGTATATATATTTTTTGTCGTAGTTTATTTGGGGAGGTGTTGTGATATTGTGCAATAGATGACGTAGTGTTTTCTTAAACGCTTCTAATCTTAATCAGCGCCTTCTGCTCGATCAATTATTGGACACGCGTATCTCCAAGCATAATTGTAACCAGTTAAATCTGCGCCTCTATTTCGGTTCATCAGTCAGTTCAAAGTTATCAAGCTACTACAGCAAACGAACTAAAAGCATTCTATTTCAATACGGTTGTTTTTTGGCTAAGTGATTTTTTGTGAATATTTATTATTGTTTTTTTATAAACCTGTGTATTCGTGCAAAGATACAACAGTGACGCTGAAGATAAGTGGGACAATGATTCGGTAATGAAGGCAGCTGGATTTAAGCGGTAGCTCTTAAAGACAAATACCTGCTTTTTGATTATCGCTTATCAGGAAATTTTTAATGAGACTGATGCGTTGTTCAGTGTGCTGCAAAACAAATTAATGGACATTGCATTTTGCTGCGCACAAATACGCGACACGATTGATTATATTGAGCGACAGAGACAAGAGTTTGACAGTTTCTATCACCGATTTGAGCAGAAATGTGCAACACTTCATCATACTGACACTGGCGATGTACGTCAAATAAAAGACAAAAGAAAACAAACATTTTTCAATATTTTGGATGATATTATTGTTCAACTAAAATCGAGGTTTAAAAATTTCAGTGAACTGTCTTTTCTAGGTTTGGTCGATTGTTCAAAATTTTACGAAATGGCTCAAGAGTTTGATGACACCAAATTACAGAGCCTGTCAGAAAAGTATGCTAAATTTTTCGACTGTGTAAAACTAAAGGCAGATCTCATTGGACTCTACAGCTCACAAACGGTTAGAAATGAATGTACGAGGTGCATTCAATAAGTTTCCAGACTTTTTTTCTACAGGCATTTATAATTGCCGTAAACTCGAGATATTTCAGTATGTTGTTACTATACTCCTTATGAGATGATTGACCAATTTTTTCTTGTTTAGGTGCAAATTTATAGCTACAGTAGGAATTAGAGTACACCTTACTAAATCCTGATTGTCACAGCTGGTGAATTTCAAAAATGCAATCTGGACGTGAGGACACATTAGAAGAACGATATGCGATCAAGTTCTGTTTTAAACTTGGAAAAACTGCCACGGAAACGTATGGTATGCTTCAGACTGCTTATGGACCATCTTGCATGAATCGATCATCAGTTTTTCAGTGGCACAAGAGATTCAAGGAAGGCAGGGAGTCCTTGAGGGATGATGAGACAGAGCAAGTCCACCCAGAAACTCACGATGATCCCTTTTTTTGACAGCATGGGCATAATCTACATTCACTGGGTTCCCACTGGAATCACAGTCAACAAGGAGTACTATATTGAAGTTTTAAGGGAGTTCAGGAAGACATTCCGTCGGAAGAGGCCAGAACTCTTCGAATCAGGTCAGCGGCATTTCCATCAGGACAATGCCCCAGTCCACAAATCCATCCTCGTCACAGACTATTTGACCCAGATGGGCATCAAGACGGTTCCCCATCCTCCCTACAGCCCGGACCTTGCTCCCTGCGACTTTTGGCTATTCCCAAAGCTCAAGGAAAACCTCAGAGGCAATCGTTATTCCACAATTGAAGACATGAAAGAGGCTGTGACGAGGGTCCTAAACACGCTCACACAAGAAGACTTCCAGGGGGCTTTCCAGAAGTTGTTGGAACGGTACAACAAGTGCATTGATGTCGGAGGAGAATACTTTGAAGGGGACTAGAGTTTTTTGTGTGTACGGTTAATAAAAGTGTCCATACCAAAAAAGTCTGGAAACTTATTGAATGCACCTCGTAAAACTCCAGCACAACTTCTCAGGTTTTTGTACCAGAACGATTTAATTCAGACAGTTCCGGAGGCGACAAAATTACTGAAGCTAGTGTACACAGTACCCGCTACAACATCATCGGTGGAAAGATCCTTTTCTGCACTGAAGAGGATCAAAACGTATAATAGAAATCGAAATGAAGAAAAGCGCCTTTTATCGTTGGCAATAATCGCAATTGAGAAGGAGCGACTACAAAAGTTGCGACAAAATAAAGAGGATTTCTACAACAACGTCATAGATATTTTTGTCCAAAAGGATAGGCGAATGGATTTTATTTTCAAATAATTGTGGAAGCATGCTGGTTTTTATTTTATTTAGTAGGTAACTGTTATTTGTTGTTGATTAAAAATTATTTGTGCCTCACCAACCAAAAGCCTCACCGCACGTCACTGAGATAGTTATGACAAAAATCAAGGTTATTTAGAAAGAAATTGAGTTTAGGTATGACAAAAATTAAGATTGTTAAGAAAAATTAAAGATAGGTGTGACAAAAATTGAGGTTGCCAAGAAAAAATTAAACAAAGTTATGAGAAAAACCAAGGTTGTTTAGAAAAAAAAATTGAAGGTGGGTGCAACAAAAATCAAGTTTGTCTAGAAGAAATTGAGGTTAGATATGACAAAACTCAAGGTTACCAAGAAAAATTGAAGGTAGGTGTGACAAAAATCAAGGTTGCCTAGGAAAAATTAAGGTTAGGTATAACAAAAATCGAGGTTGTCAAGAAAAAATTGAAGATAGATATCTAAAAATCATAGTTAACTAAGAAAATGTTTGAAGAATTAAACAAATGTATGACAAAAATCGAGGTTGTCTAAAGAAAAACTTTTAAAATTTCAACAAAGATATAATAAAAATCATGGTTGACAAAAAAAAATTTTGAAAAATTCAACAAGGGTGTAACAAAAATCAAGCTTGTATAGGAGAAAATTGAAGATAGGAATGACAAAAATCAAGATAAACTTTTAAAAATTCAACAAAAGTATAATAAAAATCATGGTTGACAAGGAAAAGTTTGAAAAAATTCAACAAGGATATAGCATTAAACAAAAATTAATTCTTTACCCACATATAATAAAGTAAGCTCCAATAGTGTACCTTATTCTGTAAAATGGAACAAGTTGAAAATCGGTCAAAAAAAAGCTTATGAACAGTGGAGTAAACATTTTTTAAACAAAATTCAAGTGCCTTTTGATGTTATACATTGCAACAATCCACTGTGTGGCAATTTAAACCACCATAAGTTTATTGACAAATTCTATGCTGACATAGTTTCTGCTATTCTATCAGCGTCTGAAATTTGTTTTAAAAAATCCAAATGTAGTAGACCTTATAAAAGTCAAATTTCTGGGTGGAATGAAGATGTGAAACACTTACATGATTGTGCAAGAACTGCATTTCAAGAATGGATAGCTGATGGTAGATGCATAGATAGTCAAAGTTATAGTAATATGAAAGAAAAGCATAGGATTTTCAAAAAAGCTCTGAAAGAATGCAAACAGAGAAATGAGCAATGTAAAGCTGATTACCTAACCACAGCTTTACAGAATGACAGATCAAAAAAGCAATTTTGGTCAAAAGTTAAATCAGTTGGTAAAAAGAAACTTTTTCCTACTGAAATAGAGGGTAATTCCACTCCCATATCCATAACTGAAATGTGGAGAAGTCAATATAGCCAGCTACTAAACTCTTCACAATCACAATGCCACAAAACAGCTATTCTTGATCATCTTTGTGATGGTGCACAATACAAAAACATAAACAAATTTTACTGTAGCATAAAGCTAGTGTGCTCACTTCTTGTAAAATTACCGTTAAACAAATCTGTTGGTGTTGATAAATTGTCAGCTGAACATCTTCATTTTTGTGACCCAATCATAAATGTTTATTTGAGTTTATATTATAATATGTGTTTAAAACATGGATACATTCCTTCTAATTGTCTTGATACTGTTATAATTCTAACTCTTAAGAATATTAATGGAAATATTAATAATTCTAACAACTTTTGTCCTATTGCTATAGCTACCATCTTATCTAAATTATTTGAACATATTATACTTGATATCTGCTCTAAGGTTTTTAAAACAGGTGATAATCAATTTGGTTTTAAAGCTAAAGTTTCAAGTGATATGTGTGTATTCACTTTAAAGCAATTAATATCATCGTATCATAAACAAGGTAGCCCAGTATATTGTACTTTTTCAAAGGCTTTTGATCGGGTTAACCATTATATGTTATTTAAAAAACTAATAGAGAGAAATATGCCTCCTTGTTTTGTTAGAATTTTATACTATTGGTATAGTAAACAAAATATGAAAGTAAAATGGGGTAACTGTTTATCTAGACCTTTTTCTGTATCAAATGGTGTTAGACAGGGTGGTGTGCTTAGTCCATACCTGTTTGCTTTATATATTGATGATTTATCAGTTAAATTAAATTGTGTAAAAGCTGGTTGCTTTCTTTGCAACTCGCAACTTAATCATATTATTTATGCTGATGATTTATGTTGCTTTTCTCCTAGTTTAGATGGTCTACAAGATTTACTTAATGTGTGTAGTAACTACGCTGTTGAACATGATATTACATTTAATTGTAGTAAATCAGTTGGTGTATTATTTTTGCCTAAATATCTTTCGCTTTCAAATGTTCCAAAAGTCTTTCTTTGCAACAATGTAGTAAAATTTAAAAATAACGTAAAATATCTGGGTGTTTTTCTTAATAATAATCTTAAAGATGATGATGATATTTGTCGGCAAGTTCATTATTTATATGGAAAATCATATCAACTAAAAGCAACTTTTTCAAAATGTTTCCGTACTATAAAAAATATACTATTTAATTATCACTGTACTTTGTTTTATGCTAGTCATTTATGGTCTAAATATCTATGCTCTTCATTAAATCACTTACGAGTTGCATACAATGATTCCTTTTGGTTAATTCATGGGCTCAAGTGTAATGTTAGTGCAAGAGAACTACAAGTAAAAGCAAATATTCCCACTTTCGATGCACTACAGAGAAAACTTATTTATCGATTTATAGAACAATGCTACCTTTCTAGTAATGTATAGGTTAACTATACGGTATATAGCAATTTCTTCTACCAGAGTGACTATTATAAACATTGTCTTCAATTGTTGATGTAATGTTCTATTTTTCTTTCTGGGTTGTTTTCTTTTTTTGTTGTTGTTGTTGTGAGTGTTTTTTCTCTTTTCTATGGACTTTGTGTCTGACTCAAATAAATAAATAAAATTGATGGAAATAAAACTAATTTATTCCATTACACTTGGCGAAGTGAGCAGTAATTCACAAATGCCATATTCAGTCAACTTTATTGCACATTGTTTGTTCTTTTCTAATTGAATAACTATTAGCAAAAAAAAAAAAAACTCAGATTTGCTTATCAATTCATATTTCTAAAGTTTTATCAGCTGATTAATCTTAGATCTGTTCCTATTTTGGGTTCAAACCGATAATATTTCCTGTTTTGAAGCAATTTATAATAATTGGATTTTTAAATAGCTTGACTTGCGAGTGTAACCAATTTGTAACGGTAGATTAACTCTATATAGCACAATGATTTATCACTTTTTTGTCCTTTTGGCCCTTATTAACTTTTTTTTTCAACTTTTTTTAAAAACTCACACATTAATTAACAAAAACCCCTAAAATACAAATAGCGCATGCTAGAGAAAAAACATTCATTTCATTTAAGTGGTAAAAAACTTTTGGCCAAAGTATATTTAATTGCTTTGAACTTCGGAATCGCGATCTTCAACTTTTACGTTAATTTTGGCTCTCTACATTCGTAAACTTCTGTATGTAACTTTTATTTACCTTGTGTATAAATTTTCTCTTAGTGCCAGCTATTTGCAATGATTTACTCATATATTTACTCATATATCATATATTCTATTTGAATAAGATTTTGAATAAGGTGTTAAAAAGTTGATTTAAGTAAACATAAATTTGAAAAATATTTATTTGATTGTTTAATATACAATAAATTTTATGAATATTCTTACTTCCAATATAATGTGAAATGCCTTTATCAAAAGAAATTATCAATTTAATAAAGGAAATGGAAAATAACCTGAATCATTAAAGAAACAAGAAAAATTATTTACTGACAAATTAGACCAAATTTCAAGTAACTTAAAACTTCAAGCAGAAAAAATTGAAAGCATTATTGAAAGCCAGAAATTTCTTAATGCAGAATTTGAAATAATTAAAAAAGATGTGTCAGAACTAAAAAAATTAAAAATTCCCAATAAAATTGAGTCTTTGGAAAATAAAATAGAAATTCTAAGAAATAATCTAAATGAGCAAGAAAAATGCCAAGATGATTTAGAAAAAGTTCAAAGAAGAGATAATTTAGAGTTTCATGGAATTCCTCAAATTCAAAATGAAAATACTAACTTCATCATAAAAAGCATGGCAAAAAAATTAAATATTGATCTAAAGGATGAAGATATTTCAACTTCTCATTGCTTGCCAAGTACTTCCAATAACCATCCAATTATAGTTGCTAAATTCACCAGCAGAAACATCAGAAATAATATATACCAAAAAAGAAAAAATTTAATAGGTGTAAGAAATTTTGAAATTGCTGGAATGGAGAAACTTTATATAAATGAAAACTTGACTCCAAGAAGAAGAAAACTATTTTCAATGGCTTATAAAAAGAAAACAGAATTAAAATATAGTTTTCTTTGGACAAAAAATGGCAATATCTTTATGAGAAAAAACAATGCAAGTGAAAAGATTAAAATCTCCTGTGAAGATGACATTGATAAACTTAACTAAAGCAACTGAACCTTGTTATATGTTTTTGCTTTTATTGCATGTAAGTTTTTCTTTTTTTATTTCTTAATGTTTAACTTGTTTAATTTTGATGAATGTTTAATTGTTTAATTTAGATGTAAATTATTTAAAAATGTTTAATTTAAATGAAACTATTTGTAAACCTAATGTAAGTGTAACTGATTTTGCAAACTTACTAACTCAAAATTATGATAATCATGATAAATTTCTTCTCCATCTTAATGTCAGAAGTCTTAATAAAAATATAAATAAAATAGATGAATTACTAGCAACTTTACCTTACTCTCCACATGTCATCATAATTAGTGAAACAAAACTAAAGAAGAAAAATTATAACACTACTTTCATAAAAAATTATTGTTTTCACTCAATTGATTCGACTGCAAATAGTGGTGGCATTGGAATATATTTACATAATTCTCTAAATAACAAAATTCGACCTGATCTGAGACTAAACGAAAATTTGGTTGAAGACATCTGGGTGGAAATTAAATCCGACAATGACAATAAATCTTCTATCGTGAGAGGAATATATTTTCATCCCCATTTATTAATAACAACTTTTCAATTTAAATTGGAAGAAACAATTGATAAAATAAATTCAAAAAGGCTGAAGTATTTTATGTTGGGAGATTTTAATATTAATTTACTAAGTGATAATTGTACAATTGTTAAATACAAAGAATCTCTTAAATCATTTGGTGTGATCAGTCTCATAAATTGCCTGACAAGGTTCATGAATAAGCAAACTCCATCTTTATTAGACCATATTTACTGCAATGATAACTCTAGTAATATCATTTCTGGAACTGTTTCTTTTGACTTAAGTGATCATAATCCTACTTTTGTCTTAGCACCAAAGAAACAAGTTAAGCCATTATCAAGAAAACTAAATCATCTTAAAATATTTAAAAGAAACTTTTCCATGTTCTCTGAATGTGACTTCTTGAAAACTTTGGAAGAAAATTTAAATAATAGCAATTTGGGCAAAAATAAGTTAGATCCTGAAGAAGATTTTTTAAATTTTTTAAATACTTTTTTAAATTGTTTAGAGATCCATGCTCCAACCCAAAAACTTACACGAAAGAAAACCAAATTTTATTTTAAACCCTGGTTAACAAAAAGCATGCAAAACAGTATAAAAAAAAAAAATTATATTAATTATCCTCCCATCATGCTCATTCTGAACCATATTACAAAAAATACAAACAATATAACAACATATTAACAAAAGTTAAACAACAGTCAAAGCAAAACTATTTTCAACATCACATGCAATTGAGCAAAAACAACACCAAGGAAACTTGGAAAACAATAAATCAAATAATACGTAAACCAACTCATCATACAACTTTTACAAAGATTAAATGTATAGATACAAATATTGATTTATATGATCCTAAACACATATCATTATGCTTCAACAAATATTTCTCAAGTGTTGTTCTAATTTGGCACATGCTCTTCCAAAAGCAAGTTTTTCAAATTCTACGAATTCTATATCTTCTATCTACTCTTCTATGTATATTAAACCAGTATACATTGAAGACATTATTAATGAAATAAATCAATTAGACACTAATAAATGTGATGATACTTATGACATTCCTGTAAAAATTATCAAACTAAGTAAAGTTATAATTGCTCCCATATTGTGTGACCTGATAAATAACTGTATCAATAAAGGCATATTTCCAAGTATTCTAAAAATAGCAAAAGTAATACCTATTTATAAAAGTGGTGAAAAAGATCTTGTCTCCAATTATAGACCGATTTCTATTTTACCTCATTTCTCCAAAATTTTTGAAAAAATTCTAAAAAAAAACATTGTAAACTTTTTAAATAAACATAATGTACTTTCTGAAAGTCAATTTGGTTTTCAACAAAAAAAGTACCAATGAAGCACTAATTGAATTGGAAAACTACCTTAAATATCAGCAAGCCAATAATCAAATAACATGTGGCATTTTTTAGACCTAAAAAAAGCTTTTGATACTGTTGACCACAATATCTTGAAAAAAAAACTAAAAATTAAAGGTATTCGAGGTCTATCCTATGACTTGATCTCATCTTATTTGGCAAATAGATATCAATTTACTTGTGTAAACTCAGAAAAATCTGATGAAAATATAATAAATTATGGTGTTCCTCAAGGCAGCATATTAGGTCCTATTTTATTTCTTTTATATATTAATGACTTACCTAAATCATCAATCTTAAAAACTCTTCTTTTTGCAGACGATACTGCACTTTTTGCTTCTAGCAGTAATTATGTCTCATTAAAAAAATTGTCACTGTAGAAGTCAAAAAAATTGAAAATTGGTTACTTGAAAATAAACTTAGCCTAAATTTTAAAAAGTCGTATACCATAATATTTGGTGAAAAAAGGAAAAAAAATAAACCAATAAGCATTTTTATAAATAACACAAAAATTTCTAACCAAAATACTGTAAAATATTAAGGAGTTACTATCGACAAACACTTAAAATGGAAACCCCACATAGATGAATTAACAAGTAATGTTTCTAAATCTGTAAGTATACTTTATTACTTACAAAAATATCTGTCCATTGCCAATTTAAAACTAGTTTATCATGCTCTTGTTAAAAGCAAACTGCATTATGGAATACTTTTATGGGGAAATGCTTATAAAACAACCTCATCAAATCTTAATAAAATTCATAACAGAGCATTACGTTACATCACAAAATTACCATATAGAACAAATATAGAAAAACTGTTTGCAAATGCTAAACTTCTAAAAATTTACTGCATCGAAATATATGTTTAAATTATTATACAACAATGGCCCAAAAAATGATATGCAATTATTCAGTGAAATTCATACTCATAATATCCATCAATCAAAAAACAAAAATGTATTTGTTTTTAATTTATTATCCAGTAATTTATCAAAGAGTGTTACTATAAGTTGCTCTAAAATATGGAACAATTTACCGAATAATATAAAAGCTGAAAAAAGATCAAAATCTTTTAATAAGTTAGTTTATGACCATTTATTAAATCATTACAGAACTTAAACCAAATTTTACTTAGGCTATTTCTACTTTCATTTTTTTTAATTCTTTTTGTTTTTGTACTATTATATTTATCATATATTTTTCTAGTATTTTAACATTGACATTTTTTTGACATTTCTTTCGTAATACTGCACAATTTATTCTTTCAATCGATATTCTCACGTTCTATTTTTAGTTATTTTAAGTTATTTTTATCAATTTATTTACAATTGGCTCATTTACTTGACTTTTCAACGATTAATTACCTATGTAAACCCTTTTAAGACATAAAAGGGAAAAGAAAAAAATTTTGTGTGAACAAAACGTTTTGAACAAATTATGCATTTTTACCCGCCTTATTTTGAAATCATATTCATACGGGGGTAGTGATTAAATGACGATTGTCTCTTCCTACCTCCCGCATCACGCTTTTGTATTGTTGTTGTTTTGTTTTGCAATTGTATTCACTTGTTTTTTTCTGTATTATTTCATTGGCAGCATTTTTTGCAATGTTTGAGACAATTCTTTGTTTTTCTTTTTAAAGAAAATTGTGATTTGTGATGCAAATAAAAATAAATTCTTTTTTTCTCTATTTTATGTATAGGATTACAAGTACAAAATAGAAGTGTTTGTCAATCAAGTTTTAACGTGGAGAGAGAGAGAGATTCGCGATAAACTATCTAAATCCAAAACAGTTCCTCTGCACCTAATCCAATATGCCTAAATAGACTTTTAAGTTTTTGTTGCTGGTAGAATTCAGTATTTTTGGCTTTTGCTGCAGTGTAACAATGTAGAAATCACTTTCTGTTTTATTTTTTTTTCTTATTCTTTTTGTACTTTAATTACAGGTATGGTACAAGCATCGCAAACTGAAAACTCTAAACCCAAACCTCTTGAAATTACCAATGGTAGGCCGACGTTTTTATATATAAAAAAGTTTGATTTAAAATTAATTTTGGTTTTTTCTCAGGAGTACAAACTGACGCGGAGAATAATGCACAGTCTGCAAAAAAAGTTTGAAAATCAAACAACCTGATATAGAGACCGATCAAAAAATTTATCAAAATGACGCGGAGATCAGCGCTTTCATGCAAAAACATTTCCAGCATCCGGACTTTTTCCAAAAAAGGGAAAGTGCAATCTGTTTTTAATTTTGTTTATAATCAAGATTTGAAACGTATTGTTTCGAAAATCGTCAATAGAGTTTTAAAATTTTAATCCAATCGCTTTAAATTAAATTATAGTTTCGCTTATACATTATTTTAAGAAACATAGAAAATCTAGAATTGCGTTATTTCCATGCGTCTTATAACAATAACTTAATGATAGAAACTGCTCGTTTGATTAGCAATTGTCAAGAACTATGATAATTTTTGAATTCGCTGGCTGAAAAATTGCTTTTCGATAAAATAAACAGACCAACAGGCACAAAGTGGAAAGTAGTAAATATCCTCAATATTACGTTTTATGTATCACATAAAAGACGCCCCTCTTGTTGCCCCAGTTGATTTAACTGATTCGATTAAAAACAACCATGGTTTGAGAAATTTAAGTGCTGACGTTAATTTGTGTTTTTTCCGTTGTTTGGCTGTACACCAAGGCGAAAATTCTCACTGGTGTAAAAAGGCTGCCAAAAATTTATTTTATAAATTTTGTAAGCATTTTGATGTCACGCCAAAACATTTTGATTTTTTTTACTTAGAGGATTTTATAAAATTCAATCTTATTGTTTATGAATTTGACCACAAGACTGCAAAACTTGTCCAGCATAGCCGTGAGTTCTACAGGGTTCGGATGTTTATAAAAATCATCTACCGTAAAACTTCTAATTGAGCGCCACCCTGTTTTATCAAAAATCGCCGTAAGCGATTACTAACCCGGATTCCCCTGCGGTTACTATCGCTTCTTAAGAGATCCATTTTCTCTTGTTTTGTTTTCTTTATTCCATGCTAATGCTGATGCTGAAAGAGGGATTTCGGGTTAGTTTCACCGCAAAAAGAAATCGCTTACGGCGACTTCTTGAAGAGACAGGGTGGCGCTAAATTAGAGGTTTTACGGTAAGTGTCATTGTGGGTTTTGAACAATATTGCGGTACGTGCCAATGCATCTACTACGATAAGTTGTGGGACCATAATGGTCATTATTATCGCCGCATCAAAAACTGTACCACCACCGTACGTAAGACTTTTCAGGGGGTTATTCACAAAAATCCCACCATAATTTTCGACAAAATGGAAGAAATAGAAATCGTTGTGCTCACAGTGACCGCCATTTTCCCTTCTTTGCTTGTTACGACTTCAAAGTTTATTTTTCAAGAGATCAAATTGTTAACAATAGTTCCACGTCCCTTTAAGTGTTGCAGTATTAAGCAATATCCCTGGCTATGAATCTGGTGTTTGTTATGTCACGGAAAGGAATGAAGAAGAGTTAATTTAAAAGTTATGTTGATTACTTGGAAACCATCAGTGTTGTGCGAGTCAACAAAAAATCTTGACGGCGTTAGCGTCAGCGTCACCTTTTCAAATTCTTATCGGCGTTATGTGCGCCGATGACGCTCAAAAATGTTAACGGCGTCAGCGTCAAGATTAGCGTCAATCCCACAAATTAAAGTACTGTTACGAAATAATTATTGATTATTATGTAGTAGGGCAGAAAAATTAGGAATTTCTGAATTGTCATAAAATGCTTTAATTTCAAAACAAATGCGTCACAAAATGATTGGTACAGGGTGGAGTGAAAAAAAAATTTGAAAAAAGTGTAGTTTTTAAATCCTGCCAAATAGGCTAAAACTTCAAAAAAATTGGTTTTGGCGAGTTGCTACCTTTGGGGTCTAGCAACCCCCCAAAATGTGTTTTTGGGGGGTAAATTGACAAAAAATGTCGTAACTCGGTAACCGCTTATCGTAGAGGCATGATTTATGGCTCAAAATTTGCAGAATCATCATGTTTCTATATGTGCTAAGAGAAAGTTTTTGTCTATTTCCACAAAAAAAAAAGTTATAATCGATAAACCGTTTTTTATGCTCAATACTCGAAAATTGCGCTGTATGGAAATAACTTTGATCTAACATTTGAAATGATATATGTCTAACTGATAAGGACTAATTATGACAATCACAATATTAACAAGATGATTTGGGATAACTTTGGTCACCAGACAAAGTACCTAAATAGGCCTACTCATAAGGTACAGAACGTGCTAGCTTTACTGCCCATAAAATGTTTAGTATTTCAGTAATTTAAAGAAAATCTGTTACATCTCATTACTTTCGAACTGTTGATGCTGATATTGGGTTGTTTTGCCTAAGGAGTGAGAGAAAAATAAGAAAGCAAGTTAGAGTACACCAAATACCCTATGCAAAATGAAGCGCATCAGAATTGCACTTTAGTGTCAAATTTTTTCAAAAGTTTTCGAGATTTAATCTTCTGGCGAATCAACCCATCTCTTCGCTCAAATTCTTCAACTTGTGCTGCGGCCTCTGTTACCATTTTGACATGGCGCTCTACACATTGGTTGTGACATGGGTGGTCGAGCTGCAGTGGTCTTATCCGGCATTGTTCAATATCTAAATCAGTTAAATGTTCAATTACCGGAGGCTGCTGATGGCAAGATGTTAAATTCACCATCTTGTAGTACGAGTTCACTGTTAGATCCAGTGTGGGCGGTTTAAACAGCCGTACAGTTGAAGCAGTATCATAATATTTTGCTCCTTCCAAAGAATATTCTTCACTGCGACTGTCAACCAAGTCATGATTATCAAATGAAACCGTTGATGGCAAGTTTCCACGAATCGAAAGCACTTTGTTCACTCCTCGCATTCGTATCTCCTCATCGTTGTCACCCAACATGGCGATCAAGACATTTTCCTGGTGTGCGAAAAATGCATTTCGTTGCACATGCACAACTTTCAGAGCAGTTTTCCGAACAGCTTCGTCAGGCACCTGAAGAATTCGTTGGACCAAGTTGAAAAAATTTCTAGATCCTCAAGTTAGTTGACTATTTAACTTAATTTCAAACCAACTTGGAAAGTAAACTTGAAGACAAAACTTCGTCAGAGTTTCCAAGTTTGAGGAGGGTTCATCCACCGAAACATAATATCTGAGGATTCGACAGCCCAGAGTTAGCCAGCGTGAATGCACAATGGGACCTACTTTTAAATATTGCAAGTCGCTGTCGACAACTCCCATGATTATTGCTGAACATATCTTGTAAGCATAGTGTTGATCAGTACTCAGATCATTAACAACTGATTCTGGCAACTGTACAAACTGAGGGTTTGAAATTGACTTAAAATTAGCAGCCGGCCAACTTGAAACATCTCCAGTTAAACACTTCCCAATTGGTCCTGCAAATGTGTCAGGACTATTGGTGGTTCCATCAAGCATAGTAAAGACATGGCGCAAGGGTAGTTCATTGGTATGTAGTAGGCAAATTACCCATTGTAGTGGCTTGTTCAATAGTTCTTCCAACTTACGAATGCAACCATTGAACTTGCCTGTCATTGCTGCACTGCTGAGTTCCATCAGTGCCAACTACTGTAAGCTTGTCATGTAATTCGGTGTTGGCAATGGTGTTGAAGATCTTTTGTGCTATGGTTCTTCCTTTGCCATCCTCTGTGGAAAAATGAGAAAGATAGTATTCACCAGGCTGCCCAACCATTGTATAGTGATCTTCAAGTTGCACAGACCTGTAAAACTTGTCATTTGGCCCTTGCATGGTGACCTGTGTTGCATCTTTGCGCCCATCAAAGTATATGGCATTCACTAACTTGAAATTTTCTTGCTCCTTTTTCCTAATTTCAGCACGGCATCGTTCTCGCTCTCTTTGAAGCTTGCTACGATCAATAACGTATGTCTTGTCATCATCAGTAATTAGACCCAAATCTTGCATCACACTATTAGCGATCGCAGCAGCAGCTCTGTCGGATATCTGAAAACGCTCACTCATCCTAGCAAGGTTTGACCAAATCATTCGATTCTGATTTTCATATGTCAATTGATCAGTCACAGTTGATCAGTCACAGTTGACGAGTGCAGACGTGTTTTGCAAAGCTCTGAAAGAAAACAGCTAATTTTAATTACGTCATGTCAAAAGAAAAATCAAAATTTTCTACATCGGTTTTAGCTGCAGACGAAAAGTTTTTAAACAGCTGCGCAAATAGAACAGCCGAAATTTTTAAAAAGCAATTAGCTACAATTTGTGAAGAAATTAAGCAAGATTTTAAATCCATTTTCGAAGCGGAAATAGCTGTACTGAAAACAGAAATTTCAGAGTTGAAAAAAAGTCAAACTTTTATTTCAACTCAATATGATGAAATCTTGGAAATAAATCGAAATCAAAGTGATGAGTTGAAAATTTTAATGAACAGTTATGAAGATTTGAAATTTAACCATAACAAACTGAAGGCAATAAATGAAAAGCAAAATGAAGATATGAAAATACTGAGGGAAAAAGCAGACGTTTTAGACAAGAAAACCAATGATGAAGCCGTCAAGCTAGATGGGATTGATCAATATAGCCGCAGACAAAACCTTGAATTTCAAGGCATTCCTTTAACTGAAAACGAAGATGCTATTGAGTTAGTTACAAAAATCAGCAATTTGGTTGGTGTAGACGTAAAGAAATCGGACATATCAACAGCGCACAGATTTCCGCCGAAGCGACACGCGAAGGTTGCAGATCCGCCTGCTATTATTGCACGGTTCATTAATAGGAACTTGCGCAACGAGATTTATGGCAAACGCATTGCTGCAAAGCATCTAAAAGAAACGGATTATCCTATTTCTGGTATGAAGAAATTGTTCATTAACGAAAACCTTACGCAAGAGAGAAAAAGATTGCTGTGGCTAACTAAGCAAACAGCAAAAAATTTGAACTACACATACATTTGGACAATGAATGGCAAAATTTATGTTCGAAAAAATGAAGATTCTTCGTCGTTCATTATTCATAATGAAAATGATTTAAGTAAGTTGTGAAGTAATGTCTGTTACTTTTTATATGAGATAACCTACGAAAAAGCGTATTCGATGGTAAAGACCCTCAACAAAATTACCCATGGGGTAATCTAGATAAACCTTTGTGTCTAACTTTCAATGAAATTGATGATTTAACGAAACACTTTAAATCAAATTGCAATGGGTTAATTGGCTTAACCATTTGTCACCTAAACATGATAAGTTTAGTCAAAAATATTGAAAAACTAGAAGATTTTTTAGATAATTTTGCTCCAAAACCTGACATTATTTGTATAAGTGAAACCAGAACTAATGCCAGTAACGTCGAACTTGTCTCCTTACCAGGGTATAATTTTTTTTGTAATCATTCCAATACCAAAGCAGGTGGTGCTGGTGTTTACGTTGTCGAATCATTAAAAAGCTGCGAACTTCATACATTGAATTTAAAAATTGATGGTTGTGAGGACGTGTGGACGGAGGTTACTATCAGTGATAAGAATAAAATAGTTGTTGGGTCTGTCTACAGACATCCTAAATCAATTTGAAACTATTTTTTAGCAAATTTCAAAACAATATTATTAGTTTAAAAACTTACAACAGGTTTGTGGTGCTTGGAGATTTCAACATTGACTACAATTGCCATGACACATCAATTGACGTTAAACTCTACGTAAATGGCATCTCTAGTCTTGGTTGTGAGCAATTGGTTACATGCCCTACCAGAGTGTCCTTTTCTAGAAAATCGATTCTAGATCACATTTATATAGATTGTTCTATGTTTAATGAAATATTCACAACCGCAGTTATTGAATGCGATATATCTGATCATTATCCAATTTTCGTCGGACTAAATCTTCCATTAAAAAGAAAAAACACTAGGAGGCCCTTGATAAGAAAAATATTACCCGAAAAAATTGAAAATTTTCTTAACGAACTGGAATCAACTCTAAAAAAAACGTCCCAACGAACATTTCTGATCTGACCACTTGCATGACAAAAGTAATGAATAATCTTTTTCCTAAAACTCGCCAATCTAGAAATCAATACAAGTCCGCTAAAAAACCGTGGATAACCAAAGGTATCCTAACTTCGATAAAGCAACAAAATAGGCTTTATAAGAAATTTAAAAAATCTTTGGATGTAAAAGATTTTAAACGTTATAAGTCTTTTCGAAATAAACTGACTCATGTAAAAGAGTCCAGTAAAGCAATCTATTTTCAAAAATTGGTTAAAAATAGTAGAGATTCCACTACAACATGGAAAGTGGTCAACAAAATAATTCGTAAAAACTCGCCAAAATCTAACTCTTTACCGACTCAAATAAGTGTTAAAGGAAATATGATAAGTAAACCGAGTGAAATTTGTCGTGAATTAAACAAATACTTCTGCAGCATTGGCCATGATATGGCAAATAGCATTGTCGGTGGGTCAAATCAATCGCTTACTGATACTTTCTGTGGACATAGAGTTCAAAATTCCATCTTTTTAAGCCCTACTGACGATTACGAAGTTATAAGCATTATAAACAAATTTAAGCCAAACAAGGCATCAGGAATTGATGATATTCCTACAAAATTGATCAAAGCAGCCAAGCATATTTTAAGTCCTTATCTAACCATTATCTTCAATTTGGGTTTAGAAAAAGGGCATTATTACGATGAACTTAAAATTGCCCGCGTTACTCCTTTGTTCAAAAGAGGTACAAAAAGCGAAGTAAAAAACTATCGCCCGATATCTATCCTAACTGCATTTAATAAAGTTTTTGAAACAATAATAAAAAAGCGACTTGTAAATTTTTGGAATAGATTTGAGGTCTTTTCGCCAACACAATTTGGTTTTCGGGAAAACTACTCCACAACTTTAGCTATAACACATCTACGAGAATATATATTAACAGAATTAGACAACAACATGAATATTTGCGCTTTATTTATTGATTTGGCAAAAGCGTTTGACACAGTAAATCACGAAATTCTTTTGTATAAGCTCACTCAATACGGTATTCGAGGTTTTGCTAATGATTTGATTAGGTCTTATCTTACTAATCGTAAGCAACTTGTTTGCGGTGACGGTTTCTCATCCTCCTATCTAGATATCAATATTGGAGTCCCGCAAGGGAGTGTTTTGGGACCTTTACTGTTTTTGATTTACATAAATGATATATCTTTATGTTCAAACCTAAAAGCAACCTTGTATGCGGATGACAGTGTTTTCACACTATCTCATAAAAATGCAAATACTTTGCAAACCAAATTAAATGCAGAATTACCGAAACTTAATCATTGGCTTAAACTCAACCGACTATCGCTAAATTTAAGGAAAACCAAATATCTATATTTTAGTAAAAGTAATAAGAATATCGCTATTCAAATAGACGGCTCTGATATATTGCAGACAAAATGTATTAAATATCTTGGAGTTCATTTGGATGATAAACTTAAATGGCACAAGCATGTTGAACACGTGGAAGCAAAGCTCTCAGCCGCCACCGGTGCCTTTTCAAACTCTGCAAATATCTTCCCAGTAACACACTTACACCAGTTTATTATAGCTTAGTTTACTCACATTTACAATATGCAATTATATGCTGGGGAAACACCTCAAAAACGGTACTCAATAGACTACAGATTAAACAAAATCGTATTATTAAAATTTTAAGTAAAAAATTTGGTAAAAAAGTTCGGTTACAACCTCTTTTTCAAAAATTAAACTTTTTGAGGCTTAATAAAATTTTTAAATTCGAAATAGCTAAATTTATGGTTAAGTTTCACTCTAACAAGCTGCCCCAATTTTGTGAGGAATACCTAAAAAGTTTTGTAAAGGTGTCCTCCGTCCACACCCATTACACTAGAAGTTCTTTTTCAAATGAGTATTATGTACCTAGAACCTTTTATCACAAAACTGATCAATCCCTAAGAGTTATTGGAGCTAAAATCTGGAACGATCTACCTAAATGTTTAAGAAATAAATTAATAACAACTTCCTTTAACCACTCAAGTAAATTGCTCAAACAACATTTTCTTGGTACTCATTTTAATCAATGACTCGCTTAAGAAATATTTCATTTCAAATTTGATTGTGTTGTGTATACATTTTTGTATTTGGTAACAGCTACTTAATATTAAAATAAACTTTTCATTCTTGTTACTTTTTTCTTCTTAAATCGTCAAAAATAAAACTTTTATTGCACATCCTCGTTGTTTGTTTTTGTTGCAATTATAACATTTGGTTGAATCGTCTATTTACATTGTGTTACAATTCACCTGATTTTCTAGTCTCTTTTTTAAATTCTTGTTACTTTTATATATTCTTCATTTTTTTGGTTCTCCATCAGTGCTGTTATAAATATTATTTTTTGTTTTTTCCTAGTTGTTATATATGTTTATTTTCCTTGCTTGCATTTAAAAAAAAAAAAAAAAAAAAAAACTTCTAATTTGTTTTTTTTTTTTTTTTTCTTTTTTTGTATTACTATTGTTATTCTGATGTGTCATTATACGTTTATTTTAATGTGTAATTGTTTTGTTTTTTGTTGCTTATAGTACTAATTTCTTTTACTATGAGGTGAAGCAGACTCGGCGACCGAGTGGCCATCAGGCTACTAATAATGGTTTTTCGCTTCACCTCGTCGCTTTTTTTGTTAGTGTATTTTCATTCCGTTGATTAATTGCCAATTTTTGGACGCGATAAATAAATACTACTACTACTATATATGGCATTGATTGAGAAACAAATTCAGAAGCAGCAGAAGATTGCGTTTGGTCTGTGTTGGTTGAACTAGAATCTGACAGATAATCCAAAGCTGACTCAGGCACTGATGTAACGGAAGAACATGTTGGTGGTTCTGGATGAGGTTGTAAGGATCGAGAGCGCCTCAAAAACTGTATGTCAGCTGACGTTGAAGGAACCACAGCATCCACACATTTTCCAACTCGCTTACTAGTTTGATCTTTATAAAAAGCATAATCATTATCTGTCATTTTCAAACCATGTTGTTTCTCCAAAATTCTGCGCTGCTTATCGTCAGCACAAAAAACATCAAATATTTCATCAATAGTTGACATAAACTCTTTTTCCTTTTGTAAAAATGCTTCTCCTCGTTTTTTCTTTGACCAGCGATCAAGTGCACTGAAACAATTCACAAAACTTTGAACTTTTTTCAAAATGGTGTACAGATGAATGGGATATACAATGCACCATACCCATCTGTCATAAATTTCTCTGGCAATGTCATTTGCAGCATTGAAGGTTCGAAAGTTTTTCAAATGAAGAATGCGTTCTATTACATGTCGCTTGGTAGGCAATACTCCTGGTGGAAAACTATCACGGGTAGAGAAAGTGTGTCCACTATGTAAAATCTTCTTTACAGAAGTTGAACTCCGTCTTTTCATGTTTTACTACTTCGCATTTTGGCCAAAGCTTTGATTTACACAATTACTTAACAATATACCTGCAAAAAATAATAATAACTTTTCAGATAACTATTAGTTAAGTACAAACAAACAAACTTATTAAACAGTTTTTCTATCATAACTTTTTTTCTAGTGGAAATAGACAAAAACTTTCTCTTAGCACATATAGAAACATGATGATTCTGCAAATTTTGAGCCATAAATCATGCCTCTACGATAAGCGGTTACTGAGTTACGACATTTTAAGAAAATTTTACCCCTCAAAACACATTTTGGGGGGTTGCTAGCCCCCCAAAGGTAGCAACTCGCCAAAACCAATTTTTTTCGTAGATTTTACCTGTTTGGCAGGTTTTTAGAACTACACTTTTTTCAATTTAAAAAAAAAATTATTTTCACTCCACCCTATTGGTACACTTCTTTTATTCATTTATTTACTTCAGGTTTAGAGCCCATACGAACAATGGCACACAAAACATTAATAACAATTAAGCACAACAGTAAAAGAAAAAAAGTTGCATTGAAGTAAGTACTATTTCACGGATCTACAGTACAACATGAGCTGAATAATTTAGATAAACAGCAGATTTTTATAAAAGCCATAAAAATGGGATTTAAAAAGAACATCTAAATTTACAAGGCTATCAATAAAATTATTATTTGACTGAAAACTACAATTTACGAAAGTAAACGTACTCTTTTTCTTAAAATAGCCTCAAAAAGTAATAGTATTATGATAAAACTTAAATTCTCGTGCACTAGTAAAGCAAGGAATATTATGTAGGCCAATAAGCTTAGTGACGATCGGTGGTCAAATTTTTGGTTAATCAAACCAAAGGCCGGATTAGCAAACTGCAATGCAATAATCCGTGGAATATTAGAACTATTTATTTTTTCGTAAAAACAATGGCTCTTAACACTAGAACGGCCGCTACGGTCATTTTGACCTTTTTGGAATTTTAAGGTGGCTTATTTTTACGAAAATCGCATTGATGTGAAATTTCTTGACTTTTCCTAATTAATTGGTAGGAACTGTAATGCTGAGTGTCAAACCGAAAACTGCTTTCACAAATATTTTAGAAGGTGATTTACCTCCAACGGCCATTAACGGTCATTTTGACCGCTATACGAAAACCATTCTTTCTGAACCTCCTGCTGTACTTTATGAGACCGCATCGTCTCTATGTCACGTATGACTCATTTTCAAACATTTTCTTTCTATTTTCCGATAAATTAATTTTATTTGTGACATCATAGAGTCACCAGAAAGAAATGCAAAACTCAAAAAGCAATTATAAAAAATTTTCCCAATTATCAGTTAGCACTGGAAATATACTGACTTCGGATTATAAAAGAGTTTGTAAAACAGAAATAGGTTACAAAAGAGTTTATGAAACAGATTATGAAAGAGTTTATGAAACAGCTATTCTATATTGTTGACAATTATAAGGGCTTTCATTGACTTTCAGCCCACGGTGATGATCGGATATTCTTCCCAAACAGCACCCATCCCACTTACTCAGGTAGAAAAAGCAGCGGAACACACAGGCAATTAGCCTTTAATTAGCCATGAGCTAGCAATTAGCCTGCATAAGTTAGTAAGTTGATCATCATCTTTTGTAATAAAAGCATGATGTTCATGCCCAATTAGTGCTAACCTATTCTGGTTTCACAGGTGAAGTAAGCTATTTGACTAACAAATATAACATAGTGAAATCTATTACATCATATCTGAAAGACCAAGACGTTTTACTGAAGTTATTGATATGCTCACATCTATAGAAAAAAATGATTCTGGAGGGAAAAGTGAAACTGAAGAAGGCGACGGGTTAGATTGTCAACTATGCTCCTCAGATGAGATGAGCAACAATGTAAAAAACTGAGCAATTTGATAATGCACAACCCATTGTTTATATAGGTGATTTACAAACTTCTGATACTAACGTTAAAATCTATTCTGTTACGTGTTATAATGATGATTCTGGTTCGGGTGCTCCTGAAAGCTAGAGCACAAACGAGACAGCAAGAGATGGCACAAAATGGGAATTTATGCAATTTGGTCTAGAAGTACGAGGAAGGCGTGCAGCTCAGATCCTAATGTCTATGTCCTAACGTTGCTGTCCTAACTGAGGTTTATCATTAGGTTTATCACGCTTTGCCCTTAAAATGGCAGACTTCCCTGTTGGTGCTTTTCAAATTATATTCGATAACCATATGCTCAAATACATTCAACAATGTACCAATGTAGAAGCTCGAAGAGTCTTAGGCAATGAAGAATGGGAGGTTTCACTTTGTGAGCTCAATGCGTTTATTGCTCTGCTATATATACGAGCAGCGTATGGTGGCAAAAAGTTTCCCCTTTACAATTTTTGGAATGAAGAATGGGGCGTATCATTTTTTTAACAAACCATGTCAAGAAATCGTTGTCGTGAAATTATACGTTTTCTACAGCTCGACTTGCGTAGCACAAAGTCAGCACGTTGGCAAACTGACAAATTTGCTCTTATTTCAGATATGTGGTTTGTAGATAACAGCATCAGTTGTTACCAACCTGGAGAAAATATTACGATTTATGAGAAACTGTTCCCGACAAAATTTTGTTGTAGGTTTATCCAGTATATGCCAAACAAACCAAATAAGTTTGGCATGAAGTTCTGGTTAGCGTTTGACGTGGAATTCAAGTATATCCTAAATGCCATTCCATATCTGGGAAAAGACGAGTCACGTCCATCCACCCAAAGGCTTAGTTATTGACAAGGTTGTCATGACTCTCATGGAACCATTCATGAGTAAAGGTAGAAACGTCACCACCGATAACCTTTTCACGTTGTTTTTACTTGCTAAAGAACTGAAAAAGAAGAAAGCCAGCCTTGTTGGAACTATGAACAAGGTTAGACTTGAGCTGCCTGCTTCTGCAAAATGCTTGCAACAACGTTATTCTAGTAAGCTCATGAAGACAGGCGATACGGCAATTTTAACAGTGTATCAGTGTAAGCCCAAGAAAAACGTTTGTGTTCTCAGTTCTCTGCATATGTTTGTTGAGCTTGGCGAATCTGAGAAAAAGAAACCGGAAAAAATGGAATTTTATAACAAGAGCAAATGTGGTCTTGACGTGGCTGATCAAATGGCCCAGGCAGTATTCAGTCAAAGCAGGCACCCATTGGTGGCCCATTGCTGTTTTCTACAACATTTTGGATTTGGCAGGCACCAATGCATTTGTGCTCTATAAAAAAACAGGTGACAAGGTTTCAAGACGAGATTTCTTGTTCAAGCTTGCTACAGAACTACGTGAAGACTACATCGTTGAAGATCAAGCAGAAACACTACTATTGCTAGACCTCACCAACTATCAACACCTCCTAAAAACACCAAAGCCGAGAAGCGTAAACAATGTCAAATAGCTGCAAACTGCACTCAAAACAAAACCAGCAAAATTTGTTTTAAGTGCAACAAAACTGTGTGTAGCAAGTGTACCGCCACGGAGCTTTTCGAATGCGTTATACAGTGTGTGCGACAACGCAAATATGAAACATTTTTCAATTTTATGCCCACTTTGTGCTCCTTCCTTCAAATAAAACTGTTTTTTATGGATAGATTGATTGAGTTATGTTACCTGATTATTTGTTCAACACTTAAGTTGCAACCACACCACGCATACAGGCTACTAATAAAAATGCGTTTTCGGAGAAGCGGTCAAAATGACCGCTGCTGGCCGTTGAAGGCTTATCGCAACTTCGGCCGTTCTAGCGTTAAAAGCAAACGTTTCATTTAAAGCTCTTTTGTTAATTAAGTAGCCTTAAAAAAGACTGTTTTGAAAAACTTGAACGTTTCCGTTTAGCTCTCTTCAGGAGGTTTCGCTAGAATGAATTGCAGAACTGAATGTAGTATTTCAAAAGTTTTAAGACTGATTCTGATTGGCTAAAAATTAAGGTTAATAATAGTTATCATAGTAATTGAAAAGTATTTTATAAATAAAACCACATTTCGTCAGCGTACAAAATTTTTGGCAAAAAAAAGAAATAAAATCATGCCAATTTGTGTTGAAATTTGGAACTAAAAAAGAAAATTTTTTATAATTATACTAACAATTTATGTTTGTAAACAAACGCTTTCTGTCTACACAAATTAGATTTTCCAAGAGTGATGAAAATTGATTCCAAGACTGATAAATGGAAATCGGATCATGCTTTAGAGAGAATAAAAAAGTGATTGTCTTTATAAAGAGATGCACATTTTTGGTTATGTGATAAATGGTTTCCAATCGCTGAGTCACAGTGCGGTATTGAATTAGCTAGTTTTCCTGGGCGTTCTGGTTGTTTACGTTCTTGACTGGTTCTGTTCCGAATAAACTTCGGCACATGCTGGCGGATTCTGTCCTGCAAACGTTGAGACGTTTGACCCACGTACCGACTATAGCAGTGGCACACGTATTCATATACGACGTTACTTTGTTGAAAAGTGGGAAGAACGTCTTTATGTATTGCAGGTAAAATTCGTCCGATGGAAAAGACCACTCGTGGTTGAACCGCTCCAAAATAATTATTAATAGATAATTTTATTTTTCTTTCAAATTTTAGGGAATTTTCGCCAATTCAAGGCAGTTTTACATACACAAGACATTTTTTTGGGTCTTCTTTAGTGCTTTGTTGGAAACGTAAAAGTTTTTAGAAATTCTCGAATAAATAAGGAATTCTGGATATTATTCATTAAAATATGAACTAGACAATATTCGCTCTATTCTTGTATAAAATGGTTATGCTTCCAGTTTCCAGAAGAGTGCAACAATGCTAAGTCATCAGCATAAGCAAACTTTCTGGAAATCATGGAAGGCAAATCGTACGTATAGATGTTAAATAGGAGGGATGCCAGGACCGATCTCTGAGGAACGCCGTTTTTAAGACGCCGTAACCTGCTTTGCTTGCTGTCACCGGTGGTAAGGCTGGAACTTTGGTTTCGGACAAGCTCCATAATCATTCTGACCATGTGCTTATCCGGAAGTAGTCTCAGCAGCTTTCAGGTAAGACCACGGTGCCAGACAGTGTCATAAGCAGCTGTCAAATTGGCGAATATGACACCGGCCATCTTCTTAGCTTCAAAAGAATCCTTAATGTTCTGAGTCAATAAAACAACTTGATCTACGGTTGACTTCCCGCGTCGAAACCTAGCCTGCTTTTTGGGGAGCAGTGGATCAATTAATGGTTCAACGTGGGCGTAGATAAGCCTCTCGAGAATCTTGTAGGGGACATAGAGCAGAGATAAACCTTTGGGTCCCCCACGGGCTTGATTGGCTTTGATATCGCGACTACAAGTGCTCTTCTCCAGATCTTGGAAATTTTGAGTCGGCGCAAACAGGAAGAAAGGAAACCAGGATTTCAAAGCAGCTCCAGCATGGAGTATAAGCTTTGGGCAGATGGAATTAGGTCCCGGAGCTTTACCTGGTTTTAAACGTTGGAGAGCAGCAGTAAATACTCTCTGTGAAAAATGTCAGAGATATTTACTGGGTCTAGTGTTGTGGCCCTTCAAAGGTCAGATATTCTTGAAAGACAAGTCGCGAAGACTTGCGGTCAACAGACTCGTATTTCCCGTTTCTGACCAGCTGAGATGCAATAGCATTGGCTGAAACGGGACAGTGACGAGAAGAGTGTCGTGACCTACCAGTTAAGATTGTTCAAAATACTCCACGCTTTTCGACTAGAGTGTGAGAAGTCAATGCTCCGAACTGCTTCGGACCATCGATCCGTCCGCTTTCTGTCAAGCTTGGCAAGCAGAGTTGTAGCAGCCAAACTTGAGTCGTCTCCCTGAAGAGAATGCAAGATAGTTTTATAGAGGGATTTACACTCTGCATCCCAACACGGAATATAGTTGTTGCGATGCCCGCGTGGGATAGTCTTTTTGGCTGCTTTCTTGATAATGTTACAGAAGTCCTGGTAAGCCGCATCCACATCAAGTGAATCAGGCGGCAACAGAGTCTTTGCGAATTTATTTGTCAAAGCAATGTAGTGACTCCATTTGGCCTTGCGGAAGTTCCATCGCTTAACAGGCATGCTTGGCACTGCCATAGCAAACCTTGGTAGAGTAATAAGCGAAGGTCGATGTTGTGACCTGGGAAACTTTTCAAGGACACGTCTATCCGGTAAGCGACTATTAGTACCTACGCTAGCGAAAGCTAGATCTGGATTGGTGCCAGTGTTCCAGTGGCCGGATTAAAAACTGGCAGCGTCCTTGGCATTATATAGCAGGGCAAGACAATTATTATTATTATTTTTTATTTTTTATCTAATCTTGATTATTTATTCAAAACCTACTTGCACCATTTTGTTGTGCCCTTTGGAAAGACACTTTACGGCACTTTCCCCTGCTTGGTGGTCTTGACAAGCAGTTCTAAACTGCAGTCATATCTCTAGTAAATTACTAGCGGACAGCAATATCTTGGCATCTCCGGAAGCAGGTCGGGGTAATTGCTTACCCTATGTATAGGCCTAGCGCCTCCGTCGCTTTCCTGCGAGTCAGGAGGATAAATATAGAGATAAAAAAAAATAATAATAATAATAATTCATTTAAAAATGAATCAAGTGAATCATAAAAGAGATTTTCTAAAATCAAAAACTTTGCATTACTTCACTTTGACGAGAATTGCGATACTGAGCTATTTTTATTAGCAAAACATCGGAGTCGTCTTTCTCTTCCTCGTTTTCGTATGCAAATTGCTTAACAAGTTTTACAACTTGTGGTCCTGCCAGAGGTGGACTCGAGACACGAAGATTTGAGACCAAGGTCGTAACTTTGACAGCTGGGGCCCCGGTGCAAGTATCTATTATGGGGCCCCCATTTTTTTCTGTACTCAATATTCAATTGACCTACTTTTCTCAACACAGGAATCATTGACGATTCCGCGTTATAGAAAGATTTTTATGATTGTTATAGAAAGATTTAGAAACAAAAATATTTTACAATAAAATGTAGCAGTGCGGGACCCCCTCGTGCTGGGGCCCCGATGCATTGCACTGGCTGCACCGGCGATAGTTACGGCCCTGTTCGAGACCGAGACAAGACGAGACTTTGGGGTAGCGAAGCTGAGATGAGAAACGGAGACTTCACATAAGTTGCTTTAGTTTGAGATAGGGTTGTGGAGTCAAAGCTGGAAGTCGGAGCCGCACGTTTTTGATTGAAATCGGAACCAATGAAATTTTTTTAAATATGCTAAAGCCGGATTCGCTTTTTTAGATTTGCTGGAGTTATTATCGGGTTTGTATTTTTCTTGGGCCACTCCGACTCCGATTTTTGGTAAGTTGTTGAAAACTATGGTCATATTTATCATCTGAATGATTCAAAAATAAGCAAGCAAAAATACGGCAAGTACTTGGACAGGTCATTTTTTATATTCTAATTTGAAGAGCAAATAAAAACGATTTTGGCTTTATATTGAGGAGAAAATCTTTATATTTACCAAATTAAACTTAAGTATCGGCTTGAGAGTTGTTTTTAAAAATTCAAGAAAACATTAAAAAAATATTTTTTAGGAATTTTTCTAAAAAAAAGAAAATTTTTTTTGAATAAACATTTGGTGGTACAGAATTTGAAGATTGCTTGAAGTAAAAGATTTTTCTTCCCAAAGCTTTTCATCTGACACTCTTCAGGGGAAATCGTCAGAATGAAGTAGAATTGAAACCGAACTAATTTATAAAGGAAGAAAGTAGAGTTCTCATTGGCTGAAAGAGTCAACCAATGAGAGAAAGGTTAAGAAATTTTGAGAGAGTATACGAATTCTTTTTGTTTACACAGAAAAGGATTGAGAGATTTAATGAAAGTCGCTTCAAGAGCAGAAAGGTGAAAGGAAGAGCGACCTCGAGCGAGAATAGAAAATTTTTCGTTGCTGTAATGGAGGGCACATTGGGCGTTGTCAAGAAGATGTTGACCAATAGCGGATTCGTGAAATTGTTGTGGGCGTATGTTGTTTTTGCAAGAGCGGGAAAGACTTTGGCGGTTGGCCGAGGTACGAGGATTGGTGATGGATTTAGGAACGTGTTGTTTAATTCGCTCTTCTAGCCGTTGAGACGTGCGACCAACGTACCGACTATCGCAGTGGCACAAAAACTGGTAAATAACATTGCTGTGATGATGGGAAGGTAGCACGTCTTTCTTAATCGCTGGAAGGAGCTGTCGGGTGTTGAAAATAACACGTGGTTCGACGGAGAAAAAGCAGCGTTTCACAGCAGACGTAATCTGCTTTTCGAACCTCATCGAAACGTTTCCAATCCATGGGATGTGTAGGTAGACAGGGCACTTTTTTACTGTGTGGACCAGGTTAGAATTTATTTGTTGAAGTTTTCGCTTGAAAGCCGAATTGATTACACGTTCCGGGTAGCCATTTTCCAAAAGAATTGAACGAATTTTGCCAAGTTCTTGGTCCAGTTTGCTTTTAGAACAAATCATAAAAGCTCTGTGAACGAGAGTACCAATTAGATTGATTTTCCGTTTCTGTGGACTAAAAGAGTTCCAACGTAGATATTGGCCAGTGAAGGTAGGTTTCCTGTATACTGAAGTAAACTTCAACAAATAAATTCTAACCTGGTCCACACAGTAAAAAAGTGCCCTGTCTACCTACACATCCCATGGATTGGAAACGTTTCGATGAGGTTCGAAAAGCAGATTACGTCTGCTGTGAAACGCTGCTTTTTCTCCGTCGAACCACGTGTTATTTTCAACACCCGACAGCTCCTTCCAGCGATTAAGAAAGACGTGCTACCTTCCCATCATCACAGCAATGTTATTTACCAGTTTTTGTGCCACTGCGATAGTCGGTACGTTGGTCGCACGTCTCAACGGCTAGAAGAGCGAATTAAACAACACGTTCCTAAATCCATCACCAATCCTCGTACCTCGGCCAACCGCCAAAGTCTTTCCCGCTCTTGCAAAAACAACATACGCCCACAACAATTTCACGAATCCGCTATTGGTCAACATCTTCTTGACAACGCCCAATGTGCCCTCCATTACAGCAACGAAAAATTTTCTATTCTCGCTCGAGGTCGCTCTTCCTTTCACCTTTCTGCTCTTGAAGCGACTTTCATTAAATCTCTCAATCCTTTTCTGTGTAAGCAAAAAGAATTCGTATACTCTCTCAAAATTTCTTAACCTTTCTCTCATTGGTTGACTCTTTCAGCCAATGAGAACTCTACTTTCTTCCTTTATAAATTAGTTCGGTTTCAATTCTACTTCATTCTGACGATTTCCCCTGAAGAGTGTCAGATGAAAAGCTTTGGGAAGAAAAATCTTTTACTTCAAGCAATCTTCAAAATTTTTTTTAGAAAAAATCCGTCGAAATGTGCTTAATTGTTTATCGCTTTTGAAAGTCAAGTGACGAATAAACAGAAAATCTTCATTAAAATTCCACTTTCCCTAAAATGTTGGGGTTTTTTAAGAATTGCGGGCACTTTTCTAAAGCTACCGCTTATAATCTCTTATCATTCCCAATACTTAATATATGGTTTAACTTAACAGAAAAAAGTGTTTTGGTCAGCGGTTGAGTGTAACCAGAATAAAAATTTCAATTTTAATCTATTCTTAATTGCAGACAAAAAAAACATTATGAAATGCTAACTCTGCTATAGTAATTAAAATAAATAATAATTTAAAATTTTACGATTTCGACTTCAACTCTAAAACAGCTGAAAAAGCAACTCCGACTCCACCTTAAAATTTGCGATTTTAGCGACTCCGATTTCACAACTTTGGAGGCCTAATTTAGCGTAAATCGGAGTCTTCAAAAGAAATGTTTTTATCTTTACATCTATATTTATCCTACTCACTTGCAGGAAAGCGACGAAGGCGCTAATACATAGGGCAATCAATTATCCCGACCTGCTTCCGGAAATGCCAAAATATTGCTGTCCGGTTGAAATTGTATATTTTGGTTTTTTAGTTTTACAGAGATATGACTAAAATTTTGAACTGCTTGCCAAGACCACCGAACAGGAGAAAGTGCCATAAAGTGTCTTTCTCAAGGACACAACAGAATGGCACGAGTAGGCTTTGAACCGAGTCCGTGTTGATCACAATAATGAGGCTCTAACCACTCGACCATGCTGCCGACTATAAGAACAACGACTCCTAACTCCATCAAATCTAAAAAACCGAATCCTACTCACAACTTCTATTCAATTGTACTGTGATTAATGGCAAATTTAAAGAGGCCCATGACTCACGAATGGCTAAAAAACGTAGGCCTACTCATCATCATCATTTTTGGGGAAAATAATGGATTAATTTAGTGTATTTCCCTTTTCTTGCTTGTCTTTTTGGGGTTGCGGGGGCAACAGCTCGAGTTGGGATCTCCAAGCATTTTGATCTTTTGCAACTAGCAACAATTTCACCCGTGGAATTCCAATACACGACCAGGACAGGTCTTCAACATAATTTCGCCAGCGAGTTCTGGGTCGCCCTCTAGGCCTTTTGTCACTAAAAAGAGCATCCATTAGTTACTTTGCTGTTCGTTTGTGGGACATTCGTGTCACATGACCATACCAGTGCAGTTGCGATCGTTCTATGCTGAGTAGCAGCGGTTCGATGTTGAGAGATTGACGAATGTCAGTGCTTTTAACTTTGTCAAGTAAAGATAAACCTCTGACTTTTCGAAAAAAAACCATTTCTCCCGTCTGTACTCGGGATCTCACTCTTTCGGTCATTATCCAACACTCATGACCGGTGCTATGACAGTGGATTAAACGACACTTGATCAAAACGGTACTTGATCAAAACAACATTTGATTGAAATGACAGTTGATAAAAAAAAGATTTGCTCTTGTACGTTTCCGCGATTAAACAATCTCTGTTACTGTAAATTAAATTCATAAAGAACAGAGACCATCAACAAGAAGACACTTTGTTTTTATTTTTTATTAATCTTTTATCTATGTCAAGGTCAGGGTTTTTTAACAAGGTTTCTGGGCAAAGAATTTTTAGGGGGGCAACAAAAAAATTGTTTGTCATGGTTATGTTTCGTTAGATGCCTATTGTTGCCATTTGTTTGCATTCTTTTTACATTTTAGTCAGTTATTTAGGGGGAAAATTGTGCATTGGCCCCACCTTTGCAGACTTCTTGCAGATATCAGAAACAGAGTCAAAGGAAAGATCTATTTTTTTTAGAGATTAATATGTTTTTGGAACAAAAAATCGACAGAACCGAAACAGATTCAAAGTGAAGACCTTTTTTAGAGATCGTTATGTTTTTGAGACCAAAAATTGACAAAATTGGGACAAATTCAAATTGTTAAACTTTCTCTTTTGTTATTTGTTCAAGTGTCGTTTCGATCAAATGTCGTTTCAATCAAGTCTCGTTTCGATCAAATGTTTCGATCAAGTGTCGTTTCGATCAAGTGTCGTTGATCAAGTGTTGTTTCGATCAACTGTCGTTCGATCAACTGTCGTTATTTTTATTTATTTTTTATTTTTATCTCTATATTTATCCTCCTGGCTCGCAAGAAAGCGACGGAGGCGCTATACATAGGGTGAGTAATTACCCCGACCTGCTTCCGGAGATGCTAAGATATTGCTGTCCGCTAGTAATTTAGTAGAAATATGACTGTAATTTAGAACTGCTTGTCAAGACCACCAAGCAGGGGAAAACGCCGTAAAGTGTCTTTCCCAAGGACACAACAGAATGGCGCAAGTGGGTTTTGAACCGAGACCATGCTGATCATCAGTCCGGTGCTTTAAACACTCGACCGATCAACTGTCGTGTCACGCTTATGACCATAGGTAAGAATAGGAACAAAAACTGATCTGCAAACAGAAAACTTTGCTTTTGTTCACAGCGCTTGTTTCAGTACAGCCGATCGGTAAAACTGGCGCATTACTGCACTTGCTTTTCCAATACGTGTGTCTCTTTTCAAGGCGCTTTGTTTCCAGGAAGACTTAACAAAGAAATGCTCCTAGTGTACTAAACTTCTTGTCTTCTTTTTTATGAATAGGTATTAACACACTGGTCTGCCATTGCTTTGGTATCTCACAAGTTTTCCAAGCTACTTGGAACACACAAGTCAGCCAACAGATCTCAAAGTTGTTCATGGCAAATAACATTTCGAGTCGCATATCATCTTCACCAGGGGCCTTGCCAGCTTTCAAAGAATTAATTGTTGTGCTCACCTCTGCTTTTATTAGGTAAATTTCTTCACCAATTTGTTCCTCGGATGTTTCTAAATGTTGGACTGTTACTGGATTTAAGAGCTCAGAAAAGTATTTTCTCCAACAATTTAGGATGCCCTATTGATACTTCAGAAGCACACTAATTGGTATCCTCGACGAAGATATCAACTAATGTTCGTTTGCCGCGCAAACGACGTTTGGTTTGTCAAAATACTTTGTTTGCCGATCTGTAGTCTGCATCCAACTTTTGTCCAAATTCTTCCCATGACTTTTCTTTAGACTGTTTGTTAAAAAATTTATTGTATTTTATTTGGCACCAAGCCTTAGGACACGAACGTAAATATTTTTTACCTACAATTTCGGCAATTTAATTTTGCAGATATTTCCACTAATTTAATTTACGTATCCCACCAGTAAAAATTACTGCATTTTACCCGGAAGCAAAATACGAACACATCCAAGAAAATTTTTGGGCACAGTTTCCGTAAATTTTACAAATATTCCCAGTATCCTATTTTACTTGTCTCACTAGTAAAAAATTTACTGTATTTTACTTGACAGCAAAAGTTTAGACATAGACGAAGCTATTTTATGTACGATTTTCTTTAATCTAAGGACAGGCTTATTTTCAGTCACCGATTTTACGTATCTATAGCAGAAAACATTTGTATAAAGTTTTTTTTTGGTCATTATGAAATAAAAAATCTTTTAACAATTTATTAAACTGAATTATGAATAAATTTCTAAGGTCCCAAATATTAGATACTGTTGCCAATTCGGAAAAAGTGTCTACATTGGACATTTGTAATTCGTGGCAATTCGAAACTGGCCCATGACCGGTTCGCGTTAAAATAAAATTAAATTAAAACTTTTTTAAAATTTCCAGAGAATGAAGTAATATCACCTTTGTTCGGGGTCTCGTTGTCCATCTTTTCAAGCCACGTAGTTTTTCAATCTTAGGATGAATTTATTAAGGTTTTGATTTTCTAAATTTTACAAGAAAACTCATTTTTAAGGCAGTGTTTGTTGAAACAAACTTTTTTGCCATTTTTGCCAGATTATACAAATGCGTTATCTTGATGAATCCATACTGGATCGGTCGCGGCCCGGGTTACCAACAACCGCCTTAGGTGTTGCACAGCAGGACACCTGTGGAAATTATGCTTCTGCTGAACATAGCGAAAACAAGAGGAGAAGGAGAGGCAAAGGCGAGTGAAGAAATAACGGAAAGTGTGGAAAGGGAGACGCTCACTCGCACGGGTGGGTACCTTAAATATTGGAAAAATGACTGGAAGGGGAAGAGAGCTGACAGACTTGATGGAGCAAAAGAATGTAGACATGTTGTGCCTACAGAAAACAAAGTGGAAAGAGAGTAAAGCAAGGAACATTGGAGGGGGATGCAAACTATTTTACAACGGAGCTGATGGAAGAAAAAATGGGATAGGGATAGTGGTCAGGGAGGAGCTGGCTAAAAGTGTCTTGGAGGTGAAGAGAATGTCAGACAGACTAATGACCATGAAGCTGGAGGTAAAAGGATCTATTCTAAATATAGTAAGCGCGTATGCTGCACAAATTAACAACAGCATGGAGGAGAAAAATGATTTTTGGCAAAACCTGTATGGGTTGATAGAAATTGTAACAAAACAGGAGAGGATAGTTCTACGTGCGGACCTTAATGGATATGTGGGCGAAGAAAACATAGGTGTAATGTATTCATATCAATAGGGGATGAGGAAATAATGAGGAAATACCCTGCTCGAACAAGAAATAGGGAAGGATCCAAGGTTGTGGAGTTTGGGAAAAGAATGGATTTGGCAGTTGTCAACACTTATTTCAAGAAGAAAAATGAACACAGGGTGACGTATAAAAGTGGCAAAAAAAGTAGCCAAGTAGATTATGTGGTGTGCAGGAGGAACTTGAAGGAAATGTGCAATTGTAAGGTAATAGTGAATGAGTGCATCGCGAAGCAGCATCGTAGGGTGGCATACAAAATGTCTATTATGGTGAAAAAAAAGCATAGAAAGTAAAGCCAAAGATACGATGGTGGAAACTGAAGGAGACAAGCTGTCAGGAAGCGTTTCGACAAGAGGTGACCAGGACTTTGGGAGGCAAGGATGAGTTACCTGATGAGTGGGACAAAACGGCAGAAATGTTAAGAAAAACAGCTGAAACTGTACTGGGAGTGACATTTGAAAAACGAAAAGGAGACAAGGAGACATGGTGGTGGAATGAGGAAGTTCAGGAGAGCATAAAAGAAAAGAAAGAGGCGAAGAAAGCATGGGAAAAAATAAGGAATAAAAATATTAAAAATATCTATAAAAAAAAAAAGAGTAAGGCAAAGAAGGCAGTTGCGATGGCGAAGGACGTGCGTATGACGATTTGTATGCTAGATTGGAAACAAAAAAAGGTGAAAAAGAACTGTACAGATTGGCTAGGCAGAGAAACAGAGCAGGAAAAGATGTACAGCACGTGAGGGTTATAAAGGATGAAAACAGTAATGTTATGGTAAATTCGGAAGCAGTGTTAAAGAGATGAAAGGAGTACTTTGAGAAACTGATGAACGAGGAAAATAATAGAGAGCCTAGGACAAAGGAAGCAGAAGTGGTTAACGAAGAGGTAAATTGCGTTGCTAGAGAAAAAGTGAAGAATTCACTGAGAATTATGAAAAAAGATAAAGTGGTTGGGCCAGATGAGTTTCCAATAGAAGTTTGGAAGTGCATGGGAGAGACGGGGATAAAGTTTTTAACCAGATTGTTCAACAGACTATTAATGGGTGAACGGATGCGAGAAGAATGAAGAAAAAGTGTGCTTATCCCAATCTATAAAAACAAAGGGGACGCACAGTGCTGTGGAAACTACAGAAGAATAAAGCTGATGAGCCACACAATGAAAGTATGGGGAAGAATTATTGAAGCCAGGCTAAGGGACAGAGTGGAGATCAGCAAACAGTAATATGGATTTATGCCAGGAAAGGGAACCACCGATGCCATGTTTGCCTTAAGAATGTTGATGGAAAAGTACAGGGAAGGTCAAAGAGAGCTACATTGTGTATTTGTAGACCTTGAGAAAGCTCACAACAGGGCTCCGCGGGAAGAGCTGTGGTACTGTATGAGAAAATCAGGAGTGGGGGAAAAGTATGTGTAACTTCTACAAGATATGTATGAGGAAAGCGAAACAGTAATGAGGTGCGCAGTAGGAACAACAGAAAGTTTCAAGTTAAGGTTGGACTACACCAGGATAAGCATTAAGTCCGTTGCTGTTTGTAGCGATAATGGACAGGATAACGGATGAAGTAACAAGGGAACCACCGTGGACGATGCTCTTTGCTTATGATATTGTGATTTGTGAAGAGACCAGGGAAGAAGTAGAGCTGAGACTAGAATCCTGGAGGTATGCATTGGAAAGAAGAGGAATGAAAGTAAGTAGGTCAAAGACCGAATATCTGTGCATAAATGGAGGAAATTACGACAAAACAGTATAGATAAAGGATACAAAAGTGCTAAGAATAAAGAAATTTAAGTATTTGGGATTAACAGTGCAAGAAAGTGGTAGTTGTGAGAGGGAGATAAAGAGGAGAGTACAGGCAGGATGGAGCGGATGGAGAAAAGTATTGGGAGTAATCTGCGACAGGAGGCCCAGCTAGACTTTTATTTTTTTTATTTTTTTTTTTATTTTTATCTCTATATTTATCCTCCTGACTCGCAGGAAAGCGATGGAGGCGCTATACATAGAGTAAGCAATTACCCCAACCTGCTTCCGGAGATGCCAAGATATTGCTGTCCGCTAGTAATTTACTAGCGATATTACTGTAATTTAGAACTGCTTGTCAAGACCACCAAGCAGGGAAAAGTGCCGTAAAGTGTCTTTCCCAAGAACACAACAGAATGGCACAAGTAGGTTTTGAACCGGGACCATGTTGATCATCAGTTCAGTGGTGAGATCAGCAATGGTGTATGGACTTGAGACGGTGGCGGTCACAAAGAAACAAGTGGAAGAGATGGAACTCGCAGAGATGAAAATGCTGAGGTTTGCTATGAGAGTGACGAGAAAAGACAGGATTAGAAACGAGTACATCAGGAATACAATTAAGGTAGAACGGTTAGGAATGAAAATGAGGGAGGGCAGGCTGAGGTATTATGGACAGGAGGAGAAACCAAGACTAAGTAGAAAGAAAGATGATAGAAATGGAGTTACCCGGAAAGAAGAAAAGAGGGAGACCAAAGAGAAGATTTTTAGATGTAGTGAAAGAAGATATAGGAAAAGTTGGTGCAAAGGAGACAGACGTTGAAGACAGAACGGTTTGGAGAAAAATGATACGCTGTGGCAACTACTGATTGAAGGGAAAGGCCGAAAAAAGAAGATTGCTGAAACAAACGATCGCGATACGCAACGCTTTTTGTGTTCTGGTTTTAATGCGAGTCAATTTTATAATTGAATCAATCCAGACTCGAATCGCTTGTTATGACGTTTTACCTTATTTTAGGGTTTTAGTTTGTAGTCTCAGTTTGAATTGCAGAGCCTCTCTACTTGGTTTTGAACAAAATTATTCTCGTCAAGTTTGACGTCAAGAGTGGATGAAACTTTGAACTCGCTTTCGCTCCAAGTCTACTTCGTCATTAATAACACAAGCTTGTGATTGGTCAGTTTATTGAAATCGAATTCACTTTACATTGCAGCTACACGTATTGGTTGATCCAACTAATGTAGTGGGACACCCTGGTGTACACTCCGGGGTAGTCGGGGTAAGCGCAGCCGATGCCCCATGACACAATACCGTGAAGGTCGCCATTGCAGTTCACTGGACCGCCAGAATCACCCTGAAAGATTGAACGATTGTAATTTTCAGATTTACTCAATCCAGATTTGACTCCTTACTTGGCAGGAGTCTTTTCCTCCAGTTCCGAGTAATCCGAGGCAGATCATGCTGTCATAGATGTCTCCATCGTAAGCAACGTTGCAATCTGCATTGCTGATGACTGGTACGGTGACTCCATATGGCGTGTCAGGGTAGTTAGCTGTAAAGAGTCAGCAAAGTAGAATAAAAAATTTCCTGTTGACTCCATTAACTGGACGTGACTAGATCGGACGATAACATGATTTTTAACAGCGATTGGTCAATGGGTAAAATAAAAGTCCACTGATCACACCCAGACTGTAATGCGAAATAACTTGTGATAGCAACCTACACCTGGTATGACCTGGGCTGAGAGAAATATTATTTCATTGATTGTGACGTCATTGTAAACACGAAGTTGCGGGCAAAACATCAAATCAATAAATTTTCAAACTAACATCCGACAATGGCGGTGTTTCCCCATCCGTACACGTTGCAATTAGTTCCAACGGCCGGGTCAACATTAGAACCTGGGAGGGAGGCGAATTGCACGAACACGTTCTCGTTGATGGTAGACTGGAAATATATTTGATAAACTAATAAAGTCAAAACTCGGAATTTTTGAAGATATCACTCACCGTAAGTTCGATAAGCATAATGTCATTTTCAAGGGTCCGGCTGCTATATTGGGGGTGGGGGATGGTTCTTACTACTCCTGAAGCTTGCTCAGTTCCGTCGTTTGTGGACAAGCTGTGGTCGCCGGCGGTGATAGTGAGGGAGCTTGCTCTTTAAAACATTTGATTTGTTGATATCCTGACCCACAATCTTGCTCTCAGATTCTACTCACGAGGTGTCGCAATGGGCGGCGGAGACAGCCCAGTTGGAGGAGAGGAGTGATCCTCCGCACATGAGACTTCCGTATCTCTTCAAGTTGACCAAGTATGGGACTTGATTAGGAAGCAGTTGAGAACCTCCAATAATTTTATCATCGGCCTGAGCCAAAGCTGCAATAAACAAACACGATGACGTCATAAAGCAAGTGATAGTGACAAGTGATTGTGTTTTTAAATATAATTTTTTTGTTTTGAACTGTATAGCAAGTAGAAAAGTAGTTGTCTAACTTTTTTTGGTTTGAGGATTTTTGGGACCGTTGCTCATATGTCAAGCAATTAAATTGTTTTAATTTGATCTGCTTGGAAGAAAGAAAACACCAAAAAATATGTTACAAAAACATCAGCCGCATGTTCATGGACACAACATTTTATGGACGCAACTTTGCATCCTTTGTTTTTTGTTTTGACTAGTTTCATTCACAATCTTTTGCAATAAAATTTTGTTACTTGAATGCAATCAACAATCAAAAACAAGTGTCACCAATTACCTTACATACACCATATCTCATATCAGTTCTCATTAAAAATAAATATCTAACTAAGTCTAGAATTTACAGCCAATTTTACATTATAGTATTGAAGTTATATTTTAAGCCCTTCTTTTTTAATCTCTTAGCTGGGTCGCAAGGCATGGCCCAGAATCGCATCCGTACTTTTGCCCAACAACTGCCATTAATTGTTGAAACAATTCAATATTTTTGTTTCATTTGCTGTAGATGAGTGACGTAAGAAAATTAAAGGAAAAACAATAATAAGGGTTTAACTTTTTGTCGGCAAGATGGCTCAATGTGTGAAGACTTTGAATTCTCAAAAAATTCTGAAATGACGTCATGCAACTGCCTACGCTGGTGACTCTGCTTAAAGTAAAAAGCAACATTCGGCCAATATGGCCGTGCGAAGAAGAAGGACATTGAACCTTTTCCAAGTTTGGTTAGTCTAATCTAGGATTTCTAAATTGAAGGTCCATGGCCCCCTGAGGGTCCATAGCAATCTATCGAAGGGTCCACGAGATTTTTCTGTTAAAAATACTAATTAGCTCTCTATATTTCATTTTATTCTAAAGCATTCTTTAAAACAGGTCTATAATACACGCATTACCCAAAAAAGCCTTAACTTGATAATGATGCAAAAATTTAAATGAGACCAAAAAAGCCATCAATTGAAGTTTGTTTAAACGTTTTAAATGTAAAGTAAATTCAGTTGTTTTCACTTGTCATTCGGAAAATATTTTAGACTTTTCAAAAGCATTTAAGATTTGTAAGTAAATGCCCGTGTCACAAAATCAGCCCTAAAATCCACGTGTTCCAACAAGTTTAGAAAAGCTGGTCTAAGCAATGCAAAATATACCTTAAAGTTAAAGTATTTTTGCAGTTCAATTTCATTCATTTTATGATTTTATCTCTATATTTATCCTCCTGACTTGCAGTAAAGTGTCGGAGGCGCTATACAAAAGACAAGCAATTACCCCAGTCTGTTTTCGGATATGTCAAGATATTGCTGTCGGTTGAAATTTTTTCTTTTTTTTTTTTTTTTAGTTTTATAGAGATATAAGTGAAATTTTGAAATACATGCTAAGACCACCAAGCAGGAAAAGTTTTGTAAAGTGCTTTTCCCAAAAACACAACAGAATGGCACAAGTAAGTTTTTAACCGAGACCGTGTCTATCACAGGCACGGCGCCCTAACCACTCGACCACGTGCCGACATATATTAAATAAGAAAACTGTTTTTGAAAAAAAACAAGCAAACAGGGAAGGTTATTTGCCTTATTTTATTCATACTTCAACATAAAAAGATACTAAACACCATTCGGATACAAGTTGTTACAAACATTTGACACTCACCAAACAAGAGAGCGACGATCACAATCTTCATTTTTGATTTAAGTTCCGATAAATTGTTGAAGTTAAACGAATGACTTTCCATGGATTCAGTTGGTTTTTATAGCAAGCCAGCGCAAGTGCAAGATTTCTCGTACTATTCTAGTCGTGAGAATTCAGTTCCTGATGAGTTTGTTGTAGAAAATTGTTGCTACTTGATCGGTCAATGCACATCTGTTCGCTCTCGCACAACGATAGATATAGAAGGAACTATCGCTTAAATTTTTAAATGTGAAAACAATGGTATGACGTAATTCTTTTTAAGGTTTGGCTAAATGCTATTGACCTTAAAACATTTTAATTGTTACAAATTAGAGAATTTCGCAAAGAAATAACACCTACCTTCCATAAGTAACATTAATCAAAATAGATGTCACGTCAAAGAATAAAAAACATTTTAAAACTGTAAAATTTTAGATTAAATTAAAAAAGCAAAATCGTGACGAAAAAAAAAAATATATGAGTTTTGTCGAAGATTTTAAAATCAGGACTGGGGGCCGAAATCCAAAGTTTTTTACTTAATAGCAAAAAGGAATTTTTTTAAAAAACTTTTTATCACTTATTTTTCAGGAATGGCTGTATCCACGTATTGCAGGAAACAATACGACTTAAACTTGAAAACCACTGATCTACTAGCTCAGTGTTTTTCAAAGTGAGCCACTTCGCTCCCTAAGGAGGAATTTGAAATCTCCAAGGAGGAAAAATGACTAGGGGAGGAATCGGGGAGAAATTTGAAAATTTCAGTACAATGTAAGCGAGACAAAAAAATTAGTACTTCAAAGTGAAACGTTTTTTTGGAATTACTACTTTTTAGAGACAAAAATATCGGCAGTGTGGTTGAGTGGTTAGAGCACTGTGATTTTGATCAACATGGTCTTGATTTAAACCTATTTGCGCCACTCTCTTGTGTTCTTGGAAAAGACACTTTATGGCACTTTTCTTTGCTTGCCAGTCTTGATAAGCAATTCCAAATTTCAGTCATATCTCTGCATAACTAAAAAACCAAAATAAAAAAATTTCAACCAGTCAGCAATATCTGGGCATCTCCAGAAGCAGGTTGGGTTAATTGCTTGCCCTATCTATTGTGTTGTGAGGCTTTCTGCGAGTTAGAAAGATAAATATAGAGATGAAATAAAATAAATAAAAATTGAGAAATCTAAAAAAGATTCAAAATTGAATGTTAATTTGGAACTTTCTGAGATAACTGGAATTTGAGTCACAAATTTGGATGAAGACAAAAATTCTTCAGTTTGATCAATGAGGTATTTTTTTGGGGGAAATTATGGTACCCAAGTCCTGAAAGGGAGGAATGTAGCAAAAACTTTTGAAAACCACTGATCTACTAGCTTATTTAAATAGTTTTTGTAAAGATGAAGAACCATTTTGTATATATTTTTATTTTTTATCTTGTTTTCATGAGTTGGCCTATATTCGAATTTCTTTTAAGATCCTCTTTAGATGCTTAGCACTTGTTTCGCTTTTCATAGCAAAGTAGCTTACATCGGAGTGGAATAGACTCGCACCTCATGGGCAAGCATTGTGATAAAACAATAGACATCAAAAGTGAAGCATAAAAGACCTGATTTTATTTACTCAGATTAGCTAACTTGAACGCAATTGTGGCGACAAAAAAAAAAGATTTTTAATAAAATTAGTAATAAAGTTTAAAGAACAAAGCTCGGAAACGATAAAAGCCTATACCATGTGTCATAGCCTATTTGTCGCTAATATGTCATATACGTATACGTGCATATCTTTGATTACCATTTTTCAAAGGGCAGGTTTTGTTTATTATTTATTTTTTTTACTTTATCTCTATATTTATCCTTCTGACTTCCAGGAAAGCGACGGAGGCGCTAATACATAGGGAAGGCAATTACCTCGACCTACTTCCGGAGATACCAAGATATTGCTGTCCGCTTGTAATTAAATAGAGATATGACTTTAATTTAGAACTGCTTGCCAGGACCACCAAGCAGGGGAATGTGGTCTGTAAAGTGTCTTTCCAAAGGACACAACAGAATGACGCGAGTGGGTTTTGAACCGAGACCGTGTTGGTCACGAGCCCGGCGCTTTAACCACTTGACCACGCTGCCGACATCTACTTTATATCATGTGTCATAGCCTACTTGTCGCTAATATGTCATATATGTATACATGCATATCTCTGATTACTATTTTTCAAGGGACAGGTTTTGATCCCCGAAACCCCTTTCCCCTTGCGTATGCTTCTGCTGACGAGACTGTGTAAGCCTGTTCTAAATACGCGTTTCTTTTGTTTATTATTTTAACAAAAAGCACTTAATTGCCAATAAAGCCTTCAGCTTCTCAAGGCAGCATTAATTTACTCAATACAACTTACAACAGTATTTATTGATGACTAATTACGCTTTTGTAAGCTCTGAAAGTTGAACAAATTTTTGGATTTTTTTCTTTTTTTTATTTTAATTTTCGGTGTTTAATTTTACATCTTTATAGCCTCGCATAAGTCTTACTTGTTATTCTGAATAAACAGTTTTTTGCAAGTCATTTTTTTACCATAAATAATAGCTTAACGATGTTAGTGTTGATTAATCGTCATTGCATAACCGCACACCTGTACAATTCCTATGACAATCGATGTGCTATTTATGTTTCAACATCCAGCAAGAGTCGGCCGGTCATTTTTGTTCTTTTTCTTCTTTAAACAAATTCCGAAACGAAATTTAGTTGGACGAAAAACAAAAATTATCAAAGAATAAACATGGAAAAGCGTATCGCCCGACCATGCGATCAAAATGTAAGACTGAATAGTTGAGTAATTTCCTCAAACAAATTTCCCTTTGCCAAACTCATTATCTGCTTTTTAAAATAAATACAAAATGACTTAATCTTACTTTAATGAGTTCAAAATATAAAAATAAAAATAAAAAGTAACTTTAAAACAATCAAAGAAACTGTAACTCAAGGTATTCAAAGATTTTTAAATCTACATGTTTTTTGTTAATTCCCAAAAAGCACTCTACAATTTTAATCGCGATCAAGGTATTTACATCTGATTTCATATTCTGTTCATGCTTTTTTGCAAAACATCAATTTTTATAAAAAAATATTTGATTAACTTGCAATATCTTGCAAAGAATCATTTTTGTTGCAGCATTTTGCTTACTTTTATGCAGTTTTTAAAAAATTTTTGTCGGCAACGTGGTTGAGTGGTTAGAATGTCGTGATTGTGTTGGCATGGCTCGGTTCAAAACTTAGTCGCACCATTCTGTTGTGTCCTTAAAAAAGACCCTTTACAGCACATTGTCCTGCTTGGCAAGCAGTTTTAAATTATAGTTATATCTCTATTGATTTCAAGCGGACAGCAATATCTTGGCATCTCCGGAAGCAGGTCGGGGTAATTGCTTGCTTTATGTATAGCGCCTCTGTCGCTTTCCTGCGAGTCAGGAGGATAAATATAGAGATAAAATTGCAGCTAGTTTGCAAGAACATGCAGAAAATGAATCCAGTTGTGTCGCTTGATCTCTAACGGACACTGGTCGTATTGTTCCTATTGTGTGTGTTGTATGACGGGGAAGAGGATTCTATTTATAAAAAAATTGGATTTCGCATTCTCAAAAATTGCGGAGAAAATTTTTTTCAGATATTGCATAAGCAGAAAACAAAAATTTTCTGTGTTGTTTATAAATGCAAAGACCAGGACCTTAACTTCGACAGCTGGGGCCCTGGTGCAAGTATCTATTATGGGGCCCCCATTTTTTTCTGTACTCAATATTCAATTGAGCTACTTTTCTCAACACAGGAATCATTGACGGTTCCGCGTTATAAAAAGATTTTTATGATTGTTATAGAAAGATTTAGAAACAACCCAGCCAACATGCCCGTGCAGGGCCCTTGAGGGTAAAATTTGGGCAATGCGGGCTCGTGCGGGCAAGTTAAAACCGTAAGGGCCCGGTACAGGTCCGTTGCAGTTTTCACGAGGGTAAAGTGCAGTTTTCAAGTGGGCTATCGTCAATAGCAGACGTGTACAGGAACCGTGCGGTTCCTGTACAGTTTGATAAGTAGCAAGTGCCAAAATTTTCAAGTGAATTTTGATGTAGTAATTATGTGCAGGAACTGTGCGGGTCCTGTGCAGTTTGCTGTGCAGGCGTTATGCGTGTAGATGATTGTTCTACAAATAATCAAACACTTCCTTTGATTGTTTCTTCTTATTCAACGGAAATTTAAAAGAACGTATAACAACAGCCAAAATAATACAATACACTTATTTACAGTTATTTAATAATTTTCTTCTTCACAACTTATTTCTTTCCTCGTTCTTGCTTCATCTAGTGTTGCCATTCCATTAATAGTTATTTATATAGGAACTTATAGTGATCTATACAGGATCACTACAGACTTCCCCTCCTGACAAATTTTTGCAATTTTAAAAAATAGACGTGTAACATGGGTTGTGTTATAACAATATTTACAAAATATCGTACAGCAATTAGCATTTATGCAATATAATGAACTTATTCTATGTTAACAACACAGTCCCGCAGCCTTTGGGGAAAAACAGTTTTTCTGCGAGGACGTGGCTGTGGTGGCGACAAGATGGAGCTTTGAGTAGTGTCTGGAATAGGTTCAGTTTCAGGTGTTAAGTTAGAAATATTATGAATAAAGCCGGGTTTTACATTGTTAATGCCAACAGAGATTAATTTGCCACGCTTAATAACTTTGAAAACGTCATTATTGCGGTCTATAACTAGGTATGGGCCGGAGTAGGCGGGGCATAAATTTGGGTGAATTGGATCGTCTTTAATGAATATGTGGGTACGATCGTTTAATGTTTTTGGAAGAAAAATTGATTTTTTCTGTTCCACTCTTGTTGAGGTGGGATGTAATGATTCTGTGAAAGCGCTCATGCTGTTGATTATATCTGAGGAGGAAGCATTCTGGTTCTCATGTGTGGGAGAAATAAGATCACCGGGGAGTCGTAAACATTGTCCGAATAATAATTCTGCAGAACTGCCTTGTAAATCTTTTTTAAACATGGTATTAAGTGAAAGAATGATGGAAGATAAATGAAAATCCCAATTAGCTGATTCTAGTTTTGCAGTTAGTGCCGTTTTAATAGTTCTGATAGCTCTTTCAACAAGTCCATTTGATTCTGGATAACGTACACTGCTGATTCTGTGAGTTGCTCCAAGAAATTTACAATAATCTTTAAAGGTATGTGATGTAAATTGGCTTCCTGCATCAGAGTGAATTTCTACAGGTGCACCAAATGTTTGAACATGAAGATTTAAATTTTGAATGACTGAGGCAGTAGACATGTCTGGCATTGGAAAGGCTTCGGTCCATCTTGTGAATGGATCAATACAAACCAAAACATGTGTATAACCATTAGAGCTGGGAAATGGTCCAGCTATGTCAATGTTAATGCGTTCAAAACGAGCATTAGGCATAGGTATTGATGTGATTTGTTTAACAATGTGTCGGTTTGTTTTCGTTCGTTGACAATTGATGCAAGCATGAACAAAATCACGAATTTTCGATTTCATATTCTTAAAAAGAAATCTGGTACATATGAAACGTTGAGTGGCCTTTATGCCTAAATAATTCATGTTATGGTAATAAGATATTATCGTCTGTTCCAAATTAGGAGGAATTAGTATGCGGTCATGCGGTAAACTGGTATCAATTAAAATGCAGAAATTAGTTTTAGGTTGGCTACGGGCACAGATTTGATATTAATGGATGAGTCAGTAGGAAATGAAAAAGCATCTGATTGAGACTCATGTTGCTGAGCGTCAGCAATTGATTCCAGAGAAATAGGCATAGGTTCTTCAAGAATGTTGGCTACAATAACTCGGGATAGGCAATCAGCCACAATATTGTTTCTGCCTGGCAAATGTTGAATATTACAATCAAATTGACTGAGATAAGACAATTGACGCACTTGCCTAGGACAGTGATTTTCAGAAGGTTTTGCAAAACTGTTAACTAAAGGTTTATTATCTGTGAAGATTACAAAGGGTTTATCAAGCAGCATATATTCAAAATATTTAACGTTTGAATAAACACTAAGAAGTTCGAGGTCATAGGTTGAGTAATGTTTTTAAGCATCTGTTAGTGATTTGGAATAGTAACCTAAAACTTCAATTTTGTCGTCATAAATTTGTTCAAGTACACCACCAAGAAAGGTAGCAGATGCATCTGTTTTTAATTGCAATTTAGCATAAGCTTTAGGATGAGCCAAATAAGCAAGATTGGCAATAATTTCTTTTACTTTCTTAAAGGCCTGCAGTGCATTGCAATTCAATGATATTTTTGTTTCATTTTTTACTTTACCTTTGAGATAATCTTGTAATGGAGAAAGTAATTCAGCTGCATTTTCAATGAAACGATGTTGATAATTAACTAGACCAAGAAATTGACGTAATTCTTTGATGGTTACCGGTGCAGGAAAGTTTTTGACAGCTGCAATTTTTTCATCAGATGCAGTTATGCCACTGGCATTTAATTTGTATCCAAGTACATTAAGTTGAGAAGCACCAAGTACACATTTGTTCATGTTTAATGTTAATCCATAAGAATTGAGTCTATTAGCAATTTCTAAAAGATGTTTTTTGTGTTCAAGCTCATTTTTGGAAAATATAATAATTAGTGATGTACCGATACTTGAGTATCGGTATCGGTATCGGTGGTATCGGCCTATTTTTGTGGTATCGGCTAGTAGTATCGGTATCGGTAAATATAGCCGATACCTGCCGATACTTTTTAAGCACAAAATAAATATAAAAATTTTTTTTTTATTTTTTTGTTGTATAAATATAAAAAATTTTTGTTGCCCCCTGGAACTGGATTGGATTTCTAACATAATTAATGATTTCTTTTTAAAGATTTGTAATAATATTGTAATGATAATGATAGATATATACCTGGAAAAAATTCAAAATCCAATAACAAGCTAGATTTAGTAAATACATTCTTTGGTGTTACTTACAAAAGCTTTTACTGATAATGCTCAATAGATAAAAAAGTATCGGTGGTATCGGCAGTATCGGTATCGGCTCTAAATGCTGGTATCGGTAGTAGTATCGGTATCGGCTTAAAATGTGGTATCGGTACATCCCTAATAATAATGTCATCAATGTAAGCAAGACAAAAATTATCAGTATTTTGTAGCACATGTTTGATAAAACGTTGAAAGCTGCTGCTCGCATAAGTTAAACCTTGTGGAAGTTTATTGTACATGAAGTTACCACGATGAGTGCAAAAAGCCATAAATTGTCTATCAGTGGGGCGGACATCTAGTTGCCAAAAAGCACTTTTTAAACCTAAATAAGAAAAAATAGTTGCACCATGAATGTGTTGAGTAAAATCTGTTAACCTTGGTAATGGATAATTTTGTTTTTTGCAACGTTTATTGATAAGTCTGTAATCATGTACCAACCTAAAGGAACCATTCTTCTTTTTAACTAAATGTACTGGTGAGGCCCAAAGGCTGGTAGTTGAACTAATAATATTTTTTTCGAGCATGTCATCTAATATTTTATTGAGAGCATTTGTTTTTTCTAAATTGAGTCTTCTCGGTCGAAAGGCTACTGGAGGTCCATCAACTTCTAATACATGTTCAAAAGGATGTTTCTTTTTTCCACTTTAATTTGTCCAGATACAAGATGAGGAAACATGTTTAAAATATTCTCATATGAATGTATATTGTAGTCAATGCTGGGCAATGGAGTTAAAATATTTTCCTTTGTAGAATTTGAAATGTCAACTGTGCTTGCAGCTGTGTCAATTACAAATTTGTGCAATTTCAAAAAATCCAAACCAAGAATATCATGTTTAATGTTTGCAATAATAAAAGAATGAGTAAACTGTTTATTAGGAAATTCCTGAAAATGTAGTGTTAGTTCAATGACACCTGATTGTTGTATAGGATGACCATCAGCAGCAAATAATCTACAGGGATTTGGATTTGTCACACAAGTATATCTGTTAGAGGAAATCAGTGACTTAGGGCTAGCTGTATCAATAATAAATACAATGTTATTGTGTGTGTCAGTTAAGTGAATATATTTGTCAGCAGATTCAGGCAATGCATTGCTGACATTGATAGTATTTATTTGCAAAACATGATTTATTGAGGAGCATTGCCTTGTGAGTTTAAATGTTTAGTCTTCATATAGCTATCAAAATGAGTGCAGCCTTGGACACAGTATCTGGCAGTAGTTCCATATTTTTGGTGGTAAAAACACAGACCATTAAAAATCTTATCTCTACCTGGAATAGTGAGATTCGGACCTGGTGGTGGTTGCAAAGTAGAAGAAAATGGTTACAGTTGGGATGAAGTTGGGGAATGATTTTGAGGGTTTTTGTTAAAAGACTTGGAGTGAGATCTATTGTGTGATGGGTAAGTGAAATGAGGTGTGGTAGTTTGGTGAGAAAGAATTTTGTGCAGAGCCAAAACTTCAGCTTTAAGAGAGGAAATTTATTTTAACATAGCAGAAAAAACATTATCAGTGGAATTAACTTCAGATGAGTTTAATGATTTATCATTTTGTATTAGAGAATCAGCAATGGAAGCTAGTTCTTCAACAGATTTGAAAGGGAATGCAGCTGAAATGAATTGTATATTGTTAGGAAGCCTATTCATAAATTCAGTTTGTAAGAACCAATTTAATGTTTCATCTTGAGGGTCAATTGTTCCTAAAATGTTTTTTAAATCATATAATAATTGTTAAAGTTTTTTTATCAGAAATCTATTACCCTTCTTTCAGTAAAGTTACATTGACGATTTTATTTAACTGATCAAATTGCGATGCATGAATTTAATATGTATGCATATAGAATGAAATAGATTCATGAATATAGAATGAAATAGATTCTATTTGAATAAAAAACTGATGATGACCTTTATAGGTCAAAATCGATTTTTCATAATGATACAGTTAGTTTTTAAATTTTAACTTTTATTTGCTATAATAAATTGAAAGTTGACCGATTTTATTAATAAATTCATGCATCGCATATAATAATTGTGTAGGACAACGGTCTCCCAAAGGAGGAGCAGTGTGAAGCTGGGTTAATCTTTTGTGTAAAGGAAGACTGTATGCTTTTATTAAGGCAGCCTTGAGTGTAGTATAGCTGTTGACACTATCTCTTGACATGCAAAGTGATGCTTTGTGAAAATGTTCAGAAGATAAACATTTTATCAATTCAAAATATAATTGTTCTTCAGTTAGATGCTTTCCAAAATAATGTGCATCAAATGTGTGAAAAAACATGTCAATGTGAGAAGGATCAAATTGGAGTTGTGGAGAATTTTGAATTATTATAGTAGGTGGTTGAGTATTTTGCAATAAAGATTGATGTACAGAAGTAGATGATGATAAAGGTGTAGAAAAGACTTGTTGTGATAGTAGGTGGTTGAGTATTTTGCAATAAAGATTGATGTACAGAAGTAGATGATGATAAAGGTGTAGAAAAGACTTGGGAAGTAGTAGTAGGTAGAATTGAAGCTGAACTAACTGGAATTGCATCAGCACTTTGTGCTTGCAAATGGGTTTGTGTTAAAGAATTATTTTCAACCAAGGCGATAAGATTATCATTCATATTTGATTTAACACTTCGTAAAAAATATTGATTTGAATGCATAAATAATAATAATAAATAATTTTATAGACAACAATAATAATTTTAAGTAATAAGGTAATAATAATAATGTTCATACAAGTAATTAGTAAAATTGTTTAAAAATTGTAAATAATGTTCTTTATAGATTGAATACAATGCTTGAGATAAGATAGTCTTTTAAAATAATTGGTATAGATTAATATGATCCAAGTCACTTTGTTAGTTGTTAGTTGTCAGTTGTCATCAATTGTAGATGTCTTGTTAGTTGTCGGCATAGGCGTACGCAAGGGGGGGTTTCAGGGGTCAAAACCCCCCCTTGAAGAATGGTGTTTAGTCATATATACAGTACATTGTAATAAATAGGCTTTAATAATAGGATTTTGGTTTCTATTGTTTACCGCAATTTTTAAACTTAATTACTGCTTGCGCATCAATTTTTGCTATCGTTTAAATTGCTTCAAAGTTAGCTCATGTACTGTACATTGCCACTGTGAAGAAGACTTTCAAACTTGTAAAATATTGAAAGTTAAGCATGGGAATGGAAATAAACTGCATGGAAACAATAGCTTCAGTTCACAATTTTTTAATGCTCCAAAACTTCAAAACATTTTGCGCAAGTCCATCAACATGATTTCGTCAACAACAAAAGCTTAAAAACTTGTTCAAAGTTGTGCTATCAGATGGGTCGATCGACACGAGAGTGTTAGTACTTTTTCAAATTTACAATTTACCGTTGTAGAAGCTTTGGCAGAAATTTCAGCATGGCCAGACAGAGAAACTTCATGACGAGCTCTGCAGTTGCTATCGACAATTACGCAAAGTGAATTTTGCATTGCTCTCTTAGTTTTAAAATACGTTTTTGGATACAGTGTTGTTTTGTGTAAAGTTAAGCAAAAAAAGTCGATAAACCTTCTTGAGGCCGTCAACATTGCACAGGATATTGCAAATGAGTTGAAGTGTCTTAGAGAAAAAACCGAATATGAATTTCCCCAGCTCTATATTTTTGCGTAAGAAACGGCCAAAGCCGAAGATTTTATTTTGAAAATACCATGCCCTCTTGAAGACAGACCAATCGATGCAATATTGCTGCTGTAACAGATGAAGAACATTTTAGACTAGGGATTTTTATTCTATTTCTTGATAATTGTCACTCTCAAAGCAAGATTTTCAGCCCACAAATCGATTATTGGTGAATTTCAGTGTTTAATTTCTGCTGATCAAACTAGTGCACCAACTTCTCAACAAATTAAAAGTATTCAAGTTTTGGAAAAATTTTACGAAAATGATTTAACGAAATCCTGGGGAGAATTAGTGCCTGAACTGATATTATGTTACAGGAAACTTTTTCGGTTGAACGCAGCAGAAAGACCAACTGATGCGTTGAGCAGCATCAAGGAATGCACTTCCGATGCTGTTCCGAACTTATTTACATTGATGACCATTTTGTTAACTCTTCCAGTGATAACATGCACTAGTGAACAATTGTAAAACTTTCCACATTACGCAGACTAAAAACGTGCTTACGAAACACAAGTGGTACCACTCGAATGAATGGATCTGCATTACTAAACATTTATAGGAGCCACACGCGTGCCTTGCCCTGATGATGTAATTAACAGATTAAGTGAAAAAAACAGGCGTTTGAATATAAGCCTTTAAAAAAATTTTAAATATTTGTTAAGTAAGGTTATTTTTTTGTTTGTTTGATTTTCCACCTATTGTTCTCATCATTTACACGAGTTGCTTTTAATTTGAAAAGTTTCTTGTCATGATTGAATTACTCGCACATACCTTTTCAATAGTTAGTTTTACGGTTTGGTAAAAAGAAATTCATGCTACTGCAAGATGTTCTTCAAACCAAAACACTTTATTTTTGAATGTAGGCCTAATTTTGGAAGTTTTTACCTATTGCCAGGACTACTGAGAGCAATCACATTTTCGGCTCCAAAACCCCCCCCTTTACAAATTTCTGCGTACGCCACTGGTTGTCGGGGTCACCAATTGTAGATGATTGTTCTACGAATAATCAAACACTTCCTTTAATTGTTTCTTCTTATTCAACGGAAATTTAAAAGAACGTATAACAACAGCCAAAATAATACAATACACTTATTTACAGTTATTTAATAATTTTCTTCTTCACAACTTATTTCTTTCCTCGTTCTTGCTTCATTTAGTGTTGCCATTCCATTAATAGTTATTTATATAGGAACTTGTAGTGATCTATACAGGATCACTACATGCGGGTTTTGAGTGGGCAATTAAAGCCGAAAACCTGTACAGGTTTTATGCGGGTCCCGTTCAGTTTGTCGTATTGTCTGAATAAGGTTTTTGAAACGCAATGCGTGTGCAAACTCTGTGCCCGAACTGTGCAGATCCTTCACAGTTTATTACATAAAATTTTTAAACTTTATTTGAAGTTTTCGTGTAAAAAATCATGTGCAGGAACTGTGCGGGTCCTGTGCAGTTTTCTATGCAGGAGTTATGCGGGTATTAGGTGGGCAATCCAAGTAGGATAACTGTATAGGTCCTGTGCGGGTCCCATGCAGTTTATTAAGTGTATTTTTTGATATTTTCGAGAATGCAAAGCAATATAACAAAAACTTGTTGGTCCTGTGCAGGTCCTTCACAATCAATCAATCAATCAATCTTTGTTTATTCGTTGTAGATTGCCATTTAATTACAAAACAAAAACAAAAAAACACAAAATAATAGAAATATTGAGCAATACTACAACAGGGTTGCAGCGAAAGACCATCAAAGGTCACCTAGTCAGCCACAACCCAAATTTTATATTTAAACTAATGAATAAACAATTACAGAAAAGAAAAAAAGAATAACGAAAAAATAAACATTTGGTGGTACAGAATTTGAAGATTGCTTGAAGTAAAAGATTTTTCTTCCCAAAGCTTTTCATCTGACACTCTTCAGGGGAAATCGTCAGAATGAAGTAGAATTGAAACCGAACTAATTTATAAAGGAAGAAAGTAGAGTTCTCATTGGCTGAAAGAGTCAACCAATGAGAGAAAGGTTAAGAAATTTTGAGAGAGTATACGAATTCTTTTTGCTTACACAGAAAAGGATTGAGAGATTTAATGAAAGTCGCTTCAAGAGCAGAAAGGTGAAAGGAAGAGCGACCTCGAGCGAGAATAGAAAATTTTTCGTTGCTGTAATGGAGGGCACATTGGGCGTTGTCAAGAAGATGTTGACCAATAGCGGATTCGTGAAATTGTTGTGGGCGTATGTTGTTTTTGCAAGAGCGGGAAAGACTTTGGCGGTTGGCCGAGGTACGAGGATTGGTGATGGATTTAGGAACGTGTTGTTTAATTCGCTCTTCTAGCCGTTGAGACGTGCGACCAACGTACCGACTATCGCAGTGGCACAAAAACTGGTAAATAACATTGCTGTGATGATGGGAAGGTAGCACGTCTTTCTTAATCGCTGGAAGGAGCTGTCGGGTGTTGAAAATAACACGTGGTTCGACGGAGAAAAAGCAGCGTTTCACAGCAGACGTAATCTGCTTTTCGAACCTCATCGAAACGTTTCCAATCCATGGGATGTGTAGGTAGACAGGGCACTTTTTTACTGTGTGGACCAGGTTAGAATTTATTTGTTGAAGTTTTCGCTTGAAAGCCGAATTGATTACACGTTCCGGGTAGCCATTTTCCAAAAGAATTGAACGAATTTTGCCAAGTTCTTGGTCCAGTTTGCTTTTAGAACAAATCATAAAAGCTCTGTGAACGAGAGTACCAATTAGATTGATTTTCCGTTTCTGTGGACTAAAAGAGTTCCAACGTAGATATTGGCCAGTGAAGGTAGGTTTCCTGTATACTGAAGTAAGAAATTCTGAATCATGCCTTTCTACTAACACGTCAAGGAAAGGGAGAGAGTGATTAGATTCCTTTTCATAGGTGAAGCGAAGTGAGGGATGGAGAGAGTTGAGCTGGACGAAGAAATTGTTGCAGTCTTCTTCATTGTTGAATACGGCGAAAGTATCATCAACGTACCGGAAGTACACCAACGGTTTTTTGGCGATGTTGAAAAGTTTCGCTTCTTGGTAGCCAACAAAAATGTTTGCTAAAGCTGGACCAAGCGGTGAGCCCATAGCGACGCCGTCGATTTGTCGATGCATGTTGTTATTAAAGCTAAATTCCACAGAGGAGGTGGCTAGCTGCATTAATTCGACAAAGATGTTGCGTGGAAAGGATGGCGCCGTTGAGTCGTCATTGTAAAGGGCATCAGCGCAGATTTCTATGGTTTCAGCAAGCGGAACATTAGTGAAGAGACTGGAAATATCAAAGGAACAAAGAAAGACAGAGGAAGGAGAAAAGGTAAATTTTCTGACTTCTTTTACAAAAGTGAAAGAATCAGACAAACAATTAGAGGAAAAGTTTTCAAGAACAGGTTGAAGAAGAGAAGTAAGCCATTTAGCTAGCTGATGTTGGGCCGATCCGGTCATAGACAAAATCGGACGTAAGGGTACGTCCTTTTTGTGTATTTTCGGAAGACCATACATGCGCGGTCGCTGAGAGCCAGTGGGTCGGATTGCTTCATAAACTTGCTTAGAAATTAGGTACTCTTTCCTCAGCTGAAGTAATCGTCGTTGTATCCGTGATTCAATTTTAGCAGTGTTGTCGTTGTTCGTGACTGGTCCAAGATCAAGAAATTTGGTCGTGTCATTAAGAATCGTCTTCATCTTGTCGTTGTAATCGTTTTTGTTAAGAATGACAACGCCAGCACCTTTATCAGGCTTTGTTATAAGAATTTCTTCATTCATCCGAAGGGACTTGATGGCCTGAAAACACTCTTTTGTCATGAGGAAATCACCCAAGTCAATGGGGCTTCCACAATAAGCGTGAGCTAAGTCACTCAACCTGGCCTTTAAAGCAGCAAACTGCTCTTCAGACGAAGGTTTGTGATGGACGAGTTGAGCGTAGAGTACTTCAAAGTCTGCTAGTATTTCTTCACGTTTGACACTAGTGGGCGGTAAGCAAAAAGAAAGTCCATGGGACAATACAAACCGTTCAGTGTCTGATAGTTTGTAATCGGACAAGTTTACGATGTTGTTCTGCTTAAAACTTGTCTGGTTGCCAAAACGATGTTGAAAAAGAAGACGTAGGTTGTTGTTGTTCTTCTTTTGGTTGATGGCTTCTTTTTGTTCATCTATGACTGACAGGTAACGACAGAATCGTACAAGGTCGAAGAAAGACAAAAACTGTCTAGCTTCTTGCCACAGTAAGCGACAAATGACGACTCAACGGCGCCATCCTTTCCACGCAATATCTTTGTCGAATTAATGCAGCTAGCCACCTCCTCTGTGGAATTTAGCTTTAATAACAACATGCATCGACAAATCGACGGCGTCGCTATGGGCTCACCGCTTGGTCCAGCTTTAGCAAACATTTGACTGTGAAACGCTGCCGTCGAACCACGTGTTATTTTCAACACCCGACAGCTCCTTCCAGCGATTAAGAAAGACGTGCTACCTTCCCATCATCACAGCAATGTTATTTACCAGTTTTTGTGCCACTGCGATAATCGGTACGTTGGTCGCACGTCTCAACGGCTAGAAGAGCGAATTAAACAACACGTTCCTAAATCCATCACCAATCCTCGTACCTCGGCCAACCGCCAAAGTCTTTCCCGCTCTTGCAAAAACAACATACGCCCACAACAATTTCACGAATCCGCTATTGGTCAACATCTTCTTGACAACGCCCAATGTGCCCTCCATTACAGCAACGAAAAATTTTCTATTCTCGCTCGAGGTCGCTCTTCCTTTCACCTTTCTGCTCTTGAAGCGACTTTCATTAAATCTCTCAATCCTTTTCTGTGTAAGCAAAAAGAATTCGTATACTCTCTCAAAATTTCTTAACCTTTCTCTCATTGGTTGACTCTTTCAGCCAATGAGAACTCTACTTTCTTCCTTTATAAATTAGTTCGGTTTCAATTCTACTTCATTCTGACGATTTCCCCTGAAGAGTGTCAGATGAAAAGCTTTGGGAAGAAAAATCTTTTACTTCAAGCAATAACGAAAAAAAAGCATAGGCCTAAGCAAATAATAATAATAATAATAAATAAATAAATAAATAAAAAGCAATCCAAATTCTATATTTCACAATCTATACCAACACATAAAAAAGAATAAAAAAAAAAATTTTTTTTTTTATGGGTTAACACAGCGGTTCCCAAACTGGGCGCCGCCAGACCTTGCCAGGGGCGCCGCGAAAACATGTGAAAGTTTTTGCATTTACTGCTTTCCTCACAAAAATTACAATGTGAAAGTTGTTAGCAGCTTTTTACAATTTTACATTGTGTGATAAGCAGCAGCTGTGTGGAACCGCTTGTTAGTTGTTAGTTACAACAACTTATCTAGAAAATCACGCGACTCTTTTGCTTGTAAGTTATCAGAAATGAATAAGCAATCGGTCGTATTTTCAAATTTTTTGCAAATACCAGCCAAAGTACAGTTTGCGTCTTTTAAAATTGCGTACAGAATCGCGAAATGTAAAAAACTGCATACCATTGCGGAAGAACTTGTGCTTCCTGCTGCTCTTGACTTAGTTTCGACAATAATTGGAGAATCAGGTGCTCAAAAACTAAAAGCTGTTCCGCTCTCAAACAATACCATTAGTAGGAGGATCGATAAAATTTCGGATGATTTTAATGATCACCTAGTAGCGAAAATGCGTGGAAATGAGTTCAGCTTACAGCTAGATGAGGCAACAACCAGTACCAGTAATAAAGATGCTTATTTGATTTGCTACGTACGCTTTATCGATAACGACAACAATATCGTTGAAGATTTGCTCTTTTATAAACCTATTTTAACAAATTGTAGAGCGCATGAATTGTTTGCAATTTTAAACATAATCTCCAGTGGAAATATTGCGTTGGTTTATGCACTGATGGTGCCCGAGCCATGTCTGTCCCTTTTGGCGGGCTGCGAACGTTAGTGCAGGGGGTTGCCGTTAACGCAAAATGGATCCACTGCCTAATACAACGTGAGGCGCTGGCTTCGCAACAGCTCAGTGGTGACCTTAATGAAGTGCTTAAAGCTGTTGTCAAAACTGTGAGCTTTATTAAAGCAAGGCCGCTTAAAGTTCGGCTTTTCCCACGTCTTTGCAATGAATTAGGACCAGAGCAAGCACAAAAATATACTGTTTTATTGTAATGCAAGGTGGCTTTCCAAAGGAAAGTTCTTCTGCGTGAGTACAAATTAAGAACGAAATCTCCATATTTTTAAAAGAAGAAAACCGTGCAGTTGTTTCTACCTTTGAAGATGAAGTTTTCCTGACACAGTTGGCGTATCTCTGCGATATTTTTTTAAAATTAAATCAATTAAACATCTCCCTCCAAGGAAAAGAAACTCACCTTCTACAACTTCATGACAAAATTACAGCCTTTAAAAAAAACTACAGTTGTGACAAACTGATCTGCTGATAAATAACGAGCAATGTGATAACTTTCCACTTTTAAAACCCCACTTAAACTCGCAATCTGGGAATCTTTCCCTGCAGAATACCGATGAGTGTGATATGAAGAGTGTGATGTGTTCGCATTTGGATGCTCTAATCTCGCATTTTGAGAAATATTTTTCTGAAGACATAAAGAAGCACAATTGGATAAGAATTCTTTTGTTGATAATGCAAATGCCTCTCAGGGGTTTACCTTTCTTGAAGCTGAACAATTTATGGATCTTTTTTCTGACCTCATTTTGAAAAGCTTATACAACCTTAATTTATTTATTTCATTCTGGGTTAAGGCTCGACCTGAGTACCACTTGTAGGCTGTAAAGCTCTCCGTGTTCTTGTGCCATTTGCAACGTCACACTTGTGTGAAGCTGGTTTTTCTGCGGTAGCAGTAATCAAGTCGAAGTATCGCAATAAGATTGACATTGAACGCGACATGTGTGTTGCAATATCAAACATTGCACCGCGGTTTAATAAAATGTGCATAGAGCAACAAGCTCACTGCTCACATTAAATGTTTTTTAGTATTTTGCGAATAATGCTGACATTTTTATGCATTTTGAATAATGAACGTGATTTAAATACAATTTCTTGGTAAAACTTAAAATTTGCTTCATTAAGGCGCCGCGAGTATTGATAAATTTTCGAAGGGCGCCGTGAACAAAAAAAGTTCGGGAACCGCTGGGTTAACAAATAAGTAAACATTTATTAATCTCATCATATATCATAGGACTTCATTAATAGTTTTTTGAATTCTTTTTTAAATGAAACATAAGTCCGAGATTTAATTTCTTGAGGAACTTCTGACCATATTTGTATTCCAACATACTGAAGTGTTTTTTTACCATAGTTTGTGCAGAATCTTGGAAGAAAAAATTTACTTTTTACTTTATATCGTGTATTGTATGGATGAATAGATTTTAAATTGGTAAAATAATTGTTAAAGGAGATAGGTAATAAACCATTTTCAAATTTGTACATAAATTTAGCACATTCTAATTTATACAAATCTGTAAGTTTTAGCACATGAAATTTGGCAAAAAGATTTCCAATTGCATTTCTTTTATGGTAGAACAAACTAATTCTAATAATTTTTTTTTGTAATGTTTCTAAAGGACTAATCATACTTTTATTGGCACGTCCCCAGTTAATTAAAGAATATTAGTCGGCAGCGTGGTCGAGTGGTTAAAGCACCGGACTGATGATCAGCATGGTCTAGGTTCAAAACCCACGTGCGCCATTCTGTTGTGTCCTTGGGAAAGACACTTTACGGCACTTTCCCCTGCTTGGTGGTCTTGACAAGCAGTTCTAAATTGCAGTCATATCTCTACTAACTTACTAGCGGACAGCAATATCTTGGCATCTCCGGAAGCAGGTCGGGGTAATTGCTTACCCTAATATTAAAGAAATTTACAATATGTATCTGTCTTAAAAAAACTGCAGTGAAAAGTGGTCTGCTACTAAAAATTCTGCAAAGATCAGATCAAGTTAAGTAAACAATTAGATTTTTTGCTTCTTAAACAAAAACAAATATTATGAATGACGTAATTTCGTTAAGATGTTAAGATAGTGTTTCAATTTACACGATTAGAAGAAACGGCATAATATTTTCTCTTTTAACATAGGAACTAGGGAAATAAATTAAACATTTTTAGTAATTCTTTGTTATCTTTTCAGATTATCACTTTTAAGGTATAACAGCATGATGAAATGACCTCTATGTACATCACAGTAGCTAGTCAATATAATTTATTTTTTATCTCTATATTTATCCTCCTGACTCGCAGGAAAGCGATGGAGTCGCTAATACATAGGGTAGGCAATTATCCCGACCTGCTTCCGCAGATGCCAAGATATTGCTATCCGTTTGTAATTTAATAGAGATATGACTATAATTTAGAACTGCTTGCCAAGACCACCAAGCAGGGGAATATCCCATAAAGTGTCTTTCCCAACAACAGCATGGCACGAGTGGGTTTTGAACTGAGACCGTGTTGATCACAAGCCCAGCGCTTTAACCACTCGACCACGCTGCCGACAATGATGGTGAACAATGATTATATGATGGGCACACCACAATATACATGTGACATACAATAACAAACAGGACAAAACGATTTTAGTAGTAATGATCATAAAGATTAGGAATGATTATTGTGTAACAAAAAGTGTCAATATCAGCAGTAAATACAAACCAACTTAAATCTACAGTATTTTAAAAACAAAATAACTAAATATTTAAGCAACTAGCATAAATAGAGTTTATAATTACTTTACCAAAAATAACTAATAGTATGAAAAAAATCTGCAAAACCTAGGATTATGTTACCTAATAAACACACTTCTGCTCCAACTATTTTAGGGAAAAATGTCCTTCACTATTCTATACTTGTCTTCTACAAATTTTCATTCTTTACATGTTTTCTCTAAAAAATAACAGTTAAAAATATAATTGACTAAAAACAATTTTCAATACTTCAAAGAATAACAACATGAAAACATATAAAACTATACCAAAGTTAAAATGAAGTCACTGTTTATTGTTTTGTTTTTTTAGTGCATATTTTCGAAATAAAAATTTATTTTAGTAATATTTCTTTTTGTCATAAAAGCAATTAAATTTTTGTTATTTGATTAACAGAATCACTTAAAGTGCTAAGACTCAAAAATTTGGGCAGAAAGATGCAAGTTTAATACATGGTCACCACAGTCATTTTAATGTGCCCCAGGAAAGTTATTTTACAAAAATATGTAAATGAATTAATTTTGCTTCCTTCTCTTAAAAAAAGCAATAACTAGATCAATGTTAAAACCAAAAAAGGAAATTAAAAGCATACAATAAAAGATCTGACAACTTACAATAGCTTCAGTTAAAAACTATTTCATTTTAAAGATCAAAATTTAGCTTAACAACTAGTAAACATTATACTTTATACATGAAACTTATATCAAAAGCAATTATATTTTAGCTACTTCTAAACCACCACATTATCTTTTAATTTAAAAAAAAAAGTTGAAATATTTAAGGGCATTTATTGATCATACTTATTATCATATCTATTTTTCTCCTGACTCACAGGAAAGCATCAAAGATGTTATATCAGGGGTGGGCAATAATTTTCAACCTTAGACCACATTGAAACTTTTGGAATGATTCATGGCCAAACATAAACTGAAAATGGCAAATCTTAATAATTATGGGTTATTATGAAATGTCATTCATCCCCAAAATGTAGTGATCTTTAAAAAAAGGTCTTCATCTTAAATCTTAAAAGAGTTATCTGGAATTTGCTTGGAGAAAAAAAAATTCTAATTATTTGCTTGAGGATTTTGCAAGCTGCACAGAAATTTGTTGGAAGCAGCAGTTTTCCCACCCTTGTGTTAAAGGGAAACTGTTAGCAGTTATCCAGACATGTCTTCCTAGATGCCAAGATACTGCTGTTTAATTGTAATTTTTAAGTAGCTTTTTTAGTTCTTTTTTTTAAAGTTGAGATTGTCAATGTTAAAACACTGCATTGACAACTAAGCAATATAAGTCTTCATACATGAAGTGCAATTTTTATATACAAAATTAAAAATCTTATAGTTTCATCATAATAGCACATGTACAGTACTTTTTATTTGTCAATGCAGTATTGCAACATTGACAAGCTCCCAAAAATTATACAAAAAATCAATCTTCTTTGTATGGCTGTACTGGCCAAGTAACTGCTTTCTGTTTTAATAGAGTCAGAATTGTAGGTAAACAGCAGGACCCATCAAAAAATCGTAATGAAGAAGCCTTCCTAAAAATCACTCAGATAAACTAAACATTGAACTTGTGTCTTTCTGCTTGCAAGTTAGAGTGTTGTCACACTAAGCTATTGCCAACAAATGAACAATAATTTTTTAGTAAATTGACTGCAGCTGAAAATTGACTTAAAAATAAATATTACAGAATAAGCTAGTCACATGTATTTAAATAAAGCAAACATAATATGAACATAAAATAATTTTATGCAATGCTAATTATATGGCCAGTTTATCAAATAATAACTTTTAATAGTCCACCAGTATATCAAATACAATTGTATTTAGCATGTAAATGTCTATTGTGGCATTGGCATGTTGATTTATACAATAACAATTAAGACTTTTAATATGCAAAAAAATTGTCTTACCTTTGAAACACTTTTTCTTTTTATCAATGGAGAGTGCAATCATAAACATAAAGAAAGTTTTTTTCAATAAATTCAATTAAAAAATATTCTAAAAACACAACTTTAGTACTGCTATTACATACATACAAACAAAATGTAATGATTTTAAATAAGAAGCTAAGCCACCTAAAATGCAAAGCACCAGTCATATACGGCCTTGGTCTACACATGGTGGATTCTATTGATTTTTTGTGATAATAGTAAAGTAATAAAATAGCACTAACTATTCTAATTAAAATAAAAACATTGTTATTTTCCAATACATTTAAACTTTACACAATTTTACAATAATTTTTCAAAACAATTTTTCTATTGAATGTATGTTATCTCATCAAAAAATATTTACTAATTTAGTAACTACGACTGTAAATAAATATTGCAGTAAATATAATTTTTTTATTAATTGGATGAAATAAACAATGGTTTGCAACATTAATAAATATAAATTTGATTAAATAATTAAATGACAATTCTAGTTATAAACTAAGCAAATGTATAAAAAAAATTTTTTACAACTATACTAAACATAATTAAACATAATAAATTTTTTACAACTATACTAAACATAAAAACTAAGATTGGAATGATTATCTTCCTAATTTATACATTTTTCCATTAAAATAAAATTATTTAAATTCCTTAGACTGTAAAACTTACCTGAGACCTGCACTTATCTAAGCTCATTTAAGCTCATCTAAGCTTGCAATTATTGCTCTCGAGTGAATTTGTTCGTAGCTTAGTTTCGTGAATATGAGTGAATATGAGTGAATTTGAGTGAATTTGAGTGGATTTGAGTGGATTTGAGTGGATTTGAGCGTCAATAAAACACACAAAGATCACGCTGAAAAAAAAAGTACTGTAAACGGCTGTAAACGCGCCTTTACAGTTAGCTAATACTGTAGAATACAAGCAATCTTATGACTTTGTGATTCACATTTACTAAACATATAAATATCATTTACGCATTTTTCTACAAAATTTTTCTACTCGGCGAGCTTCAGAAAAGTGCTCAATGACAATTAACTCAGAGCAGTTACAATTAATTAAACTCAAACCTAAAAAATTATTTTATCACAAATATATTACGTTTTGCCGTTTGTTTCACCAATCAAAAATAAAAGCAAAATAAGAAAACAAATACCAAAAGAACAGTCTTACAAAGCCATTAAAAGAAGGCACAAAAAATAAGCGGAGATAAATTTTTTTTATTAAATTTTAATAAGAAAAATAAAGTTGTTTTTTTACTTGCGTATTTTTCCAAAAATCGACGAATTTATTGCATTAAACAGAAGCTCCTAAAAATGCTTTTAAAAAAATAAAAGATTTTGTGCGTTTTCTCATTAAAATAAAGTCGTCTATTACTTCGAAACAATAGAGCAAGCGCGCTTTAACAAAGTTTATGACTTTAACTCGAGTATTAAAGAGGGTTTAATTGAAAAAGAACAAGTAAAATTAAAGTGAAGACTAAAAAAAAATTATTATAGCCTAATTCTGCTTCGCCAACTAACAAAGACTTTTTTCCATCTTAAATTTAATTTTACATGTACTCGCGGCCTGCGATAAACTTACTAATAAAAAAGGACCCACTATATGTAAAAAGTAAAGCAAGCCTACTGCAAAATAAGATTAAAAAAAAAATTGTGTAGAGTATCGTTGCAACCTTGCAAAACAAACTAGGTAATTTTCCCAAGTCGCGACCCCAGGTTGAGAAACGCCGGTCAACTTACTGATTGAGTCTTTCAACCAAATCAGCGTTTTATCAAAGAATTTAAATCATGACAAAGTTTAATTTGTCGTATTTTTCTCATGATTGTAAAATAAAAATTTAATAGAATGTTATTATTTTGTAAATTTGATCTTTGATGCACTAGGTATTACAAAAAATTTATAAAATTCCAATATTAAAAAATTTAAAACAATTAATTTTAATTTATATTATTATTATTTTTTTAGAAGTGGTTAAGAAGCATCCTCTTTCCAAATCTAAAAGAAGAAACAAAATTGAAAAGTGCGTTGCAAAGTGGCTTCGTAGCAGCCGTGACCGCGACGGCAGAAGAATGAAAACAGAAAAAGCTTCAGACTGTTGATATTTTATAGTCTTAATTTTTGTATGTTCAAATTCAAAAATAAAAAGTAACTTTTGATTTGTGAAAAATTGATTATTAAAATGAACTAATTTTGAAAAAAAATAGGTAATCGACTAATCTTGTCTTTAACATTGTGTAAAATGTTGTAATTTTCCACGCAAGATTATTTAAAATCACCATAAAATTTGCGCAGAAAGTTGCAATAAGTCCCCGTGAAACCCTTACAGGAAATCGCATCAAACCATCGCGAAAACCATGCAGGAATTCAGCATTAAGCCACCATAAAAACCGTGCAGAAAGTCGGAATAAAACCATCATGAAAGCAGTGTAGGAAGTCGGCGCTAAACCACGGCGAATCTCGTACGGGAAATTGGCATTAAGCCATCATAAAAACCGTGCAGGAAGTCCGCGTAAAACCGTTATGAAAACGGTGCAGGAAATCGGCAATTAACCATCGTAAAAACCGTGCAGGAAATCGGCATTATACCGCCAAAAAACGTCGTGCAGGAAATCGGCATTACGCCGCCACGAAACCCGTGCGGTTAAACCCATGTGGGGCCACTTCGGGGCCCCTCGGCCAAATCGATACGGGTCCTGTACGGGCTGCCCTCATAGGGCCCGCACAGTTGCCCGTGCAGGGCCCTTGCGGGACCTGCATTCTATTGTTGGCTGGGAAATATTTTACAATAAAATGTAGCAATGCGGGGCCCCCTCGTGCTGGGGCCCCGATGCATTGCACTGGCTGCACCGGCGATAGTTACGGCCCTGTTCGAGACCGAGACAAGACGAGACTTTGGGGTAGCGAAGCTGAGATGAGAAACGGAGACTTCACATAAGTTGCTTTAGTTTGAGCCAGGGCTGTGTAGTCAAAGCTGGAAGTCGGAGCCGCGCGTCGAAGTCGGAGCGAATGTGTCTTTATACGTATTTACAAAATTACACTTAAGTATCGGTTTGAGAGTTGTTTTTAAAAATTCAAGAAAAGATTTTAAAAAATATTTTTTTTGGAAAAAATTTGTCGAAATGTGCTTAATTGTTTATCGCTTTTGAAAGTCAAGTGACGAATAAACAGAAAATCTTCATTAAAATTCCACTTTCCCTAAAATGTTGGAGTTTTTTAAGAATTGCGGGCACTTTTCTAAAGCTACCGCTTGTAATCTCTTATCATTCCCAATACTTAATATATGGTTTAACCAAGAACTTCTAAATCAAGGACATGCATTGTCTATGTCCAGACTTTGCTAGCGAAGGCGATCATCTTTACTGTATAAGTGCTAATGTATTACTGAAATCAATTAATGATTGGTCCGTAATTGCTTCAGACAAAAGCATTAAAACGTTTAAACGCATATTGAGGGATAAATACCCAAATATGTGATACCATGCCCACAGAACTACCCTTGAGTGAAATACCTGAAACCTGCCATATACAGCGCTAAATAGACATAAATATTTAATATGACATAAAAACTTTCACACATAAAAATTACAGTTATAAGAAATAAAAAAAACTTTTCAATTGCTAATAAACTTAATCGGACAAGCGCGCTTTCTTGATTGATGTCTGGAGGAGGACGGCGTTCTTTTGCTGATCCTTTTCCAAGTTATGCAGACCTTTCAAAAGTACATTTGCCACGTGTCGTCTGAGCTTGTCACTAGTGTTCAGGTTATTGTAGTCCTCCATCACTTGCAGAATCATCATGAGTCTCCTGCAGCAGCAGGCCCTGTGTCTGGCTTTGGTGATAAAGGCAAGTCCACATCGCACAAGGTCAAAAGTGGTTTGGTGGGGGATTTTCAGGGAGCCTCGTGAAACTTCGGAGATAAAGGCACTGACTTCTGTTGAGACTAGTTCATCCTCCTCATTGAAGATCAGGTGTTCCTCACACTTTTTCTCCAGCCACCCTGCCACATAGGCTGCACTGCTTTCCTCATGGATAGAGAGTGAAGGCTCAGTGCAGTCCTCAATGAAAGTGGCGTCCTCAGCATCGATGGCACTAGTAACACACGTGTGAGCCATGGTTTCCCCATTTACGTCCAAGGTCTCCAGATAAGAAGCGGCATGTCTAGCCAGGCGTTTTTTGCAGGCAGTCAAGACATCCCCAGAAGTCATAAAAGCATTTGCACCAGTCGATTGCCTGTACACAGAAAATTCACCCTCTATCCTGTCACTCTGCAGCTCACGAAGAAGTACATACTGGAAGCCAGCATGGGTCAGGAGGTGTGCACAAATGGAAGTCAGGCCTTGCATGGTCTGCACAAGTGCTTTCTTAGTGTCATGGGTTATACACTGCTTTCTGCCTTTTCCGTGCCCAGAAGGGGCTTTCTGGAAAATCTGTAGATAATCGGACAAGTTGGTAGTGGTGTGGTCCTGAACATGCCGGTGGGGATCATTTAGCCTCACTTCTTGATGTTTTGATGACACATTCACAACATTCCACCAATTAAGCACAAATTGAATAAAGTCGGCTGTGTCGCCACACTTCTGGAGCCTGAGGGCAGCTTCAACTTTGTCGTTGAAAACTTTCAACACGTGCTGGACATTCTGCAGTTGAAGTTTTGAAGGTCGAACAGCAGCATCTGTCAGGGGAGATGTTTTCAAAAGGTTTGCCTTCTCAGCATCGTATAGCTTTCTGACGTCGTTGAAGGAACCAGTGACTTGGTTGTCGAAAGTCATCTTTTGGCAAGCCTCTGAAACAAAAGGAACAAACAGTAAAATCATCTCATGCTGGCATTTTTTGTTGTGGTGCTGCAGTATTCATTTCATTTTTTTTTTCTGTCACTGATTAAACAAAACTTTTTCACGTAAGAACTACATGAAGATATATTTATTTTGTAAGTGCTTTTTCTTAGGCTATTTTAAGTAAAATCACGAGTAATAATTGTTCGCTGTTGGTACTTAAATTTTTTTGCAAATCATATTTTTATAATAGATACGAAGTCTTTGCATAGATAATAATATTTAAATTTCTTATTAAGAGCAATCAAAATTGACAAATCTACTTATTGCGCAAAAAAACTCTCACAAACAGAAATGTCGAAATACAGCAAAACGCAGTCCAATGCATGAATACCAACACAATTAAAAATTAAATAAAAAAATCACGGAATTGTTATTCTTTTTATTCGTCAATTAAGTTCCAGTGATAATCAAAGATTTTCATTTAAAATAAAATAATTTTCTTTCAAGCTTTTTTTCAAAATTTGTATTAAAATGTTACATACAGCAAATCAAAAATAGTGTAGACTCACCTGATATCCAGTTGTTTCTTATGCACTTCAATAGATGCACTGTGTCAAACAGTAGGTACCAACTCCGTGTGTTATCTAAAGGATGAGTAGCAGTGGCAGGGTAATCCGACTCTGATGGACGATCGAACATCTTGCAGTAAAGCTGGTTGATCTTGTGGTTGTCTGTGATGGACCCAAGAACAGTGCCTCCAGCCTGTTCTACAACCATGGCAGCCTGCTTCACCACCTCAAATTGAAAAGAAGCTGTTAATTTATGGACAGGTGTAACAGATACCATGATGCTGGGGCCTCGATGAAGACACTTGGACATGATGCAAAGCATTGAAGTGGCTTTTGCGTTGTGGTCATTCTTGGCCATGCCACTGAGGACTCCTCCGGAGAAGGCTACTGTTGGCCGAATCTTCATCTCGTCAACTAAGAGAACTACATTTTTCTGTTGAGGCTTTTGAAGTTTGGCAAACGTCTTTGATAAAATGTCCTTCACATTCACTGAAGAGACGACAGCTTGCAATTTTCTTCTACTTGGCAAAACTAGATACTCACGGAGTACTTCATAATTGCAGTGTGGAAAAGATCCCACAGCAAAGCAGTAGTCTTTTACAGTAAAATTTTTGTTGACTAGAAGCTTCAAATTATTGATAATAAAATCGATTTTTTTGCCTTTTTTTTTGTCTTCAGTTTCTTGAGCCTGAAGCACAGTAACTACTTTCTTCAACACTTTATCCAGAGGAATTTTATAGTTAAAGCAAGTATGCACAACAGCATAAAACTGCGAATAGGAACTGAGGCCATTATTGGGGTTCAATATAATTCCTAGGGGTACGCGAATTCCACTCTTGTATGCAAAACACGTAAGAGGAGAACATAGCGTTGACTTGTTTTCAACCAGAACAGTCATTTCGCATTCACGAAAGTCAGACGACATAAAAAGGAAAGCACACCTGTCAGATCTTCGGGTAATCACAACATTGTTATATTCCTTGTGAAGTTTCTTGTCAGGTATAAATTCACTGAACGACTTGATCCTGTCTCTGGCCATAAAAACGTCAAGTTGTTTGTCTACTTGCTTTGCAGGGCGAGGAGGGATTTGGGGGGTCGGCAGACATGAAGCAGGTACATCAAAAATGCTAGGTGCAACAGCTGGTCTTGTTGTTCCACCTGGCAGTTTCTTCATTGGAGGATTTTGTGGCCAATGCTTCTCGCAAATAAAAAAAGATTTAGCATTTGCAACATTAAAGTCTTTGCAAGGAGGAATCACAGCCAGCCACCTCTGCCTCTCAGGATCAAGCCTGGGCAGTTTGAATATTCTACGTTTTGATAAAAGGTCGTAGTTTCCTCTACAATTCACAATTCCACATTTATTCGGCATAATTACGTAAATTAATGCTCTTCGAAAAAAGAGAAAAATAATTATCAATATTACTCACAAACCTTGACCGGTCTGACCGGCCGGTAAAAAACCGGTCGAAACCTTTTGTTTTTTGACATTACAAAGTATATCATTTAAAACAATTTTATGGATTGTTTTGTTTCTAAAGTTATTTAACAACGCGATTTCTGAAATGGAGAGTCGTCCGTGATGAAAATTTACCATGTCGGCCGTAATGAAAATTTAGTACCGCAGCGTAGTTAAATCTAACCTATTCTTTGACCTCCTAACCCTCACCCCTATAAGGGTGAGGGTTAGGAGGTAAAGGTATAGTGGGTGTAAAGGTATACAGTAAGTTAGGGTGAGGGTTAGGAAGTCAGGAGATAGCTTTAACTACAAAAAAATTTTCATCACGGCCGACTCTCCATTTGAACCCGATTTCTTAGTGTGAGTAAGTTTGAAAAAATTGTAAAAAGTGGTCAATATGCATGGAAAATTCACTTGTCATTTATTCAGAATGATGGGAAAAAGTTGAGCCCTCGACAGTTGAATATCTTTTTCTAGTAGTAATAGGCCCTAGAGCCCTAGGCCTACGACTCAACTTTATCTTCTTTATGTAAGCTCGTATTTACTGTGCGTTCTACACTTAAAATAAAACAATGATTGATTGAGGAGGTCACCTAAATTTTCTGAAATTTTGATAGCTTTGAAGTAACACTACCTGACTACATTTTACGACCACTTGCAGCGACGCCGTTGATTTGACAAGTAACAACCCTTAAAAAACAGTCAATTACCAATCAGAACAATGCGTTTATCTGCCGGCCAACCGGAGAATGGTGTCGCCGGGTCACTAAAATAGCCTATTATCTTAAACAGGCCTAAATAGGCCTACCTATTACCTAACACTCGCCTATCCCTATGCCAACCAGTTTTGACACTCCACCTAACTTTCCTCAATTTGCTATAAATTTTAATGCTGTTCTTATTTAATTTTAAAAATCATTAAACGGTATTTCTTATTATTCTTTTTAATTATAATGAAACTTGAGTACACCTTACTAGGATTAAACTGCCTCGGTAACATACATTTAAATTTTCGTAAATGAACCTACCATAGTTAGCATTGTAGATCACAAAGTCTACCCTATGATGTAACAATAAGCTTTTATCGGCTGTGCAAATTAATAGAAAAAACAGTCGCCTTCGCTAGGATTATCTGAAACTAGCGCCTGCATGTCCTTGATTTAGAAGTTCTTGGGTTTAACTTAACAGAAAAAAGTGTTTTGGTCAGCGGTTGAGTGTAACCAGAATAAGAATAAAAATTTCAATTTTAATCTATTCTTAATTGCAGACAATAAAAACATTATGAAATGCTAACTCTGCAATAGTAATTATAATTACGATTATTAAAACCTATTTTTAATGTTGTATTTTTGAAAATTTTAAGAGGATGTTGCTCCTTATCTGCTGGATGCTACCTGATTGCTAAACGTGACTTACAGCCAGGGTTGTGGAGTTGGAAAAAATTTTTCCAACTTTGACTCCAACAATTTCTAATTTGCGACTCCAACTCCAACTCTTTAAAATTTTACGATTTCGACTTCAACTCTAAAACAGCTGAAAAAGCAACTCCGACTCCATTTTAAAATTTGCAATTTTAGCGACTCCGATTTCACAACTTTGGAGGCCTAATTTAGCGTAAATCGGAGTCTTCAAAAGAAATGTTTTTTATCTTTACATCTATATTTATCCTACTCACTTGCAGGAAAGCGACGAAGGCGCTAATACATAGGGAAGTGCCATCAAGTGGTCTTTCTCAAAGACACAACAAAATGGCATGATAGGCTTTGAACCGAGTCCGTGTTGATCACAATAATGAGGCTCTAACCACTGGACCATGCTGCCGACTATAAGGACAACGACTCCTAACTCCATCAAATCTAAAAAACCGAATCCTACTCACAACTTCTATTTAATTGTACTGTGACTAATGGCGAATTCAAAGAGGCCCATGACTCACAAATGGCTAAAAAACGTAGGCCTACTCATCATCATCATTTTTGGGAAAAATAATGGATTAATTTAGTATATTTCCCTTCGCCCGCTTGTCTTTTTGGGGTTGCGGGGGCAGCAGCTCGAGTTGAGATCTTCAAGCATTTTGATCTTTTGCAACTAGCAACAATTTCACCCGTGGAATTCCAAGACACGACCAGGACAGGTCTTCAACATAATTTCGCCAGCGAGTTCTGGGTCGCCCTCTAGGCCTTTTATCACTAAAAAGAGCATCCATTAGTTGCTTTGCTGTTCGTTGGTGGGGCATTCGTGTCACATGACCATACCAGTGCAGTTGAGATCGTTCTATGCGGAGTAGCAGCGGTTCGATGTTGAGAGATTGACGAATGTCAGTGCTTTTAGCTTTGTCAAGTAAAGATAAACCTCTGACTTTTCGAAAAAAACCATTTCTCCCGTCTGTACTCGGGATCTCACTCTTTCGGTCATTATCCAACACTCATGACCGGTGCTATGACAGTGGATCGAACGACACTTAATCGAAACAACACTTGATGGAAACAACATTTGATTGAAATAACACTTGATCGAAACGACACTTGATCGAAACGACATTTGATCAAAACAACATTTGATCGAACGCCACTTGATAGAAACGACACTTAATTGCAATGACAGTTCATAAAAAAAAGATTTAATTTTGTATGTTTCTGCAATTAAACAATCTCTTTGTTAGTGTAAATTAGATTCATAAAAAGCAAAGGCCATCCGTGAGAAGACACTTTGTTTTTATTTTTTATAATTTTTTATCAATGTCAAGATCAGGGTTTTTTATAACAAGGTTTCTGGGCAAAGAATTTGTAGGGGAGGTAACAAGCAAATTTTTTGTCATGGTTATGTTTCGTTAGATGCCTATTGTTGCCATTTGTTTGCATTCTTTTTACATTTTAGTCAGTTATTTAAGGGGCATTGTGCCATGGCCTCACCTTTGCATACCCCTTGCAGATATCAGAAACAGAGTAAAAAAAAAGATCTATTTTTTCAAAGATTATTATGTTTTTGGAACAAAAATTGAAAGAACCAAAACAGATTCAAAGTGAAGACCTTTTTTTAGAGATCGCTATGTTTTTGGGACCAAAACTTGACAAAATTGGGACAAATTCAAAGTGGTAAATTTTTTTTTTTCGTTATTCGATCAAGTCTCGTTTCGATGAAAAGTCGTTTGGGTGTCGTTTTGATCAAGTGTCGCTTCGATCAACTGTCGTTCAATCAACTGTCGGGTCACACTTATGACCATAGTAAGAATAGGAACAAAAACTGATCTGCAAACAGAAAACTTTGCTTTTGTTCACAACTCTTGTTTCAGTACAGTCGATCGGTAAAACTGGCTCATTACTGCACTTGCTTTTCCAATACGTGTGTCTCTTTTCAAGGCGCTTTGTTTCCAGGAAGACTTAACAAAGAAATGCTCCTAGTGTACTAAACTTCTTGTCTTCTTTTTTATAAATAGGTATTAACACACTGGTCTGCCATTGCTTTGGTATCTCACAAGTTTTCCAAGCTACTTGGAACATACAAGTCAGCCAACAGATCTCAAAGTTGTTCATGGCAAATAACATTTCGAGTCGCATATCATCTTCACCAGGGGCCTTGCCAGCTTTCAAAGAATTAATTGTTGTGCTCACCTCTGCTTTTATTAGGTAAATTTCTTCACCAATTTGTTCCTCGGATGTTTCTAAATGTTGGACTGTTACTGGATTTAAGAGCTCAGAAAAGTATTTTCTCCAACAATTTAGGATGCCCTATTGATACTTCAGAAGCACACTATTGGTATCCTCGACGAAGATATCAACTAATGTTTGTTTGCCGCGCAAACGACGTTTGGTTTGTCAAAATACTTTGTTTGCCGATCTGTAGTCTGCATCCAACTTTTGTCCAAATTCTTCCCATGACTTTTCTTTAGACTGTTTGTTAAAAAATTTATTGTATTTTACTTGGCACCAAGCCTTAGGACACGAACGTAAATATTTTTTACCTACAATTTCGGCAATTTAATTTTGCAGATATTTCCACTAATTTAATTTACGTATCCCACCAGTAAAAAATTACTATATTTTACCCGGAAGCAAAATACGAACACATCCGAAAATATTTTTGAGCACAATTTCCGTAAATTTTACAAATATTCCCAGTATCCTATTTTACTTGTCTCACTTGTAAAAAATTTACTGTATTTTACTTGACAGCAAAAGTTTAGACATAGACGAAGCTATTTTATGTACGATTTTCTTTAATCTAAGGACAGGCTTATTTTCAGTCACCGATTTTACGTATCTATAGCAGAAAACATTTGTATAAAGTTTTTTTTTGGTCATTATGAAATAAAAAAATCTTTTAACAATTTATTAAACTGAATTATGAATAAATTTCTTAGGTCCCAAATATTGGATACTGTTGCCAATTCGGAAAAAGTGTCTACATTGGACATTTGTAATTCGTGGCAATTCGAAACTGACGCACGACTAGTTCCCGTTAAAATAAAATTAGATGAAAACTTTTTTAAAATTTCCAGAGAATAACGTAATTTCATCTTTGTTTGGGATCTCGTTGTCCATCTTTTCAAGCCACCTAGTTTTTCATAACCTTTATCTTAAGATGAATTTATTAAGGTTTTGATTTTCTAAGTTTTTCAAAAAAACTCATTTTTAAGGCAGCCATTGTTGAAACAAACGATCGCGATACGCAACGCTTTTTGTGTTCTGGTTTTAATGCGAGTCAATTTTATAATTGAATCAATCCAGACTCGAATCGCTTGTTATGACGTTTTACCTTATTTTAGGGTTTTAGTTTGTAGTCTCAGTTTGAATTGCAGAGCCTCTCTACTTGGTTTTGAACAAAATTATTCTCGTCAAGTTTGACGTCAAGAGTGGATGAAACTTTGAACTCGCTTTCGCTTCAAGTCTACTTCGTCATTAATAACACAAGCTTGTGATTGGTCAGTTTATTGAAATCGAATTCACTTTACATCGCAGCTACACGTATTGGTTGATCCAACTAATGTAGTGGGACACCCTGGTGTACACTCCGGGGTATTCGGGGTAAGCGCAGCCAATGCCCCATGACACAATACCGTGAAGGTCGCCATTGCAGTTCACTGGACCGCCAGAATCACCCTGAAAGATTGAACGATTGTAATTTTCAGATTTACTCAATCCAGATTTGACTCCTTACTTGGCAGGAGTCTTTTCCTCCAGTTCCGAGTAATCCGAGGCAGATCATGCTGTCATAGATGTCTCCATCGTAAGCAACGTTGCAATCTGCATTGCTGATGACTGGTACGGTGACTCCATATGGCGTGTCAGGGTAGTTGGCTGTAAAGAGTCAGCAAAGTAGAATAAAAAATTTCCTGTTGACTCCATTAACTGGACGTGACTAGATCGGACGATAACATGATTTTTAACAGCGATTGGTCAATGGGTAAAATAAAAGTCCACTGATCACACCCAGACTGTAATGCGAAATAAGTTGTGATAGCAACCTACACCTGGTATGACCTGGGCTGAGAAAAATATTATTTCATTGATTGTGACGTCATTGTGAACACGAAGTTGCGGGCAAAACATCAAATCAATAAATTTTCAAACTAACATCCGACAATGGCGGTGTTTCCCCATCCGTACACGTTGCAATTAGTTCCAACGGCCGGGTCAACATTAGAACCTGGGAGGGAGGCGAATTGCACGAACACGTTCTCGTTGATGGTAGACTGGAAATATATTTGATAAACTAATAAAGTCAAAACTCGGAATTTTTGAAGATATCACTCACCGTAAGTTCGATAAGCATAATGTCATTTTCAAGGGTCCGGCTGCTATATTGGGGGTGGGGGATGGTTCTTACTACTCTTGAAGCTTGCTCAGTTCCGTCGTTTGTGGACAAGCTGTGGTCGCCGGCTGTGATAGTGAGGGAGCTTGCTCTTTAAAACATTTGATTTGTTGATATCCTGACCCACAATCTTGCTCTCAGATTCTACTCACGAGGTGTCGCAATGGGCGGCGGAGACAGCCCAGTTGGAGGAGAGGAGTGATCCTCCGCACATGAGACTTCCGTATCTCTTCAAGTTGACCAAGTATGGGACTTGATTAGGAAGCAGTTGAGAACCTCCAATAATTTTATCATCGGCCTGAGCCAAAGCTGCAATAAACAAACACGATGACGTCATAAAGCAAGTGATAGTGACAAGTGATTGTGTTTTTAAATATAATTTTTTTGTTTTGAACTGTATAGCAAGTAGAAAAGTAGTTGTCTAACTTTTTTTGGTTTGAGGATTTTTGGGACCGTTGCTCATATGTCAAGCAATTAAATTGTTTTAATTTGATCTGCTTGGAAGAAAGAAAACACCAAAAAATATGTTACAAAAACATCAGCCGCATGTTCATGGACACAACATTTTATGGACGCAACTTTGCATCCTTTGTTTTTTGTTTTGACTAGTTTCATTCACAATCTTTTGCAATAAAATTTTGTTACTTGAATGCAATCAACAATCAAAAACAAGTGTCACCAATTACCTTACATACACCATATCTCATATCAGTTCTCATTAAAAATAAATATCTAACTAAGTCTAGAATTTACAGCCAATTTTACGTTATAGTATTGAAGTTATATTTTAAGCCCTTCTTTTTTAATCTCTTAGCTGGGTCGCAAGGCATGGCCCAGAATCGCATCCGTACTTTTGCCCAACAACTGCCATTAATTGTTGAAACAATTCAATATTTTTGTTTCATTTGCTGTAGATGAGTGACGTAAGAAAATTAAAGGAAAAACAATAATAAGGGTTTAACTTTTTGTCGGCAAGATGGCTCAATGTGTGAAGACTTTGAATTCTCAAAAAATTCTGAAATGACGTCATGCAACTGCCTACGCTGGTGACTCTGCTTAAAGTAAAAAGCAACATTCGGCCAATATGGCCGTGCGAAGAAGAAGGACATTGAACCTTTTCCAAGTTTGGTTAGTCTAATCTAGGATTTCTAAATTGAAGGTCCATGGCCCCCTGAGGGTCCATAGCAATCTATCGAAGGGTCCACGAGATTTTTCTGTTAAAAATACTAATTAGCTCTCTATATTTCATTTTATTCTAAAGCATTCTTTAAAACAGGTCTATAATACACGCATTACCCAAAAAAGCCTTAACTTGATAATGATGCAAAAATTTAAATGAGACCAAAAAAGCCATCAATTGAAGTTTGTTTAAATGTAAAGTAAATTTATTTGTTTTCACTTGACTTTCGGAAAATATTTTAGACTTTTCAAAAGCATTTAAAGTTTGTGAGTAAATGCCCGTGTCACAAAATCAGCCCAAAAATCCACGTGTTCCAACAAGTTTAGAAAAGCTGGTCTAAGCAATGCAAAATATACCTTAAAGTTAAAGTATTTTTGCAGTTCAATTTCATTCATTTTATGATTTTATCTCTATATTTATCCTCCTGACTTGCAGTAAAGTGTCGGAGGCGCTGTACAAAAGACAAGCAATTACCCCAGTCTGTTTTCGGATATGTCAAGATATTGCTGTCGGTTGAAATTTTTTCTTTTTTTTTTTTAGTTTTATAGAGATATAAGTGAAATTTTGAAATACATGCTAAGACCACCAAGCAGGAAAAGTTTTGTAAAGTGCTTTTCCCAAAAACACAACAGAATGGCACAAGTAAGTTTTTAACCGAGACCGTGTCTATCACAGGCACGGCGCCCTAACCACTCGACCACGTGCCGACATATATTAAATAAGAAAACTGTTTTTGAAAAAAAACAAGCAAACAGGGAAGGTTATTTGCCTTATTTTATTCATACTTCAACATAAAAAGATACTAAACACCATTCGGATACAAGTTGTTACAAACATTTGACACTCACCAAACAAGAGAGCGACGATTACAATCTTCATTTTTGATTTAAGTTCCGATAAACTGTTGAAGTTAGACGAATGACTTTCCATGGATTCAGTTGGTTTTTATAGCAAGCCAGCGCAAGTGCAAGATTTCTCGTACTATTCTAGTCGTGAGAATTCAGTTCCTGATGAGTTTGTTGTAGAAAATTGTTGCTACTTGATCGGTCAATGCACATCTGTTCGCTCTCGCACAACGATAGATATAGAAGGAACTATCGCTTAAATTTTTAAATGTGAAAACAATGGTATGACGTAATTCTTTTTAAGGTTTGGCTAAATGCTATTGACCTTAAAACATTTTAATTGTTACAAATTAGAGAATTTCGCAAAGAAATAACACCTACCTTCCATAAGTAACATTAATCAAAATAGATGTCACGTCAAAGAATAAAAAACATTTTAAAACTGTAAAATTTTAGATTAAATTAAAAAAGCAAAACCGTGACGAAAAAAAATATATAAGTTTTGTCGAAGATTTTAAAATCAGGACTGGGGGCCGAATTCATTGGATGTAATGAAATGTAAACTTGTGATTGCCGAAAAAAGAATTAGTCATAATCATCATTTCAATCAATCTTCCTACTTGCAGGAAAAAGTCGGAGGCGTTATCTTTAGTGCAACCACCAGGCGATTACCTTGACCCAGACCTGCTTCCAGAGATGCCAAAATATTCCGTTCCAGTTGAAATTTTTTATTTTGGTTTTTAGTTTTTTATTTAGAGATATGCTGCGATTTAGAGCTGCTCAATAAATTCTAAAATACAGATTACACATATACATGTTAAAAAGAAGAGAAGCCAATACAGATGCCCGGTGAACGCCATTTTTTTGAAGGCGGAGTTTACTTTGCTTGCTGTCAAGACGTAGAAGTAAAACTTCTGTTCCGGACAAGCTCCATGATTATTGTAATCATGCGCTTATCTGACAGAAATCTCAGCAGCTTGCAAGTAAGACCACGATGCTTCAATTTTTTACTTTGCAATGCAAAATCCAAAGTTTTTTACTTAATAGCAAAAAGGAGTTTTTCTAAAAAACTTTTTATCACTTATTTTTCAGGAATGGCTGTATCCACGTATTGCAGGTAACAATACAATTTAAACTTAAAAACCACTGATCTACTAGCTTATTTAAATAGTTTTTGTAAAGATGAAGAACCATTTTGTGTATATTTTTATTTTTTATCTTGTTTTTATGAGTTGGCCTATATTCGAATTTTTTTTAAGATCTTTTTTGGATGCTTAGCACTTGTTTCGCTTTTCATAGCAAAGTAGCTTACATCGGAGTAGAATAGACTCGCACCTCACGGGCAAGCATTGTGATAAAACAATAGACATCAAAAGTGAAGCATAGAAGACCTGATTTTATGTTTAAATATTTTTGTTTTTTGTAAGTTTTACTCAGATTAGCTAACTTGAACGCAATTGTGGCGATAAAAAATATGATTTTTAATAAAATTAATAATAAAGTTTAAAGAACAAAGCTCGGAAACGATAAAAGGTTTTATATTGTGTCATAGCCTATTTGTCGCTAATATGTCATATATGTATACATGCATATCTCTGATTACCATTTTTCAAGGCACAGGTTTTGATCCCCGAAACCCCTTTCCCCTTGCGTATGCTTCTGCTGACGAGACTGTGCAAACCTGTTCTAAATACGCGTTTCTTTTGTTTATTATTTTAACAAAAAGCACTTAAATTGCCAATAAAGCCTTCAGCTTCTCAAGGCAGCATTAATTTACTCAATACAACTTACAACAGTATTTATTGATGACTAATTACGCTTTTGTAAGCTCTGAAAGTTGAACAAATTTTTGGATTTTTTTCTTTTTTTTATTTTAATTTTCGGTGTTTAATTTTACATCTTTATAGCCTCGCATAAGTCTTACTTGTTATTCTGAATAAACAGTTTTTTGCAAGTCATGTTTTTACCATAAATAATAGCTTAACGATGTTAGTGTTGATTAATCGTCATTGCATAACCGCACACCTGTACAATTCCCATGACAATCGATGTGCTATTTATGTTTCAACATCCAGCAACCCGAAACAAAATTTAGTTGGACGAAAAACAAAAATTATCAAAGAATAAACATAGAAAAGCGTATCGCCCGACCAGGCGATCAAAATGTAAGACTGAATAGTTGAGTAATTTCCTCAAACAAATTTCCCTTTGCCAAACTCATTATCTGCTTTTTAAAATGAATACAAAATGACTTAATCTTACTTTAATGAGTTCAAAATATAAAAATAAAAATAAAAAGTAACTTTAAAACAATCAAAGAAACTGTAACTCAAGGTATTCAAAGATTTTTAAATCTACATGTTTTTTGTTAATTCCCAAAAAGCACTCTACAATTTTAATCGCGATCAAGGTATTTACATCTGATTTCATATTCTGTTCATGCTTTTTTGCAAAACATCAATTTTTATAAAAAATATTTGATTAACTTGAAATATCTTGCAAAGAATCATTTTTGTTGCAGCATTTTGCTTACTTTTATGCAGTTTTTAAAAAATTTTAGTCGGCAGCGTGGTTGAGTGGTTAGAATGTCGTGATTGTGTTGACATGGCTCGGTTCAAAACTTAGTCGCACCATTCTGTTGTGTCCTTAAAAAAGACCCTTTACAGCACATTGTCCTGCTTGGCAAGCAGTTTTAAATTATAGTTATATCTCTATTGATTTCAAGCGGACAGCAATATCTTGGCATCTCCGGAAGCAGGTCGGGGTAATTGCTTGCTTTATGTATAGCGCCTCTGTCGCTTTCCTGCGAGTCAGGAGGATAAATATAGAGATAAAATTGCAGCTAGTTTGCAAGAACATGCAGAAAATGAATTCAGTTGTGTCGCTTGATCTCTAACAGACACTGGTCGTATTGTTCCTATTGTTTGTGTTGTATGACGGGGGGGGGATTTTATTTATAAAAAAATTGGATTTTGTGTGAATAAATTTAATGATGATATTGCTGTTTTCATTATACAAGATGTTTGTTTTAAATTTTTTTCAAAATTGACTGTCTGCCAAACAAATTAAGTAAAATTCTATTCGTAAACTTTTCTCTTGTAATTTTTATTATCATCACTTCGTCGCGAAACAGCTGGGAGCTGCAAGTTAACGGTTTGAAACAAAAAGTTAAAATCAGTTTTAATTAAAAATTGTTTAATCATAATGCCGGATACTTTTTTGTCACAGGACAGCACAGCTGCGCGCAGTGAGAAATTGCAATTCTCAAAAATGATTCGTCGCGCGGAGAAAATTTTTTTCAGATATTGCATGAGCAGAAAACAAAACTATTGAGGAGAAACAATTTCGGTGTCGTTTTTAAAAGTCGCCCGCGGGATTCGACCAAACGGAGTAAGAGTTCACGCTTTTGACGTTTTTGATGTTCGCGCTTTTAACGCTATTCACGTGACTAGGAGTTCACGCTTTTGAACGGAGTAAGAGTTCACCCATTTGAATTTTTTAGTTAGCAGGTATGTCCGCCGGGAGTCCAGAGTCCTGTTCTCTCAGTGCAGGCTTCTATGTGCTTTTATGTTTATGAAATTGATCAGAAATTAAACCACGCCTTTATGGTTCAGCTATTTTGTGTTTAGCATCACTTTAGGGCAGCAGAGGAAATAATGTCCCCGAACGTCTTCGAACCACATTACCAAGCAAACCAATATTCCCAAGCTTACTCATTAAATTAATAAATTTATTTATTTAAACTTAACTTAATAATAATTTTTTAAAAAATTTTATTTGTTTTCGTCGTACTGGTAGACATGTGCTGCTAGGTGGCAGCCTTCCGGCGATCGACCCTCTGTTGCTTCCGAAGATGTTTTCCGGGGTTGAGATTGTTTATTGATTTTGTTTGCAATTTAAATTTAATGCTACAACACAACCATTGCAATATAAAGTTTTTTTGCTTCATATAATTTTCTCATTCATAGTTTTCCAAAGTTTTAAAGCAGTGGTTTCCAACCGCTCTGCCGCGGCACACTGGTATGCCGCAACAAGTACATTGGTGTGCCACGAAGCGATGCCCATGAGGCATCAAAAATTTTGTTTGGCTTTTTGGCGTAATGTTTTGGCTTCCAAGTGAAAAATAGCTATGATTTTGGGACTAAAATTGAGAGATCATAGACAGATTTTAGGTGAAGACCTTTTTATTATTAACCAACATAATGGTGTGCCGCGAAAATTTAAATAGCTTAATAGTGTTGTAGCAAATTTTTTAAAATTTGCTAAAGTTTTTTAATTTTTTGTAGAAGTTAATTCGGTAACTCAGTACGTTATTTAATCGTCTAACCTTTCGGCGCCTGTAAGGAAGGCCTCGCCGATAACGCAATCTTGGTGTCTACTAAAAGATAAAATTCTTAAATCTTCTCGCTGGATCTGACCTTCGAACCAGCGACAGCAAAAATATAGTCTAGCTAAACCACAGCTCAGACTACCACAATATCTTCTTTATTAATAAAATATGCTCTAATCGACTAAGGAGCCCAAAATAGTATAAATTCAACAGCAAATACAGATTCAGTAGCTTAACTCTTCAGCTCTTCACAATAACGTAGACAACCAAAGACTTGCGACCATAAAACTATGAATTCACACAGTTAACAAATTTCCAATTCTAAGTTACCACAACGAATCATAATAATGCTTCCGAGCAAACCTTATTTATATCACTGGGTCGTGAGTATCTCGAACGTTCTGAAAGTTACTAAATCAAATTAATCACACAATCAGCGTTATTGCGTCACATGTGTCACAATAGCGAACCAGTCAGGCGTATCGTCTGGATCTTTCTCCAAGACTCAACAAACTAAGCAGTGTTGCCATTTTCTTGTAAATAAATGTAAAAATATTTGAATTGCTTATAAAACCGTTATTTCTTCGGCTATTTGAGCCGGACCAAAGCGAAATCAAAGAGATTTTTTATGAGATTGTGAATATACATAGTGTGGGCGATTTTTAAGAACGGAACAAGTGTGCCGCCATATAAAAAAGGTTGGGAACCACTGTTTTAAAGGGATTATTGACAGCAAATGACTTAATGTTTTAGTATCTATTGTTTAGACTGGTATTTTATTAAACAGGCTTTTCTAATTTGTTTATTTTTGCAGCTGAAAAAAGTGGTTGATTGTATGACACCGGATACCATTCTAATCAAATACCAATTTTCGTTTTTGTAATAAATTAACCAAAATTTGTCCATAGAAACTCCTACGACAGGCCAAAGCCGTAAGTAAAAACTTTTTTGACTTTACGGTTTTGGCCTATCATAAAACTTTTTATGAACAAATTTTGCTTAATTTGTAACAAAAACAGAAATTAACACGATTTTAGAAAAGTACTATTGTAATTTTTCGCTAACAATGAGATAAAAATCTTACAATTACCAGAATTACTAAAAAGCGTTTTTCAATATAATAATAAATGGGTCTAACAACTTCAACTTGCATTCAGAGAAATAATTTCATGCGTCAGCAATTATAATTTTAATGCAAAAGTTTTTTAACAAACACGTATAAAAAGGTAAATTTTTCAAAACCATAAGATTAAACATTTTTAAACTGAAAATTGAATATACCACGGCGGTGCATAAAAAATCTCCACAAGAGGGGCAAAGTTGGTAAATATTGCAACACATGTAAACTTATATTGCTCATTCAGAACTTATGAATTAAAGGTGAAAAGTTTTAAGAATGACGTCAACGTGGTCGCAGCCGCCAAAGTTTCGGAATGTTTTGTATTTATAACTGCTTGAAAAATTGCAAAAGTAACAAAGATATGAGTTTTTGTATCTAAAATTTTATGAGATAAAATTAGGAAAAGTTTTGATATTTTTGACCTCTGAAACTCATTAAAAAGACTCCTAATCAATTAATACTAATGTTGTGTGAGTTTGGTGATAAAATGAAAAATAAAAACTTGGAAAATGTTTCGACTTTTAACTTTAGCAGGTCTTAGTTATGATGCTCAAGTAAAACTGAGCAGTTGTTATCAATTTGCTGAAAAATATGAGAAAAATGTTGAAATCGAGGTCTTTGCTTAAGTTTTTTATTCATTTTTAGTGAAGATCGCATGAGAAAGGTTTCAAACTATTAAATCCAATACAGTTTTTTGAAACATTTAACCAAAGCTTTTTAACCGTTTTTTTGGTGTGCGCATATTTTATCGATATCAGTCTTATGCTGCTTTTTAAGATCAAAAAATTTCATAAAAACTGCAGTATAACATTTGAACATTTTTGATTTTTTTCATGCATTAAAAAGAACGAGTGCTTCAAAAAGAAAACGTTTGTCAACCCTCCTCAAAAAAAAAAAAAAAAAGCCAAATTAAACTGCTAAATCTCGAATCAAACACGAGTGTAGGGCAGTGACAAATGACAAATTTTTTTAAAAGGAATCTTCCGGCGAAACGTAGGCGCAGTGTGCCGCCGTAATGTAAAAATTACATGTGAATCCAAACAAAATGCTTGATGGCAACATGAAGTGCTTTGTTTCAAAAACTTTGCTGTAGCAATTGAAAATTGCTACTAGTGAATAAAGTGCTTCACAGCATCATTAAACTTTTAAATAGATGAGATCTGGATTTTTTATCTCGATTTATGCTGGTTGCAGCGCAATGCAGTGTGAACTTTAGCAACCAACATTGCAGTCCAGTCAGGAGCGCCGGAAGAGGGTCGTCGTCGTCGTCGTCGTTTGAAGGGTATCCACTCCAGGTCAGACACAAACAGGACTGGGAACGAGGGTTTATCCTTTTACTACCCCAGACTGCTGCACTGCCCGAATCAGATGCTGGCAGTGATGTTATTAAGCCAGCATCGAGTTTCGTCATCCAAAACCGTCAGACCTCGTGCTCCATGTGGTGCCCGATGTATAGGGCACGCTGTTAGTACATGGTCTGCGGTTTGCTCAGAGGCGCCACACTCGCAATTCGGTGAAGGAGCGAGACCCCATTTGTGCATGGACGAATGGAATCGCCATACACCAGTCCGCAGGCGGTTGAGCTTAACCCAAGCTGCTCGGGGTAAGCCCATCCCAACAGGCCTGGCTCCGGTTCCGGGCACAAAAGCACGGAGCCTGGAAGCATTTTCACAGTACTCCGTTTTCCATTTGTCGTCGTCGTCGTTGTCGTCGTCGTCGTCGTCGTTTGAAGAGTATCTACTCCAGGCCAGACACAAACAGGACTGGGAACGAGGGTTTATCCTTTTACTACCCCAGACTGCTGCACTGCCCGAATCAGATGCTGGCAGTAATGTTATTAAGCCAGCATCGAGTTTCGTCATCCAAAACCGTCAGACCTCGTGCTCCATGTGGTGCCCGATGTATAGGGCACGCTGTTAGTACATGGTCTGCGGTTTGCTCAGAGGCGCCACACTCGCAATTCGGTGAAGGAGCGAGACCCCATTTGTGCATGGACGAATGGAATCGCCATACACCAGTCCGCAGGCGGTTGAGCTTAACCCAAGCTGCTCGGGGTAAGCCCATTCCAACAGGCCTGGCACCGGTCTCGGGCGCAAAAGCACGGAGCTGGAACACATTTTCACAGTACTCCGTTTTCCATTTGTGATTTGTCCATTCAGAGGCGCGGATGCCAAGTCTGGCAAGGTTGTCCAAAAGATTCCGCGCACCTGGCACAAACGGGCGTCTGGATCTTAGTCTCACTTGGCGAGTATCTGAGGACCCACTTAAAAGACCATACAAGATATGATCAGGGTCCAGAGATCCACGGTGAGCCAAGGAGAGTGTCGCTCCCATTCGGCGAAGCTCAGCTGGCTGGATGCCTGAGAGTACAGGTAGGTGGTCCGTTGGAGTGGGACGCAGGCATCCAGTAACTATGCGCAAAGCGTCATTCAAGACACTGTCGATGAGGCGAGTGTGAGCACTGCAACACCAGGCTGGCGCACAGTACTCAGCTGTTAAGTAGACTAGAGACAAGGTGGCTATCGCCTCAGCAGTGTGACGCGCGAGGATAGTTTTTTGCGCAATGCCACTAAATGATGACGAAACGTGAGCGATCTGTCCAGCTTTACCCCAAGATAAGTAGGGGTTGGACAGAACGGTAAAAGTCTACCGTTGTTGTAGATCTTTAGCTCACGTTTAGCCTCTCGGTTGTTTATATGAAAGGCTGCCGTCACCGTCTTAGTGTGACTGAGCTTCAACCTCCAAGTCTGGAGATACGCTGACAGTGTGGACATGTCTTGGCTTAAGGTCCCCTCCAACTCCTTCCAGTTTCCAGAAGAATGCAACAATGCTAGATCATCAGCATAAACAAACTTTCTGGAAATCATGGAAGGAAGATCGTACGTATAGATGTTAAATAGGAGGGGAGCCAAGACCGATCCCTGAGGAACGCCGTTTTTAAGACGGCGTAGCCTGCTTTGCTTGCTGTCACCGGTGGTAAGGGTGAAACTTCGATTTCGGACAAGCTCCATGATCATTTTGACCATGTGCTTATCCGGAAGTAGTCTCAGCAGCTTGCAGGTAAGGCCACGGTGCCAGACAGTGTCATAAGCAGCTGTCAGATCGATAAATACGGCACCGGCCTTCTTTTTAACCTCGAAAGAATTCTCGATGTTCTGGGTTAGCAGAACAACTTGATCTACGGTTGACTTCCCGCGTCGGAACCCAGCCTGCTCTATAGGGAGCAGTGGATCGATTAATGGTTCAACGCGGGCGTAGATAAGCCTCTCGAGGATCTTGTAGGGGACACAGAGCAGAGATATCGGTCGATAACTCTTTGGGTCCCCCACGGGCTTTGTTGGTTTTGGGATCGCGACCACAAGCGCTCTTCTCCAGATCTTGGGAATTTTGAGTCGGCGCAAACAGGAAGAAATGAAGTCACGTAACCAGGACTTCAAAGCAGCTCCGGCATGGAGTATAAGCTTTGGGCAGATGGAATCAGGTCCCGGAGCTTTACCTGGTTTTAAATGTTGGAGGACAGCAGTAAATACTCTCTGTGAAAAATTGTCAGAGATATTTACTGCGTCTGGTGTTGTGACCCTCCAAAGGTCAGACACTTCTTGAAAGACAAGTCGAGATGACTTTTGGTCAACAGACTCGTATTTTCCATTTCTAACCAGCTGAGATGCAATAGCATCGGCTGAAACGGGACAGTGACGAGGAGAGTGTCGTGACCTACTAGTAAGGTTGTTCAAAATACTCCACGCTTTTCGACTAGAGTGTGAGAAGTCAATGCTCCGAACTGCTTCGGACCATCGATCCCTCCGCTTTCTGTCAAGCTTGGCAAACAGAGCTGTAGCTGCCAAACTTGAGTCGTCTCCCTGAGGAGACTGCAGAAAGGTTTTATAGAGGGATTCACACTCTGCATCCCAACACGGAATATAGTTATTTCGATACCCGCGTGGGATAGTCTTTTTGGCTGCTTTCTTAATGGTGTTACAGAAGTCCTGGTAAGCCGCATCCACATCAAGTGAATCAGGCGGCAACAAAGTCTTTGCGAATTTATTCGTCAAAGCAATGTAATGACTCCATTTGGCCTTGCGGAAGTTCCATCGCTTAACAGGCATGCTTGGCACTGCCATAGCAAACCTTGGTGGTGTAATAAGCGAAGGTCGATGTCGTGACCTGGGGAACTTGTCAAGGGCACGTCTATCCGGTAAGCGACTGTTTGGACCTACGCTAGCGAAAGCTAGATCTGAATTGGTACCAGTGTTCCAGCGGCCGGAATAAAAACTGGCAGCGTCCTTGGCATTATATAGGAGGGCAAGACAATTAATACTTGCCCAACCAGCCAAATACTCACCGTCCACTCTGTTGTCATCGTAACCCCAGTCAGCATGACGACAGTTAAAATCGCCAGCGTACAGACAGGGGTGAGGAAACACTGGGAGATCCAGGGTTCGCAATCGCGTTGGCGGTGGTTTGTAGACGTTGACTATTTTATAGCCATCAACGTCCACACACAACCACTCGATCTCCGATGTCCATGGACATTGGTCCAAAAGCGTGTATCTCAGTCGCTCGTGGACAAACGTGGCAAGGCCATGCTTCCTGCTTAAAGAAAACCCAGCTAGTTGGTAGTTTGGAAGTACCAACTTCTCTGCATCAGTGCAGTGGGTCTCCTGCAGTAGGATGACGAATGCCTCAGACTGCATAGCGAGGTGATGAAGAACGTTTATCTTGCTTGCAGTGAGGCCTTCGATGTTCAGCTGAAGAATAGTGGGTCTTCGGAACTTGTTGGCAATGTGCCCTGAAAAGGGCAGTTTTATCCTTTCATTGCCCCGTCCTGAAAAGGACGTTTGCCAATTAGCAGACCCACACTGAACATCGGAATGGGTGGATACCCTTCCGTTTTGGTAGGTTCGGTTTCGGTCTGTCATTTTTAAAATCAATGAACAGACTTACTTACGGCCCAGGCTGCGTGAAAGCACCTACCATCTGGCCATACAGTTTCAACTATTATCCACTCATAAATAAACCTACGCGATTGGGTGAAACTAGCTCCACCGCCATTAACCACATTTGGACAAACATTATTAATACCGAAGTGAAAAGTGGTATTATTGTTCACAATATTGCAGATCATTTCCTGTTGTTCAATGCTCTGCATTAGGAGACCCGATCCTTCAAAAGCAACATGCTTCAAGATATTTTACACCTAATTCTCTTAAAAAATTTCATGCAACTCTAAAAAAGATTGACTTATCATCTGTTTTGCAAGAACTTGATTTAGATAAATCTTATGCAACTTTTAATGAACTATTTCATAATCAATTTAAAATATTTTTTCCGTTAAGCCACCTAAAAAAAGAGCGCCTGGTTCTAAATGGTTCAGCAAAGAGCTCCGCTCCTTGCTTCACAAAAAAGACAAACTACACAAAAAATTTATGGCTACTGAACGTACAGAGATTAAATCAAAGTATCAAAAAGCAAGAAATCTATATTTCCATCTGGTAAATTGTAAAAAAACTGAATATTATCAGTCAAAATTTCATCAATATAAATCGAATATCAAAAAAACTTGGCAATGCATAAATTATTTACTTCGAAAATCTCAAACTTCAAAATCTAACTTGTTTAATATCAATTACAATAAAAAATTAGTAAATGATCCTGTTGAGATTTCTAGCATATTCAATGATTACTTTTCCAATATTTCATCATCCTTAGTAAAATTGCTTCCTTCAGCCAGCACTAAATTTTCTGATTATTTAAACTCTGCAAATCCCTCCTCAATGTTCTTTTTTCCTACTACACCCTATGAAATCTCACTTATTATCTCTAAAACTATTTCCAAATTCAGTGCTGGTTGGGATAATATTCCTTCATTTGTCTTGAAGTATTTGCCTTCTAATTTTTTGTCAGCTCTCAGTTATATCTTTAATTTATCTTTATCTCAGGAAAAATTTCCTTCATATTTCAAACACTCTAGAGTTATTCCTCTTTTTAAAAAAAGAGGTAGTACCAACAATATTTCGAAATATCGTCCCATTAACCTACTCTCCAATCTTCCAAAAATTTTTGAAAAAATTGTGTACAATCGAGTTTACTCTTTTTTTACATGTTTTAACCTATTTTCAGATCACCAATTTGGTTTCAGACAGGGTCATTCAACTTCACATGTAATTACTTTGTTAATTGAAAACATTACTGCTGCTTTCGAGAAAAAACAATCAACTTTGGGTATTTTCCTAGATTTATCCAAAGCTTTTGATACCATCGATCATTGATATTTTCCTAGATTTATCCAAAGCTTTTGATACCATCGATCATAATATCTTATTAAGCAAACTTCAACATTATGGTGTTCGAGGCAATGTTTTAAAATGGTTTGAATCTTACCTTATTGGAAGGACTCAGCAGACCGAGTGTTGTAGTGCTAGATCAACTACCATAAACAAATTAACTTCTGGTGTTCCTCAAGGCTCTGTACTCGGCCCACTTCTCTTTATTATCTATGTAAACAATTTTCCTCGTTGCTTAAATCAGAGCTTTTGCTTGTCCTTTGCAGATGATACCACTATCCTACTGTCTGACAAAAATACTAAATGCTAATTTAAAAAGGGTAGCAACGAACTCCTCAACATTGATAACTGGCTAATTGCCAATAAACTTTTTCTAAATTCTGACAAGACCAAATATATATTGTTCAGAACGCCTAACTCAAAAACACCTCCAATTAACCTATTTTTAACCTATAGAGGATGCAATATAGAAAAGGTATCATCAATAAAACTTCTAGGCGTTATTGTTAATGAACATTTGTCGTGGAAAGAGCACATCATGTTAATATACAAAAGATTAAGACAAATTTTTTGCATAATAGTAAAAATAAAACCTAATCTAAATGAAAAAACATTGCTAATGCTCTGCCATTCTCTCTTCATGAGCCACATACGCTACTGTATATCAAGTTGGCGCTTTGGAAATCAGTTCAGTTCAGTTCAGTTTTCAGTTTTCTTTTATTTCTGCTCCGCCACATGAACAAAATAACAAAATGTTGAGAAGTTTGTGTGTTGTTAAAGACGAGGTTAGAAAAAGGAAATGAAACATTAATTGAAAATGAAACATTAATTGACAAATTACAAAGACTGTGCAACAAATTTATAAGAATAATTTTAATCTTTCTCACAGGAAAAATGTTAGTCACACGATATCAGAACACAACTTAATTACTGGTGCAGTGAATTCACTGCGATTGATTCTACTTGAGGTGATTCTCACTAACCAATTTGTTTTCTTATTCCGACAGAAAACCAAAATATTTGTTTACCAAAATTTAACAAATTATTTCTTTAATTTTAAGTTAAAGTTAAAACACCTTATTCAAATAGAATAACAAATTAAAACTGTCCAACTGAAAACAAACTAAAAACTCACGAAATTTAAAACAAATTAAACTATACAATTGCTAACGCTTAAGCAAAAAGGCAGAGAAAAAATCAAAGCGACCCAAATTAAAACGCACGTTACATGATTGAGTCACAATGCTAATTGTCTTAACCTTTTAACTTTTTTCTTTCGCCAACGAGTTAAGCACAGCAAAATAACAATAAATCACGTTACCAATTACTATAAAACATATGTACAAAGCGGAAATTGGTATTCTTTAGTGATGTACCGATACTCAAGTATCGGTATCGGTGGTATCGGCCTATTTTTGTGGTATCGGCTAGTAGTATCGATATCGGTAAATATAGCCGATACTTGCCCATACTTTTTAAGCACAAAATAAATATTTTATATTTTTTTCTAGTATAAATATAAAAAATTTTTGTTCCCCCCTGGAACTGGATTGGATTTGTAACATAATTAATGATTTCTTTTATAAATTTGTAATAATATTTTAATGAATAACACAGGTTTACAAAATTCGATGGAGTATCAGAAACAAGAATAAAAACTACAAAACCTTTATATTGTTCACTCTTCTCACTTGAAGATATAGATTCACTTTCACTGAGTTAAAAACCATAGAATGTTGATAAAGAAAGTTCAACACTATGAAGATCTGGTTAAATTGCTGATGGCAAACTGGAATACTATACAGAAGACCTTGTTTTAGATGTTAAACCAATAGTTTTGACAGCACAAAAGTAACAGTCACTAAGATGATTCTGTGGCTCTTGCCATACCATTGGAACTCCAAATGAGAAATGTTTTTTTCCTTTCATCTACAAGCTGAATGTCGACATATGCAGGTTATGGGGCCCGGGACTTGTCTTGGTCTACCAGTTTCACACCAAAGTAAGCGTAGTAAGCATTCTTTATGAATTGAACGATATTTTGTCTGTCTTTCTTTCTCGTGAACCGACTCAGATATAACAGAAACTGTCAGGATCATTTACACACCCTCTGCATTGTAATGTTGACATGTTTAATTACTCAAGTACTAGAATAAACTTTTTTAATAAATTTCTGCAAAAAAAAATTATTGTATTAAATTCTGAAGTTCAGCAAGATTTTCTAACTAACTAACAAAACACTATCTCGATTCTAATTAAGTTTATAAATGCCCTAAAAAAACATAAAACTCGTCACCTCGTGAGTTTCAAATAAATGCTTTGTGTTAACTGCACTAACACTTCCAATAGCAGTAAAACTCATCAAATTATGCTACCACTGCAGCTTCTATTAAACCAATGTAAACCAAGAAATTTTAGAAAGGGATCTCCTTATCACAGCTGCAAGTCTATAGAAGGGAGAATATTTGTAGCAAAACAATGTAATATTCAGTTGGGAAAGAGTAATAAAAGCAACAAGAGAAAGGCAGAAATACAGTACAGTAATAAGGTGAAAAGTGTCACATTATGGAAATGCAAACAGAGTGAAACACAGGATGATGCAGCAAATAGGTAGGTAAAATGTTGCGTTCTAATAAAGAATGTTGTTGTGGACGATTTACACAACTTATCAGCCAACAGATTTGTGCATTTAGCTTTTAAAAACTGCAAAGAGTTGGTGTATGCTATACAACATTTTAAAGCTCTTTGGGGAAAAGTTAGTGTAAGATTACTGAAAAATTAAGGCTGATGCAAAAAAACGAATATCAGATTCGAAATCAGCGCCCCAAAGTTAGCCAAGAGCACCTGTTTTCTACTTTGTTTCCAAAATTGTGTAGACTAGTGTAATGATAGATAAATACCTAGAAAAAATTCAAAATGCAATAACAAGCTAGATTTAGTAAATACATTCTTTGGTGTTACTTACAAAAGCTTTTACTGATGGTGCTCGATAGATAAAAAAGTATCGGTGGTATCGGTAGTATCGGTATCAGCTTTAAATGCTGGTATCGGTAGTGGTATCGGTATCGGCTTAAAATATGGTATTGTTACATCACTAGTATTCTTATGTTCAAATATCATAAAAACCTACTGCCTCGATCTTTGGACAAAATATTCATCCAAAAATCGTTTTATATGAAAACCAGAAGCAGTAGTAATGTTGTTACCAGCTTTTGCCGATCTACTGTTATTCAACAATCATTAAAATGTATTGGATCAAAAGTTTGGAATAATATTCCTCTTATAATTAGAGACTCTAAAACAAACAATGTTTTTAAAAAAAAATTAAACCAATTCCTCTTAAATTCTTAACATTTTTAATCAATCAATCAATCAATCAATCAATCAATCAACATACTTTTATTTGCGGGAAAAAAATAAAAACACATAACGAATTCAAACACTAAAATCAAATAAAAAAAAAATAAAAAAATAAAATAATAAATTTTTTTTAGCCGCAGGGAGACTGCGATTTGACCTTTCGGTCTTCTAGTCAGCAGCCACCCTTGAGAGCAAAACTACAGATACAACAACTTGTAAAATTTAACTGTTGCAGAGAAGAGAGTTTTTCATTTTAAATAAGGTTTTTTTATTTTAAATATAAGGTTTTAATAAGTATTTTTTAAATTCATATTTGAAAACACGGTAAGAAGCATTTTGAATTAGAATGGGAATTTTGTTCCATATCTTAACTCCTTGATATTTTATACATCTTTGTAATCGTAAAGTTTTACAAAAGGAAATATGCAAAGTTTTTTTGATTTTTTATTTAATCTAGTGTTTTTTTCCGAGATCTGGCTGGTTAAAATAAAATAATTAGACAAATTTTTGGGAAGCATTTTTTTTAAATTGGAATGAATAAATTTACCAACTTCTAGTTTAAAAAGATCTTTAAGTTTTAGAATCTTAAGGCGTTTGTAATAAGGTGAGGAATTATCACAATTCTTATATTTTATAAAAGTCAATTTTCTTATATTTTATAAACTTAAAAATACTCTTTTCCTGGTGCTTGCTTTTGTTGCTTTTTTTTCAGAAAATTCGTACCCTATAAGATGACGCACCCACTTCTGCTTTCCTTGTATTACGATGAATAGAAGACTTTATTACAAAGCAGATTCAAATATCGCTTTTATTCTATTATAAACTTTGTATTATTTCTAAAATATTCGCGCATTGCATCTTGTGTTTTCCTTTTATTTATTTGTTTGTCTGTTTTTTTTTGTGTGTGTTTGTAATTCTTAATCTTAAATTTTTTTTCCTTGTCATATGAGTAAAATGGTCCTTTTGACACGCGACAGGATTTCTTTGGGTGGGTTTCTTTGCCTGTCAGGCCCTTTTTTCCAGCGACCTGTTGTGTAACCCACCACATTTTCCGCCGACACAACAGCGTCTACATATGACTCGGATTACGCTTTTTTCTTTTTATTTTATTTTTATTTTTTCATTTCATTTCTTTTTTCTTTATTTTTTGGTTTCTCTTAAAAGGTGCTGCAACCATGCACACTTGTTCTTAAAAATCTCTTCTTATCAAGATTGCATGCCACAACGTTCATCGTTTTGTTGCCTCTTCCTTTTTCTGTTCTGCTTTCTACTACTTACAAATTTCCTACTTCACTATGTTTTTTATGGCGGAATTGAAATAAAAGATACTGATACTGATACAATTCTTGTAAATAAATTGGTCTGTCTGTCTGTCTGTCTGTCTGTCTGTCTGTCTGTCCGTCTGTCTGTCTGAACAAAATATAACAAAATGTTAAAAAGTTTGTGCGTTGTTGAAAGACGGGGTTAGAAAAAGGAAGAAGCAACAAAACGAGTTGATGTTGTGACTTGCTAATTAGCGATGAAAAGTGTGACCTATTGTATCATATAGAAACAAGATTGCTTCACCTTATTATAAAGTTGTGTAAAAAAATAGAAAGAAAAAAAGAGAGAAAATATAAGACCGAGGCTATTTGCTGAGTATTGCAGCTGTTTCACCTCCAAGTGATTTGAATTCTAAAAGCTTTACTTTCACACCAACATCAGGTACAAAATAACGAACTACAACTGGAACAATTTTGATCTCTTTCCTGTTTGAAGCATCAATAGAAGCTGACATAAAATTTGCTTTATTTAATTCTTGGCGTAGTTCATCAGCTATGATCGGGGCAATGCAATTAGTAAGCATTGCTTCACATTTTGTTTTTCGAAGAGCAAATTTAGGTTTAAATAATTTTGAAAGTAGCTTAGAGGTACAATCGAAACTTTTAAAGGATTGTCCATGATAGCCGTGTGATTCGCAAAAGTAGCTTCTTTCGCTGCTAAGAGTAGAGACTCATCAGACGAAGCAGCTTAGAAGAAGTTTGTCACACGAGATGACGACATTAACGCCTCAAGAAAAGATTTGTATTTCTTGGTTTCCAAGAGGTCTTTAATATCTGAGCGTCCACCATGGCTAATTGAAAAAACATATTGACAAAAATTGCAGAGAACTTTGCTATCAACAGTTTCTTTTAAAAATGGATAGTGTCTTTTAGTATTACTGGTAAAATTGCATTAAACATTTGGTGGTACAGAATTTGAAGATTGCTTGAAGTAAAAGATTTTTCTTCCCAAAGCTTTTCATCTGACACTCTTCAGGGGAAATCGTCAGAATGAAGCAGAATTGAAACCGAACTAATTTATAAAGGAAGAAAGTAGAGTTCTCATTGGCTGAAAGAGTCAACCAATGAGAGAAAAGATTAAGAAATTTTCAAAGAGTATACGAATTCTTTTTGCTTACACAGAAGGGGATTGAGAGATTTAATGAAAGTCGCTTCAAGAGCAAAAAGGTAAAAGGAAGAGCGACCTCGAGCGAGAATAGAAAATTTTTCGTTGCTGTAATGAAGGGCACATTGGGCGTTGTCAAGAAGATGTTGACCAATGGCGGATTCGTGAAATTGTTGTGGGCGTATGTTGTTTTTGCAAGAGCGGGAAAGACTTTGGCGGTTGGCCGAGGAGTCTTTGTGCCACTGCGATAGTCGGTACGTTGGTCGCACGTCTCAACGGCTAGAAGAGCGAATTAAACAACACGTTCCTAAATCCATCACCAATCCTCGTACCTCGGCCAACCGCCAAAGTCTTTCCCGCTCTTGCAAAAACAACATACGCCCACAACAATTTCACGAATCCGCCATTGGTCAACATCTTCTTGACAATGCCCAATGTGCCCTCCATTACAGCAACGAAAAATTTTCTATTCTCGCTCGAGGTCGCTCTTCCTTTCACCTTTCTGCTCTTGAAGCGACTTTCATTAAATCTCTCAATCCCCTTCTGTGTAAGCAAAAAGAATTCGTATACTCTTTGAAAATTTCTTAATCTTTTCTCTCATTGGTTGACTCTTTCAGCCAATGAGAACTCTACTTTCTTCCTTTATAAATTAGTTCGGTTTCAATTCTGCTTCATTCTGACGATTTCCCCTGAAGAGTGTCAGATGAAAAGCTTTGGGAAGAAAAATCTTTTACTTCAAGCAATCTTCAAATTGCATTTTATTTTAGGCATTTTAAAATAAATTCTAATTAAGCACAATAATTTTTGCAAGATTTAAATTGAAGGCTAAATTAGTAGGATAAACTGTTAGATCAAGAAAAATTACCGCTATTTTCAGAATACCTAGCCTAATTTAATAAAATGAGCAAAACCGTTTTTTGCAAAAGGAAATGCAAACAATCACCAGTACGAAATAAGTCTTTTCAATAACTTAACAACAAAAACCACATGCCCTCTTACTTAAGAACCTACCCGCTACAATGAAATAACAATTGCATTGCACCCAACAAAACGAAACAAGATAGTTTAATAAGTCGGGAAAACATTAAAATAAACCATACAAAACAAGTTTATATACCTGTAGGGCTATGTTAGCTGGTTGAAGGGCTTAACCGGGACTTTTCGACCGACCGGCTTAAAACCGGGACATATGGTAAGTCTATATTAAGCTAAATCTTCTTTTGTAGACTTGAACTTATTCGTGCGTTTTTGTCAATCCCTCTGACGGTGTAATAGTCAAACTAACTGTTGAAGCAAATATATTTACTTTTGAAAAATTTTATGGAATCACAGTAAAATGCAATAGAATTACAGTCATTGCGTACTTTTTGATGAGCGCCAACTAGAAAATTTGCATTTAACATCCGTATTTATAAACAATTGTTATGACGAAAATTCGTAAGAGTTTGTCTGCAATCTACGAGTCACTATGACGCCATATTTTAGGGATTTGTGACGTCATTGATTTTGCTTGCCTGCAAAACTTCAAACTCGATGTCTTTGCAGAAACTTAATGTATTTTTTTCGTAAAAACCAATAATACGCGCTGCGTCCGTGTGTCGAGCGATATTGCTATTTTCTATTTCGAAAATGGCCAATTATCTTTTGTCAGTAAAGCTAGAAAAAATGATTGGATGATCGCAAAGTCAACGTGGACGGTGGAAGACACAGATTCAGTTGAAATCTTTTCCTGTGTTCCACCGACGAGCTTGTGTTGAAGTTTTTCTACGCGAAATAACATAATCCCAAACTCTGCGGTGACAAAACGTGTCCTTGATCTTCAAAATAATGAGACAGAAGAGAGCGAGATTATCATCAAAAAACTTTGAAAAATTTGTTTTTATATATTAGAGAAAATGAAAAATGTGTGACATCAAGTTTAGTTTAGTTTTGCCTAAATGACTGGTTGCAAACAACATTGTTTTTATGAGTGTTTGTCTGTGGATGGTTAAGTGTACGAGGGGCATTCAAAAAATACGCGAAATTTTATAATTTTTTATAATTTATTGATACAATCAATCTACATTTCAATGTAGTCTCCATCAAGGTCGATGCACTTCTCCAGGCGGTGCTTCCATCCTTTTTTTCATCTTTTCCATCCATTTTGTGAGCCATGTTTTTGCTGCTTGCTTTGCCTCATTAGTGTCATTAAAATATTTTATTTATTTATTTTATTTTTTATTTATTTATTTAAAGCAGACTCCCGGTCCATAACAGAAAAAAAACGCACAAAAAAACAAAACAAAATAAAACAGCAAAATCTGCACAGAATGATTCAAATTCAAAAATTTAAAAACTTATTTCAAACAGTACTGTCCATATACATGTAAAATTATCGACAAAACAAATGTACACGTTAGAAAAACAACCATTATTAAAAATGATAAAGCATGTGCCTATAATAAGTAAAAAATTGACTATCAAAAAAGCAATAGGGGAGATGTGGGACCATGCACCTAAATCATCTTTTCCCCCTGTAATTTTTTTTAAATAAGATAAAATTTAACAATTTTTGCATCAAAAATTCTCTACGTAAAGACGAATATTAGGTACGGTTTCCAAATACTTCTTGTGTTTAATTACTGTTTTAATGGCATTTTAAAATTGCTTAAAAAATGGTGCAAAGGTCCCACATGTAAGGAACTGTTATGAGTTCCACTAGTATCTGCAGTTAGCTCTTTTATTTATACGGAGTTACACGATAGTTATACGACTGAATTTGTAAGTTATACTAATAATTTATCACGCGGTTAACCACACTTATCAAACCAGAGAGAAGAAGGCAGTAGAGCCGTGCGCTATGACGTCACATACTATAACAACCCCCTTTTAAGAAGCTTTTTAGCGAAAAGGTTGTCTAAGAAAAATATTAGTACGTTGTACGAGCCCGATTAATAAACATGCAACAAACTATATACAATACGGCACAAGCGCTATGAGTTTTACGCTATTTCATACAAAATCCCTTAAATGATCAGGAAAGCGTTTTTGTCTCACGCTTCGCCGCGAGGTTGGAGATGGTGGAGGACTTCATCTTCAAAATGGACGTGACGTTTGTCTGATGTCATCATTTCCTCTTTGGGGTCTCCCCCTTCAATGGGGAGAGGGGGAATAAAACGTCTATTGCGCCAACAGACTCGACCGCTCGGTAGTTTTATGTGGTAGTCGCGGTTTCTCCCGACGCCGATGATGAGTCCCGATCGCAACCATTTTTTTGTAATATGGTCTTGAATTCGAACATGTTGTCCGATTTTTAGTGGATTGAGGTGTTTTGCGCGTTTATTGTATTCGGTTTCTGCAGCCACTTGTAGATTTGATAAAGCTGCGTCCCACTTGTCGAATTTGTTTTGCCAATCTTCCTTGAAATATTTCAGTTTAGCTGGGACGATTGAACTTAACGGGGCGCCGTATAAAATTTCGGCTGGTGATAACCCATGGGCCTTGGGTGTGTTAACCCATTCGATTAGGCCGCTGCTAAACTCATCGCAGTCGAGACTACCATGCTCAGCAGTTTTGGCAACAAGGTGCTTCATGGCTTTCACTGCTGCTTCTGCGTGTCCGTTTGACTGTGGGTAATGTGGAGTACTTATGGTGGAAGTTACTCCCCATTTCTTGAGAAACTGTTGAAACTTGCTTGATGTGAATTGCGGTCCTCCGTCAGTTCTGATTCGTACTGGTACCCCTGTGTCCACGAAAAATTTTCTTATAGTGCTGATTATCTGATGTGAACTAGGGTCATGAGAGAACTCGCTGAGCTTAATCCATCCCGACAGACGGTCTACATAAACCAGGTAAGTCTTACCGGCATAATAAAATAAATCTGCAGATACGTCTTCAAAGGGTCTTGATGGGAGGGGATCGCGTTGTAATGGTTCCTGTTGCAAGCTTAATTGGTGCTCTTGGCATTTCGTGCAGGCTTCAACGGTATTTTTGATGTCGCTATTGATTCCTGGCCAGTACACTATTTGACGCGCTCTTTGTTTCGTTCTTTCGATGCCTTGATGTGAGGCATGTAGCTTTGTCAGTATTTCTTTCCTTTTCTGTACCGGCACCACAATGCGATAGCTGTTCAGGAGAATTAATCCATCTTCGAAAGTAAGCTGATCTTTCAGCTTTTTGAAAGGTTGAGCTAATGGATATTCGTTTCCTTTTGAAAAGTTGCTTTTAATAGCAGTGATTAATTGTTGTGCTGCTTCGTCCTGCTGAGTACTTTCTTTTAAGTCTTCCAGCATTGGATCGATAAATGTTTCTTTTGTAACTTCTGGGTCTTTTCCTCTCAGAATTGTAGAAACGTTTTTGCAGATCATTCTGGTTGTGTCTATGTTTATGATATCTTCTGGTTTTGGGTCGCGGCACGGTGCTCGTGACAACGCGTCGGGGATCACATGGTCTTTGCCTTTTCTCCAGGTGGTGTGGAATATAAAAGCGCTGAGTTTTTCTTTAAGTCTCTGAATCCTGGGATTATCCACCATATCGAGTGTCTGGGTATTCAGGATTGACTCTAATGGCTTGTGATCTACTATCAGCTCGAAATTGGGTAAGCCTTGCAGATATATGCGGCATTTACGCATAGCCCAAACAACAGCGAGCAATTCCAGTTCAACCATAGCGTAGTTGGCCTCAGTCTCAGTTATAAAACGTGATCCTGCTTGAACCAATTTCCACGTTTCTTGATGTTTTTGCAAAAGTGCAAAACCTAGACCTTTCAACCGAGATGCATCTGTTTGCAGCATCGTTTCCAGATTGGGGTCGAATGCAACCAAAATATGGGGGCTACAAAGAATTTCTTTTGTCTTTGTAAATGCTTCTTCATGCTGGGGTGACCAGAGAAAAGCATTTTTTGGTTTGAGCAAGTCCCGAAGTGGGCCTGCTGCTTCACTGAGTAGGTGAGTAAATCCGCCCAGCTGGTTTGCCATGCCCATAAAAGATCGTAATTCAGTTATATTTGTTGGAGCAGGGAATTCAGAGATTGCTTCAATTTTTGTGGGGTCTGCTTTGATACCGTCGCTGCTCACTATATATCCGACATATCTCACAGCACTTTGTAGTAACTGCACTTTCTTCGGATTAAGAGTAATACCGTGTTCTCGACATCTGTTTAGTACAGCCACTACGGTATTCAAGTGCTCCTGTGCGGTTTCGCCTTGAATAAGAATGTCATCTACCACTTTTTCGACTTTTTCAATGCCTTGCAGAGCTTCATCGCCTCTTGCGCAATATTCGTCTTGAGAAGAAGCTAGTCCCATCGGAGCTCGAAGGAATTTAAATCTTCCGAACGGCGTAATAAATGTGGTAAAGTCTTGACTTTCTTTTTCTAAAGGTACTTGCCAGTATCCTTTAGTGGCGTCTAATGTTGAGAAAAATTTAGACGAAGAAGAAATATCCGAAATAGCTTCCGCAGGTGATTTAGATGGATGATATGGACGGCGTACGTATTTGTTCAATTTCTGCAAATCAATACAGAGACGAATTCCACCATTGGGTTTTTGTACAACGACCATGGGGTGCACCCAATCAGTTGCTTCTGTTACTGGTGCAATGACTCCGGCTTGTACAAGTTGGTCAAGCTCTGTCTTCACCATCCTTCTGAAAGCTAAAGGTATTTGGCGTGGAACAGGTAAAGCAAATGGAACAGCATCATCTTTCAAAGAAATTTTCATGGGTTTACTGTTCATTTCCCGTAATGTTGTGTCTTCAGAAAACACATCGCTGTACGATTTTACCAACTTGTTCTCAATTTTACTAATTTCTGCTTCAGTTGGGTTCTCTGATATAATGAATCTTGTGTTCTCTGCTTTTAATATGCTTGCTAATTTTCGAGGTGTTTTTGATGAATTTATCGGTTGAGGATACGTGTCAGGTAGAATGTTAACCTGTTGACATACGTACCAAGCAAGCAAAAAATCTTCTACCTCAGGACAGACGTAAATGGTTTCTTCCACGAATCGGCCGCAGTATTCGATAATGCATGGGAAGGTCCCCACGCATGTTACGGTCTGCCGATTTACTGCACTAAGAGTGTCTTGACTTGGCGGCATTAAATTATCAAGGTCAATTCCGAGCCGTTGAATGATGTTTACCCCAACAAGACTTGCTTCGGCACCAGTGTCTGGTGTAGCTTCTGTGGAACCTAACGGGTTACGATGTTTAAGAGAAAAAAGATTAACAGTTATTTTGGGCGCCGCGGAGTTAGCAAAATTTGCATTAGCATTGCATCTACGCTTTATTTGTCCCGTTAAGTTTTTCTTCGTTTCTTCGCGTCTGTTAAACCCGGGTTTGTTGTGAAAGCACACTGATGTAAAGTGACCTTTTTTGCGACATATTAAGCACTCTGTATCCGTTGCGGGACAGTAGGTTTGACCTTTTGGTGGGCAGGTCTTTTTACCGCATTTTGTACAGGGCTTTTTATTGCTCTCTTTAGATTTAGAGACATTTCGGCGAAATTTGCTTTGGTACGCTCTTCTCTCATTCAGCTGTCGGCTTATTCGCGCGTCGTCTAGTTTTGCTGACTCTTCCGATCTGCATAAATCAGTGACGGTCTGAAGATCAGGTAATGGGGACATGGCTAGGAGCTTTGTTCGAGTCTCTTTGTCATATATTCCCGACATGATTTTTGTGACTAAACGACGGTTTAAACATTTATTGCACAAGTCTGCGTCTCTTGCCAAAGTTTTAATCGCGATTAAAAACGAATCAAAGTTTTCGCCAGCCGCTTGCTTTCTCTCTTCAAATGCGACGCAATCTAACGCTATATTTCTTTGACTCCGGATGTAATTTTTAATTTTGTCTAACACTTCGTCTGGTTTAAGTGTCGTATCATCCGGGATAAGAAGTACGTGTTCTACGACTTCTCGCATGTCCATCGAAAAAAAACCGCGAAGCAATGCCAACTGACTGCTCAATGGCAGCTCTGTTGCAAGCGAGACCGTAGCATAATCGTTGTACGATTTACGCCATTTCGCAAATTCAGCTAACGAAATTCCCACCTGCACTGTGGAAGGCTTTTGTGCGTCCGCTTTGGTTCGCCTTGCCTCGTTGTTAGAATTGTTGACGTCAATGGTTTGCTCACGTGATTCGCTTCCTTCGCTATTCGCGCTTTGAGGCAGCTGCTGTTGCGAAAATCGTTCGATTATTTGTTGTATTTGCCGCTGACTTTCAAGCTGCATTTGTCTCTGATTTTCGGCATTCTGTTCTTGTGTTTGTCTTTGCATTGACAACTGTACTTCTAAAAAAGTTTTTAACCAAGAAGGAGGTTCATCATTATTAATACGAGTATTACTATTCGCGTTTTGATTAGATTGAGATAATTCGGCTATACGTTTGTTTGCTGCTTCTAATTCTGCTTGCAGCTCTCGATTATTTTTTGCCATTTTGCTTTTATCTTCAATCTTTTACAAATCTCCGATCACGAACTTGCAGTATACTTTTATAATGGTTCGTAAGCTTATTTTATTCAAACAAATTTATAAGCTGACTGTCGACGACGCCATGTTATGAGTTCCACTAGTATCTGCAGTTAGCTCTTTTATTTATACGGAGTTACATGATAGTTATACGACTGAATCTGTAAGTTATACTAATAATTTATCACGCGGTTAACCACACTTATCAAACCAGAGAGAAGAAGGCAGTAGAGCCGTGCGCTATGACGTCACATACTATAACAGGAACCTTTGCACCAAGGGGGTGGGACCAATGCACCACATACAAATTAATCACATGATATAATTTAATGCAGTGTTGTGCCCGTCAACAAAAATCTTGACGGCGTTAGCGTCAGCGTCATTTACGCCGATAACGCTCAAAAATGTTAGCTGCGTCAGCGTCAGCGTCAAGATTAGCGTCAATCTCACAAATTAAAATACTGTTACGAAAAAATCATAGAGGCAGAAAAATTAGGAATTTCTGAATTGTCATAAAATGCTTTAATTTCAAAACAAACGCGTCACAAAATGATTGTTACTCTTGTTTTATTCATTTATTTACTTCACGTTTAGAGCCCGTACGAACAAGGAAAACAAAACATTAATAACAACTAAGCACAACAGCAAAAGAAAAAAGGTTGCATGGAAGTAAATACTATTTCACGGATCTGCAGTACAACATGGGCTAAATAATTTAGATTCACAGCAGATTTTTATAAAAGCCATAAAAATGGGATTTAAAAAGAACATCTAAATTTACAAGACTATCAATGAAATTATTATTTGACTGAAAGCTACTATTTATGAAAGTAAACGTATACTTTTTCTTAAAATAGCAACAAAAAGTAATAGGCTAATATTATGATAGACCTGAGATTCAATTAATTCTACAGCACGTCACAAACTCCATATTCACTTGCGAAATGCGCCGGGCAGACCAATTTTACGGGAGGGAGGGGGAAAAACGCGCTAGTCCTGATAAAGATGGAAATGAATTGCCACTAAAAAAGTTCTGAAATTTTGAGAAAATAAAATTCTTCTCCTAAAATCTTTCACTTTCTAATCGCTCATTTTTTCATTAAATTTCAAGGTGAGGACTGTTTAAAAAGGTCATGGTGTAATGAAAGATTTAAAATAATTTTCTACAGTGATTCTATCTGAATAAAGGTGTCCTCAATTTAACGGGAATTGGTACCTGCGCTAAAATTATCAATCCACCTGTGCCTGCCACCAGACAAAGCAGCCACCCAAACAATTGGCTATTGATATAATTTAATGCAGAAAACTATGAATTTTCAATTGACTAGTTTCTAAATATTTACATTATAAGTTAAAACAAAAACTACATTATGCTATTAATTCGCTATTATTTACCTTTCTTTTAAGGTTCAGTGCTTCAAAATTCAGTGCTGTGTATCTGAATAGCTTCCTACATCTGCAGACAATACATCTGAATTAAATGCACAGAGGTTAGAAGTAACAGCAAAATTACGTTCTTTGTTAATACAGTATAATTTAGATCATTCATTCATTCATTTTTATTCTCGATTATTATAAAACAGTTTAACACAAAAATTATAAATATTGAAAAGATCAAGAAAAGGAAGAAGCAGCACAACGTCAGACGTTAAAACATGCATAAGATAATTAGAAAGTGAAAGTACAAGACAGTAAAAAGCATGACCGCAACACCTTAATCATATAAAGATATAAGTAAAAAAGAAAAAAAACATTATAATAATATTATCAAACAAACTGAGCGATTAAATAACCAGTGCATGATTAGGCTGCGTAATGATGATGAGTGGCACAGCTAGCCAAGACGGAAATTTAGCGTGTATTGTGGTAATCGATCGAATCATTGTGGTAATATATTTAATAAGAAAGTCCAGTTCTAATTTAAATTGCTAGCTCTTGACAACTTCGTTTACAAGCGCAAAATGAGTGATAGCAATTATTCGATCATAAAGAACATGCTTTTTATGGCTAGCATGCTAAAATACGTTTTTTCTTGCTGGCACTCTTGTCACGGGAGAATTCCGCGTATTTTTTGAATGCCCCTCTTATTATTTTGCTGTGTTGTGTTTTTTTTTGTAACGTCTGTCATCGAATTTATAAACAGGGAAAAGCCACTGTCAACAATCGAAAGCAATCAAAAATATAAGAAAAAATATATTTTAGTAGACTTCATTTTTTATTAGCCCGGCTTTCTCGAGCTACTGGTCAGTTTTTCAGATGTAACTGATTAAAATTTTGTCAAAAAGTATACTTGAACAAAATGTTTTTTTCTTTCATTTTTAATAAAAGTCTGAAAGTATCGTAGCCTACTTGGTTTTAACGCCTGTTTCCACTATGAGCGTGGCCTGGAATATTCTCGGTTTCTTTTAATAATTTTTTTGACTTTGCTTAGCGTTTAAGCACGAAAACAAGAAAAAAATCCATATAGAAAAAAATGAATAATCTATTCCACTTTAGTCCACATTAGTCGGCAGCGTGTTCGAGTGGTTAAAGCACCAGACTGATGATCAACATGGTCTCGGTTCAAAACCCACTTTTGCGCCATTCTGTTGTGTCCTTGGGAAAGACACTTTACGGCACTTTCTCCTGCTTGGTGGTCTTGGCAAGCAGTTCTAAATTATATAATATCTCCACTAAATTACTAGCGGACAGCAATATCTTGGTATTGTAGCGACCCCGCTACTTTAGTGGGCGATTGTCTTTAACGCGCTATGAGTGGGTTATTACCTTTAATCGCACATTTTTAACGTGTACAAAGAAACCAATAAAAAAGAGAGTTAAAACAGAATAAAGTCGGGATGTATTATTTTTATGTAGTAGGCTTGCAACAAGTTAGCGAAACAAACAAATACACAGATATATATCAAATTAGCCGCTACACTTTGGTGACCCGACAGAAAGAACAGCAATTTCAGTTGGAATAGAAAACAAGCTTTAAACAAAGAAAACAAGAAAAAAAAAAAAAAACAGCTGGACTGCCTTCACCCATCAGCAGTTGGAGTTATAAAAAAAAAATAGCAGACCGATAACAATTACCTACTAAACGTTTGCCTTTGTAGTATTTAATTTTTTTTTCAAAGTTGAATTTAGTTCTTTAAATCATTTATTTACTTTGCTTTTATTATTTGCATTCTGTCTAGCTCCTACAGCACTATTTTAGAGCGACTATCACATGATGGTGACGTCACAATACTACTTGACAATTATAATCGTAAGAAACAATCTGTTATTGACTGTACAGTAAATTAATGCGCTGTAGGCTTACAGCTTACATTGAAGCAATTTCTTGAAAAAAAATAAAAATAAAAATAGTAATAATAATACATCTGCGTATATAATCTGTGTCTTTCGAGATTATTATCGAGTTTTCCGAAGTAGCTTATTGTATGATGCTGTTAACAATTTCGTGCTTGTGTTTTATTACAGTTGTGTTTGTTTTTAGCGTAATTTTCTACCACCGTTGGTCATCCTCGCCACTACATGCTAACCAACAGAACACTTTCTCACTAGCTACCCTCAGTTTTCTCGACCACGTGACACCTCCACACCATTACGCCACTATTCACCAACTGACACAAGCTTGAGACAAAATTCTACATTCAGCGTCCACCTTCCAGAATTTTGGGAATTTAATGTAACAGGCTATTTTCAATCTATTGAATTAATTTTTAACGACAACAACATAACATCTGAAATATCTAAATACTCACACTTAATCCAGGCTCTTAGTAAAACCACCCACATTTTAAAAGGACTAACAGACATAGTACGCACCACAAACAATGTCGCTCCCTACACCACTTTAAAACAAGCTTTGATTGAGCGATATACAACGACGCCATCTGGTTGCTTACAAAAAAATTTTGAATGACTGCCACAGAGGCTAAACTACAGTAACCGCATACTTGATACAATTACGTACGCTACTAGGTACACAGTACGACTCAAACTCCCCTCTTCAGAAAGACCTCATCAAGCATAAGTTGCTCAAATCTTTAGACTCTCATATACGGTTGTACTTATATCATTATGAGGACGGACCACTAGATGCATTAGCTAAACATGCAGACAAACTTCTTTCTCTACACAACAATTCCCCCTCATCAAAATCAATACGCTCTGATCACAACGATAATCAAACGTTGATCAACGAATCGGTAAATTCCAGACTGCAAAATTTACAACGCCAATTAGCCGATATCTCCAAGATACAAACTCAGTCCCCAAACACTACTAAAGAAAATACACACAACGCTCTGCCGTGCTACTTTCACCAGCGATTTGGCAACCGAGCCCGCAAATGCCAAGGTCCACCATGCCCTGCGTTTAGCAACTCTGGAGCTCCTCTGTCAAAAAACGCGGCACCTGCCTCCATGGCTTAAGGGGTTGGAGGCAAGACAACATAGACAAAACCCCCTTGTTTTATGTGATGGACCGAATCACTACCACACGATTTCTTGTGGATACTGGGGCAGCATGTTCGGTTATACCTCAAACTATATCTGGCTGTGGTACCTCTTCCCACTCCAGTGTTGAGGGTAACACCTTCTTACCCACCAATGGCGGTGGTCGCCTCATCACCTCTGGGCTATTTTCCACTAAGTTTGATCTAGGATTTTCTAGGTTTTTCTCATTCACATTTCCTCCCAACTCGACTATGGTATCCTAGGAGCCGATTTTCTCGCTCATCATCAGCTTTGTGTCAACGTTGCTTCGCAACGGTTAATTGAGAACCTTGAGGTACAACGCTCCTCTCCAGAAGACTCCTCATCTCTCCCTGCCGAATATGGAATTTCATTAGGCGACACTTCCCAAGCCCAACTAGTGAAAACACTTCGAGATGAATTTTCCAACGTTTTTGAAGGCGACAAACGATTGCGTTGTATCAGACATTCAGTGATAGCTGACATCCACACTCTAACAGAAACTCCAATTAGCCTTTCAGCTCGTCGTCTGAATCCCGAACAGTATCAGGCCCTAATGGTGGAACTTAAACGGTTGATTGACCAAGGGGTTCTCGAACGCAGCCAGAGTCCTTGGACGTCCCCTATCGTAATGGTTAAGAAAAAATCCGGAGGTTGGCGCCTGTGTGCAGATTTTACACATCTCAACAAATTGCTCAAAATTCAAAAATATGCACTACCAAATATTAACGACTTTGCTTCAATAGCTCACGGCTGCAAGTGGTTCTCAAGCATCGACATTGCCAATGCTTACTAAAACATTCCCGTCAATCCTTTGCACAAACACAAGCTGACAATCACTACCCCTCTTGGCAATTATTGTTACAATTATTTGCCCATGGATCTTTCTTCAAGCTCATGCTATTATCAACGTTTGATGAACGAAGTAGTTAGCGGATTACCTCAAGTTTACTGCTACCTTGACGACCTTATCATTATGTCTCAAAGCTATGACGAGCACGTCCAACTCCTTCGCCAAGTATTTTCGCGGTTGTGTGAACATGGTTTGGTAGTAAAAGAATCCAAATGTTTTTTTGCAGTTCACAGTCTTATTTTTGGGATACCAAGTTTTCCCCGAAGGTTTAGCGCCTTTTCCATCCAAAGTTTCTGCCATCAAAAACTACCAGCTTTCACGCACAAAACGCCAGCTAAAAGCTTATTTGGGAATGTATCAATTTTACGCCCGCTTCGTCAAGGGTTACGCCGAGCTGTTACAACCATTGCACGACTTTGCTACACAGTGCCCTCCTCGACGCCCCCTTTCGTGGAACGAAGGATTAGTTTCATGTTTCCAGGCAAGTAAAAAAGCACTTACTAACGCCATGCTGCTTGCATTCCCAGATCCAGACGCTCAAACCGAATTAGTGACCGATGCCAGTGGCACCACAATAGGATGTGTTCTACAGCAACGGAAAGAAGGGACACTCACTCCATTAGCGTTTTGGTCAAAAGGACTGACAAAAGCACAGCTGCACTGGTCCACTTTCTAAAGAGAATTGTTTGCATGTTATGCGTCATTAAAACATTTCAGATATTATTTGGAAGCCAAAGACTTCACTCTGTGTACCGACCATCGCCCCATTGTGACCAAATTTTACAGCACAACCCGAGTGGCATCACCCAGACAAGAGCGATTCTTTGACTTTATCAGCCAAATGACCAATAAATTAAAACATGTAAGCGGGAAGGAAAACGTTGCCGACGTCCTTAGCCGCCCGGCTGATCCGCCGCTCTTAAATTCAATTCTCCCTAACTCTGCACTCTGCAGGCATCGACTATCTCAAAATGGCAGAAGAATAGCAGTCCGACTTGGATTTGCAAAATTTAAAACAAAACAACACAACTAGCTTTCTGTTAAAAGATGTCCCGTTGGGAGAAACTGGCGCTACACTTTTGTGTGATGACTCTCAAGGAAGGCTAAGACCACTTGTTCCGAAATCTATGCGTCGGGCAGTCTTCCAGCAAACAATAGACCAAAGAATGCCAAGCTTGCGCCCGATCAAAGGTTATTAGGCGAAATACGGCCAATGTCGAGGCGGTCACACCCCCCCTCCTCGAGGACGCTTTACTCACGTCTACCTAGACATCATAGGCCCACTGGGACTCTCTAAAGGTCACAATTACGTCTTGACCGTCATTGATAGATTTTCACGCTTTTTTCAAGCCATACCGCTAGTTGGCATTACCGCCGAAGAGTGCGTCGAAGGATTTCTTCGTCACTGGGTATCTCTTTTTGGATGCCCAGAACGCATTTATTGTGATAGAGAACGCCAATTCAATAGCACTGTCTGGTGTATGTGTGTAATGTGTGTGTAATTTTGGGCTGCGAGCTACACCACTCCACTGCCTATCATCCTCAGGCACAAGGATTGATAGAGCGGTTTAACAAAACACTTAAAACATCTTTGAAATGCCACGAAGAACCTAGTGAGTGGTATGATCAACTACCCTGGACTCTCCTGGCATTACGTAACATGCCCAAAGAGGATCTGGACTTCTCCACCCCCAGTGATCTCTTGTTTGGCCAATCAGTAAGACTGCCTGGAGAATTTTTTGAGCCCGTTTCTAAAGACGCTTTTAACATTAATTCGTCATCCTTCGCTCAAAGTTTGAGCCGTTATATGATGCAAATCCCGTATTTCGCACCGAGACGTACCAACAGAGCACATTATGTGGACAAGGCCCTTATAGATCTTAGTACGACCCATGTTTTCATCAAAATCGATAGCCATCGCCCACCACTGCACGCAGTCTACAATGGTCCTTTCCGAATCATTCAGCGTCACCCCAAATATTTCGTTGTAGACTTGCGGACCCATTTTGACAACATCACCGTAGACAGACTGAAGGTGGCTGTTCCGATGTTAAAAGATTTTTTGAAATTTTGTTACTTTCACAAATTTTAGTTTTTTAAATTTTGGAAAGTTTATTCGGTAACTTATTACGTTATTTAATCGTCTACCTTTTTTGGCGCCTGTAAAGAAGGCCTCGCCAATAACGCAATCTAGGTGTCTACTAAACGATAGATTTCTTAATCTTCTTGCTGGATCTGACCTTCGAACCAGCGACAGCAAAAATATAGTCTAGCTAAATCACAGCTCAGACTACCACAATATCTTCTTTATTAAGAAATATGCTCCAATCCACTTAGGAGCCCGAATAGTATAAATCAAATCAACAGGTTAAAACTCAATAGCTTAATTCTTCACAATCACGTAGACCACCAAAGACTTGCGACCAAAAAACTATGACTTCACACAGTTAACAATTTTCCAATTTTAAGTTACCACAACGAAACATCGAATTATACTGTAATACTGCTTTTCAGCGAACCTTATTTATACCAGTCGGTAAGGTTACTCGAATGTTCTGAAATTATCTCAATGAAGCCAATCACATATAAGCATTATTGCGTCACATGCAAAAACAAGTCAAGCGGAAATCCAGAATGTTCTCAATAAAGCGAAATTATTCAGTGTTGCCATTTTTTTATAACTAAATGTAAAATATTTAAATTACTTATAAAACTGTTATTTCTTCGGCTATTTGAGCCGGACCAACGCGAAATCAAAGATATTTTTTATGAGATTGTGAATCTACATAATTTGGGCGATTTTTAGGAACGGAACAGTGGCTTATCTTTCTCTAGAAGGTTTAAACCACAATATCAAATCTCAACAGCTTAGGCTAGTCGACTCATCGCCGTCCACAAGCGAACTCGGCGCCGGCAACAGTAACATTATTCCTACCAAGCCGTCTTTACCTATATCAACCATAACTTGCTCTTCTGAGGATAACATGCCTACCGACAACATTCACTCATCTTCTCTCACCTCACCACAAGTTATTACGCGAAAAGGGAAAAGAGGCAACAGGCCTACCAGGTTCCTCGATTATGACACTCGTTTTTAATATTCTTTTATTTTTTTTCTGTTGGAATAAATTCCCGCTCTTTACACGTTGTTTTGAGGGATTCAGGGAAAGGGTCCTTTCCTCGAGTTTCTCAAAGAGGCTGCTGGTGTCATTCCATTCCGATGTAAGACAAGTTTTTTTTACGGCGCTGGTTAATGTGCATATTGTATATATATTCGCCACTACACTTTTGACTTTTTGTCGTTATTTCGATTTTGTTTTGCTTGTTTTACGTTTACTACTTCCTTCCTTATTATTTTCATTTTAATTCTTGTGCGGGGAGGATTGTAGCGACCCCGCTACTTTAGTGGGCGATTGTCTTTAACGCGCTACGAGTGGGTGATTACCTTTAATCGCACTTTTTTAAGGTGAACAAAAGAAACCAATAAAAAAGAGAGTTGAGACAGAATAAAGTCTGGATGTATTATTTTTATGTAGTAGGCTTGCAACAAGTTAGCAAACTAAACAAATAGTTTTTTTTTCTTTTTTTCTTTTATCGTTTCACATTTTTGGTATTTTTTTCGTTAGAATTATATGGTAATGTATTATAGATTCTTTGTAATGAAGCAGCTCTGTGACTATTTTTTAAAAAGAAAATTTTTGCCAAGTTTACAAATAGCTTAGTCTTACCTTTTGGAGTCTCGTTCACTGTTCACCGTTACTAACCTTTGAAGGCTTTGGGGATTCCCCCAAAATTTTTAAATTATTAAGTCGGAACGGCAAGCAGTGTACGAAATCCAAATTTTTTGCATTGAACTTTTAGGTCTTTGCTAAAAAAATTTATTGTAAACTATGTCAATTTTTGGAAATCCTGATTTATTTGCTCAATTTGAGAATTCACCAGATAATGAAAGTGATGAAGATTATGATTGGGAAGAGCTGCATCGATATCAAGAAGAAAATGCTAAGCTGAAAATAGAAAATATCCTTTATAATTATCGTACGTAATTAAAAATTCTGGAGTCTCTTCAAAAAGTCATCGTAAGCAATTTTCTTCAGTGAAACTAACTCGGAACCACCTACAACACCATGATGGAAATAAAAAGAAACCAAAGGAAAAGGATCTCTTCAAAAAGCAATAGTAACCACAGGGGGTCTGGGTTAGTTTCAGTTAGTTTCACAAACAAAAATTGCTTATGGTGGTGGCTTCTTGAAAAGACCTAAATTCTGATGATAAACATCATATCCCATCAATTTTTACATTGTAATTCTATTTATGATAGGGTTAATATTCATGCTTTTCTTGAAAAACACTTCCTTTTTAATGAATAATTATTCTTTAAAATTTACAAATGTTGTAGCTTTTATAAATTTTATTGATCTTGAAAAGCAGCCTAATGCTTTTAAGTAATTAATTTACAGCATTGAATCAAAATAATATTAATATATACTAATCAAAATAAAAAATTATGTAATCAACTATAAATCATTTGACAATAATTTTTTTTTAAAAAATCATAGTTTATTCAATTTATATTTTATAGCAGTTTAATTCAAAGCATTCAAAATTGGTCAAATTGTATCTATATTTAAAAATGGTGCTAAAAATTATGCATAAACTATAAACCTATATCTCTTTTTAGCCCACTTTTTAAAATATTTAAAAAATGCTTCTATAAACAGTTATATTCCTATTCTATAAAATTTCATATTCTAACTCCCCATCAGTTTAGTTATAGACAAAATTGTTCCACTTTGGTTGCTGTAAGAAAACTATATGATGAATTGATAAATGTTATAGATCAAAAGAAATATGCATGTGCTATATTTTTTGATTTAAAAAAAGCATTTGACATTGTCAACCACCAAATTTTGTTACAAAAATTAGAGCACTATGGCATTCGTGGTTTACCATTACAACTCCTCAAAAGCTATCTAATAAAAAGCATGCAATATACAGTTGTAAACAATTATAAATTGTCGGCAGCAAGGTCGAGTCGTTAGAACGCCATGATTGTATTCCACATGGTCTCAGTTCAAAACTTACCCTTACCAATCTGTTGTGTCCTTGGGAAAGACACTTTACAACACTTTCCTCTGCTTGGCGGTCTTGGCAAGCAGCTCTAAATTAAATTCATGTATCTATTAAATTTCAAGCAAACAGCAGTATCTTGGCATTTCCAGAAGCAGGTTAGGGTAATTGCTTACCCTATGTACAGGGTCCGCCACCCAAGTGTAGACTGTTAAAAATTCATTTATTTCAAAAAGTTAAAGGAAAAATGAAACAAACTTTTAAGAATATGAAAGAAAAATCTTTAATCTTTAAAATGAACTCCTATGTACTCGATATATCCTCCTTTTGCGTGGATTACGCGACGGAGACGTTCAGAAACTTGCGCACAAGTGGCACGCACAGTCTCAAAGTCAATTTCGTCCCATGATTCGGTCAGCTTTTGCTTCAAGACCTCCACACTTGAATGGGAAACTTTGCATGCCTTCTGTTCCAATATGGACCATATGCCGAAATCCATCGGATTAAGGTCCGGTGAAGAAGGAGGCCAAATATCCTTTGGCCAGAAAGCCTTAAAATGCTCCTTGCACCACTCCTGAACCATTTTGGCAGTGTGGGCAGTCGCTCCGTCTTGCTGGAGCATCAAACCGTCGTCTAATGACAAGGAATTCATCCAGGGAACAACTTCCTTGTCATTAGACGACGGTTTGATGCTCCAGCAAGACGGAGCGACTGCCCACACTGCCAAAATGGTTCAGGAGTGGTGCAAGGAGCATTTTAAGGCTTTCTGGCCAAAGGATATTTGGCCTCCTTCTTCACCGGACCTTAATCCGATGGATTTCGGCATATGGTCCATATTGGAACAGAAGGCATGCAAAGTTTCCCATTCAAGTGTGGAGGTCTTGAAACAAAAGCTGACCGAATCATGGGACGAAATTGACTTTGAGACTGTGCGTGCCACTTGTGCGCAAGTTTCTGAACGTCTCCGTCGCGTAATCCGCGCAAAAGGAGGATATATCGAGTAAATAGGAGTTCATTTTAAAGATTAAAGATTTTTCTTTCATATTCTTAAAAGTTTGTTTCATTTTTCCTTTAACTTTTTGAAATAAATGAATTTTTAACAGTCTACACTTGGGTGGCGGACCCTGTATTAGTGCTTCTGTAGCTTTCCTGTGAGTCAGGAGGATAAATATTGAGATAAAAAATAAATCCACTTATAATCTCTTAACTTGTGGGGTTTCCCAAGGCTCTACACTTGGACCTTTATTATTTTTAATATATGTTAATGATCGACCTTTAGCATCTAGATTTAATTCTAAATTATTTGCAGATGATGCAGTTTTAACTTTACCAAATGCATGTATACAGACTTTATCCAATAATGTTAATCGTGAACTTGCCAAAGTAGTTATTTGGATGAATAAACAAACTATCTATAAATTGGGAAAAAACTAAATTTATTTTTATCTTTTATTTATTTTCATTTTTACTCACAATCAACTTGAAATTAATCATAGTGCATGTAGAAATAAAGATTGTGAATAAGGAAGCAGCGACTAAACAAAGTACGTTATTACTGACGTTGTGCATGGTCGCTGTACCTTTGAACAAAGCGATGTGATGTTAATAAGAAAAGGAAAGCAAAGAAGATAATTAATACACACATCCGAGCCATATTCAGAGAATGTTGTATAATCATGGGTGGGAGAAGCAACAAACTCAAAGACCAAAAGGGTCTGGACCAAAAAAGGTCAGGCAGGCAAAGAAACCCACCAAAAGAAATCTTGCCACTGGTCAAAAGGACCATTTCAAAAGCATATGGCTGGACAAAAATTTATATACGTAAAATAGAACATACAAATAGCAAACAAGAATAGGTGCAAAAGAAGTAAATTATGTGAATTTTCATCCAACTGGATGGGCCTTAATGATCTGGATGTTGCCTTTGAAGTCTCATCGGGCTTTTATCACCTTCAATTTCTTTGTCCAATTAGGTGGAGTTACCTGTAATAATAAAAACCAGCAGCCGATGTTTTAAAATTTGTAAAGTTTATTACCATTAAAAATTACATTGCTATAAGGGCCTTTTGAAATTCTGTTTGAAATTTACTATATGATTTTATCTGTTTAATGCTTGATGGGACTTTATTCCAAGCAAGAGGACCTCTGTATCTTAAAGATTGTTTAGTTATATTTAATCTACAAAATGAGGGATAGAATTTGGACTGGCTTCTTGTACATTTGGTGAAGTTGTCACTTACCAGGTTATTTTGAAAAAAATGATCAAAGCATGGTGGTAACATGCCTTTTATATATTTATACATAAAACAAGTTATTTCTAATTCGGTTATTTGATCAATTGTCATTATGTTGTTGTTTTGCAAGATGTCAGTAACGTTAGCTCTGTGATGTAATCCAAATGTCAATTGTATAAATTTATTAATGATTTGTTGAATTTTTGAGGCTGTGGTTTTATTACCAATATGCCAAGTTGTAATGCAATATCTTATATGACTAATTATCAGGAAGTGGTACAACACAAGCAAAGTTTTTTTGTCAAGGTGTTTTGAAATTTTTTTTAATAGTACCATAACTTACGCAGTTTTTCGTAGAGCAAAGTCCATATGCAATTTCCAACTTAAATGTTCATGAAATATTATTCCTAAAAATTTTGTTTTTGGTTGCTGAGAAATAAATTTATTTCTGATTGAAATTGTTAGTTTTTTTGATGGAGGCTTTGTTTTGGGTGTGCAAAAGATCACATAATGTGTTTTGTCAGTGTTTAGAAATAGTCGATTTGCTAGAAGCCATTTATCTATGTTCACTAACTCCTTGTTTGCAGCTTCATATAAGGTTTCATAGCAATTACTTTTTTAAAATATGTTAGTGTCGTCTGTGTACATGATGCATTTTCCTAAGGTCAAGCAATTATTTAAATCATTTACATAAATTGAAAATAGTAAAGGACCTAAAATTGAACCCTGAGTGACACCATATTTTATTGACTTAGTATTGGAGCAGATATTATTTATTTCAACTAATTGTTTTCTGTTACTAAGATAGCTACAAAACCAATCATGCGCTACACCACGAATTCCACAATGCCATAATTTGGATAATAAAATTTTATGATCAATGGTATCAAATGCTTTAGATAGATCAAGAAATACACCTAGTACATGTTCTTTGTTTTCAAAAGCTTCAGCAATATTTTCAATTAATAATGAAGTTGCGTGACTAGTTGAGTGAATTTTTCTGAAGCCAAACTGATATTTATAAAAAAAGTTTTGTTGTAAGAATAATACTACATGATTGTATGTTAACTTCTCCAATATTTTTGACATGGAGCAAAGTAAGCTGATTGGGCAATAATTGCATACATTAGTTACACTACCCTTTTTATGAATTGGTGCTACTTTTGCAGTTTTAAAGTCAGAGATAAATTCACCACAAGCTAATGAAAGATTAAACACATGTGTTAGAGCTATTAATGTATTGTCTGGTGTGCTTTTTAAAATAGTTGGAGGAATTTCATCAATTCCAGTACTTTTTTTAGGCTGAAGGTTACTGATTAGTTTTTTTATTTCAGTTAAACTAGTTGGATAGAGATAAAGAGTGCTCAATGTGGGAGATTGCATAAATGTTTGAAAACTATGAGATGTTTGGGGTAAATCTGATACTAAATTATTTGCAACATTGACAAAGTAGTCATTAAAATAATTAGTAATCTGGAGAGAGTCATTCACCAAATTATTGTTTATGGATATGGAAGAACATACTGATGATTTAACTTTACCTGATTGCTTGTGTGTATTTTTCCAGGTCTCTTTTAAATTATTACTTAATTTCTTAAATTTTTGTTAAATAACTCTGTTTTTTTTCTTGTAAGGCGTGATTGTATGTATTTCTTTATTGAAGTTTGCTTTATTTAAAACACTCCTATTTTTGAAAAACTTTTTAAAACACTTGTTTTTTTAAGCACTAGTAAATAAAGATCCTTATCAAACCATGGCTGCTTATTTTTGTTTTCAATATTTTGCTTGATAAAAGGGAAGCAGTAGATTTATAACTGTCCATTAATAATTTAAATGCTAAATTAGTATCAGTTTCATTTAGTATTGCATTAATATCAATATTTTCTTAACATTTCATTAAACTTGGTTATATTTTGTGCGGTAAAAGATCTTTTTTGTTGAGGTCTATACAAATTCTGTTTATTAAGATTAAAACACATATATACTGGTAGATGGTCAAAAAGTGGATTTAAAATGACTCCTGATTTTATGTGCTGATGGTGTAAATTTGTCCAGATGTGGTTTAATACTATTGCACTTGTATCTGTGATGCGAGTCGGTTTGTTAATAACTGGGAAGTAATGACCTTCAAGCATCATTTCAATAAAATTGCATACATGTTTATTATCTTGATTTGATAAATCATAATTAAAGTCTCCAGTGATAAAACATTTGTTTAGTGATTCATTACTATTATGGATGCAATTGTAAAGGTTATTCAAAAAGTTTTATTTAAACAACTGCCATTAGAAGGAGATCTATAAATGTTACCACAGAATAAATTTTCATTATGTAATTGAATTTTTATAAAAATTGATTCAAAAATTTTTTCATTTATTATTGTTAATTCATCAATTAGGTCGTCGTCGATTAGGTTAAATTTATAGCAATTTTTAATATATAAACCAACTCCACCATTCTTGGTAATTTTTCTGCTGTTAGAGATAAAATTATAATTTTCAAGGTAACAGTATGGGCCAGGTGAATTATTCTGAATCCATATTTCAGTTACAGCAATTATGTCTGGTTTGGGGTTTAGATTATAAACAAAGCTTTCTAATTTACTAAAATTTAAAGGATTAGAGAGTGACCTAATATTAACACAAATAATAAGAAAACTATTACAAATTTTTTTATTAAAGATCAATGATTTTGTAGATTGAATTTCCAAGTATTGTTCTTGAAAGTGATGACTATTTGGGTCAATTAAGTTATCATGTTTTTTATTTTCAGAATTACTGTCATCAACAAAAATTGAATTTAATTTTTTAGATTTACTACTTACAATTTTTTCTTTACCAGAATTATGTAAAACATGGGAATTTTTATGTTCATAAGAATTACATTTACAGTAAAAATTACTTGAGGCTGTTGCTTGGTTGTTAAGTATTTTAGCACATTTTTTATGAAAGTGAGCTAAACATATTTGGCATTGAATAGACAAAGTCTTTTCTGATTGTTTTTTGGCAAAATTTACATACAAGTTTTCTCAAAGTCATAATATTTAAGATTTATGTTGCACAAATGAGTAATTATATATATATATAAATAAAACAAAAAAAATTAAATTAAAATAAACAAATAATAATATGTAATAAAATAAACAAAAAGTAAAAAAAAAATACAAATAAATAAAACACAAATTTTAAATTGATTTAAGATGTATAAAATGAATAATTATATAAAGATAAGCTAAAGTTAATTTCAAGAAAATTATGATGTGTCATGGTAAGGTTAAATCAAGTACTGTATTAGTTTTGGTTATTGAAACTACTAGTTAATTAAGAAGAAAATCTTATCTTACTAATATCAGATAGTTTAATAATAGCTTGTTTCTTACCTTTGAATGAACAGTATACAATACCTTTCATGCTCCAGACATTACCAAAACCAAATACCTTTCTGGCTTCCTCCACAATCTTTAATCTTTTTTTTTGGTTAATGACTTGGGTCCATTCAATGTTTTTAGGTTCTTCTTATGCGAATATATCATATTCCTTATTGACCTGTGAACAAATTTAATAATAATTGGTTTTTTGTTGGTTTTTGAAGGAAGAGGGTGACAAATATCAATATCACAGTCACTAACACTAGTAGGCAAATTTAATCTGGTATTTAATATATTTAGCACATACTTCTCAACATCCATGCTATTTATCCTGTGATCTATATTGTTCCCATGCAATATGAGACAATTAGATCTTCCATATTGTTCTAAGTCATCTAGATATTGTTCCTGTTTCTCCACCATTTCTGTCAACTGTCCAACTTCAACTTTAATAGAATCAATAATAGTTGATAATTTCATATGTTCTTGATGCTGTTCCATTTTTTCTTTTTCACCTGCAAAACAATTGCAAGAAGCAGTATCATGGTCTTTTTTAAAATAATCTTTTTCATACTTATCCTGTCTTTTCCTGACCTTGTTTAACAGTTCCATTACTTCATCAAGTTTCTGGTTCACCATTGTTTTAAATATTTATCCAAATAATTTACCAATAATAACAAAAACCTTTAACCACTTAAAATCACCACTTACACTGTCATGTACCTTATTCAAATAAAATTTATGTTAATTTAAGAAAAAGATCCCCTCAAATCATGAAATTTACATAAGTCCCCATAAAATTGACCAAGTGAGAAAAATAAAATATCTTGGTGTGATATTAGAAGATAAACTTTCCTGGATTCCACACATTCAACAAATTTGTAATAGACTTTCTAGTGCTTTTTTGGGCCTACATAAGCTGAGAGATTATGTTGACATCCCAACATTAAAAGCAGTATACAACTGTCTTGTATATCCTCACTTTATTTTTTTTATCTCTATATTTATCCTCCTGACTTGCAGGAAAGCAACAGAGGCGCTAATACGTAGGGTAAGCAACTACCCCAATTTGCTTCCAGAGATGCCAAGATATTGCTTTACGCTTGTAATTTAATAGAGATATTACTATAATTTATAACTGCTTGTCAAGACCACCAAGCAGGGGAAGTGCCGTAAAGTGTCTTTCCCAAGGACACAACAGAATGGCATGAGTGGGTTTTAAACCAAGGCCATGTTGATCATAAGCATGGCACTTTAACCACTTGACCATGCTGCTGAACTGAGGACACTTACAATATTGTATTACTTCATGGGGACTAGCATCCACTACAGCCCTAAATCCTCTAGAAAAAATACATAAAAGAATTATATGATCTATTGCAAAAATTCCATATAAAACCCTCTCCAACCCCGTTCGTCACAGCCTAAACCTTCTCAAGATAAAGGATATTTGTACTCTAGAAATAGCCAAATCTATGTTTAAAATAAACAAAGCACCCTTCTTTGCCAATATCCAAACTTCTAACTCATCAAAGACACTCATAATTACAATACCAGATCTTCAAGTAAGCTCAATTATTTTCTTGACAGAAAAAAATATTTTTCTTTTATAGGCCCACGAATATGGTTAGATATACCTTGTGAGATCAAAAGCTGTTCATTTGGTATAATCAAAAAGAAATTAAAATTGCTTCTTATTTGAAAATTATAAATCCACTTAACATTTTAGTATGTCACCCAGTCACTAGCATATATCACAAACTCTTTGCAGTGTACATGTGGTATATGTATGCAGTGGCGCAACCAGAAATTATCAAAAGGGAATGGCAATTAAAGTAAAAAAACTTTTTTTAGACATTCAATTTTTGCAAAGCTAAAAATTCCATTCTTGACTATGCTTGCTCTCACCATTCTTCTGTTCTCCGTCACAGTGATCTCTAAATAAAAAAAAAAGGTATTCACTTCGATTTTGTCTCCGAATTCGCTTTTTTCTCCCAAAATGTGGTTCAATAGAGATTGTAAAGGGGGATGGCATGTCGTTCTAGTCGTAAGACGGTCCATTGTTTTTAGTTTGTTTTTCGTTTAATAGGTATTGCAAAGGGGGATGGCATGCCGTCCAAACATCCCCCCTAGTTGCACCCCTGTATGTAAGTAATTATATTTATGTAATCTATGCTTTTGTTTGTTTTGTACATTTTTTATTGTTTTTTTTTTTATTGTGGTGGTAGCAGACTTAAAAGACTGTATGGTCATTTCTGCTGTCTCCAGTGTAAATGTTAATTTTTTTATATGTTTTGTGATGATGCATATTTATTCACAAATAAATAAATTTATCTCTCTTATCTCTCTCTCTTAAATAACATTTTAGTCCATGGTTGCATTATTTATATCTTTAAAATTAGGCTATTGTCACTTAATCTTCAAAATGTTATTCTTTGACTTTAATAATTTTATACATGAGGAATTAAGAAAAACTTTGCGTATTCTTATCCAGCCACGCAATGTTGCTGTTCAAGAACCAGACAAAGATGGGCCAATTGCCCAATTATTGTTATTCAACAATGCAATTGCCAGGTATTTAGTCAGTAGTTTTGTAAATCAAATAGTTGTGGATGTTTGATTGTTTGTATCATATGATTACTTAGTCAAAAGACTGCCTGTTTGAATTATTTTTCTGTGTCAAACATACATTTTTTTTAGTGTTGGTGAGTACTTTTTATGCAAAAGTAATAAGAGTGCATTTTGATGATTTCTTTTCAGTATAACTTTAATTTAAGTTTAAAACTGTCTTTAATATCTCAGTTTTAGCAATTAGCTGTGACTTGTCTTTGGAATGTATATCCTTCACTTTCTGTTGTTATTAAGTGTAAAACAATATTTGAGATACTCATAATAAGTCAAAGATTGAACAGCCTGCAATGTGCATAAAAGTAATTGCTTTAATTATAATTTATGTGCAAGGCGATGCATTTTCCAGATTTATTTAACTAATTAACAGTTGAATGTGCTTGGTTTCTGTATGGTGTTATTTTGATTAATCTTATGACATGTTTAATCAAAGTGCTTGTATGCAGTTTTATTAAACATGTCATAAAAATTATATTTTTTAATACCACAAACTGTACATCATTAGTCAATGACTTTGGTTTTAATTGCTGTATTTTACTGACAAATAGATGTATTATTTATAATTTGACATAGTTCTGAATCTTTTTTTATTGCAGTGACATCTTTTTGAAATTGTTCATTCTAATTTTTTTTTTTAAATAAGGCAAATGGAATTGAGTTTTTTTGACTGCTTTTTGTGATATGATCTACCCTTTTTATCATTACATGGTATAATTACTCATGCATCATCATCTTCAGGCATGAAAGAGAATCAATTGAAGAATTTTTGCGTCGCTATTTTTCTCGTAATAAAGCTGCTGGTGGTGTATTTGCAAAGCCTCAAAATAATGCCTTGCAGTGCCCTAAAGCTCATTGTTTGGGATCTCAAAATGATTCCATTGAAGTTGATAAAGCTTTTGTAGTGACAAACAGCATTCAGTTCTACAACAGTCACTTCTGTGTTGATCATCTGGGAGATCCTGTTCAAGTAAAAAAGAAGTGATTGTAATCATAATTTATTGCTGTTATTAAATTTCTTTTATTAGAAAAACCAAAAATTAGTGTTAAAAGCACCACAGTACCATCGAATATGTGATGTTCTGAATGGGGAGGAGCCGCTGGAAGAGAAGAAAGATATGAAAGCAACGTGGGTTTTTTTGATCTGCTTGTTAAAATACAAATTAGTTTCAACAAACTGCTATTCGAATAAATCTAAATCCTAGTAAATTTTTTTGATTTAAATTATTTAATTAAAAAATTTCAAGATTAAACCAGATATTTGAGCAAAATTACATTAAAAATTGGTTTAAGCCGTACATCATAACATAATTGGTATCTCACTAATCATATAATGAGTGCAATTTACCCATACCTACTTTTTAAAAAGGTTAGGGTAACAGATAGAAGAAAAATGCTTAATTTTATTTACATAATCCATATACTTCCTGAAATTGGATGAAACAGACTGTAGGGATGTTTTTGTTTAAATAAATGTACAGTAAAATCTGTATATGCTCTAGGTTTTCCTTGAAGATTCTTCAAAGAAATGTTGATCTATTTTTTCAATATAAATCATATTACAGCTAAATTAAACTTTTTACAATTGACTTCTTGCTGAGGCAAATTACTACCACCTCTTATACCTAGACTTCAACAGAATATACCTAGAATCTTAATCTTTTGGAGCCAGAGCTCCCTGGTGTGACATTACAATAGTTTGGCTCAAAAATTTTACCCATGTTATGTATTGAGAATTAAGCAAAAAGCTTATTACTAGGCTTTTAAAGTTTTTAAAGTCAATTTTTCAAGCTTTCATTAACGTTAGTTTATGTTTGCTTTTCAACATTTTGACCAAACTCTATAAATCTAAACATTAAAAGTTCAGTAATTACTCGAAATTGTCAAATTATGATATACCTACCATAAAGCAAAAAAGATATCGTTTAAGATGAAATATAAATAGTTCAAGTTACCTTGATTAAAGGATTTTTTTGCTGTTGTTTAAAATTGTTATATACAAAGTTTTTGTTTCCTTTGACTAGTCGAACTTGCTTCAACTGTGGACAGACCGACCACCAACTTAAAGACTGCCCCACTCCTAAAAACTATAAAGCAATCAATCAACGCAAACAGGTTTGTTTGTTTTGTTTTGAATCGAGTTTGAGTTATTGAATCCTAATGCACATTCTGATGTCGTTCACTTTAAAAATCATTATTATTATTTTTTTAATCTCCATTTCCTCTGTTGATTTGTAGAAAGAGTCTTTTCTCTTAGAGCAACGTCCAGCCAGATTTGCTTTCAAAGAAGTTAAGATATTGCTATTTGGTTGAAATTTTTTATTAGATTGTTTAGTTTGATTATATTTGGAGATAATGACTGATAAAACTGCTTGCTAAAGCCGCCGAGCAGAGGAAGTGATGTAGAGTGTCTTTTCTAAAGACACATCAGAATGACTAGATCAAGTTATGAAACGCAACCGCACTCGCCGCCGACATGAAAAGCTGTTTGTGTTTAGACTGCAAGAAATAACTTCTATCTAATACAAGGTAAGTATCAGTGCTTCATCCGGGACATCAACGTCTCGTCACCCCCCGGAAGACGGATGTTAATCACTTAAAGGTCACTTATTGTGGACAGTGGTAGAGTGACCGGAAACGCCGGGACCGTGATCGATGTCTTCTCGGTTCCACTCCTACTCTCGTCATTTTGTTGTGTTCTCAGAAAAGACATTTTACGACCTTCCTTGATGGTGTTAGCAAGCAGCTCTAAATTTCAGTTGTATCTCTAAATATTAGGTTGAGGAATATGTTTGTAGCGTTTTTATCAAAGATTTTTATTTAAACAAAAATGAAGAGTTATGGCTATAAATTAATAAATTATGTATTCTCCATTGCTGTTTACGACCTCCTCCCACCTCTCGACCAATTTGTCGATGCCGTTCCACCAAAAATCCCCGGGTCTGGTATTGAAGAATTTGTTGAGCCAGTTTTTAAGGTCCTCTTCATTGTCGAAGGTAACGCCCCTCATATGGTTTGACAAAGAGCGGAAAAAATAGTAATCCGTGGGTGCAAGGTCCGGAGAATACGGCGGAGGACCTCCCATTCAAGCTCTTGGAGTGCGGATTTGACGACTTGTGCAACATGAGGCCTGGCGTTGTCATGAGGAAGTATGGTTTGGCCTTGTCGATGGGGTCCTTTCAGTCGAATACACGCGATGTAGCTGGGCTATGTAGAGCTCCTTGTTGACCGTGGCATTCCTTTCGAGCATTTCCCAGTGCACCATGCCCTCCCAGTCCCACCAAACGCAGATCATGGTCTTCCTTGGATGGAGGTCAGGCTTAACTCTCGGCTTTGGCGTATCTCCAGGAGCCACCCAATTCTTTCTTTGCTTCATATTTATATATAGGCACCATGACGATTCGGTACAAAAAGCGCTGTTTGTGACCGCGTGTTGCTCGATGGCGGGCGAGATGTTGAGAAGCAATTTGAAGGCAATTTTCTTTGTTGTTTTCGCTGAGCTCATGAGGCACCCAGACTCCCAATTTTTCGGCAAATCCCATTGAATGAAGATGATTAAGAATTGTTTTTTGATCGCAGTTCATTTTTTTGGCCAATTCACCATTTGTTTGGAGACTTTCCTCCTTCAAAAGTGCTTTGAGATGGTCTTCGTCAAAATCAGAAGGTCTTCCGCTGCGGGGCGTGTCGTCGATGTCAAAATTTGCCATTTTTGAACTTCACAAACCATATTCTTGCCGTAGATTCGCCTATGACACCTTCCCCGTATACCATGCAGATGTCCCGGGCTGCTTCAGCAGCTTTTTGGCTTCGATGAAAAGCGAAGAATAGCAGGTGTCGAAAATGTTGCTTTTTACCCCCTGGATATTCCATATGTAAGCCTCACAAATAATAAAATCTCAAAATACTCAAAAAGACAATCAGCACAATTTATTACAGTAGAAAGAGCTCTATCGAATGAATATATACATTTTGCCAAGTAGTAAAAAATCATTGTAAAATAAAAGAAAATATAAAAACGCTACGAAAATATTCCTCAACCCAATAGAAATTTTTAAAAAATAAAGAATTTCAATCAAACAGCAGTAGTTTGGAGTCCCCAAAAGCAAGTCAGAGTACTAGCTTGACGGTTTTTCATAATAATGTGATACAGTGCTAATAATTTTTTATTACGTCAACGCTAACCCGCATTGCAGAAATTTATGAGCCAAGTCACAAGTTCACCCCAAGCTGGCACTGTTCGTTACCATGACGAAGATGACGCATGCGAGTCGAGGTTCAGCAAATTTAAGGCCGGCAGCATCAGGTGAGCGTCAGTGACTCAGCAAACGTGGTGTTGTGCCGATCACGTTGTTCGCTGTACTCGCCCTTTAAACCAATGCAACTTCAATTCAGTTGCCAAAAGATTAGCGGCAACTACGAGCAAAAGTAAGGTGTTCTTATCCGCTTTTAATATTTTGCGAAATATAACTGGGCTCGATGATTTGCGCAAAATTCAATCGGCTAGATGCCGCCACACACCACCTGGTTTGCTCAGTTAAGTTTCAAAACCTTGAAGATAAAACTTCAAATTTTGTTCTTTGTATCCTAATCACTAATTAGGATAAGAGCTGGATGGTTGTAGGAATTCTGCTTGAATTTTTTTTGGATGTTTTCAATTCTCTAGATGTAACTTGAACTATTAAGTCTGCTTAATATCAGTCCCAATCTCTATCCCGTCCACAAAGTCGGTTCATCCTCAATCATATTTATTCCATGAACCATTCGTTATATATGCGTTCTCGTGATGATAGCGTTCAATTCGAATTTTCTTTGACATCGAGATTCTGCTGCTAGCGTCACACTGAGCAATAAGTCTCTTCCAAGCTTGCACGGCTTGATACTCATCATGAAATGATAATTTATTCACTTCAGTCAAGCTCTACGTGACGCGCTTGGAATCAGAGACAACGAACTTCCTCCTTACATCTACCAGATGAGGATGCTCGGTTATCCTCCTGGACACCTGGAGGAAGCCAAGATTGTCGGTTCTGGACTCAGTTTTTTTAAAGACAAAGATGGGGGTCGGGAAGAAGACGTGGGTTCTGACACCGGTTCGTGTTGTTCATTCATTGTTTCGATAGCTCGCGTGTATTGTTGCGCAAATTGATTTTGGTTTCGCCCTTTAAACAAACACGTGACTTCATGTCAAAAAACGATCCAGAAAGCTGCTCGATTATTTGCAAATAAATCAAGAAGTCGAAGTCTTTTATGAGTTTTTTGAATTATCCCTGGGCGGCTGCAGACTTATTGTAAACCTATTGTAAACGTAGAAGCGTTTCGCGTCTCTAACCTCCTGGGCGCAGTTAATTTCAACGTCAAATTGTCGCATATATTTTCTCTTGTTGATTTGGTATTTTGTGTTGCCATTATAAAAGTGTGTTTATTTTCATCCAGGGCCCATCGACATTGACATGTTCATCACCTTCCCGGGATTCAACGTCACTCCGGAGTCTCACGTTATCGATGTAAGACTTTGTAAACCTATTCATCCAACAGTTTGTTGCGAACAGACTGCCTCGAATTTTTAACGTTTTCTCAGATTCTCTCACCTCACGGTTGTTTTATTAGAATTTTTTGTGCTGATTCCAAATAAGTATTTTTACAATTTATTTGTTTGGGCTGTTTTAAACTATGGGTCAATTTTGATCAAAATTTTTTTAAAATACGTTAAATTTAACTTTAAAAAATGTTTCTCAACTTTTTTAGCTGTCTGAACAATTTGGTTTGCTCGAAATAATGGCGGAACCCCATTAACTTATAAAACAAAGAACCTTGTATTGTAATCTAAGACTTAACTTAGTTGTGGTATAATCATGCAGTTTATGCCAGGTAATACGATTCACACTGTAATAAAAGCACGTTCAAACATTTGACAAATCAATAACAAAGCCTAATGTAATGAGATAAATTAAAGGAATTTTCTGGAAAAGTACTTTCCAGTAACTTTCAGTTTGCCATGTGTTTTTAACTTCAACAAAAAGTCTTCTATTTTTTCATAAAAAAATAATAACTTGTGTTAATTTTTGATTATTATTGCACGCAACCTTGTCATCATTAATCGTTTTCAATCCCACAAAAACTTCTCTTAAGGTTTATTTTTCCCCTTTTTTATATCTTAATTTCAGGAAAAGTTTTCTTAATGTTTAGTTGTATAAAGAAAAGCAAAGACTGATCGGTTGGCATTTTTTCTACTTACTATTTTCATATACTTGCGCTTTTTCATGCTTGCCTACAAAACTTATTACTTTTAGCATAACCTTATTAGAGGGTTTTTTTTTATCTTCTAGCTTTAGTCTGTACTAATTCCGAAAATATTGCTGATGTCTTGTCTTGGTGACTAAAAATAAGAATATAATTAGAAACTGAAATTGAAAACCAGAACTATTAAAGTAATCAAGATAAAAAGTAGTTATTGAACTTTTAAAATGTTTTTATAACAACCGCCTTTCTTTTCACATGTTACGAATGTTACGAAGTTTAAAATCTGAGAAAAGCTTAAAACGGGAGAAATTTTATTGATAATAATGACAGATTCGAAACTTTGACATTTACTAAGATGCTTCAAAGATTATTTTAAAATGATGTACTTAATTTTTTTCCGCTTTGTTTTTGTATGATCGGATTTCTGCTTTTAAATAGAACACTTTAGTATTTGATTATTTTCACCACTTTAAAGTTTTTTAAGTCTTAATATGTCATTAATTACAACGCTAAAATTTGTTTTAATTCAGTTTCTGATATTTTAACACTAGATAACAATTAGGTTCCAAAACACTATTAACATACTTTTCAAATTTAGTTAAATTGGGATTTTAAAAAATTATTTTTGTTTCTCAAACAAATTCAAAGCCCAAAAAATCGGCAGCGGTTTCGAACCCAGCACTTCTCACTTTTCTTGTGTACTCCATGCCTTAAAACAGGGGTTCCCAAACTGGGGTACATTTCGACTTTTCAAGGGGTACATTAGATTAAGTATAAGGATATTCTTTCCATAACTTGTAATCTGCATTAAAATATTTTTTATCACCTGATGTTAATAATTTGAAGACCTAAGTTTAAGAACTCTTGAGGAATTCAGATTTTCACCCCAGTAAAAACTTTAGCTACAGTACAACTACAGTAACTAGCAAGTCCACTTTCGCAGTTCACATGACTTATTTTGTTTAGTGACGGCACGCAAGACAAAACAGCTGATTGATTGCTACAAGAACTGTAGTTACAAAGACTAGAAAGCAAATACAGTCGACCCCGCTTATTTTAAACAACATTTACGTCTCTTCACCATTTTGAAAACAAAATCAAATAACAGCGTAACGAAGTGTGACACCGTCAAATGCAAGACAAAAAGTGTGGGTTATTAAGCGAGGTTTTGGGTTTATAGGGCGAGTTTTTTATTACAGGAATAAATGCAGTTGTCACGAATAAGGTCCTTTTAGAAACGCAACATACTCTGAGAATCATTTGTATCGCATGGTTTTATATTAATGCTAAATCAACATAAGAAATATTCGGAATTTTGATTGATACATTCATTTGCTTGTGACGTAATAATGTTAATTATTTTGTCTTGTTATTTTTCTAGTAAATTCTCATTGTTTCTCGTTTAATTTAGAATTTTCTAGCTCTCGTTTTTACTCGTATAAGAAAAAAAGTTCTAGAATGTTATGAGAATTGTATAAAACGCGATAATTTTTGAAGTTATTCATTCGAGAATGTAAATTCGAGATTTGTGATTCAGTGTAAAGTTGTAATTGTGAATTAGTGATTAGTTGTAATTGCCGCTTGATAGAAGTTGGAGTTTTCTTCATTGCTTAGCAATAAAGTTGAGATTTTATCTCTCTGTCTGTGAGTTCAGACAGCGGTTGATGCTAAGTTAGCGTAACACAAATTAGATAGCCTGCTATCACTATTATTTGGCAAGATTAATCGTCGTAGCAAGGTTGAAGATTTGTTCGATCCACTGCTTTAAACTATTCGAATTGAATACGCGACAGTAGTAATTCTGAACCGGACAGTTTTGGGCTTGTTAAGTGGGTGAGCTTATTAACCGTGGGTTTAATGAGGGGGGACTACTGTACTGATAATAATTGCAAAAAAATGAAATGAAAGCCTAAGGAGCGAACTGGAAAAAAACTTGAAGACTGCATGAGTTTCAGGTGTAGCCTAAGCCTACCTTAGAATAAAACTGAAAAGATTTAACATGAGATTGAAGTAAGTTTGCAATGTTTTTCAAAACTTCAATTTTTTTTTTCAAAAACTTTATTTTGTGATTTATGTAGTTCTTTAATTCAGGTCTTCATTTGCTTTTAGGTTCACTGTGCAATGTAAATTCGCTTAACGATTAGCTCATCGCGCTGCTGAGTTAAAAAACTTCTATAGTTTTACTTAAAATTTTTGTCTATTTTCGGACTTTCTAAAAAGCTATGCAATGAGTCTCAAAAGAAGAAAATATTCAGAAACCTACTTAAAGTTCGGGTTTACATTTACGATAAACAATGGTTTGGATATACCAGTATGTGTACTTGATGATTCGATGAAACCAAGCCTTCTCACTCGGCATTTGGAGAGAGCTCATCCGGAATTCAAAGACAAAGAACTTGACTTTTTCAAGCATAGATAATCAGTGTTTAAGAAACAAAGCTTGGATAAAGGTGGCATGTTTTTCCAACAAACCAATGCTTCATTAAAGGCATCTTATGAAGTTTCTCTCATGATCGCCAAGCAAAAAAAGCACATACCATTGGGAAAAATTTGGTCCTACCTGCTGCAAAAGTAATGGTACGTTGTGTCTTTGGAGATGAATCAGTGAAAAAACTTAACTCTATCTCCCTGTCTAATAATACAGTCCAACGAAGAATTGAGGAAATGTCAGTGGATATTTTGCAGCAAGTGATTAGTGATATTTGTACATCGGAAAGTGGATTCGCAATTCAACTTGACGAGTCTACAGATGTAACAAACTGTGCTCAGCTACTAATTTTTGTTCGATATGTAGGGAAAGAAGGCGTTAAAGAAGAGTTATTGATGAATGCGGCATTAGAAGCAACAACTAAAGGAGATGATATTTTTCAAATGGTGAATTCTATTTTCAAGCACCATGGTTTAAAATGGGAAAATCTAAGGGGCTGGGGATGGGGCCCCAGTTATGTTAGGACAAAAGTCTGGTTTTAGAGCTCGTGTCATGGAAATAGCTCCTCATGTGAAATTTTTGCCCTGCATGATCCACCGGTTTGCATTGTCATGCAAAGTCCTTCCTGCTGAATTCTTTGACGTTTTATCACTGGTGATTAAGATGGTCAACAATGTAAAAGGGAGTGCGCTAAACAGCCGGTTGTTTAAAATTCTCTGTGAAGATTTAGGTGCCGATCACAGTGTACTTCTATTTTACAGTAATGTGCGTTGGCTCTCCAGAGGAAATGTTACTAAACGTGTATATGAGCTTCGTAAAGAATTGCTGGGATTTTTCCAACAATCCAACAAATGTGAAACTCTTGTCACTTCCTTGAGGGATGATTTTTTTATTTTGATCCTTGCCTACCTTGTTGATATTTTTTATGTTCAGAATATGCTAAACAAGAATCTTCAAGGAAAAGACCTAACAGTGTGTGAATTCATAGTTAAAGTCAAAATATTTCTGGCCAAACATCGGTTGTGGAGGGGAAATATTTGCTCTGGCACCTTTTCCATGTTTAGTACAGTAACAGAATTTCTGTGTCAAAATCCCCAAATTGAGACCATAAGGTTCTCGGAATTGGTCATTGAACATCTCATGAAGTTGGAAAAGGAAATTGACGGCTATTTTTCCAAGTCTTGGTGAAGACGAAGTTGCATATCGTAGCAATCCTTTCACCGCGAACGCTCAGACACTGCAGGCTGGGACAGGTATGCAAGAGGAACTGATTGAACTTCAACATGATGGGTTTGCACGCGATGTGTACTCTGAGAAAAATTTGGGAGATTTTTGGTTTACGATGTGCAAGTCGTACAAAAGGATTGCGGAACCTGCTATTCAAGCATTGTTGTTGTTTCCATCAACATGGTTGTGTGAATCGACATTTTCAGTGATACTTGGAATCAAATCAAAGTACCGATCACAGCTCAAAACACCTGAACATGATCTTCGTTGTGCTGTTGCTAATGTTTCACTACGTATTAATGAGCTTGTTGCTAAAAAGCAGGTTCATCCATCGCATTAGCTAGGATTGCTGGGCTTATTCAGCCGATATATTGTTAGTTTGATTGTAGTGTTTGTTTAAGCTTAGATTACATTGTTATGAATAACTTTGTGTGCTTTGATAAGTACTAATCACGCAGCTTTTTCGTTTTAAACTAAATAATCAATTTTAAATTTTTTTTTATTTTTATCTCTGTATTTATCCTCCTGACTCTCAGGAAAGCGACAGAGGCGCTATACATAGGGTAAGCAATTACCTCGACCTGCTTCCGGAGATGCCAAAATATTGTTGTCCGCTAGTAATTTAGTAGAGATATAACTGTAATTTAGAACTGCTTGTCAAGACCACCAAGCAGGGGAAAACGCCGTAAAGTGTCTTTCCCAAGGACACAACAGAATGGCGCAAGTGGGTTTTGAACCGAGACTATGTTGATCATCAGTCCGGTGCTTTAACCACTCGACCACGCTGCCGACAAAGATTTAGCAAATTTAGACGGAATGTAATGGGTTGCCTAGCTATAGAAAATAAGTTGTGCGTTAGAACAAGTTGAGCTTTGCAGCTAAAAATATAAAAATATTTTGGGGGTACACGAGCGAATCTATAATTGTCCAAAGGGTACCCATAAACAGAAAGTTTGGGAAACCCTGCCTTAAAACTAGTTTGTCTCGTGCCGGCATTATAGATTTGCGAACTGCCTTAAAATTAAAGTTTTGTTCTGGCCGTACAAAAGTTACAATAAACGTACAGCTGGAGGGAATTAATGACGTCATAATTTCTAGAAAAGTATCGATTTGGGGTATCCCCCAATGGATCCTCGCCACAGCATGCACGTGATGGTCTCGTATCACCAGCACCGCAATTCCCTCCTCCAGAAGAGGTAAGTCGGTTATCTGCATGTTGCTGTTTTTGCCCCCGAGGGAGAGGGTAAATCACGTGACCTTGCAGGAAAGCAGAACAGGAAGAGAAGGAGGAGCAATCTCGTAAACGTCATCGACCAAATCATGTGACGCACGTCAGAAACGATGATGTCCGAGAGGTTGACATGGAAACCAGTGATACGGAGGGTAAGTTTTGTCAGGTTGCCATGTCGACAATGACTTGATTATGTTGTTCAGCTGATGCTGGCAAAGATGCGGATCTGACGGTTGAGGGCGCACCGGAGCATGTAAGGGTAATCGTCGCATGATTGTTTGGCTTATTTGTAATCAACATTGTTGTTAGAAACCCGACAACGAAGTAAACAAATCAACTGACGTCATAGCCGTTGACATGGAAACGAGCCTGTGCGAAAGTAAGTCGGTTTTAATTGATGCTTGATCGGGCGTGATGTTGCTTTTGTTACAGACCCATGTCCGGAAGAAGGATCCGGAGCGACTCCCGAAGAATCCCAGGTAAGTTCCCCTCTTGAGCATCCATCCTGTAATAAATTGCTTGAGCATCCTGTGGCCGATCGAAAGCAAAAGAACCCGTTTCGGTTTCCATTCCTCCCACTAGAAATCTGAGCCAACATGGTGGAGTTTGTATAAGAATTCATGGTTATGCCTCGGATCCGAGAAATGCAGACACGCGTTCGCCATCTTAAGCATTGATTAATCAAAGCAACTTATTTTACTTAATGAAAATTCACAGCTGTAGCTTTTCTAATAATGATTCAAATCGATCTTTTTTACGTCATATCCGGCCAAATCTTTGGTTTCCTGTTATTATAAGTGCATATTGACTTCCATCCAGCGTATAACTTACGTCCGTCCAGCTTGTAACTTAAGTCTTTGCTCATTTTTTTTAAATCACCATTTTCCCTTCATTCTTTCTTTTTTGTCTCTGGTATTTTAGATGGCCGACTTGCATCATCAGATGCTCGCCAGGATAAATGTGTTTGTTATTCTGCGAAGATCTAGACACACCTCTGTCTACCGCGCGGAAATTTTCAGATTATCGTTGTAAATTGTTGCACTGTTTAGTTGGAATATTGCTGTTTGCGTTGTTGTAATTGGTTCGGTCCGGTCATCGATAATCAACGCCGAATGCTATGTTCGATATTATACAATGTGTCGTGTCAAGGTGTTCCGGAAATACCAGGTGGAAGGGCTTTCGCTGCTGACCCCACAGCATCTAATCATTGCACCTCCCTGGGTCAGTAGAAGGATAAACTTTTCTCCGCTCCTCTGCTTGCGGAATACGAAGGATTCGGTGGAAACAACAATTTGCTCAAATCTTTATTTCTATGATTGAACTAAACCAGATTTTTTTCACCAATTTCCTGCTACTTTGAGATCTAATTATATTTTGACCCTTTTCATTCCCCTCCCCGGACCAACTTCATTCACAATCTTTCCTCCTGCTCTTCGCGACTTCTATGTCACATCTATCTCGTGGGGTCTTCGTACCAATGGCACTGCGTTGCCGCGTAGCGGTAAAATGCACATTTACTCTCATATCAGGACCGTATGTGGCCGAGTATCACGTGATAAAAATACAATTTCCCCATCCCCAACCTTCTATCAGCTTCCACGTGACTCCTACTTAATGTTTTCCCTCTTTAGGATGACGTTATCGAAGATGGAGAGGTGGTGTCGAGCGCGTCCAGTTATGACGTCGTAATCGAGGAGCAAGCGCTGGTTGACGGTGAGTCTCGTTGGAATCGCTTTGTTCGAGCCTCGTCTGTTAAGAGCGGTAGCGCCACCGCTAGTGTTTCACCCAATCGGCCTTAGATTCGGCAAAACTATTTTACATCGACTCCAATTTGATTGTGTTCGGCAGGAATGGAGTTGCGGGAGTTGGATGAGGAGGAGCTTCAACTACGAAGAGAAGAGATTCTTCGGCAGCTGGAATGCGCGGATGTAGACAACTCCTCATCGGATGTGGAGAATATTGATGAAGTGGCCATTAATGAAACAACTCTTGCTGATTCATCTCCACTCTCTTCACCGCAGCTCCCCGATGAAGATCTTGGAGTCACTTCAGAAAACCCTATTGGCAAGGAGATCATGTCCGGATCGCCTCATCGCTCCCCTAATACCAGCATTGTTGAGTCTTCTCAAACGATCGATGATTCTGCTCCTAAATATTCTCTTCAACCAAAAACCGATGTCACTTCTCCGGAGTCATCGCCGCAGCAGAGAAATATCGAATCTACTAAATCTTCCCCACAAATATCTTCTGTTATTTTTGAACCTCTTAGTCGAAACAATGATGAAAATAATCTTGGACTTCTGCAAAACACTAATGAACTTAATCCTGAATCTTCTCAAAACACAGATGTTGTTTCGCCTCAATTTCTCGCACAAAAAACTGACCGAATTTCTCAATCTCCAAACAGCAATAAATTTTCCTGTGAAAATATTGATGAAAGCTTTGCTGAGTCTCCCCCACAAAAGGCCGACATTATTTCTCCTGAATCTCCCCCCCAAACAACCACTAGTTGTTCTCCCAAATCCCCCCTTCAATATACGAACGTCATTTCTTGTCAATCTCCACAAAAGAGCAACATCAATTCCGATAAATCTTCCCCTAAAAATTGCCCTGATTCTCCACAAATGTTTTCGGAGATTTCTCTAAAATGTTCTTCGCATGAAATCAAAGAGTTTTCTGAATCTTCTCTTCGGAAAAGTCCAGGTTCCTCCCCAGAACCTTCTGGTCCCCCCTCGACGTTTGTGGACCCAGAAACCATCAGCCCCGAAGAACATGAAAAGTTGCTAGCGGACCCCGATCAGGTCGCGACGCCGCGTGCTCGTGAGTCCAGTTGTGATCCTCCCGACTCAATCGTGGACTCTTCGCAACAGCTTCCCCACAGATCGAAGTTTGCGCAGAACATCACCCAATTCGAGGGATATTTCAAGGAAACCACCGGTTCATCCGGGGTTTTCAGCAAGTTGAAAAATCTTTTGAAAAGCTCTCCAAGGAACCGCGGCAAGAACACGTGAATTGTCCCGAGCTGTATTGCGCGATAAAGTATTGTTCGTGATTCGGTTGTCATAGCAACGCACGGGGGCAAGTTTGTGCCTAGACCAAACGAATTGTGACGTCATACTGGGCTCCGAGTGAGATGTTGAATCGAGCTCGTCCGGGGTCAAGTCTGTGCTGGTCAATTCGTTTGATATTTTGTAGAATGTTCTTCAACTTTTACTAAATCTTATTACGTAAAGCTTGACGTAATTGTTCAGTTGATGACGTGCATGCGTTTAATTTATTACCGTAGCTTAAACTTAATTGATATTTCTACCACTGCATAAACTTATAAGTTTGGTTGCGTTATCGCTTAATAAAATAGCGGAGTGAAAATCTGGATTATTATACGCTGCCCTGGTGGCGATCACTTCTCGTCGGCCGCACTTCACTGCTCATTTCTTTTTCACGCAATCTCTGGAGAGAATGACAAAAATTTTAACTAAAAAGTTTGAATATTTTGAATTCAAAAACGCAAATTAATCCATTTTTTTGCTTATAAGCGATCGAGTATTTAAGGACGGCGTGATTGATGGCGAACATGATCGGTACGTGGCAGTTCAAAGCCCACACTCCATTCTATTGTGTTTTTGGGAAAAACATTATATGGCACTTTCCCCCGTTTGCGGTCTTGCCAAACAGCTCTAAACTTAGTCCTACCTTGTAGCAAAGACTAAAAAGCAAAAAAAAAATCAGTCACTTTTCCAATAAAAACTTTTTCAACCGAACAGCAATATCTTTGTATCTCCTGAAGCAAATCGAGGTAATTGCTTGCCGTTACCTTAAATGTAGCGCCTCCAACGCTTTTTTCGAAGAGGAGAAATGTATAAAAAAAAAAAAGTATATGTGTTAACAGATTTCAGGTTAGGTTACTAATTTTTTTTTAAAAGCATTTTTTAGACAAAAGTTTAAAGTTAACGTTTATAAGGTTGACTCGTATTAAAAGGCTACCTGTAATTCTTTTGCTCAGGTAGTTAATCAAACATGGAATCGGTTGGTGAAATAATTTTTTTTTATCTCTATATTTATCCTCCTGACTCGCAGGAAAGCGACGGAGGCGCTAATACATAGGGTAAGCAATAGGGTGGAGTGAAAAAAAAAATTTGAAAAAAGTGTAGTTCTTAAATCCTGCCAAATAGGCTAAAACTTTTAAAAAAATTGGTTTTGGCGAGTTGCTACCTTTGGGGGCTAGCAACCCCCCAAAATGTGTTTTTGGGGGGTAAAATTGACAAAAAAATGTCGTAACTCAGTAACCGCTTATCGTAGAGGTATGATTTATGGCTCAAAATTTGCAGAATCATCATATTTTTATATGTGCTAAGAGAAAGTTTTTGTCTATTTCTACAAGAAAAAAAGTTATAATCGATAAACTGTTTTTTATGCTCAATACTCAAAAATTGCGCTGTATGGAAATAACTTTGATCTAACATTTGAAATGATATATGTCTAACTGATAAGGACTAATTGTGACAATCACAATATAAGGACTAATTATGACAATCACAATATTAACAAGATGATTTGGGATAACTTTGGTCACCAGACAAAGTACCTAAATAGGCCTACTCGTAAGGTACAGAACGTGCTAGCTTTACTGCCCATAAAATATTTAGTATTTCAGTAATTTAAAGAAAATCTGTTACATCTCATTACTTTCGAACTGTTGATGCTGATATTGGGTTGTTTTGCCTAAGGAGTGAGAGAAAAATAAGAAAGCAAGTTAGAGTACACCAAATACCCTACGCAAAATGAAGCGCATCAGAATTGCACTTTAGTGTCAAATTTTTTCAAAAGTTTTCGAGATTTAATCTTCTGGCGAATCAACCCATCTCTTCGCTCAAATCCTTCAACTTGTGCTGCGGCCTCTGTTACCATTTTGACATGGCGCTCTACACATTGGTTGTGACATGAGTGGTCGAGCTGCAGTGGTCTTATCCGGCATTGTTCAATATCTAAATCAGTTAAATGTTCAATTACCGGAGGCTGCTGATGGCAAGATGTTAAATTCACCATCTTGTAGTACGAGTTCACTGTTAGATCCAGTGTGGGCGGTTCAAACAGCCGTAGAGTTGAGGCGGTATCATAATATTTTGCTCCTTCCAAAGAATATTCTTCACTGCGACTGTCAACCAAGTCATGATTATCAAATGAAACCGTTGATGGCAAGTTTCCACGAATCGAAAGCACTTTGTTCACTCCTCGCATTCGTATCTCCTCATCGTTGTCACCCAACATGGCGATCAAGACATTTTCCTGGTGTGCGAAAAATGCATTTCGTTGCACAACTTTCAGAGCAGTTTTCCGAACAGCTTCGTCAGGCACCTGAAGAATTCGTTGGACCAAGTAGAAAAAATTTCTAGATCCGCAAGTTAGTTGACTATTTAACTTAATTTCAAACCAACTTGGAAAGTAAACTTGAAGACAAAACTTCGTCAGAGTTTCCAAGTTTGAGGAGGGTTCATCCACCGAAACATAATATCTTAGGATTCGACAGCCCAGAGTTAGCAAGCGTGAATGCACATTGCACAATGGGACCTACTTTTAAATATTGCAAGTCACTGTCGACAACTCCCATGATTATTGCTGAACATATCTTGTAAGCATAGTGTTGATCAGTACTCAGATCATTAACAACTGATTCTGGCAACTGTACAAACTGAGGGTTTGAAATTGACTTAAAATTAGCAGCAATGTTTCAAGTTAAACACTTCCCAATTGGTCCTGCAAATGTGTCAGGACTATTGGTGGTTCCATCAAGCATAGTAAAGACATGGCGCAAGGGTAGTTCATTGGTATGGTAGTAGGCAAATTACCCATTGTAGTGGCTTGTTCAATAGTTCTTCCAACTTACGAATGCAACCATTGAACTTGCCTGTCATTGCTGCAGTTCCATCAGTGCCAACTACTGTAAGCTTGTCATGTAATTCGGTGTTGGCAATGGTGTTGAAGATCTTTTGTGCTATGGTTCTTCCTTTGCCATCCTCTGTGGAAAAATGAGAAAGATAGTATTCACCAGGCTGCCCAACCATTGTATAGTGATCTTCAAGTTGCACAGACCTGTAAAACTTGTCATTTGGCCCTTGCATGGTGACCTGTGTTGCATCTTTGCGCCCATCAAAGTATATGGCATTCACTAACTTGAAATTTTCTTGCTCCTTTTTCCTAATTTCAGCACGGCATCGTTCTCGCTCTCTTCGAAGCTTGCTACGATCAATAACGTATGTCTTGTCATCATCAGTAATTAGACCCAAATCTTGCATCACACTATTAGCGATCGCAGCAGCAGCTCTGTCGGATATCTGAAAACGCTCACTCATCCTTGCAAGGTTTGACCAAATCATTCGATTCTGATTTTCATATGGCATTGATTGAGAAACAAATTCAGAAGCAGCAGAAGATTGCGTTTGGTCTGTGTTGGTTGAACTAGAATCTGACAGATAATCCAAAGCTGACTCAGGCACTGATGTAACTGATGTAACGGAAGAACATGTTGGTGGTTCTGGATGAGGTTGTAAGGGTCGAGAGCGCCTCAAAAACTGTATGTCAGCTGACGTTGAAGGAACCACAGCATCCACACATTTTCCAACTCGCTTACTAGTTTGATCTTTATAAAAAGCATAATCATCATCTGTCATTTTCAAACCATGTTGTTTCTCCAAAATTCTGCGCTGCTTATCGTCAGCACAAAAAACATCAAATATTTCATCAATAGTTGACATAAACTCTTTTTCCTTTTGTAAAAATGCTTCTCCTCGTTTTTTCTTTGACCAGCGATCAAGTGCACTGAAACAATTCACAAAACTTTGAACTTTTTTCAAAATGGTGTACAGATGAATGGGATATACGTTGCACCATACCCATCTGTCATAAATTTCTCTGGCAATGTCATTTGCAGCATTGAAGGTTCGAAAGTTTTTCAAATGAAGAATGCGTTCTATTACATGTCGCTTGGTAGGCAATACTCCTGGTGGAAAACTATCACGGGTAGAGAAAGTGTGTCCACTATGTAAAATCTTCTTTACAGAAGTTGAACTCCGTCTTTTCATGTTTTACTACTTCGCATTTTGGCCAAAGCTTTGATTTACACAATTACTTAACAATATACCTGCAAAAAATAATAATAACTTTTCAGATAACTATTAGTTAAGTACAAACAAACAAACTTATTAAACAGTTTTTCTATCATAACTTGTTTTCTAGTGGAAATAGACAAAAACTTTCTCTTAGCACATATAGAAACATGATAATTCTGCAAATTTTGAGCCATAAATCATGCCTCTACGATAAGCGGTTATTGAGTTACGACATTTTTAGGAAATTTTACCCCTCAAAACACATTTTGGGGGGTTGCTAGCCCCCCAAAGGTAGCAACTCGCCAAAACCAATTTTTTTCGTAGATTTTACTGTTTGGCAGGTTTTTAGAACTACACTTTTTTTAATTTCAAAAAAAATTATTTTCACTCCAACCTATTTTCTTAACTGCTGTTCTCGTCTTGATGAAATTATAGAAACTCTAAGAAAAAATATTTGAAAAAACCATTTCATACATTTTGTTCAACACCGGCAAAACAAATCCAAAGTAAATTTTTCTCTTGTAGACTAAAAGAGACAAACTCCCGGAGTAATCCGCCATCAGCCTAGTCAAGGCTTCTTCATCACTTTGATTTCTTGATGAAAGCGCTCCACTAGCACCTCGTCTCCGAGGCTCACAGAGTACTCAATCAAGTAACCACGCCAGAAATGCACATCAATACTTTTTCCATCGCCAAATTCTTTTCACGACTCAAGTCAAAAAGACAAGCTTCGCTGTAATTAAAGCAGCCCCCAGTCAAAGTAGTGCTTTTAACTTACAGCTTTACCTTTCAGGTTACACGTGATTTGCAATGATAAAATAATTTTCCGATCAGCCAGTGCAGTAAAATGTAGGCTATATATTTTCATCAAGTTTTCATACTTGGCAGCCAATTTTTTCTCAATTAATAGTTTTTGTTTGCTCTCCTGTGAAGCTTGTCGGCAGCGTGGTCGAGTGCTTAAAGCGCTGGGCTCGTGACCAACACGGTCTTGGTTCAAAACCCATTCGCGCCATTCTGTTGCGTCCTTGGGAAAGACACTTTACGGCACATTCTCCTCCTTGGTGGTTCTGGCAAGCAGTTCTAAATTACAGTCATACCTCTATTAAATTACAAGCGGACAGCAATACCTTGGGGGAGAGCCTACAACAGTGCGCCTTTGCGTTTTATTTTTTTATTGTTGCGTAAAATAACATCATAATTGCATTATCAAAAAATTATATTAAAATATCAATTTTTTTTTGTATTTTCAGAAATGCTAAAAAAACAGAAAATTTTCTAAAAAGGCTTTTCAATTTTTATGGAAGTAAAGTTAGTTTTTGCTGATAAAAAAATTATTTTTTTCATTGCATAAAAGCACTAGGAATTAAGTGAATTCTCCGTAGCGTGAAGTAAAACCTGGTAAAAGATAATAATTGATTATTGTAACTTTTCTCTGAAATCAAGAGTTAAAGTCAAAACCGCAGGTTTTCCTACAGTGCGCCACTCAGTAGCACCTAACAGTGTGCCAGGGAACGCTATTCTATTGTAAAATGTTTGTTCCAGCAGTGTGCCAGGGGGTGCACCTATTATCATAGGTGGGCACGGTACTTTTACTCGGTACTTTTGAATAATCCAATTTAATAGTTATAATTATTAGCTTCTCTGTCATACATTGAATTTCAATTGACATTCAAAAATAGTGTAATTCAAAAATAAAAAAAAATAAAAAAAATAGTTTTTTTATTACTATTAAATTGGATAATTCAAAAGTACCGAGTAAAAATACCGCGGTACTTTCGTGCTCACCTATGATTATTATATTACTAAAAAAACATACGCAACAGAATCTTCATATAATCGGCTTCACAAATGAGCTTTTCTTTTGTGCTTGTATTGCTATTCACAGCAAGAGGACTTTTTCTTTTAAAGAAAATTTTTTTAAAATGAGAAGTGATGAGAGCGATTGTGACCTTAGTTCAGAAGAAAATGATCTAAACGAAAAGTAGTTACCAAATATTGGTGATTTTGTGGTAGTCAAATTCGAAATAAAAACGCCTCATTCAAGTTTTCATTGCTACGTTGGAAAAATTCTGGATGAAGACAACGAAGATAATGATTTTGAAGTAAAGTTTTTGAAAAGAATTAGGCCTATGACAAAAAATGTGGACGCTCTTTTCCATTTGAAGATGACGTTGCTGGCGTTGATAAAGATGACGTAGTTATGATTCTACCAAGACTTTACTCCCTTGGCACTTCTTCTCGATGTTAAAACCAATATCGATTCCCTTTCAACTTGTCACACTGGAGGACAGTGGTGTGCGGTGACCTCTGAGATTGACCATGCAACTGGTACGCCAAAAACTGGTCATGCAATTGGATGTTTTATGGGTAGTTAATGGGTAGGGCATGCAATATTTTATGGGTAGTAGAAAAAACTCTGTTTGAGATTCTAAGACATAGACCAATTGTTACGTCGTTCGCGTAAAACATTTGCGAAGTAGGTGTTGGGTACGGGTTTCGAGCCAACGTGCCTTTTGTATCGACGCTGAATAATCAGCGCTACCTTTTAATGCGTTCACGCGCGGCTGTCGGCATCAAGTAATGCCACGTTGTATTGGGCAAGTGTTGCTTGCCACTTCGTTTTTTGGAGAGAAGCTTTGTGATCCATGAGAGATCCAATTTTTGTTGTGTACTTTATAGTTAAATTCAATTGTTAATAATTATTAGTCCTCTTGGACATTGGCTACATTTGGTAGCAGTTTGATTTATATTGTCGATTCTCTTTGCTCGTCCGCCCAACATCGTTGGTAAGTTTGTAGACAATGTGTCTACGCATTGCAACTAATTTGTGTTCATTTGTTTAGAAAACCGTTTCCGACTAGCGCCGCAATTATTGTTTTGTTTCTAATAAAATAAATTATAAAGTCTGGTGCTGGTCGTGAAGCGCGTTGTGCGGAGCTGGAAGGACGAGGCAATTTTGCGACTCCGTCACAAACATTTTTAACGTGTTTCCCCTCTCCAAGTCAAAAGGAAAAGTTTCCAAAGATCTCTTCGTCTTTGAAGACAAAAGATTTCAACGTGGTTCATTCTCATCGGTCGAAAAAGGTTTTCGACGTCGTCTTCATTTTGGAAGTGGAAAAAAGGTCAACTTTGAAGACCCCAACGAAAAAGCTTTATCGACGTTTTCATCGTTTAACTGGTGATCAAAATATTTCCGAAGAGCGTCAAGGTCTACAACGGCAAACATCCATCAACATCAACGGCGTAAACGGTACTAAATTATTGCACGTGGAATCTCATAAAATTGTTGGAGCGGTTTGTGATAATAATTTAGTATTTATACCTGAAAAACTGAAAGTAAGTTGCGTGACGCGATTTGTGTGACAAGACGTGAGAACTTATAATTTGAACTTATTGTTATTATTGTTTGGTTATTGTTTATACTGTTGGCCTAATGACATCTGAGGAAGATAAAACTAATACTAACTTGGCGATCGAAAACTTAAAATTGCAACTAAATGAAAGTTATAGATGCGCTGAAAAGTTAATGTCGTTACGAAATCCTGACTTAGACAAACTTAATACTGTTTTTAATAAAATTGACCAAGAGTATAACACATTAATTGATTTTACGATTGATAACTGTGTTGATCCCACGCTTATTGCCGCTGTTACTCATAACAAATTCGAGTTTGATACCCGTAGGGAGGAATGGTTTCCAGAAATTAGGGGTTCGTTTCTTTGTGATGATGCCAACCCGCCCTCATCAAGTAAACCCGGTCCCGATTTATTAATTAAAATAGTTTTATTTTTTATGTTTTTGTGTTTTATTCATAAGTTACATGTTATATGTTGACTTATTAATGGTAAACTTTGAATTTGTTTGTTTAAATTGGTTTTAAAGTTGTTTTGTCTTTTTATATAAGAATAAAAAAATATTTTTTGACGTAAGAGTTCCACGTATTTTGCTGTTACAACAAAAAAAAACGTATGAATGAAAACAACTTAAAAATTTCATTAATCAGGTGACATAAAGCTGTGTTGCTTAAAAAACTAGAGTGGCGCAGTGTTGGACCTTTGCTCCAACAGTGCGCCATTTTTTTATTTAATTTTAAAATTAATTTTTGGAGATACAGATTTTCAACAAAAAGCTTAATTATGCAATTTAAATACTAATTAAATGAGATTAAAATGTCATAAAAATTTTTCATTCATAGCTTTTCAGTTTCCTAAATTTCGAAAAAATCCGAAAAGTGGCGAACTGTTGGAGACTCTCTCCTATCTCCGGAAGCAGGTCAGGGTAATTGCCTACCCTATGTATTAGCGCCTTCGTCGCTTTCCTGCGGGTCAGGAGGATAAATATAGAGATAAAATAAAAGAAAAAATAATATAAAGAAAATAAAGTATCAAAGTTATTTCAAAAGGCCTTCATTCATTTCATATATTTATTATCTTGATTTGCAGAACAACGTTAGAGTTTTATAATCGGAGCAACGAACCAGCGATTCCCTCAAACTGCTTTCAATGATATTAAGGAGTTGCTGGCAAGTTGAATGTTTTCTTTTTCGCTTTTTTCAAATTATTTTTAAAAAATCATGACTTACCTGAATAATATGGAAATTGTGGCAAGAAAAAAAGTTCAGCATTTCTATAGAAACAAATTGACTCTTAAGTTTTTGCTGCTCTGCTACAAACAGAATTGCAGGACCTAACCTTAAATCAGTGGTTCCCAAACTTTTTTCGAGCCGTTACCCAAATCAAGGTAGTGATTATGTCTTATTAGCCTAAATATTTTGCGCCGTAAAAGGAACGCAACCAGTATACTTGTGTCTATATTTTTCTCATTACTTTTCAGTAAATTTATTTAATCACTGCAAATATATCAGTAAAAATAACTCAATCATGAACAACTACTTCAAAAAAATTTATAATTATGGTTGTATTTGCATCATTTTCAGTAACGTAGACACTGCAAGAAAAAACATTGTTTTCAGTGTGACGGATGCGACTGTATCTGCAAGGCCATTGCTGTAATCCTTGGTTCTGTAACACTCAATGCAATACGTGCGTCGTTTTTCAAGTTCACTCTATTCCTCTTTTTCGTTTTCAAACTCATCACAGTTGAAAACCCCTGCTCATACAATCGAAAACGACATGAAGATGTTCAATGCTCGCTCTGCCAGCGTTGGTGCTTTTAGCTGAGCTGTGCGATCCAAAACACTTGCAGATCTGTATTCTAAAACTCCACCTTCTTCTTTTCGTTCAGCCTCAAGGCGATCCACTCTTCCTTCGCTGGAAAATCATTATCCGCAACCTGGTCCTCATCCGCTGAAAACGGCTGCACACACCACTGAAGAGATACCGTTTCTCGATCTGGAAAATAATCATCCAGGTTATGGATGAGTTCGTCGAGGTGCTGCAGTATTTCCTGCTTTGCCTTATCTAGGAGCTGCCGATCTTCCTCATTGCCATCGACGAACTGATCCAACGTGGAAAACTGTGCTACAACTCCCCTAGAGATCCTCCTGCTCCACAGTTTGATCTTCTTGATAAACGCTGAAACGGATCCAGTATTGTAGTGTTCTTTCCTTGAAGAGCTAAGTTTCCTTTGTGGAGTTCCACAAATGTATTGGCAAAGAAACACAAAAAAAAGGTTGTGCTATGTCGGAGATGTGGGCAGCCAAACCTGAATTCTTGTCAACAAGGAAACACTGGATGGCTTTGCAAAGTTCCACTACTCGACTTACCACTCTTCCGCGCGAAAGCCATCGTATTTCTATGTGGTACAAAAGGACTTTGTAACTCTCTCCAATTTTTTTGAAGAGTCAATTGGCGGTACAAAACGCTTTGGCTTTGGCGGTACAAAATCAAAAAATCAATCTTGTGGCTACACTAGCTCATCGAGCTATGTCTATTTGCTCTAGCAGCAGGCTTCAGGCCGAGCTCGACAAAATTCGATCTATTTTGGTTGCTAATGGGTACCTTAACCATATTATTACATCTACATTTTCTAAGAAGATCCAACAATTCAACCAGTCATCTCAACATGGACCCAAGAAATGCCTGGTTTATCTCCATCTTCCATGGCTGGGAAATGTTTCAATTAAATTTGAAAACAAATTACTACAGCCGTTTAGCGTTGTTACTTTACTGTTGAAACACGTGTTGTTTTTACAACCAGGCCTCTTCTTCCCGCAAACAAGAAGGATCTATTTAATCTGCCCATTACCACAATAATATTATCTATCAATTTGTGTGCCACTGCGATAGTCGGTACGTAGGACGTACATCCCAAAGATTGTAAGAACGCATTAAACAACATGTTCCCATGTCGATCAGAAACCATCATTCTTCCCAAGATTGCTCCAATCTTTCCTGTGCCTGCAAGAAAAACAGCACTTCTCAAATCATCGCCCATAACTCTGCTATTGGACAGCATCTTTTGGAAAACCCTTCCTGTGCCAGCCAATACAGTGACATCAAATTCGCTATCCTTGCCCGAAGACGTACTTCTTTCCATCTGTCCGCTCTTAAAGCAACGCTTATTAAATCTTTTTAATATAATCTCTGTCGACACAAGGAATTTCTTTACAGTTTAAAACTCATTCATTAACGCTCTTTTACTTTCACTTCTGATTGGTTGTCTCTCTTCACCAATCAGACGCACTCTCGTTTTCTTTTCTTTTCTATTCCTAATTGGCTGCCTTTTTTAATCAATCAGACTCTTTCTCTTTCCCTATGTAAGCACGATCGGATTGCTCTCAGTTCATTCTGACGATTCCTCCCGATGAGTGTCAGATAAAAAGTCTTTGAGAAATGAACACGTTTTTTAAAGCTATCCCCCATTTTCTTACAAAGTTCATTAATACGCTGAGTTTAAGTCTTTCGCTGTAATGAAGTTTACGATTCTAACAACATTATCACAAACTGCTTTCAAGAAAGCTGGCAGTGTCTTGCACACGAGAGAATACCGATGAATGGCGCGATGATCGACTTCTATGGTCGAATTTTCTTTTCTTACAAAACCTCTGAAGTCGCGTTGACCACCCATTATGGCAGGTACACCATCAACTGCCACTTGGTAAACAAGATGCCAACCCAGCCCGTTGCTCTCCAAAAAACGGCTCATAGTGTTAAATGCATCCTCACCCTTCGTCGTCGTGGTAAGATTTTTGCATAGGAGAAATTCTACTTTGATCATGTTACGGTGAATGTAACGAATGAATCCCAGCAGAACCGCACAGCTGCTGATATCCGTGGACTCATCTAATTGAAGACAAAAGTTATGACTGGACTAGACTTGACTTCATCAATCACCTGCTAAAATATATCTTCACCCATATCGTTCACCTTCCTGCGAATCGTATTGTTTGATAGGGACACAGTGTTCAGTTTTCTCACTTGATCTTCGCCACACACCTTTGCCACCATTGCCTTTGCACAAGGCAATATAAGTATTTCTACAATTGTGTGACATTTTTGCTTTGCCACTTTGTGGGCGACGCCTTGATAGCGAAGCCTCAACACCAGCAAGAAGTTCCTGTCCACTCCCTCTTTGAGCTCCGAATTGAACTCCTCTTAGATGTTTTGCTCGGCGTTCAAAGAAAGCTCTGTCCCGAAAGATGGATGACACTTCTTCAAGTGAGCCTCGAGTTTAGATGGTTTCAGGCTTTTGTTCGTCAGCACTTTTTTGCAGATAACACATTGGGGATGGTCCTGTCTTTTGTAAGGCAGGTTGACAAAACCATGCGAGAAAGGCTTTAGAAGAATTGCGCTTCTTGCTAGTGTCGGCCATCACAACAACTTCTCTTAGCTTAAAACTCACTAATTCGGATAAAACTGTGAAAAGATGAACAAAATTTGTAAGTTTATATAGCACTTAAGCTTTCATTTACACTTGCGATGAGAAACCGTAACGCTAGTCTATTACAACGCAAGCACTGATAACGTAGTTGCGAGGGCCTTTTTGAAGTTATAGTATCAATCAGTGGCGGCTCGTGGCTATCATTAATGGTGGGGCCAGCAAAATAATTATTGAAATGTCAAAAAGTTCCATACAAAGACTACCTAAATTCAAAGGCTGGGTAAATAAATTTTTAACAAAAAATGCAATATTCAACACTAACCTTTATTTGTATAAGTAGTCAGCTCTTTATCTGCGCGGTCCTTTATCTGCGCGAAAATGTTGATGACTTTGTTGTTGTAATCTCTGATTTTGCTAATATACTCCTTGTGTATCGACAGGCAAGCGAGGCTGTTCAGTCTGTCTTGCAGCATGGTGTTTCGAAGAAACGTTTTTATTCGCTTCATTGTGCTGAAGCTTCCCTCTGATTCAGCAGTTGAAATTGGTGTCACAAGAACAATTTCAAGCAGTTTAGACACTTCAGAAAATGTTTCATCAAGTCCATTTTCATTTATGAATTTTAATAGCTCGCTAATATTGGAAATTCCACTAAAATTATCATTTGCATACAAAACGGACAATTCACACTTCAGTTTATCTTTATTAAGCATTGCGTAATTCAAAGCAATTTCTTTAACATAATTGTCGGGAAAAGAGTTTCTATAAAGCTCAAATTCAGCTGGATTCACTATGGAAAATGAACAAAATTTATCAAAAGATCCGAAGTTTTCTTTAACTTCCTCTGTGATTGTATCACACATGCTTCCGTTACACATGATTGCAATTGCAAATGAGAAACAGATGCATGAGTTGCAGCTCTTCTAGGCCTCTTTGTTTGCTGGGATGTCATATATTCTGTTATTGCTTCTGATTGTTCACTGTTATTGAAATATATGACCACATTTCCACGCAAGTGATTAACAGCTGTGACAAAAGACTTAAGAGCTTTTTCAGAAGTTATGCTGTTTGATTTTTTAGACTATAAGATTCCAAAAAGTACACTAACATGTTTGAACAAATCATCAAAAAATTCTACAAAGAAAATAAATTTTTTATCTTACAAAATTTTCGTGAATCCAATTGATTCACAAAAACTCTTCTGGTCCCAACCTTCTCCATTTTGAATGCTGGTAAAGCACTCTAAAATTTGCTCCCTGTTGCTACGCACTGCAGAGATTATTCTAGATATATAATTCCAGCGTGTCTCACATACTCTCGGTATCTGAGCAGAACAGAATTTCTTGAGCTGACTATTGCGCTTTTGTGAAATAGTGAAAAACACCCCAATTCCATTTAAACTTGAAAAAAAACAGCTTAAGCCTTTTGTTGCAAGAAGCCATTTTCTTTATGATCAGTTTCAGTTGGTGAGCGTACCAGTGAACGTAATGAGCGTGTGGGAAAAACTTTTTATTTGAACCTGGACTCCATTTATGGAACCCCTCATTACTGCCGCTCCTGAGCAATAAGCTTGCTTTCCAAATTAAGTGAATCAAGATTTTCCTTCAATGCCTGAATAAGTCCATTAGCTGTTATATCTTGAAGCTCAACAAACTTAAGAAATCTTTCGACAGGTTCAAAGTCCTTCACATGGCGCACTATAATCACAAATTGAGATTTGCATGAAATATCAGTAGTTTCATCTGCCTGCACAGACACGTAACTAGAATTTTTAATTTCCCTTGTTATTTCTTAAGTATATACGTACTTTAAGCATGCAAGACAAAAGATCATTTTGTATAGATTTCGATGTATTTTTTACCACATTATATTTTTCAAGATGATCACGAAATGCACCGTCCAAATCTGCCGTGTACGTTACAAGATCAAGAAAAACACCCCGGTTAGCAGACCCTTCCACTTCATCATGTCCTCTTTGCGGTAATTAATGAAAGCCACAAAATTTTATGCAGTTAATGATCCTGTTTAAAACGTGCCTGTTTCTGTCAACTAATTCGTTATATTTAATTATGCTTCGACGATAGCCAGAATCAATTGCAGATAATATATTGACTTTTCCAAACATTTGTAATGAAACACAATTGTTCATATGAGCCTTACTGCATTCGTGCTTAGAAATCGTTCTGACAAATGTTTTAAGTCGTTGTAACCTTTATTTGTCCATAAACTCTCACCTCCAAATAAGAGACAGCAAAAGCAAAATTAAACTCTTTCTTTTATCGCAGGCCGTAAGCCACGATTTTTTATCAAACCACGTCGATGAAATTGTCCTCAATTTCCTACCATTTTTCTGGATGGACCTAGTCTTTTAATTTCTAGTTGTTCCTCATGTTTTAAGTTTTTAAATGGATTTTTCAACAAATTATCAACTTTGTTCATGGTGAGGGGTGTTGAATCACAAATATAAACCATGCAAAACGTAACGTCTAAGCTCAATAATTACGAGAAAACAAACCACAATGTAGTATTCGCTAGTGAGCAATTTGATACCACTTACTGGAATAGCTTGTTTGAAGTTAAATTATTTTGATCTGGAAACACAAAAATCTCACTAAATATAAATAAACTAAGCATGTTTATCATTGCAGTGAAATCACTGCAATTGATTCTACTTGAGGTAATTCTTACTAAACAATTTGTTTCCTTATTCAAATAGAAAACCAAAATTATTCTTTAACAAATTATTTCTTTATTTTAAGTTGAAGTTGAAATACCTTATTCAAAACTGTCGAATTGAAAACGAACTCAAACTCACAAAATTAAAGCAAATTAAACTGTACAATTGCTCACGCTTAAGCCAAAAAAGGCAGGCGCAGGCGCAGCTAACGTCTGCTTACTCGTATAAGTTACGATTGCTGTTTGGGCCAGACATCGCTGGCCCCAATTTTGTGCTATTGACTTGCATAGTAAAATCTTCACAAAGCGCGGCGCGTGAGTTGGTTGGCTTTAGATGTAAATATATAGGAGTAAACGGACCAGAATATGTGGGGCCCTTTGGATCGTTTTGAAGAGACTTCAGAAAATATTTGAAAATATTTCTCATTGTTTTTCGGTTAACTGTTATCTTGGCACGCATGTAAACATTTTGATATTTAATATAGGGTTTCTCTTTAGAAATTCACATATTATTAGTCAAATTTTTAATGGGGCCCGGCCCCTGTGGCCCCTATGTATGAGCCGCCACTGGTATCAATACATTAAACAAAACGCATTGCGACATCACAAATGAAAGACAATAGCCTTTACAGATTATTAGTAAAAGCCTGTACTGGTGGCAGCCACTGTTTATTAATTCTGCTCGCATTCCTGGTCGAAAATTTGTTTTGCAGTGAACGGTCACAATAGACAACTACATACATTTTTATTGTGGTTTTGCTTCCGCGTTACCCCCAAAGAATCGCATATTACCCCCGGGAGTAATTTACCCCCACTTTGGGAACCAGCATTGCCTTAAACCATAAAAAGCCAGGAACCGCGCTGAAGAGTTTATTTTTCCTTTAAAATTTTACTGGAGACCAAGAAATAATTTTCATTTGATTCTGTTCCAATAAATACAAAATTTTAACTTTTGAAGACAGCATAGCCTATGTCGCTTCTTGACATTGAACTGTGTATTTATCGCATCAAATCTTTTTAACTCATTAAAATAATCCAGTCCATCGACTCCCAATTCCTGCAGCGATTGCTACAGTATTTAGAAATTCCTGGATTTGTACTCCTAAACAATCAATGATAGTCCGATGCACTGAAGAAACCCAAGGTCACATTGTGTTTTACCCTAGGTTTGTTTGTTCTAGCATATCATGCTCATTGAAATGCTACATTTAAAAACAAAAAAAGCAAAATATTATTATCATCATCATCATCATCAATAAAGTTGATATCGGTGTAAAGATTAAATAGCCTATACAAATTGGAAAAAGTAACGAAAAACAAATACTATTAGGTGCGACAATTGCAAAATACTTGGTTGTTTAACTTAAAGGTAAATGACTATATTCTTGTCATCAAATTTCAAACTGCCTGTTTCCGAAAAAAAAAAAAATCTTTAAGCAGCGACAAAAAATTATTTGAGTAAAACAAAGTTTTTTCGGCGCCGATAACAACTATACTTGTGCAAGGCAAAGTTTCCCAATCCAAAAATTAAAATTTGAGGTGAAGACTTTTTTTGTAGTTTTCACTTTAAATTTGGGACGAAAATAAAAAAAGTTGGACACAGTTTTAAAGTAATATTTTTTTTGATCTTCGACTAAAATTTGGGATGAAATGTCTTCTCTTATTCGTTAAGTGCTATCATTGATCAAGATTTAGGCAATCTTCCATAAAATTTGGGAAAAATTGTAGGCTATTGCCTCCCAACATTTTTTAGGCTGGTACGGTTATAATGATTACATAGTAAAGACCTTTTTTTTGGTTTTGTCTAAATTTCTGCATTAAATTCCGGTTATTCCAGGAAGTTCATCAAAAAAATTTACGTTCAAGTTCAAGCCAAGACAAAAAAAAGGAATAAACCGCTTTTATCAGTTGTCTTGATTCAACTGTGAAAGACGTTCCAATTTTTTTTAATCAATTTACATTGTAGGCCTATCTAGCAGTGGCGGCGAACCAGCAATGGCGTCATGCTTTGCATGACGAACGAACTTTTGAGGGATGATCTTTTTGTTTTACTTTATAAAAAACACCACGGTTTTGGGACAAAAGAAGAGAAATCTGAGACTGATCCCTAGCGAAAACTTTTTTTTTGTAGAGAACACCATAAATTTTGGACAAAAAAAAGAGATTTTATTTATATATTTATTTTTATCTCTATGGGCCTATTTATCCTCCTGACTCGCAGGAAAGCGACGGAGGCGCTATACATAGGGTAAGCAATTACCCCTACTTGCTTCCGGAAATACCAAGATATTGATGTCCGCTAGTAATTTAGTAGAGATATGACTGTAATTTAGAACTGCTTGCCAGAATCACCAAGCAGGGGAATGTGCCGTAAAGTGTCTTTCCCAAGGACACAACAGAATGGCGCAAGTGGGTTTTGAACCGATACCATGTTGATCATCAGTCTGGTGCTTTAACCATTCGACCACGCTGCCGGCACACTGTCGGCCAGATATCCAATTAGAAGCGAAGATCTTTTTTTTTAGAGAGCAACCTGATTTTGGGACGAAAATTGGTCTTCGTCCTATAATCTCAGACAATAGTTTTGTCCTACCCGTAAAGTATTGCATTTAAATTGCATGACCAACATTGGCATACCAACTGCATGATCAGCCTCAGAGGTCACCGCACGCCACTGCTATTTAGATCTTCCTTCCCAATTCTCCTCCAGCAATTTTTCCTCCTAATTTAGATTTCTAATTCCTCCTAAGGGAGCCAAGTGCTTTACTTTGAAAAACATTGATTTGAAGTTTTAAAGAACCACAGAAGAACTAGAATGCCTTGTTGAGATGCGGAGTGTTAGGACTTTTAGCAAGTTAGGCAAATCTCAAAGCAAAGTAGGAAGTTTAGACAAATTTATGCTGGCGCCGCACTGCAAAAAGGACTTGACAAAAAGTTAAAAAATTTTTTGTTAGATTCTGCCAATAATATTTGATTTTGCACACCCCGTTCATTAACATCCAAGTCCAAAAAGTCCTATGAGACTTTCCATTTCTGCTAAATCCATTGCCTCGCAATGGCGTAAAACAGGATTAAAAGGAACAAAAAGGTTAGCCTTGGAAAATTGTTGGCAAATAGGTAACTGAGTTTTAAAGGATTTTTACATTTTCCGGCCAAACAATCTGGGGAGAATTCACGCCAAAAGTTTGCTTAGCTATGATTTGGCAAGTTATAATTCGCTTTGCAAGACTGAAAGGCACTTAAAGAGTCACTCAACTAAAAGTAGGCTACAACTTGTATCCTTTTACATCCAGAATTAGAGACTAAAGCTCACTGAAAGCAGCCTTCCAACAAAAGAGGGCCAACGTAAGCTCGACAGCAGCGTATAATGTTTACAGATCCGAACCAATTTACCTGAAAATCAAGATAAAGTCAAGTCGGAAGCGTGTTCGAGTGGTTAAGGCGCCGTGCTTATGACCAACATGGTCTCGGTTCGAAAACTACTCGCTCCATTCTGTTGTATCCTTGGGGAAAGACCCTTTACGGCGCTTTTCCCCTGCTTGGTGGTCTTGGCAAGCAGTTCTAAATTAAAGTCATATCTCTATTAAATTACAAGCGGACATCAATATCTTGGCATCTCCGGAAGCAGGTCGGGGTAATTGCCTACCCTATGTATTAGCGCCTCCGTCGCTTTCCTGCGAGTCAGGAGGATAAATATAGAGATATAGGATAGGATAAACAGATGACTCGCGTGAAGTCTGACGTCACTGCACAAAAAAGCAGTAACAAGACGTATCAGGCTACCAAAGCAACTAATTGGATCCAGTTGGGGTGCAAGTGCCAATATATACGAGCAAGTAAACAACTCCTATAGACCTATTTGAACAAGAGACAGGTCGGGTTTAAATGCGTGTCTTATGTAGTAACCTGACAAATTCACCATTAGTACACCAGTCACCTAATCAGCCAGGGTTAGTAAATTCGAAATAAACGAGCAGTAAACAAACCAAAAGATGATTAGCCGGTAGCACACTCAGGTTTAAAATTCCGTTGAGAGCATGCTACACTTTAAGACCACGATTTAAAAAAAAGATTATCTGTAACTCTAAATTAAAAGAAATATTTAAATGTTATAACATTATTTGATTGTGGTGAATCGCGATTACTTCTACCACAAATTTGTCTTCAAGCAAAAATTGAATCAGCTAATTTTATACAAGACAGAAGCCTGGCTACATTCGGAAAGCTTACATATTTATAAAAACGAAAGGAACAAGAAAAAAAAGAGAGATTAGTCGTAACAGCCAGTACGCCCACAACACTTCGCACAATTGGCATTTCTTTATTTTGCCTTAGAGTACTACTGCATCTGTAGTGTGTAGTAGTGCTCACACATTCGTTTTATAGACAAGCCAATAATTAATGACTCGATGCCTATGTCTCTCATCAACGTAGGCCATGTATTAACTGACATCCAATCATTTAAGTTTTGACGCAAGAAAGCAATGTTTTCAGCCTATCGTGCACGTGAAATATAAGCATCTTTTTGTATGAATGTGTACTATCCGATCTTATCTACAAAAGATATGGCTTCTTAAATCGAGATACTCGTTTATGCTTGCTGCATTGAAGTTGCTGGCCGACCTTGGTCAGACATGATTGAAATACACCAGACATCAAATGGAACATGGAGTGGCTGGAAAGCTTGATATTTTACTATGCTAACGTCAATAGCTTACCACCGGTGTATATTTTTCAGGTCCACCTGGGTCAGAATCAACAATACACAGATGCGGTATGATACCTATCTCATCTATCAGTGTGGCAAAAAAGAGGACCAAATTGCAAACTATATGCTACGATCATGCCCCTCTTTCTTGCATTCTAATGTGACACATGGTCTAATAGTGGTGATTTCTTGAACCTGGTCAGTTTGGTGATCAACAAATGCCCAACAATTTAAGGAGTTTAGATCATTCAAAAAGAAAAATAGACAGATACACAAAATTTATTTTACCTTTTTTGAAAAAAAGGTTAAAAAATATCAACAAAAGTTACACAACACAAGAAAAGTCAAAAAAGTATCAAACAATTTAAAAGTTTTAAAGAGTGTCGTATATCATAGACAATATTTGTAACAATTGTCAAAACAAATTGGATTAATATTTTATGGCAATGTTTTATTTAAATTATTTAATAAAATCAAATCAAGACATTTTCTTCGCGTTAAAGTTTTATAAAACTGCGATATCACCTCGTGCTGCCAGATAGTAACCAGATCACGTGACCGTAACTAGTATGTTCGTCATTTCCGTTTTTAATTGGTTGTTGGCCGAAGATGGCGTTATAAAAGGCTTTCTGTTACCTTTCAATATTTGATAACAGCTTACAGCTTTTAGAATTCTTTTACTGAATAATTTTATAGTTGATTTTCAATGGCATCTTTCTTAGCTTAATCGTCTGACTTAATCAATGCCATATAATTCTTAATGCAGCATATATGAAGGATTAAATCAGATACTTCCTTTAGTTTGCTGGTACACTGGTACAGAGATAGGATATGATAAATAATTGCAATAGTTAGTCTGATTTGCGAATAAAGTAAAAAGACAAAAAGGAAAGAGAAACAGTTTTAAACCTGGAAAAAATTAGCTGAAGATAAGGTTGTTAAATTTTTGGAGTAGCTTTTGTTATAATGAATTGAGTAAGTTGGGTTACATTTATAGATCACCACTAATTTAAAATAACCGGGTCTCTTCAAGAAGAGACTGTAATTGTTGTTTGTTGGTGAAATTAACCCAGAATCCCCCCTACAGCCCTAGAATGCAATAAAAAACAAGCCAAGAGAAAAATAACTTCTCAAGAAACTATAGTAACCACAGAGAGATTTCAGGTTAGTCTCACTAACAAAAATTGATCAAAGGTCGCGTATTGAAGAAATCCAAATAACCTTATATCTTTATTGCAATAGCCAAGAATAAACTTTTTAAAACTGTGCAATAACTTCGAAAAAATAGTGGTTTTGTTAAAGCTAGTATTTTTTTAAGTGATTAGTTATTTAAAAGCAACTGTTTTCTCTCTATTAGCGTTATTTGTTTTGTATGTCTGTTTATAAAAAATGCAGTAACTGTATTTAACTTTTCAACTTAATGATTTTGTAATGAATTTTAGAGTCGTGTAGCTATTTGTGGTCACACTTTTTTCCAATGCTCTGTTGAATTGGATTTTAAAAAAATGTTGGCAAGCAAATTAAAGTATTTTGTAGAAGTCACTGTGAGCAATTTTTATTTGTAAAATTAACCTGGAATCCTGTAGTTACTATCATTTCTTAAAGAGATTATTTTATTTCTCGCTTTTTTAATCTTGTCTGGCACTTGTAAATGGTTTCCAGTTAGTTTCACTGGGTCTTTTAAAAAAGTCATGGTAAGCGATTTTTTTTTTGGTGAAACTAATCTGGATGAATAAAGAAAAAACCAAGAAAAAAAGATTTCTTAAGAAGTGATAGTAATGGCTGGGGGATCCAAGTTAGTTTCCAAGAACAAATATTGCTTATGATGACTTTTTGAAGAGACTCATTTCACTGACAAAAATATAGGTTTCTTAAAAAAGTCACCATAAATGGTTTTTTTTGTGTAACTAACACAGAATCCCCTTTGCAACACCTGGATGGAATAAAAAAGAAACCAATTAAAAGATCTTTTTAACACTTTAACTGCCATATATATCCTTGGTGGTACATAATAAACTGGTAGTTGGCATCCAATAATTTGCTTTGGTGGTTAACGTGTTAAGAAGCAATAGTAACCACAGAGGAATCCAGGTTAGTTTTACTAATAAAAATCACTTATGATCACTTCTTGAAAAGGCTAAAAACAATTATAATGACTTAACTTTTTGCAGTATGTCATTTTACCGAAACTCATCAAAACTCACCCAAACTCACTGGAACCAACATTAATTTAAGTATTACATGTAAAACAAAATCGGCAACGTGGTCGAGTGGTTAAAGCACCGGACTGATGATCAACATGGTCTTGGTTCAAAACCCACTTGCGCCATTCTGTTGTGTCCTTGGGAATGACACTTTACGGCACTTTCCCCTGCTTGGTGGTCTTGACAAGCAGTTCTAAATTACAGTAATATCTCTACTAAATTACTAGCGGACAGCAATATTTTGGCATCTCCGGAAGCAGGTCGGGGTAATTGCTTACCTTATGTATAGCGCCTCCGTCGCTTTCCTGCGAGTCAGGAGGATAAATATAAAGATAAAATAAATAAATAAATAAATAAATAAATGAAACTTTTGTTTTTAAAATTTAAATGAATTTTCAAAAAATCATTTTATCAAAACTTGCCCGTATCTTTTTAACAAAGACTGAAATTCAATTTATTTTTGTTTGTGCATAATCTATTCAATTTGTTTTTTGTTTCAAATAAGATTTAAGTTTATTTGAGTAAAACATGCTGTTTTTTAATGAGTTTTGATAAAATAACTGTTTACCAGTGACTATATATTTTACAATAACTCACCTACAGCTTTTAAAATAAGAATATTGAAACAAAAACTTTTGTTTTTAAAATTTAGCAAGGCTTATGCAAAATGAATTTATGCAAAAAAAAATCTTTTAAATAATAGAGATTTTTAAAGATAAGTGAGTTTTGGTAAAATGATTCTTCAGAAAGTCCTTTTACTAAAACTCATTAAAAAACAGCATGTTTCACTCAAATACAATTTAAATTTTGAAGCAAAAAACAGATTGCAAAGATTATTTATAAAGAAAAATAAATTGAATTTCAGTCTTTGTTAAAAAGATACAGGTGAGTTTTAGTAAAATAACTATTTGAAAAGTCGTTTTACCAAAACTCATTTATCTTTAAAAATCTTTATTATTACAGATTTTTTTTTAAATTCATTTTGCATAAACCCTGCTGAATTTTAAAAACAAAAGTTGCTTCAATATTTTTATTTTAAAAGTTATTTATTTATTTAAAAATACAACACCATGGTGCTAGGTACACACACCAGCACACTAATAGGTGAGGAGTAAAAAAAAGACAAAAAGAAACAATTCAAAGCAAGATTCAACAAACAAAGTGTAATACTCAGTAGACAAGTGAAGTAATACTGTGGAGGTAAAATTTTTAACACAGATTTTAAAACTAGATAGGCTTGAAGCAGATACAATATCTTGAGGGAGTTTATTCCAAACATCCAATATACTGTTAGTGAAGAAATTTTTGAACTGATTTTGTTTAGGATGAGTGAGTGACTGAATGGTCCAGTTGTGTTGATGCAGATTATAACTAGAGTTGCGATACAAAAAAAAATTATGAAAATTTAAATCTGACAAATTGTGACATATTTTGTATATCAAGAAAAGGTCATATTCAACTCTATGATATTCTAAAGATTTTATGTTAAGCTTTTCTAAGCGGTCATAATAAGAACAAAAAGAAATGTTACAACAAGTACAAATTTGAAAAGTAAAATGGCGCTAAACAGATTCAATGATAGTAATATCTTTCTTTAAGTATGGAGACCAAACAGGTGTATTGTATTTAAGCTTAAGTCTAACATAAGTAAAGTAAGCTCTTAAAAGGGTTCAAACATTTTTTGAAGAAAAGCAGTGTAACGCACGATATGCGCAGAGTGAAGCTGTATGCTGAATGCAACAAATGTGGTGATACTATTTTAAATTGTGCAAAATATTAATGCCAAGGCCAATTACAGTGTCAGCGCAAGAAATATCCTCAATACCTATAAAAAACTTACTAGGTGCATTACACAAATTTTTAGCTATAGCCAGATGTTGACATTTAGAAGGCGATAAAGAAAGTTGACAATAAAGTAGCCATGATGTTAAATTGTCGAGATCACATTGCAACTGAGCTGCATTATGACTAAACAGCTTTGCATCATCAGCATATAAAATCACATAATTAGTATTAGCACAACTAGATGTATGTACAAGGTTAACAATGTCATCAATATATATAACAAATAACAATGGGCCAAGGACACTTCCTTGGGGAACACCACTAATAACTTGCAAAGTATCAGAGAAACTACCATTAACACACACTTTTTGAACGTGATTACTAAGAAAAGATTTAATCCAATTGAGCACATTGCACTGAATGCCATATGAGTTTAGCACTGATATCAACTTAGAATGTGAAACACTGTCAAAAGCTTTAGCAATGTCAGTATACACAACGTCAGTTGTAATGTTAGAATCATAATTACAGAACCAGTTATTCAACACAGTGAGCAGTTGAGAGCAGGTGGATCTACAAGGAAGAAAGCCAAGTTGATTTGAAGAAGATTGAAAGAGTGAAGATAAGATCGTAATATTTCAGCAATAATGTATTCCAAAGCATGGCACAAAACACAAATCAAAGAAATAGGACGGTAGTTACAAGGAAGGTCTCGAGAACCTTTCTTGTGTATGGGAACAATGATGGCAGAATGCCATTGCAAAGGTATAACACCCAAATTTAAACATAAGATTAAATAAGAGTAAAAGTATGTCAAGGGTAAGAGAGGCCACCCTTTTTAGAAAATAAGCAGAAATACTATTGGGTGATTGTGATAACTTATCGGGAATCATTTGAATAGCCGTAGCAACATCATAAACATCCACTGTCACATCATTCATACATTGTTGGGGAAGGACTTTGGGAGCAAGTTAAGAATTCGCCCTCGCTGTTTAAAACTCTTTTTTCTAATTTTTGAATTCTCTTGTTTTCAACTTGCTTCTCTTACTCACCCGTATACTCTTTCTCTGTTGCTCTTTACAAGAAGTGAAATTGTAGAGCTTGGCGAATGCTTTACCAGATGAAAATAACCGTGGTTGGGTGAATAATTTACAAGAAATACATTTCGTTTTTTTTTTAAACGACATAAACTTATCAATAAGCGAATACTTCACAAGAAACAACAAATAAATTAATATATATACGAGAGAGAGAGAAAAGCGAGTTGAAAACAAGAGAATTCAAAAATTAAAAAAAAGAGTTTTAAACAGCGAGGGCAAATTCTTAACTTGCTCTGGACTTTGCAAGAGAGGTTGAGATCATTGCCATCATCCACTTTGTACACATTATAAAACATGGAGTTTAAAGCGTCAGCTTTCTCAGTATCAGTAACAGCTAGTTGATTATCATGTTTCTGGAGGGCAGAGATCTCTGGTATAAATTTGAGTTTGTTTTTAGCATAGCTGTAGAATTTTGAGGGATTTGGATTTTTACACAAGGAGTTTTCAAAGTTTTCATACCATTGCAAGACAGCCTTGTCATAGCTTTTGAAGATTTTATTGTATTCTGGTTTAAAAGTAGAATCACTTCTGCATAGCTGATAAAGTTTTTTCTTTTCTTTTAGCAATTTATGAATATTAGCTGGTCTTTTGGGTTTACTTGCAAAAGACTTAGGTGGTATATGCAGATTTTTTTTTTATTTTATATACAACACTATGGTGCCCATATCAACACCCAGGCACTCTAACAAGCGAGGAGAGACAAAATATACAGCAAGAAAATGTAACAAAATATGCTTAAAACAATTTTACAGGGTGTCCACACCAAGTGTAGACTATTTTTAACAATTAATTTGAAAATACTGTATAATTTTTTAATTTTTTTTTTTTCAATATTTAGATTGAAATTTAGTAAATTTAGTATTTATTTATGAAGAATCTGAAAAATAAAGATGATTTAGTTAATTTTAATATTTTCAATTTAATTGTTAAAAATAGTCTACATTTGGTGTGGACACCCTGTACATACTAGTAAATGAAAAGCAATAGGAAAACAAAACAACACAAGCCAAATAATAATAAAAATAAAAACACAAAAACAAAAAAATGCATATATTAACAAAGAAAAATAATAATAAATACATAAAATAATAAGTAGCTATTCAATCATTTGCAAACACTAGGGAAGAAATCCGGTGAAGGTTAAACTTCTTTCATTTGCATTTAAACTGGGTGATACTGGTGATACTGGCATTTACTACACTTTCAGGCAGATTGTTCCAAACTTTGTAAGCTTTATGAATAAAAAAGTTATTATATGGAACAGTGTGGGGTCTAGTTTTAGGTCTAATACGATGAGTATGTCTACGCAAGTTATAACAGCTGTCATTTTTTATAAAATAGTCATTAAAATCCAAATCAATCATATTATAATACATTTTATGCAAAAAAAACATATACAATCGATTAGAGTACGATGAGAAACATAAATTACAGCACTTGCAAATCGTTCTAGTAAACTGTTTTTGTACAGATTCAATTTTAATAATATCTTTTCTTAGGTAAGAAGACCAGATCACACTATTATACTCCAAAATGGGTCTAACATAAGTAGTACATGCTTTAAGCAGTATCCAAACATTATTACTGATGAAATAGTGTAGGATTTGATAAGCTCTGGCTAAGGGTTTAGCAGTGATACTAGAAATGTGACTATGCCATTTGAGATCACTAGAAATATAAATGCCTGGTCACAAACAGTTGAACAAGTAGAAATATTTTTATTACATAATACATATGTGTTATTGGTATCATGAGTTTGGTGAATAGGTAGATGTTTACATTTTTTCGCAGCAAGTTGAAGTTGGAGATTGTTCATGCATGATTGAATGCTGTTCAAACTGGTTTGTAAGTCAGTAGAATCAATGCTAAAAACTTTAGTGTCATCAGCATAGAGATACTGGATGTCATTATTGGAATGGTGTGGATGACAAAATTTTATTAAATGATTAATATAAACAATGAACAAAATAGGTCCCAACCACTGCCTTGTGGGACACCACTACTGGTGGGTAAATATGAAGATAAAACATTATTAACACAGACACATTGTTTCCTATTACAAATGAAAGTTTGTATCCAGTTTAAAACATTATTCAGTATTCCATAAGACGACAAAATATAGCAGCATAAATTTTGTCGTTTTATGGATTAAGAAAACATTTTATTCTCTTCCTAAATTGTATTCCATAAGATTTTAAGACATCTTGTAATTTTTTGTGTGAAATAGTGTCAAAGGTTTTAGATATGTCTGTATAGACAATATCTACATTAATACCTTGATCAAGATTAGTAAACCAGTGATTAAGGGTTGTTAGTAGCTATGGACAAGTAGATCGATTTGGTATAAAGCCAAATTGATATTTGACAGGATATTTGAAGTTAGCAGATGATCCATTACCTTATTATAGCAATAATGTTTTCTAAAACCCTACACATTACAGAGGTAAGAGAAATAGGTCTGTAGTTAGATGGAGAGTCATGGGAACCTTTTTTATAAATGGGTGTTATGATAGCTTTTTTCCATTGGCTGGGTATAATACCTGTAGATAAAGTGAGATTAAAAAGGTGAGCCAATATAGGCAGTATGGAGGAAGCAATTTCTTTAAGAAAGTATGCAGGGATGTTATCTGGAGTTCTAGATAATGATCCTTTCAGATTGTTAACAGATTTGACAATATCTTCTGGGGCAACTTCAATATCTGCCATAGGAGGTAACTGGTATGTGGAAAAGCTTGCTAAGTTCACTTTAATATTGCTGTCAACAATAAAAACTTTATGAAAAACATCATTAAGCATATCAGCTTTATCTTTATCAGAAGATGCTATGTTTGAGTCTGCAGTTTTGAGGGTAGGTATGCTATATCTAGTTTTTATTTTTCTATTAACATACCCATAAAATCTTTTTGGGTTACTATTGTTACACAAAGAAAGTTCAATTTTAACATACCATTGTTTCATGCAATCATCATATTGCTGACATTTGGCTTTATATTTAGATTTCAACGAGACATCACTTTTACATTTACAATAAAGCTTAATTTTTTCTTTTAAGATACAAGTGAATTTTTTTTGGGTTTGTAGGTGATAGCTTGATATGGAACATAGATATCTATTATTGACTTCAGATAATCAATAATATTATTATAAAGAACTTAAACATCATCTTTACTTGAATGAATAATTTTTGTCCAATTAGTTCAGGTAAGTACTTGGCGAATGACATCATAGTCAGCTTTTTTGAAGCAGTGGCAAAACGTTTTGGAGATTGAAGACCTAGATTCCCACTGCAGTGAAAAATGAATCGATGAGTGATCACAAGAGGTACTAAGAGGCATTCCTACATAATAATTCATCAAATATTTTTGGCCAAATAAATTACAAAGTAGCAAATTAAGAATGTGTTCATCATGCTGAGTGGGCTCAGTAATTAATTGATCTAGGGAGTTGTATGTAACAAAGTCTAAAAAAGTCTGGTGAGATGGTCCACTGTTTGTAGAAGGTATTGACCAATTAATATTAGGTAAATTAAAATTCCCAACAATATAAGCAGGAGAACAACCTTCAATGCAGCAATAACTTTACATAACTTCTCAACATTTTCAGCAGAACCAGCAGCTTTGGGTGACAGATAACAACAAATTAATCTAAATTGCAAATTGAATTTCTTCAGCAAGACATCAACTGCAATTAATTCAGCACAATCAATGCTTATTGCTGGGCTGTATTGACTCGTCGTCGTCGTTTGACTAATAATTAAGTTTTTTTTATACAGGATCATAACTCCTCCACCTCTTGCAGTAGTGCAATCACAACGTAAAGTATAATAACCTGGGGGGCAAATCAAAGAATCTAAAACAGTTGAATTTAACTAAGTTTCACTCAAAGAGCTTCTTTGTGGTACAGAATTTTAATATCGCTTTAAACAAAGTCGATTTTTTCGGAGCCATAAGCTTTTCGTGACGCTCTCATCAGTGGCAATCGCGTCAAAATGGGACGAACCAGAGAAAATCAAGGTATTTATAGTCTCAACAGTTGGGAGAAAGGTGCTGTCTCGGAAAGGAGAAAGGCACAATTGCACAGTGTGGTGCAATACAGGATGTTCTCGGAAAGGAGAAACGCACTATGTGCAATACCCAGGAGAAACACTGTTACTCGCAACTTAGGTTATTTGAAAAGTTTCAATGTGTAAACAAATACCTTTTGCTTACATAAAACCGGATGTTTGGTTTTGATAAAAGTTGCCTCGAGTAGACACAGATGGAACGAGTTGCGTGCCACAGCAAGAATTTTAAAATGTTTGTCGTTATAGTTTGCAGCACATTGCTCGTTGTCAAGCAAGTGTTGTCCTATGGCAGAGTCACAATCTGGATTGTTACGTTTTAGCTTACAGGATCTGCCAGGTTGAGATCATGTAGGGCGCTTCGCTTGCTGTTGCAGCCATTTAGGAACATGCTGCTTGATTCTATCTTGTAGTCGCTGTGATGTTCGTCCTACATACCTACTGTCACAGTGGCACGAATATTCATAAACAACGGAGCTTTTCAGCGTGGTAGGTAAAACATCTTTGCGGGCTACAGGCAACATGCGTTTCAATGTAAATACAACTCTGGTGGTAACGGAGCCATAGCAGCTTTCAACAGCCATTTGACGTTTTTATCAAGACCAATGGAAGCTTTCCCTATCCAAGGAACTCTCAAATATACGGGACACTTCTCAGGACCAAATTGTTTGGGCATAGAAAACTGAGCAATTTTCTTGGAAATGTTGCAGTCAATAATAGATTCAGGATAACCATTGTCCAATAGAATGTTCTTGATATGCTTAATTTCTTCGTTTAATTTAGATTTCGTGCATATCATTAGTGCCCGGTGTACCAAAGTTGATATAAGATTTGTTTTGTTTAGTGGGACTGAAAGATTCCCAACGTAAGTACTGTCCAGTAAAGGTAGGTTTTCTATACACACTTGTTTCAAAACCGGTAGCTGTTCGTTCCACGTTAACGTCGAGAAACGGTAAACAATTATTTTTTTGTCTTAAAGGTAAATTTGAGAGAAGGATGGAGACAGTTTAGTTGTTTGAAAAAGTTATCCGACTCTTCTTCATTGCAAAACATAGCAAATGTATCGTCAACGTACCTAAAATATGTGGAAGGTTTTGATTTTTGAGAAAAAAGTTTTTCTTCATAATACCCAACAAAGATGTTAGCTAAGGCTGGGCCTAGTGGTGAACCCACTACAACCCCATCAGTTTGCTTGTACATGATGTCGTTAAAGCTAAACTCTACTCCAGATGTGGCACTTTTCATCAGTTCAATGAAGACAGCCTTCGAAATAAGTGGTTGTGCATCCGAATGATCGCAATATAAGGCATCTGCACAGATATTAATGGTCTCTTTAAGTGGGACGTTTGTAAAGAGGCTTGAGATGTCGAAGGAGCACATGAAAAGATTGTTAGCATCTTTAGAGTTTTGAATAGCATCAGCAAACGTAAATGAGTCACGAATACAATGGGTCGAGAAAGACAAACGTTTTAAAATTCTTGCTGTGGCACGCAACTCGTTCCATCTGTGTCTACTCGAGGCAACTTTTATCAAAACCAAACATCCGGTTTTATGTAAGCAAAAGGTATTTGTTTACACATTGAAACTTTTCAAATAACCTAAGTTGCGAGTAACAGTGTTTCTCCTGGGTATTGCACATAGTGCCTTTCTCCTTTCCGAGAACATCCTGTATTGCACCACACTGTGCAATTGTGCCTTTCTCCTTTCCAAGACAGCACCTTTCTCCCAACTGTTGAGACTATAAATACCTTGATTTTCTCTGGTTCGTCCCATTTTGACGCGATTGCCACTGATGAGAGCATCACGAAAAGCTTATGGCTCCGAAAAAATCGACTTTGTTTAAAGCGATATTAAGTTTCACTCATTAAGAGAATATCAATGGAAAGATTTACATGAAGTAGATAGTCAAGCAAAATATTCTTTTTGTTCAAAATTGATCTAGCATTAAAATATGTTATCTTAAGGCAATCTGATTTACTAGAACAAGGAAGCCCAGAAGTCCTGGGCTTCGGATGGTAAGGGATGATAACTTTGATCAGACTGCAAAGACTTAGCAATAATTTTGTTACCACAAATAACTAAATTTTTTTCACCATTGTTTTTCTTGGACTTAAATTCTGCAATTAACTTTTTCTGTTCTTGTCATTCTTTTACTGTTTTGTCCCATGTTACATAAATTGGGTGACTCATTCCATTTTTTAAATACTTCAAATTTTTGGAAGATTTGATTATATCCCATTTTAATTTTTCTGAGCGAAGTTTAACTAATAGGGGCCTCAATGTATCATCTTTTTTTCTTCCAAGACAGTAAATATTTAAAACCACATCAGGTTTAAGCATAATTTTGTTAGATATTAATTCCTTAAAATTCAGGCAATCTTCTTTCATTTGATCTTCAGGGAGGTCAGCAGTACTTTTTGGGGTTTGAAAAGAATTAGCTTATTTAATCTTTTCTTGTGATCTGCTGCTTCTTCTATATTAACAAAGCTAGCAATCAATGAGGAAGTTTGGTCAAATTTTTGGCTTAAATTTGACATTGAACTTACAATCTTGGATGTACTCCTCTAATGTACATTTTCTTGTTGCTTAACTATTTCAGCAAAAGATTGCTTCATCTGCTGACCTTCAAATTCACTTAAAAGTTTTTTTTACTAATGTAGGTAATGTTTTTTTTAGTTCCTCATTCACCTGTTCAACAATACTTTTAGCATTACTAGGTGCATGACAGGAACAACATAGCCATTTTAAACCTTGTATATTCATCTTGAGACAGGAATTCAGAGTGTTATATATGATACCACTTAAAGTATTCATCACATGCAATAGCTTTGTCAGTTTGCTTGCAAAGTTTTAGACATACACCACATTTGTAATCAAGCATAATTACTTATTAGATCTTATTCAAATTACAATAAAATTTTTTAATAAACACCTTATTCAAATAGATTGATCAAGAGCTGCAGTTGTTTGCACAGGGTGTCATTCAGGAGTTGTACATTCTTGCCACAAGAACTAATAATATTTTGCCAGTCAACCAGTAGGAGTTCCTCTTGTATTTTGTTATAATCAGCTCGTTTAATGTCAGGTGATAAGGTGGTGTGAGAAGGAACACTGGAACTGGTATAATAGCTAATCGTGAAAATTAAGCCAGAGTGATCACAAGTATCACTAAAAGGTGGACAGATTTCAAAAGATTCAATATTTAAAGAGCCTTGTAAAGTACAGAGCAACAGATCTAGTGTGCTTTCACTTTTGTGGGTAGATTGAAACACATGTTGAATGAGATGAGCAGTATTACAAAACTCAACAAAATAATCATGACAAGGGTTACTAATGCTAATAGGAATTGTCCAATCAATATGCAGTAGATTAAAATCACTAACAATATAGGCACAGTGTTGGACAGAAATACACATCTTGAGGCAGTTATATACACTAACACAGATCAGTGAAGGAATTGGCAGTCACTGGGGGCATGTAAAGGGAACAAAAATGAATAATACATTTATCGGTATGGATATCAACAGATATATATTTAAAACGTTCATTGGCTAAAACAGGCTTGAATTGCACTACTTGCAAATTACTTTTGTACAACAAGATAACGCCACCACCTTTACCAACAGCTCTGTCATTGCAAACAATACAATAACTATTGGGGCTAGCCAAGATTCAGTTATGAAAATGAAATCAATGGAGTCATTGTTGACTAGGAAGTTATGCAGTAGTGTAAATTTGTTTATGATTGAGCAAGCATTGAAACAAATAACTTTCAAATGAACTTTGTTTAATGTACCTCTTTTTTTGACTGATTTGTTTTTTGATTTACTTCTGATGATGCTGATTCTTGCCAGTTTTGGTCCCATTTCCATGAACCGTTATCTTTGACAAATTTCCATATGGCTTAGTCCTCCCTTAGACTATAACTGTAGTTTTGGTTATAGGTAAGTAAAGTTATGGGTAAAGTTATAGGTAAGTTTTGGTAAAATATATAGTTGCTGGTATACAGTTGTTTTTCAGTTGTTGTTTTACCCAAACTTGTAAAAAAATGGCATGTTTCACTCAAATACAATTTAGATTTTATTTACTTACTTTTATTTAGATTTACAAAAACAGATTGCAGAGATTATGCTCAAACAAAAATAAATTGAATTTTAGTCTTAGATATATATATGGGTCAGTATGAGTAAAACAACTTTTTGGAGAGTCGTTTTGCCAAAACTCACTTATCTTTAAAAATCTGTATTATTTGAAAGCTAGTTTTTTGCATAAATTTATTTTGTATAGGCCTTACTAACTTTTAAAAACAAAAGTTTTTGTTTTAATAATCAAATTAATGTTGGTTCCAATGATTTTGGTAAGATGACCTATCCAACTTTTTAACTTTTATTTTTACATAATTATTTTTTTCATTAGCCTGACAAGGCTTACCTGGTACCATAGATAGAACATTGAAAAGCAAAACTTTAATCCTTTATTACCATCCCTGTTAAAAGTTTTTGTTTTATTTAACATTTAGATGTAACTTAAATTTTAATTTTGGTTATTCCTGACTTGACTTTATATTTTTACTAAAACAAAGCCCTTCATAATAAAAAAATATGTTGATAAAAGAAACTTTGCAGCAAGAATCTGGCACCAGCATATTTTACATGGTGCATTATCACAAATGGTGTTAGTTCAGTTCAGTTTATTCCCATAAGCATGAAAAGATCAAGTATATTAACAACAAATTATAAGTTTCAAATCTACATTTGCTTAGCAGTTGGGCCATGCCAGTTTTAACAAAATCAATTATCTAAATTCTTTGTTTAAGCTATTTGAATAATGATTTAATTGTTTGTAAAATTGCAAATAAAAATTAGATTAATACAGCATTATACTGCTACACTGGTTCAGCACAAGTTTGGTTATTTGGATGCTCTCAGTAGTTTGTTATTGTCATTTAATTTTATTTTGTCCTAGATACAAACACCAGAATATATTGGCATTGATTAGAGGTCTATTGTCAAACATTTTTTAATATATATAAATTCTGGTGGCTGGTTCCAAGTTTTTTAAATCTAAGGTTTGGTACTTGCTTTTTTAAATCATTTGGCATATTATTATTTTTATGCACTTTTTTTACAATTACTACATCAAAGCAGAAAAGGCATTAAAAAATGGATTGCTATGCCCAGGTTTGATTTCCTGTTGTAACATGTTATTTTTTAAAAAGTAAGTACTGTTATGTAGTAAAATAGTTAAGCACTTTAAAAATCGAAGCAATATAGACTAAACATGCTCAGACTAAAATCAAGATGTAGTTAAAGCTAAGGTAGGGTTAAATTAGAGTTTATTTAAGTGTGGAATACATTAATTTGTTAAAGTTCATATAAAAACTTAATGCAAGTCTATAGACTCACAAGTCTTAAGTTTCAACTTATTAAAATAATTTTAAAATCAATTCTAAAATCTGTTGAAGAATTTGTTATTCTTTTTTTAAAAACTTATTAAATTACAGAAGCATGATTTGATTGCCACTTGGCAATCCCAGGTTTAAAACAAATGAAAAAACCAGAATTAAATTGAATAATTATTGTAGCAGATTTTTCAAAAAATCACAGTTTTGCAATTCAGGTTGCAGCTCAAGCATCTGGGCCAATTTACAACCCACAATTCATCCTTATGTAATTTGTTAAGAACTAATTAAAGCATAAAACACAAAAACTTTATCCTAATTTCAGATCATACCAATCTTAGTTTGCTCACATTATATTGCTTCCAAAAACACCTCAAATACATTAAATAATACTAATCAGAGTTGCGTAGTCAAAAGATTTAAAATCCAAATCCTAAAATTTCTAAGATGCTAACTCCAACTCCCACTATGGGCAATAGCATTATGCATAGGCATACTATATTTTTAAAGGGACAAACTGAAATGTGCATTAATAGAAAAAAAATTGTCCCTAAAAAAAGTTTATCACATTAAATCAGTCCAGGATTTTATGATTTTTGACCAAAAAAACAAGTGTTCTCTAAAAACCAAAAATTGTCCTCACTTAATATCTGTCCCCAATTTCTTGCATTCCATTCCTAAAAAGTAATGTTATCTAAAAAAAACAGGACATTAGGATTAGGATAAAATATTTAAACTCAGACTGTGATTCCAACTATTTATACTCATAAAAGTCTGACTTCTTGAAACCTTAAACTCCATGTGACTCTAACTCTGCAACCCTGATATCAATAAGCATTTGTTCTAAACTGGGTGGGAAAAAGGCAACATTATTGAGTAATTGTCTTGTAATCGTAAGTAGACTCTTTTAAAAATGCCAAAATTATTTCTGTGTGGTTGATTTTTTTGGATAATTTATGTTAATGAGCAGCTATTGTCATACACCTATTGCAGTGGTTCTCTATCAGGGAGGAGTTTCTCTCCAGGAAAAATTTCATGATTTTAGAGGAGAAATACTTTACTTTTAAATTCAGTTTCACTTTTTCGATTGAGCTACCTTTTGAAATTGTTGATTGATGGTATTTCTCTATTCTTATGTAACCACATAGACATCCCAAGACCCAGTTGCAAATTTTCATATTTATTACATGGTAGTTCTATCTTAAAAAATGGTAGTTTTATCTTAAAAAAAACCTATGAACAGGGTTATCATCGGAATTGAACAAAAAATAAGCACAGCCAGATCTTTATTCTTCTCCCATCTCAAAAAAGGTCATCACTTTCAATTAGTATCCAAAATCTCTATTTTCTTCCCAAAAACATAGTGATCTTTTAAAAAAGGTTTTCATTTTCTATAAAATCTCCATTTTCATTCCAAAACTGTTTGGCATGGACAACTGCCCCCCCTGTCCCCCTGATTCCAACACCCCTGAGAATAAGCATATTAACAGTTTTTTAAAAAAATATTTCAAAAATAAACACAAATCATAGAAATAAACACAAAATGATAACCCTGCCTATACATGCATAACAATGTAGTAATTTGATGATCATGCATGGAAGACTGAACAGCTCTAGTGAAAGAGTAGTGATTTACTAGTTATTTAACATTTTTAGGTGGATCTCTAGTCATTAAATTTATTATTGTACTTTAACACAGGTAACTTGTTGCTTAACGTTACAGATTCTAGTGGTCATTGTTTAGCCAAGCTAACTATTAATTGAGATGGGCAATGAAAAGCGAAAGTATGATGAATCTTATATGCAGTATGGTTTTACATCTATCTTCATTAGCAATAAAGAAAAGCATATGTGTATTCTGTAATAATGTACTTAGAAACGATTCAATGAGGCCAGCAAAACTTCCTGAATAATTTCCACCTACAAAACAAAGATAAAGACAAAAACTATTTGAATGACACAGCAAAGCTTTGAAAAAGATAAGACTGGATGTTTCAGCAAAATGTTTTAGAAGATTGTTGAAGCTTCATATGTAGCGAGCCTTAAAATTGCAAAACAGAAAAATCCCCATGCTATTGCAGAAACATTAATTATGCCTTGTATTTTAAAAATCACTGATATTATGCTAAGAAAAGATGCTGAAAGAAGGCTAGCATTAGCTCATTTTCCAATAGCCCAATTCAAAGAAAAATGAAAGATTTGTCATATGTTGTGTTTTTCAAAGGGTATGTTGCAAAATGGGCTTTGGTTTGTCACAAAAATATGATGTTTAATTTTTTAATTTTTTAGAGAACACTACTCTTTTGCGACGAAAATCAAGAAATCCGAGACAGATCCAAACTAAAGATTTTTTTTTGGAATCACTGCTTTTTAGCAACAAAAATTAAAAAATCTTGAGACAAATCCAAAGTAAACACCCTATTCTTTTTTTTGAGGGCACTATCTTTTAGTATGAAAATCAAGAAATCCAAGACAGATTCAAGGTGAAGTCTTTTTTTTTTTAGACAATACTACTTTTAGTGACAAAAATCAAAAAATCTAAGGCCAATCCAAAGTGAAAATCTTTTTTTTAGAACACTACATTTCAATGGAATATTTTTATAGTCGTATTTCTATGGAATGCAAGAACTGATGTATATTTTTCTAAAATGTGTTGTACGATTCAAAAGGTTTTCTAAGTGAGTTTCATTGACAAAAAGTTTGAAAAACACTGGTCTAATGACATGAAATCTCAGGTCATAGAGTGAATCAAAACTGCTTCTTTTGGTCTATTTGCTATTCAAATTGATGAATCAACAGACATCTCTTAATAAACGCAGCTTATGGCGTTTGCAAAATATGTTTACAATGACACATTCTTTTCTGATCTTTTCTGCTCACCTCTAAATAAGCAGCAGATATTTTGGGAAGGTTTCAACCTTTTTTGAATCAGGATGTGGAATGGAAAAATCTTGCTGGTTCTTGTACAGGTGGTGCTCCATCAATGTTGGGATGTCACTCTAGTTTTCAAGCTTCTATGAAGAGAAAAGCACCAAGAAGCAAGGGTGTTCACTGCATGCTGCATAGGCAAGTTTAAATTCCAAAACTTTTTCTAATTTACTTCAAAAGGTTTTAGATCAGTTGATAAGAGATTGTTAATTTTGTCAAAGCAGGAGCATTAAATAATTGTCTTTTTAAAAAGCTATGTGTGAACATAGATTCCGGCCATCTGGTATTTCTGTGTCATTCTCAGATTCAATGTTTCTCCAAATGAAATGTTACCTAACTGAAAGAAGAATTGAAAGAATTTTGTCAACTCAAAAACCAGATGATATATTATTCCTGGCCGAATGATAAACAATGGATACTTGCACTTGCTTACCTGCATGACATATTTAAACAACTAAATAACTGAATCTTTGAATGCAAAATAAGGACACTAAAATCATTACATTTGTTGATATGCTTAAAGTCTCTACTTTTTGTTTGTAGGTTATAGGTTTTTGCAGCCAGGTTTTATGTCGGCAGCGTGTTTGAGTGGTTAAAGCATCGTGCTTATGATCAACATGGTCTCGGTTTAAAACCAACTTGCGCCATTCTGTTGTGTCCCTGGGAAAGACACTTTACAGCACTTTCCCCTGCTTGGTGGTCTTGGCAAGCAGTTTTAAATTACAAGCGAACAGCAATATCTTGGCATCTTCAGAAGCAGGTTGGGGTGATTGCTTACCCTGTTTATTAGCACCTTTGTCACTTTCCTGCGAGTCAGGAGGATAAATATAGAGATAAAAAAAATAAATAAATTTTTTTTTGGTTTTATTGGGTGGATTTTTTAATACCAACCCTGCTTGTCACTGCCCAAACTATTCCTCATCTTAGACCAATCAAGTCCAAATTATAAGAATACTCTTTTAATTGATCCTGAGCTAGCAGGGCGTGTTGGAGTTTTGAAAAGAATTTACAAAAGCTTTGAGGCAGTTTTTGTCTGCAGTGCTAAAGAAAATATTTTGTTTTGATCAAAGCATCTAATGGCTGCCTTCTGCAATTAATTTCTTAAAATAAAATTTAAGTAGAACCTATTTAAATTTTTTTTGATAACTGTATTGATATTATATTCTTCATTCCTACCACTAAATAGAAATATGAATCACTAAATAAAGTATGCCTAGTGAGTAGTGACCAAGATATCTCTGGCTTGCTCTGCAGACACATGAAGTAAACAAACACTCAATGCTTGTAGTGTCTGGCACTATACTGAACTGCAATGGCCAATATTGTACATTGCTGGTTAAGCTGCTCTTGCATAACATTAATGCATCTGCTTTGCTCCCCTAACTTAATGCTCATCCAAAGGCATCAAGCTACCTATACTCTTTTGATAATAATCATTTTTAGCTTGATATGGAAAAAACTGGTGTGCATCATGTCCATTTCTCAATATATATTGAGAATTATAAATATGTGTTCAATACAATTCGACGGTACAAATCTGAATGCAAGTTTGATGAATTTACTGGTAATAATTGTTGATTATATAGGCTATAGCTTTTTGGCTACATCAGTATGTCAAAAAGTAAAAATATCAGCCTATTTGTAATTTGTATTAATATTTGTTTGAATTTACTTATTTTTATAGCTTCTTTTTTAGTAAAATGTTTCAAAAACAATTTAAGTAACAATAAAATATAAAAATTAATACAACCCAAAAAAACCTGCTGGGCTGGTTTTTTTTTTTTGAAAAAACCCAGAATTTTACCAATCCTGGTCAAACCCCAATAAAATGTTTCTGATCTGTAAGGTTAGGTTTTGCCTATGCTATTAATGCACATAACTAGATGGACTCAAGCTCAGAAGTTGTTGCCAGATTAATGGAGCTAAGTGCTCTTATCATCTGACCTTAGTTCCTACAGTAAATTAATTACAATTCTAATGACTTTTAATCATATGACACTCTTATGTATAAATTTATTTATTTGTGTATTTAGTAATAGTACATTTTAGCTGATTTAAAATTAATCTAATATATTTAAAATATATTGAAATGTCATAATTTGTGTGACAATTTTCTTATTAACTTTTCAAATTGAAGCAGCAAAGCAGCTTTGACTGGTTTTCCATTACTGAGAGGTGTATAAGTGCAATTTAGCAGGTTCTATCTTTGAGTAAATGACAGCCTACATCAATTTTACCATGTAAACTAACTGTAGATATGTTTCTGAATAAATCAGTCCTATTGGCTACAATCACTTCAGTTCCAGCCGGAATCAATTTCATTCCAGCCAGTACTGGAACCAGAACTGAATCTTCAATTCTGGCCAGAACAGAATTCCAGTACATCCCTAGTTTAAATTACTTTAACTTTGTAATGCAGCCAGCTACAGCAAAAAGTTCTGCATCTCTGTTATAGATGATAGACTCTACCAGTCTGTTTTCTAAATTTGGTGTCAATATTTTTTTGACTTTTTATTTTAAAGCACTTAGGATACATTTTTGTGGCAAACTAAGCAATAATTTTTATTTACAGGGTGTCCATGAATTAAGGCAACCAACTTTCTCCATTAAATTAGTGCATTTAAATTCAGTTTTTCTCAAACAACTAATACACCATTTTAAAGCTGAAACTCTATTCTTTCATTTTAGATATAGCAAAGTTTTCTAAAATAATTATTTTCATGTCTATTGATCATAACATTGTGAAAAACTCCACAAAAGTGGAAAAGGTAATAATAAAATAGCTAAACGGCTCAAAATGAACTGCACAATTGTCTGGAAGATCATCAAAAAGTTTAAGGAGATTGGAACTACCCTAGATCGGGAAGGCCAAGGCCAAAAACAGACTGTTTATACCCCTCAACTGATAAAAAACACCAGGGAGAAGTTGCAACGCAACTCTTGCCGAAGTTGCAGGAACTTGGCTGCTGCAGCTGGTGTAGGCAAATCCACCATGTACCAACTGTTGAGGAAAGATTTAGGAGTTAAACCCTTTAAGATGCTGCGTCGACAAGAACTTTCAGATCATTATATGGCCATGAGGGCCAAAAAATGCAGGAAACTTTTACAGGACACCACAGAAGGCATGCTGCCCAATTTGGTCTTCACTGACAAAAAGAAATTTGACATCCAGCAAGCTGTTAACTAGAAAAACGATAGAGTTTAGGAGTCCTCATCCACGACTGAAGGAAGAATTGTCACCAGACACCAAAATCCGCAGTCTGTGATGGTGTGGGCAGCAGTGATTGCAACTGGGAGATCCCCTCCTTTTTGTTCCAACAGGAATGAAATTGAACTCTGAGCGGTACGTCTCAGACATTCTGGAGGGTTGTCTGCTCCCCTGGGCCAAACAACACTTCAAAGACGAACTGTGGACCCTCCAACAGGATTCGACGCCCTTCCATGGTTTAAAATTTACCCAATCGTGGATTCTGAGAAAAATCCCCTCATAAGTAAGGAAGATTGGCCAGCATGAAGCCTGGATCTAAACCCATTGGACTACTCCATCTGGTCCATCTTGGAGAAAAGAGTGTGCTCCACTCCTCATCAAACCTTGGAGTCCCTGAAGGCCAAATTGATGAAAGAGTGGGATGCTATACCTCAAGAAATGCTACGTGCCGTGTGCGACTCATTTCCAGACAGATTGAAGGCCGTAGTCAAGAACAAAGGGAGTTATATTGAATAAAGTATATATCATTTGAAAGCCTATTCTTTATCCTATTAAGTCATGAGTAGCAATGCTTGTTTTAATTTTTTGTATTTTCGGTAGAGGCCAAAACGTTCATTGCCTTAATTCATGGACACCCTGTATAGACTGTGCACTGCTTGAAATTATGAAGAATCCTAACTAATCTTTATAATTTTATGTTTTTATCTCATTCAGCACACTTGCATATAACCAAAAAATTTATCTACAAATTTAATGACATAATTTTGCTGCAAAAAGCTTTTTCTTTTTTTGGATCAGGGATGTTTAACTTCACCAAGAATGTTCTAATTGTTTTCAAATTATCTAGCCCAGTTCCATACTATTTTCTATTAATTTTTATTATAGATATACAGTATTACCATAATTACAACATGCACAAGAATTTACTGTGTCACTACAAAAAAACTTTATCCAAAATCTAAATGAAAAAATTAGTCTTATTTCGAAAAACGGTTATTTGCATCATTGCTTAACTAAGTCTGCAGTGAAAATTTGGCACTTAGTTTTTCATTTCTGTTTTAAAGTTTCTACATTATAAATAGTTTTTATTTGTTAATTGAGCAAAGTAGTAGAAAATTTAATGTTTTAATGTGATTGTAAATTTCAAAAGCTTTGTAAGACCATAATCTATCAGTTTTGGTTTTTTTAATATATTTTTTAGATGCAAATGTTATCATTTTAATAAAACTTTTTTTGTTTTAATATTATTAGTAAATCAAAGTAAATTATATTAGTAAATCAAAGTAAATAAATCAAAGCAAACATACTTAGTAAAAAAAAGTAATTTGTGTTGCTTTTTAGTCATCTTTCGTCATGTTTTAGCTTAAAAATTGATTAAGTAGATTAGATCTTTATTTAAGCAGTTATGTGGAATGACCTCACATGGGTTGCATCGTCCTCTCGAGGCATGCTTAAACACAAGCAAAAACTCGCCATTTTCCTATGTTATTAATAACCAGGAGGAAGCAAAACATTTATTAAGAAGCAAACAAAAAAGTGGCGAAAGACGAGGGTTAAAACGAAGACGTTCTTACATTAGCAGTACTGCTAACACTGCTTCAGACTCTATAGATTGTTCCACTGACTTGGCAATCAAAAAGTCTTATCCCTTAGATAGTGTTAAAATGCATTTAGATGATCGCGGGATTTTGCTTCATTCTGCTATAAACAATGGTAAGAAAATCTTTTTCAATGTTTTATAACGTTCTGAAATATATACATTCATATTGAAATTTAATTTACTTTCAATTCAGGATTTCGATCTTTTGCAATCTCTTTCGATTTGATTTTCAAACTGTGCGTTGTAATGTTAGGACGCATAGCTTTTTATCGCGTGAATAGTTTAATTTAAACATTAAGCAAAATTAATTGGTATAATGTTAGCAATGAAATATAATGATGCAACTATCAAATTGTTTATATTACATATAAATTAACAAATTTCCAATTAAATAATTGGTTTTTGTTTCAGGAAATTCGTTTCCAGCACTAGCAATCCCCCCTCATTTGCACTCCCTGCACCATCCCCAAATACCAGCCCACCCGTTACGTCAGCAGCACAATTCGTTCAATCAAAAAACTTCACAAACGCCTCCAAAAAATGTGCAACAGCGCCACCAGCAGCAAAACAATAAAGCAACCAATTCAGGTCAACAAAGTTCTGGTGGTGGTGAGGGGGATTACAAGCTCATCCCGCATGAGGTGGGTAAAGTAATTGATTAAGAAACGGCTATGGTTTTAACTTTTTTTATTGCCAAGTGCACCTGCAAACCAATATGACAATTTACTCATAAAAATTTGATTTGGACGCTGCGCATAACATAGACTGGCTAAAAAACGATTGTAATGTCTTAATGCGCTGATTCTCATCATTACAGCTGGTTTGTTACGAAACAGCCAGCATCGGAAGCGTGCCTGAGTCCGTAGAAGCGCTGTATTAATGGCGAACGCGATCAACACAAGCCCGTTTAAATCCTACTCTCATGTCATTTGTGTCCTTGAAAGAGACACTTCACGGCACCGTCCTCTGCTTGGCGGTCTCAGCAACCGACTCTGGATTTCAATCAAATCTTAAAAAAAAAAGATTTCAACAAAACTTGGTATCTCCCGAAGCAGGTCGCGGTAATTGCTTGACGGTTTCCCTAAATGTAAAGGCTCCGTCGTTTTCCTGCGACTCCGGAGGAAAAATAAAGATGAAATTATCTATCGTCTGTGCACCAAGCCATAATTTAGTTAATATTTCGTCATTAAGCAAATGAGTTTTGAAGCTGGTAAAAGATTGAATGCTAATTATGAAATTCAGTAAAAACTGAATTTCATAATTCTCTGTGATAATAAACTCTGTTTCAACAGAAATTCTCGTTTCAACAGAAATGTAAAACTCGCTTGAAAATTTATAATATTTTAATACATTATAACAACGTCGTATTGGTTTCAATGCATTCTATTTACCAAATCTAATCAAGCTAAAGTCTCAATTCTACACATCACAGCTGGGCTGCGAACCCGCGACTCACGAGGTTTTTTGATGCGGCCCGTAAAAGAATTTTAATCACGTGCTTTTAACTTTAGTTATTGTAGTGCTTTTGACCTTTTCAATGGCACGCACCAAAAAAATTTCATTGTATTTCACTTTAGAGAAAACACATAGAATTAAAGTAAAAAGTTTTTTGTTTTTATTTTGTTAAGTTAAGAGAGTTATTGAAAACAAAGCCATAAAATTAATGTAAATACCAAAACAGGACTTCGCAAACTGACTGTGTTTTGGCCCCATACAAAGACTTTTTCTTTTTTGGCTTTACTGCACCGATTGCGGCCCGCGATAATTATGCAGACAAATATTTGGCCCGCGGTGCATGTGAGGCTGTACAGCCTTGCAAGCAACTCAACATCTATTTTGGAGTCCAGAAATGTAAACCTAGTCATTCAATATATTGAAACAAATACTCGAAACCTTGGCTTGCTTCCAAGCAACGCTAGATTAGCTTAACAGTAATTTCTGCGATAAAAATGTATTTTTAAATCTAAATTTCCGTGAATTTTGTTATGGCTTTATTTCAATTTTTCGTCTTTTTAATGTAGCTAAATGTCGCGAAATATTTTATTATGCAAGGAATTGTCTATAATTATTGTGTCTTCAGTCAAAAAGAACCAGTTTTCTAAATCTGAATAGGAAGTGAGTGTCGTCGCTTATTTAAAATTTTTTAATATTGGTGCCCAGCCAATCGACTTTCGAATGTAAATTTTCAACTTGTTTGGATGATTATTTGAGCATGTTTAATCTAGTAGCAAATTATACTGTAAGTTTGTTTTTGTTTTTTTACATCATATTATATGTAGTAAGTGGCAGAATTTACGATTGACATTATGTCATATGTGATTAATCCCACATTACATTGTCATTCATCAAACTTTCCCGTTCAATTTATTATCTGTTCTACTGGAACGCTTGTTGTTTGTGCTCGGTGTTTGATGTCTAGGTTGAGAGCTTTAGTAATTACATAGCTTTGATTATCCATTTTATATTTTTATAACGTATTCTCGCAATCTTGAGAAAATAATTTTATTATGTTGCTACCTGTACATTGAATCGTGTGTGAACGCACAGGTTTTTCGTTCATTAACAAGCAAATACGAGGTGTTGCAATTCCTTGGTCGAGGAACATTCGGGCAAGTGGTCAAATGTTGGAAGCACAACTCGAACGAAATCGTCGCCATCAAGATTCTCAAGAATCACCCTTCCTATGCCCGACAAGGCCAGATCGAGGTCAGGGGCGACACCGTTTCTGTCTGCGCATCACTTTCTTTTTACTTAACACTTGTTTATGTGTTTGTTGTCAAAGTATTGTAATTAGAATATGTCGAGCCAAGTGTGACTCAAGCAGTTCGATTCATAGTTTTGATGATGCTTCTATTAAATGCGAGTTTTTTATTCATTGTTTCAGGTTGAAATACTCAATCGACTTGCTACGGAGAATGCCGATCAATATAACTTTGTTCGGGCTTACGAGTGTTTCCAACATAAAAATCACACTTGTCTTGTTTTTGAAATGCTTGAACAGAACCTTTATGACTTCCTGAAGCAAAATAAGTTTTCTCCTTTGAAGTTGAAGTACATTCGGCCGGTGATGCAGCAGGTTGGTGCCGAGGCTCGTGCTTTCTCTCACTCATTAATGTTCTCTGCTGTGCTTGTTGGAATACTTGTAAATGTTTGTGATTGGCGAAAGTTAAATCTTTCATTTGGTCACATTTGGGATTTCGTTGTACCGTTATCAAAGTGTCACAGTGAATTGATTTAAAATAATAATTTTAATTCTTTAATATCAAAACTTTTTGCCTCTCACTTTTTTATAATAAAGGCTGTTTTATGATGTATATTTTTCAAATTAAGGTGTTCATATTGTATACTTTTTAAAGGTTACATGTTTTTTTAGTTAAATGTAAGTTCCTCTCTTCATAACTTGTTGCTGCTTTCTTGCCAAGCTCTCTTGACAAATTCATTAAGTCAGCGCTTATTCCTTGTGAATACCATCACAAGTCCATGAAAGCGATGATTGAGTCAGCCGCAGCACATTGCTAATCGCGCACACTTCGATCTTTTACTTGCTCGACACGAACATCTGATATCGTCTTATTGACGTCATTTTAAAAAGCACGAATTGCCTGTCTGGTCTATTGCGTAACGCCTTGACAGAAAAGAGAGCAATTATCTTCTCTTTATATACTCACAATAGTGCTGGTTGAAAGGGAGCTTTGTGCGTTTGCTCACGTCGTCACCAGCCTGCGCTCGTTTGTTTTATCGCTTATTGATTGGTCGACGTCGCACAATAGCGTTGAACAGATGCCGCGATTAGCCAGCAACTGTTAATCGGCTCCGCGCCCAGGTCCTGACCGCCCTGCTCAAGCTCAAGCAACTCGGCTTGATCCACGCCGACCTGAAACCGGAGAACATCATGCTGGTCGACCCCGTGCGTCAGCCTTACCGCGTCAAGGTCATCGACTTCGGTTCGGCAAGTCACGTGTCAAAGACTGTGCCTTCTACGTACTTGCAATCGCGTTATTACAGGTGAGTCGAGTCTTGTGTCCGCTCTGCACCTTGTTCACACCGAACTTGTCCGTTGCTATTTCTCACAAAGCTGCTGGTATTTAAACCGTTGTGACACGTTCGTCAAGTGATTATCTCGGTGCGTGGCAAGTCAACGTCTGCTTCGACCCGATGCAAACGATGTTTCAATAGAGTTTCGTTTTTAATCTTTTCTACTTTTGTAATTGGTCAGCTAGAAAATAATGTGAATGACCAACGCTAAAAATGAAGTTAATCATGTTCTTGGCTGCAAAGTAGATACTGACCATGTATTGGCTGATCCGTACGAAACTTGTTATTGTGACGTAAATGTTGCGGGAAAGATTAAAACGAGTAAAGCTTCAATTAAACTTTAGATCGATTTACAAAGAGTGACGTAGTTATAGTTAAAGTCGTTTTGTTCCGCGCCGGTTATCAGGTCGACTGCTTTTGTACAGAGCTCCTGAAATCATCCTTGGCCTCCCCTTTTCCGAAAAGATCGATATGTGGTCGCTCGGCTGTGTAGTTGCCGAGCTCTTTTTGGGCTGGCCCCTCTATCCTGGAGCGTCGGAGTATGATCAGGTGTGTGTTTGCTTGCTATTTTGAGACCAGTTAGTGAATTACTCACTTGCGGCAGATTCGTTACATCTCCCAAACACAAGGCCTGCCTACCATGCAGCAGTGCAACGAGGGAACCAAAACAAACAAGTTCTTTACACGTCATCTCAGTGGAAATTATCCTTTGTGGAGACTCAAGACACCCTCGGAGCACGAGCAGGAAAGTGGGATCAAGTCGAAGGAAGCGAGGAAGTACATATTTAACTGCCTGGATGACATGATGCAGGTACGTCATCATCGCGTCGCTATAACGCCTGCGCACGCCATGATCGGCTTGTTAGCTACTGGAGTGCCCGATTGTTCTTTAGTCTATGTTCGTTTGTTTAAATCAGTGGTTCTCAACCTTTTTCTTTCGCGACATACTTGGACCAGAGTGCAGATCTTGATTTTCGTCCCTAAAAAGGAGTGTCCTCTAAACAAAAGGTTGCGGAGTAATATAATGTTTTTAAAAAATTTCGCGGCACACTTGGAAATCTATGGCGACACACAGGTTGAGAAACACTGGTTTAAATCGTTGACGGACAAACTGTGACCTATTTTCGCCGCATTCTCTCAACAAAGCGCGCAGTCTCGGGGGATTGCAGGTTAACCAATCACCTTTCAGGTCAATATTCCTCTGTACGAGGGCACGGATATGATGGCGGAGAAAGCGGACCGCAGGGAGTTCCTGGATTTGCTTAAGAAAATGTTAATGTTGAGCGCTGACTGCCGCATCAACCCCGGGGAGGGCCTCAACCACCCCTTCGTGACTATGACCCACTTGTTCGAGTACTCCCATACAGCACTGTAAGTGTGTCGTCACAATATGATCCTTCGAGTCTACATAGTCGTGTCCGCAGAGTGAAGAACGGCGTGCAGAAGATGGAGGTGTGTCGTCGTTCTCATCCCGTCTACGATCTCTTGCAGTCTCAGAAGCAGGCCCAGCCCACCAACTCTCAGTTTATCGCCGGGTTTCCATCTGGTGGCGCTGTTAATGGCGGCCTTCAGCTACCTTTATCTGGCCAGGCAAGTTCCTCTGTTTGTTTCAAACAATGAGCAAAGCGACGCATCGAAGGCAAGACGTTGAAGAGCGCGTATTCACCATTCTGCAATCAATGCACTTGCGTCGCCTCGTTCACGTGTCGAGACCGATTCCTTCGTCATCAGATCATAATATTTAGCACCGCTAAAAGTTTTTTCTTGTTCGAATTCGTCGTTGATGGGCATTGCAACACTGTAATGTCACTTTCACCCAGTTTTAGTAACAATTGGTTTGTACAATTACGCGGTCATAACAATTAATTTCGTTTTAGGGTGTTTTATATTTTCACCATTAACAATATAAAGTACCCCGATGTTCACCCCCTAAGTTGCTGGGCAAAAGGAGGCGGTTGATAGTAATCAAACGATCGTCCTGACTTGCTGAGAAACCTAGATATTACCTTGCTTCTCGTTGATGTTTTGGACTTGATTTTAGTTCTCAAAAGATCAAAAGAACAGTTAGACTGCGAACAAAGCAATGATAAATAATATCAAACACAACAGCACATGGTGGTTACACGAGCTCAGATTGATTTGGTCATGGATTGAAATATAAAAGGTGGCCATTCCTTTCGTCCCGGATGTTGTGTAACTTTGTCTGATTTTCTCAGGCCCACTCCTCTCGCCCATCGAACCGCTCCTATTCAAGAAGTGGCGCCCTCCAGCAGCCACTCTTCATCTGCCCCACCATCGGCTTGCAACCAAGTCCGGGGAGGTTTGTTTCTTGTCGTTCATTTGCTTTTCGCTTGACTAACATCGTCACGTGTGTAGAGGTCACCCGTCAATCAACGCTCCGGGCCTGACCCCTGGTTCGGGGGTGGCGCAGAGCAACGGCGCCCAGTTGTCGTTACATACCCCGCTTTTGTCCCAGGTAAGTGGTTACTCGCTTTGTATAAGGCTGCTTGTTTAACCCCCTCTTTGCAGAATTCAGTGCTCGTCCCTGCCTGGCAGCAGATACCCGGTCTGGCCGTCGCGGCCGCCGGCCTCCAGCAGCATCTTGACGCGACGCAGGCCGAGTTCATCAGGTAAGTTATGTTGCTAGTGGGCGCTACGTCGTGTGACCAGTGTTTGTAAACAGAAGACAACAGAGTCTACTCGACAATCAGTTTCATCCGAACACACACTCCCTGAAGAGGTATGTGGTTATGCTGTATATCAGAAGTTTTTCTTCGGCTGACCTTGTTTGTTGTAGATCGGATTCCCCCCCTGCCCCCATCATCATCAGCGACACCCCGGTCAGTGTGATCACCATCAGTAGTGAGAGCGGGGATGAGGACCACTCGATTTCACAGTGAGTACCCCTAATTTTTTTCTCCTAATCAGCTCATTAATCATCGCTCATTCCATAAAGCCGGCATCATCGCTCCTCTCCGATGGAACAAGAGATGAAACTCTTCCACCCGGGGTCGCCGGAGAGCTGCAGTAAAATGGTGGCTACCGTGGCCCCGTTTGTGAATGAAGGGATGCTCAGGTAAGCCCTCCCTGAAACTTTCGTGTAGTGTGACCACTCACCCCCCTTTTAGCAGCGGCCGCATTGACGACCCCAATTTTCGCTCCGTTGCAAGGAAGCTAGAGGGCACCTCATTGTCACAAGTTGAAGGGTCACGTGACAGCCTCCCCCCAGGTGTCAAACGGGACCTTGATGGTAAGTAATCAAGAGTGTTTCCCCTCTATAATGAATAAATTCACCCTGGTCCACAGCCGATCCCCACGCCCAGGCCAACTACGCGAAACCATCTAGCAAACCCGCACGGTCCCAGACGCTGAAGCTGAACCAGCCCCACGCGTCAATGGTGGGCAGCTACCCCTCCGATGCGCAATTGCAACCCTTGAACCTCAGCCAGGTGAGTTGGTCTGTAGCTTTGTTTTCTCATGCAGTTTACGGCCCCAATTTTTCCAGAGCGCCGGGGAAATCCCTCCGCGATATCGTCTGGGCATGACATCATCGACTATTCATTCGTCATACCCTTCCTCTTCCGGCTACGCCCCATTCATGGCCTCCCATTCGAGTCCCAGCGTGAAACCCTTCACTACTCCCGCCCCCCATTTGCTTGGAGGAGTGAGTACATTGCAACTAGACTCACACTTCACCATTGACCTTTCAATATTGCAGGGACGACCCCCTATCTCCGCAGGGTTGCTCGCTCATCCCGGAAACTCCCATCACCCTCAGCTGTCGCTCAACCCCCACCCCCTGATCCCTTCTCCGGCGATGAGTCACAGCCACCTTCAACCCCATTTGCCTGGGGCAGGCAGTGGGGTTGCTTCGGCCATTCTTCATCAGTACGCCAGACACGCCTACTCGAACACGTCTCCTAGTGGTAAGTCTATATTTTTGTGGTGGCGCGTTCACTCATGCTTATGAATTCTAAGTATTAATGCAACTTATCTTTTTTTAGGCCTCTACCCGTCTGCTTACCATCCTATGAGCCCCACCAAACCGCACGGCTACCCGTTCTTTTACCAAGCTCCATAGGACTCGTCTTTTACCCAATCGCAAATTATATGAATTTGTTTTAATCTGGTTTTTAGCAAATCTTATTGTGACGTCACATATCAATCGCGTGGTCTGCTTTTAATGATGTTCATGTACAGCGTGGTGATTGTTGTAGTTCGCTTTTCTATGTCGCCCCTCACCCCGGGGCCCGGGCCACGACCGGCCAGTGTTGATTTTATTTGTTGCACTGCTTTTTAATTCGAATCACTGTTGCGTAGATCGCCTGTATCCATGGCGACCGCTTGCGTCGCTCCCATCGAGGACGATTTTGTTCGATTGTTTAATGTTAGTGGTAGTCATAGTAACGTAGCGGTTGTGCGGTCCGGCCCCTCGGTTGCACCAATGTAAATAGATTTGGTCCGGCCGCTCTGGTGGGACCTTACAACGCACTTTTAAAGAAGTTCACCGGGCTGTTGTGGTGCTGATTGTTTGCCATATGTCGCCATGCCTCTGTGTACCAGTGACTCGCCTTTGTTCATGTAAATATCTGCTCTGGCCACACAGGATCAAAATCTTGCCGATTTCCCCCGACACCTGGCCCCACGCCAAGTGTTCCCCAACCGGACTCCGCTGTGACCCGTTGTGCAATAGGCCGTGACCCATGTGTGACCTTGGACTGTGTAGATAATTGCTTGTCGACTTGTAGAGGCGCATATTGTAAAAGTACAAAGCTCGCACTACCGTATTTTGTGTCAGTCGCATTCAGCACTGCTATGTGTTGCATCAGTTGAAGTGTCGCATTCAGCCAAGCGCGTCAATGAGCAGTTTGAACAAAAGCAAAAACTCTGCTTTTTTCATTACAATACTGAATAAACAAATCGCGGAAGCATAACACGAAGATACGAGTGGACCATCTTATTAACCGTAATGTAGCTATCCTTCACTTCACATTCAAAACACTATCTTCGTCTATCTTGTCCATGTATATAATGAACGGAAGAGGAGAAAAAACACCGTCCTGCTGTAGTCCAACACTGACACTAAAAGACTTTGGTTTCATGCCATTGGCACGAACACACTTCTTTGTACAACGATTTGATAGCAGCTAATAGCTGACTTCTCACGTCATACTCCAGCAGTACTGCCCACAGCTTGTCTTTCGTAACACGGTCATAAGCTTTTTCAAGGTCTACAAAGCATGTATTGTATACACCTCTTTGGCATATTCTCACGATTTCTCAAAAACTTGCTTAAGGGCAAAGATCTGGTCCATAGTAGATGACGTCACTTGACCGACAAAATTTGTAAAATTTTCTCAAACCGGAAGTTGACGGACAACAAAAAAAATTTTCCAAAACAGTCAGTTTTTCTACAATTGTCAGCTTCCCTAACTCTAACCTCGTAACCAAGAAGAAAAATATGAGACCGCTGCAGCTGTTGTGTCGGTCAAGTGGCGTTTTTGAATAATTCATTTGTCGGTCAAGTGACGTTTTTGCATAATTTACTTTTGTCGGTCAAGTGACGCTCCCCTGGTAGATCTGCCAAGACAAAATCCGCATAGTGCATCCTGAGTTTGAGGTTCGACTATTCGAGGCACTTTGCATAGATCTTTCCAGGAGGACTTAATAAAGAAATGCCCCTGTAGGATGTGCATTTCTTGCCTCCTTTTTTGTGAATAGGTGTCAACACACTGGTCTGCCATTGCTTCCGTACCTCGCCAGTTTTCCCAGCTACTTGGAACACTAGCTCTTGACCAACAGCAGTTAAATATTTGCCTTGAATGTTTTATAAATAAAACAAATAATTAGTTTGAACGATTCAACGTGATTTATTGTAAACGCTACGTGTAGTTTGTATGTGACCATTTCGAAGCAATTACAGTTAAAAAAAAAAAAGCGACAAAATTAAACCTCGAGTCGGATCTACGCAATCCTTTTTGTAGCCATTAACGTCCACGTACAACAACTCAATCTCCAATGTCGGTGAAGATTGGTCCAGGAGAGGTTATTTTATTTGTTCGTGAATAACCATGACAAGGCCATGCTTCCTGCTGAAGAAAGACCCAGTAGGACTTCTGCTGCATTAGTGCAGTGGATCTACTGTAGTAGGATATCCAGTGCTTCAAACTGTAGAGCAAAACGAAGAACGTTTATCTTGCTTGTGGTAAGGCCTTCAATGTTCTGCTGGAGAACAGTGGGGTCTTCAAATTTTACGAAAATGTGCGGTCCTGGAAAGAAAAATTTTTCCAAAAATGCCGTTTTTCAATTAACAGGCTCTCACTAAACATCATTCAAAGCAGCTTTGGTCAATAGTACAAAATAATAAAAACAGATCAACTCACGACTCCGGCCTCATAAAAGCGATCACCGTTCAAGTCCATTTTTTATTTAAGACAAAAGTAATTTCAATACAAAATGTTACGTTGATTCTACAAGTACTGTAATCTATATTTATATAAAATAGCTAAAAATGTTTTTGTCTGCATAAAAACATTTTATTTATTTTATCTCTATATTTTTCCTCCTGACTCGCAGGAAAGCGACGGAGGCGCTAATACTAGGGTGAGCAATTACCCCGACCTGCTTCCGAAGATGCCAAGATATTGCTGTCCGCTTGTAATTTAATAGAGATATGACTGTAATTTAGAACTGCTTGCCAGGACCACCAAGCAAGGGAAGTGCCGCAAAGTGTCTTTTCCAAGGACACAACAGAATAGCGAGAGTGGTTTTCGAACCGGGACCATGTTGATCATAAGCACAGCGCTTTAACCACTCGACCACACTGCCGACGAAATAACTACCCGTATAGGCCCACTTACGGAAAATATTGATTAAATTCGAACTTGAAACAACTAACTAGATATCCCAAAAAAGTCATTTTAATCTAATGAGCGTAACCTCTATTTAACCAACATAATAATACATGTAAACACAAAAGTTAAAAGCGATCTTGATCCGCATTGATACAGTGGAAATGACACAAACAAGCTTGGCTTTTTTAACATTCAGTAAAAACCAGCGATTTGTTTATACTTTCCAACTACAATAGTTGTACGTGAGCAGCCGCGAAATAAATATGTAAATTCAGCTTCGTTTGGCGTTCAACATTCAAGTAACTGAAACGTCATAATCCCTAAGCGATGCTTCGAGCCATTTTGATTGTGTTCGCAGTAAATAGCTGAAAAGATCAGCGCGGCAGTGTTGACGCGGAGAGCGATGAGTCAAGAACAGCAGTTGCCAATGGACGTGGCCGCCGATGAGCTTGTTTGGGAGGCTGGAAAAAATGTGTTCCAATCGATGGAAAGCCAGCTGCTGACCAGTGAGAACGTCACAGCGATCCTCCCAGACTTGACGAGACTCCGCTTTTTTACGGACGAACAACTCTTGTCACATGATTACATGAATGAGGCATCACCAAAGCTAGTTTTGCAGGATGTAAAAAAGAAAATTGAGGAAGACAAGAATAGCCTTCCCCTTGTGATGGTTTCTCTGAAAAAGTTCAACCCTTGCTTAGTGGAGCAGTTTCAAGAAAAAGTTCGTCAGGAAATTTCCGGTCGGAAAGAAAAGAACTTAATGAGAAGGAGAGCGGACGACAGATCCGCGCACCGCGCAAATTATTGTTCAACGAACAGGTAAAATCTTTCTTACATTGTTCACCCATTTCTACCTAATCCCTATGCAAAGTAATTCAGCATTATCTACCCTTCAATAGAATTTAAAAAATACAAAAGACAAAAATTTCTAAGAATTCGCCGTTCCAAAATTTTTATCTAAAAAAAGAGTTTATTTGATTGCTTATTTTTTAGTGACTGTGGCCTGAACACGTTTTAAAGGAAGGTTTCTTGCGTAAAAGCTCCCACGTTTCCTACTTGTTCTACTTTAATAAGATCACAACTTTATTTGTCATGTTGTCGACCTGAAAATTAGGTGAATAAATATTTTCTATAATGATAAACATTTAAAGTCCCAAAATTTTTTAAATAAAAAGTAAAAAGAAGAAAAAATGTTAATAAAAAGCCGATTGTGTCTTTTTCAGAATGTAGACTTGATTTAAAGAAAGGATTTTTTTATTTAAACTGCTTTATCAGTTGAGGAGCAAAGCTTAAACAAATCATAAGAACCACTGCTGACCTACAGCGCCACTGGAACAAGCTCTAGTGAACTTACAGTGAGCGGTTTAATGTCTTCTCCGAACCCAGAAACCCAACGGCAGTCTTTTCTTCATGACATCACATGCTGACGCATGGTTACGCAAGGAAGATTTCACATACAATTATGCTGCTCTAACAGAACGGCAAAGTTTGTTGTTTCTTCAAAAAAGTTCATCTTTTAATCATTATTATCTCCCTGATTTCAATGCTGCTGAGATGAAATAAGAAAGATCAATTAATTGATTGGTCCCACAAAAACTAAAATAGCGTCAGTGTAAAAATGAACAAAAGTTTATGTTCTTTATCGGCCGCCGCTAATACGACTCGTAATTGAGACAAATTTGCCAAACGCCCGGGGCTCAAGCAGCTGTCATGTGATCAAACTAAATTAAACGCAGGTACCGCCGACCTTGCGGGGAATACAACCCTTTATCTTTATTTTCCGGAAGCTCTATCCATTCAGCGGATCCCACGGATGAATGTGGAATGATGAAAACATCAGAGCATGCGCCCAGTGGTCGGCCTTACTTCTCAAAAGGTATTTTTCAGTCATAAGCTATCACGTCATGCTTCTCGAAAGCAACTTTTGTTTAGTTTTTCTGCAAATCAATCATCGCCTGAGGGCGTTAAAACGCGCATCACTTTTGGTTTTACATTACGAAATCGATCGCTGGAATGTCGGCAATGCGGTCGAATTGGTCAGGAAAGGGCTTTTTAATGGCGCCCGCGATCGATACGGTCTCGGTTCAATTTTTTCCCGTGTCATTCTGCTTGAAAAAAACGCTTTACAACACTTTCCTTTGCTTGGTAATCTTACCAAGCAACTTACTCTAAGTTAGAATCATTTCTTTAGTAAAACATTTTAACATTTTCAAAATTAAGTCGCAGTAATTACTTGCCCTAAGTATAATGTGTCCGACATTGATAGAAGAAGTGAATAAAAAATAGTTTTTTGTAAAATACCAACTGTATAAGCTGGATGAGCAACCTGTAAAAAAGCAGAGACCATTTTGCAGATTCGAGGCTCGTTCAAGACACTGCTTATTGTAATTTTTATGCAACTTTCCTCCCAATCAACCTTGAAAGCTGCTTTACATTGCATCATCTGCCAAAATTCAAAATCTTCTTTATATTTGTTTCCTCCACCAAAGCAAGGAAACTTCCTACAAGGCTCATCTCCGCACCAATGCATCAGAACAACATTGCAACATTGTACAACCGCTTTCGACGTGATAACTTGGTCCGGCCAAAAATAAAACCCATGGTCTTCAAACCCTAGACCCAAAACTGCAACAAATTTTTTTATATTCTAAAAACAATTAAAGCTTGATATGACATCGAAAATTGCTTCCCCCAACATTTTTGGATAATTTTCTAAAGTTAAACTAAGAACCAAGTCATTGTAAAACCGTGCACGACGTCATAAAAGCAATCAATGCTGGCTAAGAATAAGTGTTTGATTTGTTCTTGTTTCAGGAAACCTGTCTTCAAAAGTTCCGCTTTTCACCAAAAAAAACTCTTTACTCAAATCAAAATCAACTTTCAACGACAATCGCAAAGAGGAATATCTTAATAAGGACAATTTCAAAAAGCAAAATTTCGTCAAGGAAGATTTAAAAAAGAAAAATTTTATCAACGAAAATTTAAAAGAGGAATATTTTGCTAGCGAAGATTTCAAAAAGGAGAATTTCAACAAGGAAGATTTAAAAAAGGAAAATTTTATTAACCAAGATTTTGAAAAGAAACATTTTGCTAACGAAGCTTTCAAAAAGGAGAATTTCAACAAGGAAGATTTAAAAAAGAAAAATTTTATTAACCAAGATTTCAAAAAGAAACATTTTGCTAACGAAGATTTCAAAAAGAATTTTAACAAGGAAGATTTCAAAAAACAAAATTTTGGCGAGGAAGATTTAAAAAAGGAAAATTTTATTAACCAAGATTTCAAAAAGAAACATTTTGCTAACAAAGATTTCAAAAAGGAGAATTTTAACAAAGAAGATTTAAAAAACAAGGAAAATTTTATTAACCAAGATTTCAAAAAGAAACATTTTGCTAACCAAGATTTCAAAAAGGAGAATTTCAACGAAAAAGATTTCAAAAAGCAAAATTTCGACAAGGAAGATTTAAAAAAGAAAAATTTTTTTAACCAAGATTTTAAAAAGGAACATTTTGCTAACGAAGATTTCAAAAAGAAGAATTTCAACAAGGAAGATTTTAAAAAGCAAAATTTCGACAAGGAAAATTTAAAAAAAGAAAAATTTATTAACCAAGATTTCAAAAAGGAACATTTTGCTAACGATAATTTCAAAAAGAGAAATTTCACTGACGAAGATTTCAAAATGGGAAACTTCAATAAAGAAGATTTTAAAAAGCAATATTTTGCAAGCAAAGATTTCAAACAAGAAAATTTCAACAAGGAAGATTTCAAAAAGGAAAGTTTCATTAAAAAAGATTTAAAAAGGGAATATTTTAACAAGAAAGATTTCAAAAAGGAGAATTTCGACAAGGAAGATTTCAAAAAGGAAAATTTTACTAACGAAGATTTTAAAAAGGAATATTTCGCTGACAAAGATTTCAAAATGGAGAATTTCAACAAGGAAGATTTCAAAAAGGAAAATTTTACTAACGAAGATTTTAAAAAGGAATATTTCGCTGACAAAGATTTCAAAATGGAGAATTTCAACAAGGAAGATTTCAAAAAGGAGAATTTTAACAAGAAAAATTTCAAAAAGGGGAATATCAACAAGGAATATTATACCAACGAAGACTTCAAAAAGAGAGGTTTCAATAAGGAAGATTTCAAAGATCCACAGATTGATCACGGTTCCAATTACTTGCCAAATCAGGAGTTCGATATCGGAGTACAAGAGGCACGAGGTAAGACAAATATTATGTTTCAAGAGGAAATCAAAAATAATAATGAAAATCAGCAACTGCATATGAATTTCCATAAATTGTCATTGAATCCTTTTTAAATAAACAGTTAATTTATTTTCAGCGTAAAAATGCCCTTTTTTGATGGCAAGCCCTATTGACAGGTTCTTGTGATTCATTTTATTGTGTCCTTGGAAAAAAAAATTTGTGGCACTTTTCTCTGCTTGGCGGTGTTATCAAGTTGTTCTAAGTTTTAATCATCCCACAATGTAAAGAATAAAAAACAAAATTATCAATAACTTGTCTTTTACAAGCACAACTAAACGGGGAATCGAACCTTTATAATTATGTTTCGTGATGATTTATAGATGTGGCCAGTAGAAGCGATTTACGGCTCCCTGAAAAAAAGCTTTCGAATTATCTGCCCACGCATGTCCATTCCAAGAAACCACGATGTATCAAACCCCCCCCAGACTCTGCTAGTTCTTCAACCTCTTTATCAATAATTAAATCGCATGAAAGTCTCTCTTCCAAAGATAAACTTCGAACAAGCATAAATTTACGTGATCTCCGTTTTATTCGCTTTATTGCTGATGACGTCATATTTTCCTTCCACGCCCCCCCGACCGACGACCTAATTGCCGAGCTTGTGACGCAATGCGTAGTCAGTGCAAGGTCAGCCTGGCTTATCCGAAAGTTTCCGAAGTTATCCGATCGTTCCCGATTGTACTTGGAGCTCCTCTCGTCGTTGCAAGAAAGCGACGTCGGCGATCTGCTCAAGCGTTGCCCCGAGAACAAGCGATGGATTGAGGGAGTTGCGGAGACGTTTCAGGTAAGGCGCTATTTCAAGTTGGATACGATTTTCCTCAGTGTAATTCTTAACCAAACCGCACATTGCATCGCTGTGTGGACATCGCTCTAACGCCGCTAGTGTTCACGTTAAAACAATGCAAAAACTTATGAGCCGCTGTTGTTTTAGTGCAACGCTTCTCAACCCCTGGTCGCAGCCAAAAATAGGTCGTTTACTCTGATTCAGTTTCCCACTTCAATATTTCAGCATTTTTCGGCAACGTGGTTTAATGTTTAGAGTGCCGTGGTTGTGGTGGACATAATTTCTGTTCAAAACCCACTCATGCCATTCCGTTGTGTCCTTAGGAAAGAGACTTTACGGCACATTAAAGATTTTACGCTTGGTGGTCTTGGTTAGCAGTCCTAAATTTCAGTCATATCTTTGTAAAACTAAAAAAAAACAAATAAAAATTTCAAGCGGACAGCAATATCTTGGCATCTTCGGAAGCAGGTCGGGGTAATTACCTACCCTATGTATTAGCGCTTCCGTCGCTTTCCTGCGAGTCAGGAGAATAAATATAAAAACGAAATGATCACTCAATACAGCGACCTCTTACAGATGTTGCAACAACCTGAAAAAGTCGCACAAAATCAACAATCCAACTGACTTCATCATGTTTTTGGCAAGAAATTAAAAACTTTTCCGCGAAGTTTTTTTTTTTAGCTTTACGTTTTATCTAAGATTTGCGTCGCATAAAAAAAGTGAAGAAGCACTGCACTAACTTTTAAAACTCCACCTGCAATATTTCTGCTGTTACTTGATGTCACCAAGAGTTTGTAATTTCAGGAAACTTTAAGTAGAAACGATGACAAAGACGACAGCAAAGTTCGTAAAGTCAACACAGTGACGCAAAAATCGAAAAGCAAGTACGTGTATTTTAACCTACGTCATTAAGCAATTTGTCGGTGAATATATTTTTTTGGTGTTTTTCTTAGAAAATTAACCCCCTTCATTCGTCTCGCGGGAAAACAACAAAACTTATCAAAGGGAACAAAAGATGTTGCAGACCTCTCGGAGACCTCTGCTCCTACGGATGATGAAACAACTTTGAGCAATCTTTATAGATTTGAAAGAGGAAAACAGAAAGACACAGAACAAAATTATTCCCATCATTCATCTCATTTAACAGAAAAAGCAAAAATTATACCACGGTCTATTGTGTTCCAACCGCAAAACCAGAAGCAATTGATGACACGCAGCGTCGAGCCTTTGTCGTCGTCGAATTCAATAAGAAAATGCGAAAAAAAAAAAAGCTATAGAGAGCTCCCTTTCAAATTAATAAAGCTAAAAAACAATAAAAACTCATACGTCAGTCGTCTTGATTTTCCTGTGAACAAAAAGAGGATTCTGAAACAAAAGAAGAAATTGCTTCAAGCTGAAGAGAACACCAATGATCCACCTCCAATTCATCAGTTTTGGCTTCAACCAGTCTCTACAAAAAAATCGGGCAGGGCTAAAAAAACTCCTTTTCAAAAAAATGCCCATTTATTACAAAACACTGAAGAAACACGAAAAAAATCCAGGAAAAATAGTTCTGATACTCTGAAAATGGCCGGAAATTTGGCGATATTTTCTTCAAACCATAATTTGGCAAAACACCAAAAATCGACAGAAATCGGTTTGAAGCCGCTTTATCGCGCTGTAAAGAAATCATCCCCCCAAAAAGACAAAATCACAGCTGGAAGCGCCACTAATAGGCCTTTTACTTTAACTTCAATTTCCGGATTAAAAGAAAAAGAAAATCTTAGGATTTTAAAATCGCAAAAAAAGATGCAACAAAGAAATCAAATTTTATTGACAAAATTAACAAAAAAAGATGCGGAGAGCAATAAGATAAAAGACACTGCAGAGGAAAGAAACAATTTTTTGAATTTTGTAAAAAATCTTCAAACAAGAAACGTCTCTGTCAAGTTGGACGTGGCCGATTTGCTCTCACTCGGACTGATGACTTGTGGGAGAGAGCTGGCAGGAAGTCTTTGGAAAAATCCGGATGAAGCAGTTTGGTTAGACGGAGAACTGGAGGAAGACGATGGCATTGACAGGTTAATTCATGAAGAGTCAGAAGTTGGAGAAACGAAATTTCGTGAGCGAACTCGCAAGTTCGCCAGTTTAAATCCTTACCAAGAAGAGAGAAAAAGACCTGGGCATCCCCCTCCAGAACTCCGTTATGAGGATGCTGGCAGCAATGATCTGATTTCAGGTTTAAAAAAAGACGCAGTTGCTATCGAACCAAGGTGTCCTGGTAGCTCTAAAAATGACCTCACATCAAAACAATTATTTTTTATCAACCGAACTAATGTTGCTGCAACAAAAAAGATTGTTACGTCAACCCAAAACGTCAACTTATATAAAGTACTTCCGATAATTTCCGACGAAAAAGAAGTTCGGACATACCACAATTCTGATAAAGAGGAGGTTGGGACATATCAAAGTTCTGATGAAGAGGAGGTTGGGACATATCAAGGTTCTGATGAAGAGGAGGTTGGGACATATCAAGGTTCTGATGAAGAGGAGGTTGGGACATATCAAGATTCTGATGAAGAGAAGGTTGAGACATATCAAGATTCTGATGAAGAGGAGGTTGATATATATTATGATTCCGATAAAGGGGAGCTTTGGACCTATCGCAATTCAAGAATTTCGAGTCCGGAGAGTAATGGAGTACAGATCAGAAAAATGAAACAAGCAAGAACAAAAACATCCCATGACTGGAACAATTGTTCAAGGACGAGAGCAAGATTCGATCCTTCGTTGCCTCCACAAGCCCATACCAGATATGGATTGAAAGACTTCAGCCCGAGATCCATTAAATCGTTAAATTTAATCGATGCAGAGGTTCACGAAGGAGACAAAAAGGGTGAGTGGCAGATTTTCATCATCTTTGCTTCATCTTTATCTGTTTGTTTTGTGTTTTTTATTCTGTTTAAAAAGCTCTTTCATAAACTCTTGTATAAATTTTTTAATCAATTGCAGTTATTTGCTTTTTGGTTTTTTTAAATTTTAGTCAACTAATATTTGAAACAAAACGATGTTTGAAGGGTGCAGTGACAATTACTTTGAGTTTGCTATACCTGCGATATTGGTTTGCTCTAATGTTAACTAGACGTTGAAAACGATAAATGATTGAATTTGTTCTAATAAGGTTGCCCAACGGTTAATGGCTCGAATATCTATGAAAGTTGCGGATCTAATTATTTTCATCTAAGATTGCAACAAAATGAGACCATGGTTAGAAATTTTAAACAGTTTTTTTACAAGGGTTTTAAGAAAAAAATCTATCTAGGTGCTTCGGTCAATCTCTGGTGTCATAGAAACAACCTGACAGAACGAACTGCGGCCGTGTTGCTTGCCAGCGGTTACCAAAGCATCGGTTCCCTGACAAACTTATCCGAAGACGACGTTGAAAAGCTATGTGGGTTGTCATGGAAACAGAAAGCGAAACTCTGGGACGCGATTGAAGGGTTACGCTTTGGCAATTTTGCTTCAAAATCACCAGCAAAATTTAGGGAAGAGTTTTTATGAAACAACCAAAGGGCAAGATTCTTTGTGGAATCTGTACGGTCACGTGGTTCTGACTGATCGCAAACCGATTCAATTTTTTCAGTCTCAACCAACACTAGCAGCAGCAGCTTGGATGAGATTATCTTCATTATAAGGTTCTGAGAGAGTTTGTTTTTTTGCAGATTTTATAAAATAGTGGTTTTCCATTATTTTTTCTGTCCAGTAAACAAACGATCTGAAGACCCCAGGGCTGCCCAAAAAAAGTTTAAGGGTCCATGTGCATATAGCTGAATCACTTAATTACGGAAACGGGCAGTCAAGAAAATCATTTTGATGGAACCCCCATTGAGATTGTTTTGTTTTTACTCTTATCAGCGCCATATTGTTAAGTTTGTCCATATCAAAAATTTCTTAGATAATTTTTATATGCTTTGCGGCTAAAATGTATATTCAGTTTACTATCAAAACACTTAAAAAAACAAATAAACGTTTTTTGTGTATAGCAATGTCTTAAAATTATTGAAAACAGTTTGCAGCGTAATCACTAAACAGATGCTGTAAGATTGAGGTCTCCGATATTGCCTGGTGAGTGAGGATGATGCATCGATGAAACGATCAAAATGATCCAGTTAAAGTTAAAAAAAATCGTCGGCAGCGTGGTCGAGTGGTTAAAGCACCGAACTGATGATCAACATGGTCTCGGTTCAAAACCCACTTGCGCCATTCTGTTGTGTTCTTGGGAAAGATACTTTACGGCACTTTCCCCTGCTTGGTGGTCTTGACAAGCAGTTCTAAATTACAGTCATATCTCTAAAATAAAATAAATAAATAAAAATAAAATCAGACAATATCAGGTGGGGAAAGAACCGGGCTGTTCTTGATGGCATTTATTGCTTGCAGCAGGAGTGATTGAGTTTGGTGCCAGCCTGAAAAAATTGAAAAAGTCCGTGTACAGAATTTGAAATAAACTGCGCAAAAAATGAATAGTTTGTTATTGGACTTGTGATCACCGAATTCTAGATTCGGTTCTCACGTTCAACCTTTCTGGTTTTACACAGCAATATAGAGATATTGTTCAGCTGCGTTGGAGCTGGCTGCTCTAACAATGTCGTAAATTTAACTCGCGATCACTTCAGATAATCTGATTTATTTCAGAAAAAAGCATTGTAAAACCTAAATGTAATGGATTTTATTTATTTTTATATACTTTATAGAGCACTCTGTACTGCAACTGATATCGATTCTATCTAGCTTAGTGTTTCTTAAATTAAACCTTGGATCTCTAAAAAGGAATTTGTAATCTGTTGGAGCAATGGTCGTTGATGGAGGAATTTAAATTTTTTTTTTTTTTTTTTTTTTTTTTTTTTTTTTATTTTAATCTCTATATTTATCCTCCTGACTCGCAGGAAAGCGACGGAGGCGCTATACATAGGGTAGGCAATTACCCAGACCTGCTTCCGGAGATGCCAAGATATTGCTGTCCGCTTGTAATTTAGTAGAGATATTACTGTAATTTAGAACTGCTTGTCAAGACCACCAAGCAAGGGAAAGTGCCGTAAAATGTTTTTCCCAAGAACACAACAGAATGGCGCAAGTGGGTTTTGTTCAAAGTCTTTTATTGCTAACAAAAATTGGCACATCTTTCATAGTTGCACCTTGACAGCTCATAAAACTTGTTTTGCTAAATTGAAGATCATTTTTTAGCTTTTGCATGCACCAAACCCTATTAATCTTATTCCCCACTCCGTTTTCATGAAAAAAACTGCAGAAAAAGCAAAAACCGAGAAAAAATTGTCGTCATCGTTGCATGGAACTCCAGGTCGGACACAAACGGGATTGGGGCTGAGGGTTTATCTTTTTACTATCCAATGCTGCTGTCTGTGTGGATCGTTAGCTGGCAGCGATAGTGTTGAGTCAGCATCGATTTTCGTCATCCAAAACCGCCTGACCTCGTGCTCCATGTGGTGTCCAATGTAAACTATGGGCAAGGCTGTTAAGACGTGTTTCTCTGTTTGTTCAAAAGCGCCGCACTCGCATTCCAGTGGGTGGTAGGGAATGAGTTTCCTGATAACCTTGGTGAAGTCAGCAGTGGAAGTGGGGATGGATCCTAATCCTAATTCTAATCCTAATTCTAATTCTACAGTAATTCTAATTTTAATCCTAACCCAAATCCTAACTCTAATCCTAACCCTAATCCTAACTCTAAAAAAAATAGCAGTCCTAAGTTTGATCCCCAACCAAAACAGAACCAAAATTTTAATCCTAACTCAAGAAAAACAGCGGTCCTAAGTTTGATCCCCACCCAAGACAGAAGCAAGTTTTCAATCCTAACCCTGTGAAAGTCAGTGGTCCAAAGTTTGACTCCCACCCTAGACAGTTGACAAAAAGTTGTACATCCTAACCCTAAGAAAAAAAGTGATCTTGAGTTTGATTCCCGCTCATGTCAGTGAAGCTGTAAATCCTAACACTAAACCTAAGAAAAGCAGAAGTCCTGAGTTCAATTCTCAACCAAGACAGTTGACATGTTCGCTTTTTCAAAAATTTTCCTAAGAAACTTGATTTTACATACCTATATTTAATTTTTTTTTAAACAAGCTCGATTTTTGTTACACCATTGTTGAATTTTTATAAATTTCTTTTATTCAACCTTGATTTTTCTTATACCTTTGTTTAAATTTTCAAAAATTTTCTGGGCAACCTTGGTTTTTGTTATACTTATACTCAATTTTTCAAAAATTTTTTTAGTCAACCTTGATTTTTAGATATCTACATTCAATTTTTCCCTAAGAAAGTTTGATTTTTGGTACCTTTATTCAATTTTAAACCTTTTTTCTCTAAGCAATCTCGATTTTTTGTTATATCTAACCTCAATTTTTTTCTCTAAGCAACCTTAATTTTTGTTATAGCTATGTTCAATATAAAAAGAATTTTCATGACAACCTTGATTTTTGTTATACAGGGTGAGTCACTGGAAACGGATGTTTTTAAAAAAGACAAAACTCTGCGAATATTTTAACAAAAATTTTATAATGTACATAAAAACATTTACTAAACTATGCCATTATGGAATATTTAGGAGCGAAAAATTATGTCTGACAAATGATGGCCGTTTTCACGAGCACAAATTTGAAGCCGCTTTCTAAAATTAACTTCCACTTTCACTAAAGTTTCTTCACCTATTTCTTGGATATTTTCACGTATTGCAGTTTTCAATTCTTCAAGTGTGCGGGGTTCCCAGTATTGGAGACGTTGGGTCTCTGTCGCTGATTCACCATTTTTCACGTAGGTGTCATAAGCAAACACACGGTGTTCAAGACTCCACGGTAGCATGAGGGAAAGCAATTTAAAATTAAACGGAAAACTAAAAAGAAAAGCAATTTAAAATTAATGACTAACAAATACAAAAATTAACGTAAAAGATAAACAAATAACAACAAACTAAACAGTATCTTAAGAAAGTTTAAAGACTACCTTCCTCACTCCCTAACCACTTACTCTAGAAGAGCAAGGGGCGTTCTAAAAACATCCATTTCCCGTGACTCACCCTGTACTTATGTTCAATTTTTTTTTAATTTTCTTAGTCAACCTTGTTTTTTGTCATAACTTTGTTTAATTTTTTCTTGGCAACCTTGTTTTTTTTGTCATAACTATCTTTAATTTTTTTCTAAACAACCTTGATTTTTATTATACCTTTGTTTAATTTTTTCTAAAAAACTTTGATTTTTGTTACAATTATCTTCAACTTTTTTCTTGCAACCTTGATTTTTGTTATATCTATGTTTAATTTTTTTCTTAGTAACCTTGATTTTTTTATAACTACCTTCAAATTTTTTTGGGAAACCTTGTTTTTTGTCATAACCTTGTTTAATTTTTACTTGGTGTTCCGCTGGTAAAAAGTTTTTGAAATTTGTAGAGTTTTTTGAAATTTGTTACTTCCACAAATTTTAGTTTTTTATAGAAGTTAATTCGGTAATTCAATACGTTATTTAATCGTCTACCTTTTCGGCGCCTGTAAAGAAGGCCTCGCCGATAACGCAATCTCGGTGTCTACTAAAAGATAAAATTCTTAAATCTTCTTGCTGGATCCGAGCTTTGAACCAGCAACAGCAAAAATATAGTCTAGCTAAACCACGGCTCAGACTACCACAATATCTTCTTCATTAAAAAATATGCTCCAATCCACTTAGGAGCCCACAATAGTATACAATCATAGCAGCAGGTTAAAGCTCAATAGCTTAATTCTTCACAATCACGTAGACCACCAAAGACTTGCGACCAAAAACTATGAATTTACACAGCTAACAATTTTCGAATTCTAAGTTACCACAACGAATCATCGAATCATCAAATCATAATAATGCTTTCAAGCGAATCTTATTTATATTACTCGGTCGTGAATATCTCGAACGTTCTGAAAGTTACTAAATCAAGTTAATCACAAACAATCACTATTACGTCATAGTCAAAACAGGTCAAGCGGATAGTTCTGGATCTTTCTCCAAGACTCAAGAAATTTAGCAGTGTTGCCATTTTTTTTATAACTAAATGTAAAATATTTAAATTGCTTATAAAACCGTTATTTCTTAGGCTATTTGAGCCGGACCAAAGCGAAATCAAAGAGATTTTTTATGAGATTGTGAATATACATAGTGTGGGCGATTTTTAGAAACGGAACACTTGGCAATCTTGTTTTTTGTGATAACTATCTTCAATTTATTTCTAAACCAGCTTGATTTTTTTGCAACTTTCTTCAACTTTTTCTTGGAAACTTCGATTTTTGTAGACCTTTGTTAAATTTTTCAAAAGTTCTTCTAAACAATCTTGATTTTCGTTATACATATGTGTAGAATTTAGTAAATAGTTTTTGAAATTTTGTTACTTCCACAAATTTTAGTTTTCTAAATTTTGGAAAGTTTTTTTAAATTTTGTAGCAAATTTATTTGGTAACTTATTACGTTATTTAATCGTCTACCTTTTTGGCGCCTGTAAAGAAGGCCTCGCCAATAACGCAATCTAGGTGTCTACTAAACGATAAATTTCTTAATCTTCTTGCTGGATCTGACCTTCGAACCAGCGACAGCAAAAATATAGTCTAGCTAAATCACAGCTCAGACTACCACAATATCTTCTTTATTAAGAAATATGCTCCAATCCACTTAGGAGCCCGAATAGTATAAATCAACAGCAAATAAATTCAATAGCTTAATTCTTCACAATCACGTAGACAACCCAAGACTTGCGTTCAAAAACTATGACTTCACACAGTTAACAATTTTCCAATTTCAAGTTACCACAACGAAACATCCAATTTTATAATAATATTGCTTTTCAGCGAACCTTATTTATATTAGTCGGTAAGGTTACTCGAATGTTCTGAAATTATCCAAATCACAAACACAACTATTACGTCATAGACAAAACAGGTCAAGCGGATAGTTCTGGAAATTACTTTAAAGTTCGTGAAATTAAGCAGTGTTGCCAATTTCTTATAAATAATGTAAAATATTTAAATTACTTATAAAACTGTTATTTCTTCGGCTATTTGAGCCGGACCAACGCGAAATCAAAGAGATTTTTTATGAGATTGTGAATCTACATAATTTGGGCGATTTTTAGGAACGGAACAATATGTTTAACTTAAAAAAAAATTTTCATAGTCAACCTTGATTTTTATTTATAAGACATCTTTAACTTTAAACATTTTCTAGGTAACCTTGACTTTTGTTAAACCTTTGTCAATTTTTCAAAAATATTTCTTGACAACCTTGATTTTTTTATGACTATCTTTAATTCTTTTCTTGACAACCTTGATTTTGTTATATCTATGCTTAATTTTTTCTTGGCAACCTTGATTTTTATTTTAAAGTATTTGTTAAAAAGTTTCGAAACAAAATTTTTATTGGTAGGATATTTGTGTTCAATAAATAGATGCTTCATAATAGAAAAGTTCGCCCTGTTTTTATTATTGTTATTTAGTAAACCAACCAAATTCAAACATAGACTAGTTACTATTTTTATGCTGTATGAATTCGCTTTCTAGTGATAACATTTTGATTGTTTCTAAAATGAATTCAGTTCTAACTATGTTTAATCTTTTGATCATTTTTATAAACTTTTTATAATAAGAAAACTACTTGTGATCACTGCAAGCTTGACAACATGTGTAAAGGGCTCCGCTTTCACAGAAGCTTGCTGTTCGTACCGGATCGCGTTTCCTGTTAAAAACCGCGACATACTTATGATTTTCTTTTTTCTTCTTCTTTTGGCTTTTCTCTTCAATCGGGGGTAGCCACAGCGTATCATCTGTCTCCAAACCCTCCTGTTTTCAGCGACATATTCATGATCGGCGTGTGAAAATCTTGTTACCTTAATTTCCAGTGTAAAAGTAAAGTAAACGAAAAAATGTTTATAATGTGCCTTGATTTTTATAATTTTTGAAAACCAATTTGTAAAAGGAAACTTTATTTTATTACAAGCTTGACCAAAAAATTTGATTTCAAAACGACTTCATCTTAGCAGCCAATTCGATACCCAATCAAGTCCAACAACCGTTTATGTTAAAAAGCTGTATATTTATTTATTTTTAATAACAAAATTCATTATAAAACTGAATATTTTAATGCATTTTATCAACTAAATTTTCTAAAATTAACATTTCTTTAAAATTTGAAGTCAAATAAGGCCAACGTAAGTAAGATAAACTGCAAGAAAAGTCAGTTGTTTTTTGATAACATAGTAAGATTTATTCTATCAAGTCCGATCACAATTACGTAGTTGTTATATCTAAATAAAAACAAACCAATCTGAAATCCTTAAATTTATTTTATAAACTTTCTAGCTTTGTGACTAACTCGAAGTCTAAAAATAAACCCTTCAACGGGCAGAATTTTTAAAAAATAGCTAAAACTTCGCTTTTAGGATACGGTTTTGCTTGGGCTAACAAACACAAATAAAGTAATAAACCAATAAATTTAATCTTTTATCTTGAACGTTGCGAACGTACGAGAAAAAAGTTTCTTAGAGTTAGGATTGAAATCTTGGTTCCGTCTTGGTTGGGATCAAACTTAGGATCGCTATTTTTCTTAGGGTTAGGGTTAGGATTTACAGCTTTACCGTCTTGAGTAGGAATCAAACTCAGGACTACTGTCATTCTTAGGGTTAGGGTTAGAATTCACAGCTGTCTTGGGCAGGAATCAAACTCAGGACTACTGTTTTTTTAGAGTTAGGGTTAATGTAGTTGTTTTGGCAAGTGCAATAAACCAGATAGAGTCTCCTATTATCTTCTTGTTCTTACTTACTTCACACGTGGTCAGATATAATAAAAGAATCTCATTGAAGTTTTGAACTTTCCCCATCTGCGCCTTCGATAACAACTATGATACGAAAATGATAAAAAACAACCAAGGACCGACAACGTGGTAGCGATAACAAGAAAAAAGGCAAAAAGGCGATTCACGTGATCGACAAACGCGAACGCAGAGTCATGTGACCACCGAAAGCGCAAGCATATATCGGAATCTGTAACAGTTAGAACAGAACAGAATTTATTGTTTTGCCTTTAAGATAGAAAATATTACAGCGGGAAAAAAATTACAAAGAAACGACAATTTAAGGCAAGGAAGCATCGAATAACCGTAAGGTTTTCTAGTCAAGATCTCCCTTGTCGGATTATTAATTGATCGGATTTACTGTTAGGATTTACGCTGTCTTGGATAAGAATTGAACTCAGGACTATTGCTTTTCTTAGGGTTAGGATTAGGGTTAACATTAAGATTAAAATTAGAATTAGGACTAGGATCAGGATTAGGATTAGAATTAAAATTAGGGTTAGAATTAGGATTAGGGTTAGGATAGGATTAGAGTTAGGATTAGGGTTAGGATTAAGGTTAGGATTAGGATTAGGATCCACCCTCCACACCTCCACTGATGATGTCAGAAACGTTAACAGGAAAATCATTTCCTATTTCTCCAGTGAAGGAGCGAGACCCTATTTGTGTACGGACAAATGGAATCGCCCAACACCAGTCCGTAAGCAATTGACCTTAACCAAAGGTTCTTTTGGGAAAGCTCATGTGAACAAGCCGGTACTAATCATGGGAATGAAAGCACTGAGTTTGGATGTACTCTCAAAGTACTCCGTGTTTGTCCACTGGTTGTCTATAATTTGTCCACTGGTCGGTGCGGATGCCTAGTTCGGAGAGGTTATTTAATGGTTCCCGTGCAGCTGAAACAAACAGGCGCCTAGCGGGTATCTGAGAACCACAAGGTGGCGTCTGAATGTGAGCTATCTATTTAGTTTTTCCCCAAAATAAGACGGGACTAAACATAATGGCAAAATTTTTGTAAAAATGAAGAATTATTTTTGTTAAATTTTCTTATTTAGTTTTGGTTTAGCCTTATATTTTTTTTAAAGCTTTATGTATCTTTGACTCATACAGAAAAAGTTTATTTGTTATGGCAACCTGATTAGTTAAACTACTTTTTATTATATAACAGGCCTCCATCACATTTTTAATTTTTTTATATCGTGCTTTTCTATAATTTAATCGAGGCTCTTTTTGAGACACTCCTTAGCTGCTTAGCACTTATTTCGATTTTCGTAGCAATATACAGCGCTGTAGATCAGGCTCGCATCTCATCCGCAAACATTGCGATAAAACAAGATATCAAAAGCAAAGCATAGAAAACCTGACTTGGTTTAAATATTTTTTCGGTTTTGAAAGTTTTACTTACAGGCGATCTGATAGTTGTACAACAGTTAACTTTAAAGTAATTTGGGTGATAGAAAAAACCGATCTCTAGAATGAAATCTCAAATACAGCTTAATAAGAGCAAAGCGCAGTAGCGATAAATTTATAGGCCTACCATACTGCAGTACCTTAATTGTCGGCAGCGTGGTCGAGTGGTTAAAGCGCCGGGCTCGTGACCAGCACGGTCTCGGTTCAAAACCCACTCGCGCCATTCTGTTGTGTCCTTGGGAAGGACACTTTGCAGCATACGTATTTCCCTGCTTGGTAGTCCTGGCAAGCAGTTTTAAATTAAAGTCATATCTCTATTAAATTTCAAGCGGACAACAATATCTTGGCATCTCCGGAAGCAGGTCGGGGTAATTGCTTATCTTATCTATTAGCGCCTCCGTCGCTTTCCTGCGAGTCAGGAGGATAAATATTGAGATAAAATAAATAAAAATAAGAGAGGCGTGCTTTTTGTTAAGAATTATTCGCCTAAATTAACTTAAAACTTAGTCCCAGACGGTTGCCTAAAGATACAGCCGGACATTGTACATTTTCAAACTAAATTGTTAAGGATTATTGTCGTTCACAATGGCAATTGCTTCATTACTCTTAATTGTTTTCACAATGAAAGTAAAAAGCTTCGCGATCGGTTTTTACAAGTTAAGATAAGGATAGTTTGTGAATTAATGTCAGTTAAAAATATAAATATAAAAATGCTGCCAAAAGTTGAGGTTCAAACACTGAATTATAAATATACGAAAATTAGATTAAAAGTTTAATGATGAAAATAATTTTAGCTTAGATACTACGAGTAAATGATTTTCCATTACTAATACATACAATAAATTTATCGCTTTGCAGTTGCACAATGCATGCATTCCGACTTACTGAGAACAAACCGATTTATCTTGTTTTAGCAAATGTCGGGAGTAAGAAAAACTTTTTTTTTTACGAGGTCACAACGCGACTCAAAACTAAACACGCTACTAAATTAGAGCTTAAGCTTACTGAACTAGCGCTTACTAAGTCAGAACACAACTTTTGTTGAATAAATTTTTTTAAAATTTTTTTGACCAAAATTTTTTTAAACAATCAAAAAATCAAAAACAGAATAGCCAATGGTTTGACAAAGAGCTTTGGAGCTTACTTCACAAAAAGGACAGATTACATAAAAAATATATACAAAAAAATAACTTATTAGCAAAAGAAAAGTATCTAAAAATTAGAAATCAATATTTTCATCTTATTAAGCAAAAAAAAAGAGAATATTTTAAGAACAAATTTAAAAATTATAAACATGATATAAAAAAAACTTGGCAAACCATTAATGAAATTTTGGGAAGGACTAAAGCAAACATCAGTAAAACTAATTGTATCTTAGAAGCTGGAAAAATGATATATGAACCTAAAGAAATAGCAAACACATTTAACACACACTTTTCTACTATCTCATGTAAACTGATATCTCAGCTCCCTGCTTCTGCTGCTAACTATCAAGATTACTTAGGTTCTTCAAACCCCTCTTCCATGTTTTTTTATCCAACATGCCCACAAGAAATCAAAAGAATTATATCTACTTTAAAGCCAAAGTTGAGTTCAGGTTGGGATGGTATACCTTCATTTATACTTAAACATCTCCCTAAAAATGTAATATCCATTCTTAGCTACATCTTTAATCAATCTTTATCACAAGGAAAATTTATCTCTTGCTTTAAACACACTAAAGTAATTCCCCTCTTTAAAAAAGGTTGTCCCAAAGATGTTTTTAACTACAGGCCTATCAGCTTACTTTCCTGTTTTTCTAAAATAATTGAAAAACTTGTCTATATTCGTTTATATTCTTTTTTAAATAAGTTTAACTTGATTAGTGAAAATCAATTCGGTTTTAGACGAGGACACTCAACTTGTCATCTTACTTCCCTGCTTACTGATCAAATAGCAACATCATTTGAAGAAAAAATGAATAGCCTTGGAATTTTTCTTGACCTGTCTAAAGCTTTTGACACTATTAATCATGAAATATTACTAAATAAATTGTATCATTATGGTGTGAGAGGCACAGTTCATGATTGGTTTAAAAGTTATTTATTTGGAAGAACCCAACAAGTTGATTATAATTCAAGTATTTCAAATATAGAACCTATTTCTTCCTCGGTACCTCAAGGCTCAATACTCGGTCCACTCTTGTTTATAATTTACATTAATGACTTCTCAAAATGTCTCAAATATAGCAACAACCTGTCTTTTGCTGATGATACAACGATCATCCTTAGTGCAAAAAACAATAATTTATTATTTCAAAAAGGAAATAAAGAACTCGAAAACATTGACAACTGGCTAATAGCAAATAAGCTTTCCCTTAATGTCAAAAAAAACAAAATATATTTTATTTAGCTCTCGTACCACAAAAACATTGTCAAAAGATTCAGTTTTAACTATTAGAAAAAATCAAATTGAAAGAGTCACTTCAGTCAAATTGCTAGGTGTTATATTCAATGAACGCCTAACATGGAAAGACCACATGGCAATGCTAATCAGCAAACTAAAATCATCGCTATACGCAGTAATGAGAGTAAAGCCTTTTCTAACTCAAGAAGCTCTACTTACACTTTTTCATTCACTAATTCTGAGTCATATAAGGTATTGCATTACAACTTGGTGCTATGGACACTCTGTGTTACTTAATAAATTACAAAAAATCTGCAACAAGTTTATTAATATGATAATCTGCACTAATCCCGCAAAAAAACGCAACAAAGAAATAACAAAAGATAATATTCTTAATATACAACAACTCTATAAATTAAATATTTCAATTTTCATGTACAAATCATTCCACAAGCAATTACCGTCAGCATTTAACAATATATTTCAAAGAAAAACTTCCACTGTAATTACTAGAAGTAACTCTCAAATCATACCTATATCATGCAAAAACACAGTAACAAAACAATCAATAAGATACATTGGCCCAAAAATTTGGAATGAATTACCTGAAAAAATAAAACTATGTAAATCCTTAAGTACATTTGTTAAAAAATCTAAAGCATTCTTCCTTGAACAACAATCAAACCAATAAACTGTTACGTAGGTCATCATTTAATATCTTTTGCTGGTCTTCCTTTTCTTGTGTTTCAGGAAAACAACTGAACAATTTGAAAATCTTCAACTCTACAACGGTCAAGAAAAGACTCAAGAAAAGTTCTGCAGGATCACTCTTGTTTCTACCTGAACAATTTTTTTAGCTATTGTATAAATTTTATTTTACTATTTATTGTTACTACTTTGCATCGGTTTTTGTAGATTTTTTTTTTTATTTTTTTTATTTTATTTTATTTTTTTTATTGTTTTCTTATGTTGTTCTTGTGTTCTTTTTGTTTGTTTTTTTTTTTTACTAATGGTGTAATGTTTTTGTTTTTGTATTTTTCTTACTGAGGTTTTTGTTCGAGAAATGATCTTATGATCCGCAACAGGATTTCTTTCGGTGGGTTTGTTTGCCTGTTGGGCTGGTAGAATATGTTCATGCTTTTACATATTTTTAAGGACTGATCATATTCATCCAGCCGAACTCTGCTATGGTCCCACCATTGCACCGCCCCCATAGCAGTGTTTTATTAAGCAAATAACCTCGGTCCTATACATTTTTTTTTTCTTTTCTTTTTCTCTTTCTATTTAAACAATTTTATAATGAGGTGAAGCAACCTTGCTTCTATATTAAACAACAAGTCACACCTTTCATCGCTAATTAGCAAGACACAACGTCAACTCGTTTTGTTGCTTCTTCCTTTTTCTAACCCCGTCTTTAACAACACACAAACTTTTCAACATTTTGTTATTTTGTTCATGTGGCGGAGCAGAAATAAAAGAAAACTGAACTGAACTGAACTGAACTGAACTGTACAGACAAACGATATAAGACAGAAAATAATTATACAGACAAACGATATTGTGACGCAACAGTACGAACTAAGCCATAGCATTTGTACATACCCCAAGTTCGTACTCTTACAGCCAAGTATGGTTATGTAGTTGATCCCTTGATCACCCATTGACCCGAGGTCGGATCCACAGCAACAGCAGGTCGTCGTAGGCGAGAAAACCGTCTAGGGAGCATTGATTTATTGTTTTCGTGGGTGTCAGAGTCGGTTTCCTGAGAATTAGTGTCCGTCACAAATGTGGGGTGTGCGGCCGTAGGTACGTCATCATGGACGTCTTGTGGTTGCCCATGATCTATGGCCTCAGATGAGGTTTCATCAACAACGTGGGTGGACGTCGAGGGTGGGTGTTCAACGACCGTTTCATGTTGGGGAGCACTATTGGTGGTAAAGAGGTTTGCTGGGATTCGGTAACATCAGGTATTAAACGAAGGAATCGTCGATTGCGCCTGGTTATACGACGGGATCCTCTCACTTTAACATTATATCGGTCGAAGTTCAATGCTTCGACCACGGTGCCGACTTTGCATTTACGTGGGTGTATGCCTCCTTGATTTTGGATGAACACGCGATCATCACACCGCAGCGGACGCAACGGGCGTGTACGTGCGCTCAATGCGACATTGGTCTGCTTGGCTCGAACTCGAGGGGCATCTTCTTTAGCTCGCCATGCTTCGCGCCAAGTACGACGAATAAAGCGATTAGAAAAAGTGGCGAGCCGATTAACAAACGAAAACGCGTCTCGCAAAGGGTGGCCAAAGACAATTTCAGCTGTGGATAAATCGCAGTCAGGATCTGGGGTATTACACAGTTGCAACAGGGCGCACAGAAATGAATCATTGTTCAAATCCCCATTAGGGCTAATATTGGACATGAGAGTTTTTTAGCGGCTTTGACTGCAACCTCCGCGCGGCGGTTAGATTGGGGAAGTAGGCGGAAGAAACACGGTGTTTGATGTCCCATTTGCGCATAAAATCCTGTGTGACGAAGGTAGTAAACTCTGGGCCACCATCTGAGGAAATTTCTTCAGGCACTCCAAAAGTGGCAAAGTATGATCGAAGGAGGCGAACAAGTGCATTTGCGCCAGTGACGGTGGTCCCAGCTGGTGTACCAAACACATCTGACCAACCGGACAATCTGTTTCCAACGATCAAGAAGTGCCGTTCCGCGTAATCAAAATAATCCGCAAAAATTTTTTTGAAGGGCGTGGTAAGTGGGTGGGAGGGCAACGGGGGGGACAGCGTTGCGAGCTATCTCTTTGGCTTCTACTAGAGCAACGATCTCGTTGACGGCACGTTTGAGCATATCTGCGCCCCCAAGAATTTCTCGGCGAATCTCATCGTCAGCAATGCCATTTAGCAAGGTATCCCGAATCATGTGGTCCGTGTAATTGATTTTTAAACCACAAGTGCAATCAATTGTGAATGCACATGTGTCTGCTTTGCCGCGCACTCTCGCTGCAAATGCGCGAAAGGGTTCGTCTCTCAGTTGGCGCATTTGCATGAGATCTGATCGCAGGACGCCAGTAGCTACTGGGATAACTGCAAGTCGACGCATGGCGGATAGTAACTCCTGCAAAGGATTAGAGACAATCTCCGCATCTGATTTTAACAAACTATCTCCTAAGCTCTGACTGGCACACTGAAAGAGTTGCGCGGTGGCTGAAGCTTCGTTTATGCCTGATCCTTGCCTAAACATTTGCCAGCGGCGAGTAAATACATTCCACGCTTCTGAAGACACGCCTACGTATATCGATGCTGGGTCTTGTTAGCTTTGGTCCCTCAGAGGGAGCGCGATTGAAATTAGGCCGAGGAGCAGCATGACTAAATGCGTGGCTTTGTAATGTAAAATAGCGCAAGCTACGGCTTCTGGTGCGTCTTCGGATTGAAAAGCGCAACCCGGGTACGCACAATGGGTCGGGTACGCTTCGATGCTGCCGACTCGATGCCAGCTCAACTCGATGCCAGGCCAACTTTTAACAGTTTAACTTTCAAATTGTTGTTTACTAACCCTAACCCTAACCCTAACCAGTTGCCTATCATCGAGTCGGCGGCATCGAGTTGGCAGCATCGAGTTGGGCCATTTCCACGCATAATCTATAACAACCATTTTATAGCAAAAACTTAACTAGCCTTAACGATTTCGTCATGAAAGAATGTGACTCATTTTCGGAATGATATTATTTAATATACAAAACGAAAAGGACGAAATCGTTTGTCTGCAAAATAAAAGAATAAATAACAACGCGACTCAAAACTAAACACGCTAATAAATTAGAGCTTAAGCTTACTGAACTAGCACGTACTAAGTCAGAACACAACTGTACAGACAAACGATATAAGACAGAAAACAATTGTGCAGACAAACAATATTGTGACGCAACAGTACGAACTAAGCCATAGCATTTGTACAATGTGCATATTTTTGATCACTATTTATCAAGGAAAAGGGTTTGACTCCCGAATTCCCCCGCTCGTGTGCACCCACATGTTCATGTCATATTTTATTAAACAGCTCTCTCAAATCGCGCTAAAAAATATAGACAAGAAGGTTGCATAGATATTGTTTTGTTAGTGGGAAAAGATTAGAATCACTGATGGCCTTACAAAAAGGGGGCCCGGTGCAAAAAATGTAGGAGGGTCATTTTTTTTTACGTCCTAAAATAAAGTGATCTCTAAAAAAAGTCATTATTTTCAATCAATGCTCAAAATCTTATTTTTTGTCCCAAAAATACAAAGATCTCTTTAAAAAAAATTCATCACTTTTAATCAATGTCCAAAATCTTCATTTCAATCCCAGTACTTTATCCCTACTTTCGTCCGAAAGTTAAGGTGCAGACAGGTAGGCCACCGTCATAATGCTACTAAATGTTATCATAGGGAATCAAACCACCACTGTTTACTAAGTATTGTTCCGTGGCACGATGGTCTGGGTTTAATTCATTTGTAACCGTGCCTTGAGTAATCGTGTTTATTGTACGAGGGTAAATCAAAAATTATCCGGACTTTTATTTTTATGGATTATTTTAAAAACACAAAACACGAAAACGATTTATCATTTTTCTACATAATCTCCACCCATTTCGATGCACTTGTTCCAGCGGTCTACAAGCTTATAAATGCCATCTGAGAAGAAAGTTTTTGGCTGGTCACACAACCATTGATGCACCGCTTTTTGCACTGATTCATCAGAAGAAAATTTACGACCCCGTAATGCATCTTTGAGTGGGGCAAAAAGATGATAGTCGGAAGGAGCAAGATCTGGACTGTATGCAGGATGCTACAGCACTTCAAAACCTAGTTTGTTAATGGTTTCAATGGTTGCTTTGGTAACATGTGGGCGTGCATTGTCATGCTGCAGCAAAACCTTCTTTGACAGTAATCCTCGGCGTTTGGTGCGAATTGCAGGCTTCAGGCGGTTGGCTAGCAAATCACAATAACTTGCACTGTTGATTGTACTCCCTTTTTCCAGAAAATCCTCCAAAATAGCCAAAATCATTTGTTGAGCTTGCTCAATCTTCTCTTCACTGGTGGAGGTTGATGGACGTCCTGCTCCTTCTGCATGTTTTACACTGGTCCGGCCTGTTTTAAACTTCTCAATCCACTCATATACCGTTGTTTTCGATAGTGCATTGTCTCCATATTGTGCTGAGAGTCTTTGATGAATTTTTGTCCCCGATGAACCTTCTGACCACAAAAATCGGACCACAGCACGTTGTTCGTCTCTGGTGCATTGTGCAAGTGGAGCGTCCATTTTTATCAACAGAAAATAACACGTGTTAAAACTGAACGAACAATTAGATTAGCAGATCGTGATCACGTGACACAGTAGACAACACGTGCAAAAAAAATTTTGAAAAAGCTAAAGCAAGAGTGCGCTATAGAGCAATTCCGGATAATTTTTGATTTACCCTCGTACAATTGTAGAAACATGCGCAACTACCGAACGTTTGCAATACATTCAATTCTTGTTATGTTCTCGGTATTGGCAACATTTCCTTTATTTTCTTTTTGTTAAAATAAAATAAAAACAACAAAAAACACTAAGAAGAAATAAAGCAATATTTTGCTTAGGGGGGCACTTTTTGACGTTTTCAAGAGGGGGGGCCGGTGCGGCCGCTCCATTCACTCCGTACTAAAGCCATTGCTGGTTAGGTTTGTTTTTTATTTTTGTTGGCTTGTTTTGTTTTTTTTTTTTTTACAACCAAGGTTGTGGAATTGGAGTCCGAGTGGCGGAGTCGGAACGGGAGCCATTTTTAAGATTTATTAGGTTTCAGGGGTCCCCTTGCCCTTTTCACCCCTCCTCGCTTCCAGCACCCCTGCACATACTTCTTCTTCTCCTTTCGGCTTTTCCCTTCAGACAGGGGTGGCCACAGCGTATCATCATCCTCCAAACCTTTCCGTCTTCAACATTCGTCTCCTTTGCACCAAATTCCCCCATATCTTCTTTTACTACATCTAAAAATCTTCTCTTTGGTCTCCCTCTTTTCCTCTTTCCCAGTAACTCCATTTCCATCATCTTTCTTTCTACATACTCTTGGTCTGTCCTCATGACATGTCCATACCACCTCAGCCTGCCCTCCCTCATCTTCATTCCTAACCGTACCCTAACGGTACTCCTGATGTGCTCGTTTCTAATCTTGTCTTTTCTTGTCACTCCCATAGCAAACCTCAACATTTTCATCTCTGCGACTTCCATCTATTCTACTTGTTTCTTTGTGACTGCTACTGTCTCAAGTCCATACATCATTGCTGGTCTTACCACTGAACTGTACTTTCCTTTTACTCTAGCTGGTAACCTCTTGTCGCAGATTACTCCTGATACTATTCTCCATCCATTCCATCCTGCCTGTACTCTCTTCTTTACCTCCCTCTCACAACCACCACTTTCTTCCACCGTTGATCCCAAATACTTAAATTCCTTTATTCTTGGAACTTTTGTATCCTCCATCTTCACTGTTTCGTCATCATTTCCTCCATTTATGCAAAGATATTCGGTCTTCAACCTACTTACTTTCATCTCTCTTCTTTCCAATGCATACTTCCAGGATTCTAATCTCCGCTCCACTTCTTCCCTGGTCTCTTCACAAATCACAATATCATCAGCAAACAGCATCGTCCATGGTGGTTCTCTCCTTACTTCATCCGTTAGCCTGTCCATTATCACTGCAAAAAGGAATGGACTTAACGCTCATCCCTGGTGCAGTCCAACCTTAACCTTGAAACTTTATTTAGTTCCTACTGCACACCTCACCACTGTTTCGCTTCCCTCATACATATCCTGTACTAGTTGCACATACTTTTCCATATTCCGAATTTTCTCATACAGTACCACAGCTCTTCCCGTGGAACCCTGTCGTAAGCTTTCTCTAGGTCCACGAATACACAATGTAACTCTCTTTGACCTTCCCTGTACTTTTCCATCAACATTCTTAGAGCAAACATGGCATCGGTGGTTCCCTTTCCTGGCATAAATCCATATTGTTGTTTGCTGATCTCCACTCTATCCCTTAACCTGGCTTCAATAATTCTTTCCCATACTTCGATTGTGTGGCTCATTAGCTTTATTCCTCTATAGTTTCCACAGCACTGTGCGTCCCCTTTGTTTTTATAGATTGGGATAAGCACACTCCTTCCCCATTCTTCTGGCATCCGTTAACCCATTAATAGTTTGTTGAACAGTCTGATTAAAAACTTTATCCCCATCTTTCCCATGCATTTTCAAACTTCTATTGGCAATTCATCTGGCCAACTGCTTTACCTTTTTTCATCCTTCTTAGTGCGTTCTTTACTTCTTCTCTACTGACACAATTTACCTCTTTGTTAACCATTTCTGCTTCCTCTGTCCTGGGGTCTCTGTTATTTTCCTCGTTTATCAGTTTCTCAAAGTACTCCTTCCATCTCTTTAACACTGCTTCCGAATTTACCATAACATTACCATTTTCATCCTTTATAACCCTCACGTGCAGTACATCATTTCCTGCTCTGTCTCTCTGCCTAGCCAATCTGTACAACTCCTTTTCACCTTCTTTTGTTTCCAATCTAGCATACAAATTGTCATACGCACATCCCTTTGCATTGCAACTGCCTTCTTTGCCTTACTCTTCTTTTTTTTGTAGATCTTTTTAGTATTTTCATTTCTTATTTTGTCCCATGCTTTCTGTGCCTCTTTGTTTTCTTTTATGCTCTCCTGAACTTTCTCATTCCACCACCATGTCTCCCTATCTCCTTTTCGTTTCCCAAATGTCACTCCCAGTACAGTTTCAGCTGTTTTTCTTAGCATTTCTGCCGTTTTGTCCCACTCATCAGGTAACCCATCCTTGCCTCCCAGAATCCTGGTCACCTCTTGTCTAAATGCTTCTTGATAGCTTGTCTCCTTCAGTTTCCACCATCGTATCTTTGGCTTTACTTTGTCTGCTTTTTTCTTTTTCACCATAAGAACCATTTTGTATATCACCATACGGTGCTGCTTTGCGACATACTCATTCAATATTAATTTACAGTCGCACATTTCCTTCAAGTTCCTCCTTCTGCACATCACATAATCTACTTGGGTACTTTTTCCTCCACTCTTATACGTCACCCTGTGTTCATCTTTCTTCTTGAAATAAGTATTGACAATCGCCAAATCCATCCTTTTCCCAAAATCCACAACCATTGATCCTTCCTTATTTCTTGTTCCAGCACCGTACCTCCCCATTATTTTCTCATCCTCTATGTTTCCTTCGCCCACATGTCCATTAAGATCTGCACCAAGAACTATCCTCTCTTCTTTTGATGTACTTGTTAGGATTAGGAGTTTGGTTTTGAACTAACCCTAACACAATATCACATGCAAAACTTATTTTAACAGAATTTATTAATTAATTACACATCTCCGTCCCAAAACAGCAGCGTAACGTTCCTTATAGTTTATTGTCTGTCTCCAAATGGTATATAGCCACGTCCGTATATATAGCAAGCATCACCGAAATCCTAATCATTTACCGTGGGACACAGGAACACTGTTGCAAAATTTCACACGATAATCATTATGGGAAGCGGACACGATTGATAAAATAAAAGCATAGACTCGAACATAAGGCAAGCACGCTGCAATCACGCATTTGGCATACACGAATCACGACATTCTCCCCCTAGTTGCAAAAAAAAATTTGTGGACGCAAATTTGAAAATGAAAATACAGAAATAAAAAAAAATAATCAAAAATTATTAAGAAATTGAAAAATTAGTTGTAGGACAAATCAAATTACAAATTGAAACCAGTAATTCAAACACTAAAACATTAAAAACATAATATGGAAATGTTGGGTTGTGTGTGTGATATGTAAAACACGAAATATTTGAGTGAAGAAGTGTATGCGTTGTGAAATTGTAAGTGAAATGTTTGTGAAAGTAACTTCGAATCGCACCATTAAGACAGTTTATATAGCCAAAAATAAAAATATTTCCAATATATTTCCAATTTCTATTTCCAATATAACGTGTTTGACGAATCTTAAATCACCTTGGATATATTATATTTTATGATTGTTGAATATTATTAAAATGAGACATGTAGTTTTCAATCCATAGCTTGATATAATTATACATAAATTCAAAATTATAAAAATTGACATTGCATCACAAACACGTCCAACAGCAAAAAGTATTTTTTTGAAACTATTCAACAGTTACGAAAATTATAACAATAAAGTTGTTGAAATTAGGTGTTAAAAGTCCTTCATCGAGAAATTGGAACTGTTCGATATCTTCGCTTGCATCTTCAATATAGCAGTTGATTCCGATTCGGTTATTTTCTTGAAAGTCGTTGAAATGACATCGTCTTTTGTAAATGAAGTTTGGTGCAATTCGAATGTTTGTTTGAAGTTGTGACGTTATGGTCGTGAGGTGGCGGTGTTGTGGAAGATGATGACGGTTGAGCACTGCAAAACAAACACAAGCGACAACGATCTGCGTAATTGTTTGATACAAATAAAGTAATACACTTTGAAAAATTGAATTTAAGCATGCATTTATATAACAGGTATAAAAGAAACGACAGTATGATAAAACAAGACACACACATACACACACAAAAAAATGCACATTACATTGTGTTTGTTCGTGAAAAGCATTCACGACTACCAAAGTTTTCCAAAGGCTGTAACCTGACGTGCTCACTAATTGAAGTATCCTCGTGGTTGCTAGATTCATCGGTATTTGAAGTGGTGATTGATTTGCCGGTAGAAAGAAAAGTAGAGAAGCAAACAGTAAAAATGTCTCTACTGTATGCTAAGAATTTAGGAAGATATTTTTTAACACATTTCAACGTAAAAACAAAAGTCCATATTGTTGTTAAAATTTGTATTAGAATAACCATGATGGTGATGAAAGGTGTGGAAAGTTCTTCCAGGGCCAAAAGAAAAGTATGTCGGGCAAAATGACGCACAGAGCTTGTGACAACAGAAAAATTGGCGTCGTAAACTTCACTTGCTTGAAGCGAGAAAATGGCTTGCTGTAATTTATCCCTATCTACAGCAGTCTGGGCAATAGTTGCGATTAACGAATTTAAATCGGTCAAGCCGTTATGTGTTTCCGTCACGGCTTGATGTATATCTGCAAAGTCCTTAACAGAGATTGTGTCTGTTATGACTGTCAGGGGCACATGTAATTGGTTAACAGGCAGATTTGAATGAGAAAGTGAATAGTTTTCAAAAAGAACAAATCTAGAATTTATTTGAAAAATAAGAGTTCGCCCAGGGTGATAATGTTCATAATATGATGGCTTGCCTTGGACAACAAAGTTTGGACTTACAAGTTGGCCTATACGCGATTTACCATCTTGGGTGCGTCCATACTCAACCAAAGGTAAGAGAGAAAATTTCGTTTCGTTATCAAAAGCTAACGTAGGCAAGACGGTTGCGTTGATTGGTTGGCAGGTGAGTTGTGTGATGACATCACCAGCTGAAATCGCAAGACTAGGTCTGCCTAATGCTAATGATAGAATTTCAGACGGATATAATTTGCCCAACGTTGAGGAAAGAATATTAAGAGTACGCTCTAATTGGCAGTGGAGCAAATGGTTTTATTCATTTAATTTTAAAGCAAATTTATTTAATTGATCTTCAATCTCATTTAGAAAAAGGTCGGAATGTGGGAAAGGGTATTCAACTTCAGATAAATTTTTTAAGACAAATGTTTTTTTAAACGAAGGATAGTTTTCTCTTGGTAAAGACTTTGTAAATTCTGACACTTGAGAGGAACAATGTAAATGTATGCCAAATGCGTGATTGCAGCGTGCTTGCCTTATGTTCGAAAAACGTCGGGGTCACCAAAATGTTAGGATTAGGAGTTTGGTTTTGAACTAACCCTAACACAATATCACATGCAAAACTTATTTTAACAGAATTTATTAATTAATTACACATCTCCGTCCCAAAACAGCAGCGTAACGTTCCTTATAGTTTATTGTCTGTCTCCAAATGGTATATAGCCACGTCCGTATATATAGCAAGCATCACCGAAATCCTAATCATTTACCGTGGGACACAGGAACACTGTTGCAAAATTTCACACGATAATCATTATGGAAGCGGACACGATTGATAAAATAAAAGCATAGACTCGAACATAAGGCAAGCACGCTGCAATCACGCATTTGGCATACACGAATCACGACATACTTTTTATCAACCCATCCAGGTCTTCCCAAAAATCATTTTTCTCCTCCATGCTGTTGTTAACCTGTGGCGCATATGCGCTTACTATATTTAGGATGGACCCATTTACCTCCAGCTTCATGGCCATTAGTCTGTCTGACACCCTCTTCACCTCCAGGACACTTTTAGCCAGCTTATCCCTCACCACTATCCCTATCCCATTTTTTCTTCCATCAGCTCCGTTGTAAAATATTTTGTATCCATCTCCAATGTTCCTTGCTTTACTACCTTTCCACTTTGTTTCCTGTAGGCACAATATGTCTACATTCCTTCGCTCCATCATATCTGCCAGCTCTCTTCCCCTTCCAGTCATCGTACCAATATTTAAAGTACCCACCCTAATGAGTGAGCGTCTTCCTTTCCACGCTTCTCGCTGCTTCTTCACTCGCTTTCCTCCTCTCTTTCTGCTCTTATTTTCACTATGTTTAGCAGTAGCATAATTTCCACAGGTGCCCTGCTGTGCGACACCTGAGGCGGTCTTTGGTAACCCGGGCCACGACTGATCCAGTATGGATTGATAATGATTACGCATTTGTCTGTTTTGGCAAAAAAGTTTTACGCCGAATGCCCTTCTTGCCGCAACCCTCCCCATTTATCCGGGCTTGGGACCGGCATCAAAAGACACAGAATTTTGAGCTGCCTTTTTAAAATCTTATATCGTTTTGAATCTTAATTGTTTTGCTGCTTTTTGTTCATCGACTTTATGGTAGTACATTTGTTTTTATGGGCACCTTCGGGACCTCATTATGCGTAATCGGGGAAGGATTGTGGTTATTGTCTGCTATCGCTTTATGCTTATGTAAATGTTGTTGCTCTTCTTTTGTGAAAATAAACTGTTTCATTCATTCATTTATTCATTCATACTATGACGCAACAACGTGTTTTGAACGCAAAAATGTATCAGTTGCCTCGCACTTGTTGGGAATGCGAAAACTTAAAATACAGTCGTAGGATACAGTCGCAAAATAGAGTCGTGAAAAAATAAGTCAAGTTGCTGAGATATTTTAATTGTTTTAGCTAACTTTGCTACAAATTCTTTACAATATTTTAAAAATAAAAACAGTGATCAAAATTACCACAAATGTTGTTCGTTCTATTCGTATACTTGTTTTTAATATCTGATTAAAGTTACTCCAAAGTACGGGATAAAGGCCCGTTTCCACTACGAGCGTGGAAAAAAGCATTCTTTCTTTGTTTTATTGCTTTTTTTTGCGCTCGCTTCAATTTTAACCGCTCGCTTTAATCGAAGATCAATAAAAGAGAGAAAGAATGCTCTTTTCCACGCTCGTAGTGGAAACGGGCCTTAACTTTGTTCAGCAGTTTATTTGAAAGCGTTCAGCGCGAGGCTGTTATGACGTAATCAAAATATTTTATTCGATGGCTTTGAGGCAGAATGTTATGACTAGGGCAATTTTTTTATGACCTAATTTTTCCTAAAATATGACTTTAAATATGACCTAATTTTTTCTGTCTGGTTCTTAAAACCTATGCAGCCGAGTCGGAGTATTGAACTCATAATCATTTATTTCGAACAGTTGAACCGCATAATCAAGTACGAATGGACATTGTCTTTGTCAAAATTGCGTCCAGGACATAGCATTTTTTTCAGTATAGAGAAAGAGCGTTCCACAGAAGCCGAAGTTGGCTGTGCTCTTTGAAGCAGCGCTACCTCAGCAGGAGAATGATCTGGTAGATGTGCACCACTACCGGCGGCAATTTTAAGGAAGTCGCTACCTCTAGCTAGACGACTTTGAACATAATTTTTTATCTCACATGGGTCGTCACCAAAGTGGAGATTTTAAATGGCTTCCGAAGCAGCAACAATTGTATTCGATGAATTGGTAATTCCCTTGATTAGGATGGCAATATCTCGGTAGTTACCATAGATTTGCCTTAATTCGACGAAAACTGCAGGTTCTGCTATGGCTTCCTTTGCCCGCTCAACCAGTTTTCCACCATCTTCAAAATTGTCAACAATGTTTTTGATAATTTGGAAGTTTTCTGCGTAGTAGAAAGATGCCTCCAGCCACGTGGCCTAACGAGTCAAAACAGGTTGTGGTGGTGCCGGCAAACCAGCTGCGGTGAACAAAGCATGTCGGTCTTTGTTTTTTATGGTTGCTGCTTTTATAGACGATATCAAATTGTCTGCAGCTTTAAAATGTGCACGTATATGCTCAGCACAATTATGCAGCAAATGTGCGATGCAAGTAACATGGAGCAGGCGTGGATACAGGATTTTTAATGTTTCAGCTGCTTTTATCATGTACCTTGCGGCATCACTGAGTAGCAGCAAAAACTTCTCACGAGCAATATTCATGTTCTTGAGGGTGTCGTCAACAATTGTACAAATATTGGAGCTATTGGAGTTGCCATTTAATGGTTTGCAGTTGACTAAGTATGTTTTTTCAGGTTCCTCCATCAGCCCTGCTAAAATATTGACATACTTTTGACCAGATACCTCAGCCTCATCTACGACCAAAAACAATGCTTTTGCAGCAAACAATTCCTTAAGGCGTTCAGTTTCTTTAGCAGCCAATTCCTTAACATGGCTTCGACATGCTGATTCAGAAGGGCAATGCTTCCCCAACTCTGAGTTTAATAGCTTTTTAATACTGGCATGCTGAAGCTTATAAAGTGGGATGTCAGCCTCTAAGAATGCCGTTACAACCTTTTTTGTAAAATCCCGTTGGCAAATGGGGACAAAAGACTGTTTGTTTAAGGTCTTTTTTGCCGGTGCAATTTTCTTTTGGTGTTTTGCCGATTGTCGATGTTGTTCCACGTGAAAGCGCTTGTCACATCTGACGATGGTGGCACAAAGCTGACAATAAAGATCATTCTGGGGATTGCAAGAAAACTCTTGGGGATAGGCCTATTGCTTTACATACCTTTTTGTTTTTACTACTTTTGATTCTGCAGTTTTTCCCATACTGTTTGCTAAAACTTGCTGTTAAGGAACACTTGCTAATTCATACGCTTGCTAAATAAGCTAAAATGCGTTAAGGAACACGCACGTGTTAAAATAATTTTCTTTTGCTTGTGGTTATGACGACATAATTTATTTTCTAACTTGTGACTTCTAGCCTAGCGCTTTTACGAGTTTCAAAAGCATTACGACTCTTTCGACAGTTGATGGTGTTGTAGCAAAAGAGCAATATCTGTGCTTGAGACTAAAATTACAACTTGCAAACTAGTGTAGCTGATTCGTTAGAACTTATACAAGGAAATAAATTAATTAATTCGATATTTTGAGCAAGATAACTATGGCGTCACAGAGTCATAACAATAATGGAGATAGCAAAGCTTTGCAATCGTTGTTAATCTAACGTTCTGTCTTTGCACCATGAATATCCTACTGAATATGGGAGCAATGACTAAATTTATGACTTTTATGACCGAAAATATTTTTTATGACTTATGGTGTAAAATATGACTTTGACTTTTTAACTCCGTTATCAAACATCGTACGAAAGTTTTGATTAAATTTTTGGGTATTTCATAAAAAACAGACCTTCTAAAAAAAATATAACTTTAATGACAAAAAATTGCCCTAGTTATGACTTATGATCAACAGGAAAAGAGTTTCTTATTGACAGTATCAGGTTATATAGTCAGAAACCTCTAAAATTGATCAAAGTTAACCCATTTTACGGTAGCTTTTTGTTTAAGCTATTTATTTAGCCTTAAATTTCTAGAATTTCTAGAGGTCATTTTTAAATTTTAAATCATTTCTAAAACTAGAAATATTATTTAAGCTTTTCAAATTTTATGCTCCAAAATATGCAGTTTGTTAAACTAATCAAATAAATAATGCAATTCTTACGAAGTCACATAGGAAAAAAAAGACTCAAAATATAGCAAATGCAAGTACAGAGATGATGCATTCATATAAGGGTTACCTGAATCCCTTTCTCTTACCTTAATATGAATGAAACAAACTGATTTTAATGGATGAAACAGACTGTTATAGTTTTTTTTAAACAGAGTTTAAATAAATTTTGTATTAAATTGCTTTGATCTTGTTATTAAAAACTTTGCAATGAAGATTGATTTACACTTGCTCTCTCTCTCCATATATATACATACATTGCAATGTTATATGAAACTATTTCAATTAATGTATTTTTGTAAAGTGCTTAATAAAAGTCAGAACAAATAGATTGATTTTTCATTTATTATAAAACAACCCTACAGCCTATTTCATTTATTCCTTAATTTCTTAGTCAGATAAAACAAGCTGTAGAAATTTTTTTGCCTTAATCAACGAAAAAAAGATATATATAATGTTTAAAAATTCACAATAGTCCATTTCATCCTATGGAATTGTCAGGTGATTGCATATTTAAATAAAACAAGTAACTGATGATTTGATTTGAATAAATATTTTTATTTGAATAAGTAATCACTTGACAATTCTATAGGATAAAACAAGCTGTTGTGATTTTTTAAACATTATGGAAAATTGATTTACTCTGGCTATATATATATTTGCAAGGAGTTTCAAAAATAGGTATACAGTAATAAAAAAAGGGAAAACATAGATCATGTACTGCATTTAAGAAAAAAAATGAATGCTGCTTAAATGGGCAATAAGAAGCACATGTACGAAAAACCAAGTACTTGAATTACTTGCTATCAGCATTCACACATTGTTGTAGTCAAGAACTGACACTCATACACACCCTTAAACAGAGGTCTTTATCATAATCAATTTTCTAACAATCCTCAATAATGAACTGAATCAAATCCTCAACAGTACTAAGCTTTTGTGCAAAAATTTTGTATTTTACAAAGCCCTAAAGAAAGAATTCCATTGAAATTAAATTTGGTGAGCGTGGTGGCCATTTGATGACTCCACAATGTCCAATCCATCTACCAGGAAATTCTGAGTCAAGTAGCTCACACACATTGAGAGCAAAATGTGGTGGTGCCCCCCCATCTTGCTGAAAATAGAAATCTTTTGCGTAACATTTTTGTAACTGCTAAATACAGGGTGTTGCAGCTAAATTCAGACTAATTTTAACAAAATAGAAAAACTTCAAATAAAACAATTGCATCAATACATTTACTTGTAATTCATATGGTAGCTTTATTACAACATACATAATCAAATTATTCAATATGGCCGCCCTTCTTCTCAATGACGACCTCGAGGTGATGGCGGAAGGTGGAGCAGGCCTTCTTGACCTCCATCTTGTCCATGTGGTCCATGGCCCCCACTATAGCATCCTTCAGCTCCTGCTTGGTGTTGTATGGGAGGTAGTTAACCTTCTTTTCCAAAATGCCCCAGACATAATAATCCAATGGGTTAAGGTCAGGGCTGGAGGGTGGCCAGAGGTCCAGTGGCCAGTGGCAGGGTAGTTGCTGATACAACCAGGCTCTGGTCATATGGGCCATATGCGCTGGCACAGAGTCTTGTTGAAAGACATACAGCCTCTTGCCGGCCACTCCAACCATCCAGGGCTTGACCATGGTTTTCAGGACCTTGATGTAGTAGTTAGCAACCACCCTGAGGCCCTCGAGGAAGAAGTAAGGGGGCATGACATTTCCATTGCTCGACACGATGCCTAGGACCATAACAGAGGTAGGAAACTTTGTTGACATCACAATGGAAACTTCTTCAGGGTCGTCAGTGATGAAGTGATCGTTTTGTTGGTTGTGGAGCTTGTCCTGGATAAATTTTTTCTTATCTGAAAAGAATCTGGCATGGCCAGACGATCCATGTTTTAGCTCATTGAGCAAGGCAGTCCCCTTGATCAATTGTTGCTCCATTAGGGCAGCTGTCAACAAGTGATGCTTCCTTAAAAAGTAGCTTTTCATGTTGAGGTCCTTAGCAACTGTCTTGGAGATTGTGGACTTGTTGACATTCATTTTGAAGGCCAAGGCAGCCATGGACTTGGAGGGGTCGTCCTGAATTCTCTGCTTGACTTTAATGACAAACTCGGGGCTCCTGATGGTATCAAAACATTGCTTGTGGGTTTTCCTCTCTCCAGTGAAGGTCTCAGGGTCATCACAAGCTTCAAATTGCTTTTTAATTCTATAAACAAGGTTCTTGTTGTAATTGAAAAAATCAATAATCTCCTTAGCAGTCCTGCCGGCGCAGAGGGCCTTGATGATGGTGTGCCTTTCATTATTTCTTGAGGCATTTTGTTGGACACTCAAAAAAAGCAATGCTGTTTAGTACAAATATAAAGTCTAAGTAAGTATTTTAAGTTTCATGTAAATCAGACAAGTCATCTCTGAGATATTTAAAATTGAAAACAGTCTGAATTTAGCTGCAACACCCTGTATGTCTCTTTCATTTTACTATAATATGTCACTGATGTTGCATTACTGTATACCTACTTTTGCATTCCTGGGAACATTTGTTGCCACCAATTTGCCACTGACAATTAGCCATCACCAATTTGGGTTAAACTTATAAATCATAGTGGTGTTAAGCCTTGTTTCTACTACAAGCATAGAGTGGAGTATTCTTTGTTTTACTGACTTTTTTGCTTTATCTTGTGCTTAAGCACAGAAAGAAATAAAAAAATCAATAAAACAAACAAAGAATGCTCCATTCTACATTTGTCGTGGAAATAAGCCCTTTAAGTTAGTAAGCTTGGTGACGATTTGCTATGGACAATTCGCCACCAATCCATGATTATAATTATTATAAATATATGTATTGTTCTAAAAAAGAAAATATGTGGATGCTCAATGATGGTGAGGTATATAAAAAAAGGCATACACATAAATAAAATAGGAATCATTTCCAAGAATCATAATTTTTGTGAAAAATCTTTTGATTTTGATGCTAATTGTGATTCCTAAAAATTCTTTGATTCTTGATTCCAATTCCAATTAATTGTCCTGTCACTATTTTTAATGATAGGCTATATTAAACATGTCAAACTTGTGGTTTTTGAAGTCTTTTGGTATGGCCTGTGGAGTTTTTTGAAAAATTTTTAGGTCTTTTTAAGAAGTCATTGTAAACAATTATTGTCAGTCAAACTAACCCAAAATCCCCTTACAGCACCAGGATTTTTCACGAAACAATAGTACATAGGGATTCTGGCTTAGAAACAAAACCACATAGGAATTCTGGCTTAGTTTCACAAACAAAAATCATTTACAGTGATTTCTTGCAAAGACCTGAATTTGTTTAAAGATGCTAAATCGGAAATTAAAATATTAATTAATTCAAAACCTGTTTGATTTAATTTCAACATAAAGTTTTTAAAAATTTTTACACAATCCTTGTATGGCTGAGATTGGCTACCCAATTAAAGCAAATACTTTTTTTAGTCTTTTCGATAAGTAACCTTGAGCAATTTTTGTTGGTGAAACTAACCCGAAATTCTCCTGTGGTTACTATCATTTCTTGAGAAATTCTTTTTCTCTTGGTTTCTTTTTTATTGCCTGTCAGTGCTGTTGGTGGGATTCTGGGTTGATTTCACTAAGAAACAACAGTTAAAGTCTCTTTTTAAAAATACTTTTTTTTTTTTTGGTCTTCACTTTGCTTTTAACGTAAAATTTAAAAATAAGGTGAACTTGTTATGCAAATTCTAGACTTAATATAAGACATTTTAAGATTTTACATTGAAATCTGAATAAAGACAAAAAAATCATCACCTTGTTTACGAGTTGGATTGCAGCTTGCAGCAAATTTTTGGGTTAGAATTTCACCAGTGTAAGTTGCACACATAAATTGACATGCCTGGGCCATATAATGCAAACAAAGAATAACAACTCAATTATCCATGGAAAGGCTTATTTAAAATCTTAAATTTTTTTATGCATAAGTTATAGTTTTAGCTATTTGGCTTTGGTTTAAAGAAAATGTTCTGTTATCTTAATACAAAAAAAAAAAAATTAAAAATAAGAGATTTTGATTACTTATTAAGTTTTATGATATTACTGAAAGATTTGTCAGAATAGTTGACTAATCAGAGTATCAGTCTAAATTATTAAACTGGTACAATTCAGTTTCAATTAATTTTCAATCAAGCCATGTTTAATTTTGTTTGAAAATAAAAAGTAAAGCCAATGTATTTTGAAACATTGTTTTATTCAGGACATTTCAGAATTATAACTCATTCTATCATCAACTGCATTAACCAGAATGAGTTATAATTCCAAAATGTCCTGAATAAAACAATTTCAAAATATATTGGCTTTACTTTTTATTTCAAAATTAATTTTTGTTTGGTTCTTGGTTTTTGCAAAAAAAAACAAAAAAAAACTGAATGGTATAAGTTTTGAAAAATTATGTAATAATGTTGAAAGATTATGTAATAGGCTACAAAATTGGTTAAAAAACATGAAGCTAAAAAATCCAACAAAATTTTGCACTTCTGTACTTATTGACACACTCTCATTTTTACTTTTCTCATTTTTAATTTTCTTTCATATCGTGCTCTTTCATCACTGTAAGCGACTTTTGTTTATGAAACTAACCCAAATCCTCTTTGTGGATACTATTGCTTTTTGAAGAGATCCTTTTCTCTTGTTTTTTTTATTCCATTCTAGTACTGTTGGAAAGATTCCAGGTTACTTTCACCAAAAAATTGTTTACGGTGAGTTCTTGAGAAGACCCTATAATTATATATGCTGTGTGCAATAGATGCTTGGAAAGAAAATAAAATGTGAGAAACGGTCAGATAGAGAAACGTCGTGATACAAGAGAAAAGTAAAAACAAGAGTGTGTCACTAAGTACAGAAGCGCCCAAAATTTAAACTGCAGGTTATGTTGCAAGCATTTTATTGAAAGCTGTCGTGAATGAGACAGAAAATCAGAATTGCTAAAACTCCAAAACAAATCAATTTCAAGAAAGATGCAGGTTATTAAGACCATGATGGACCATGACAACCCATTCCAATTTTAATTCTGATTAAAATCTTTATTCATGCTCTTCTGGTAAAATCTGAGTTAAATTGCTGTTAATTCCTTATTAAAAAGTAAAAGCAATAATAAAAACTCAACATTTCGTATGATTCAGTAAACCTTCATCAGGAGATTAAGCAAAACACAAATATCATCTGCAATAAAACCACAGTGGTGCAAAAAAAGAAAAAATTAAAAGTACGACATCTAACGGATTTAAAATTTTTAATTATAATAAGCAGTTGGATAAAAACAATTGGTTTTATAATTAAAAGCATCATTATTAAAATGAATAAAAAAGGACTCCAAAAATCTTCTTATATAATCTGTTTCTTTTGCCAAAATTTTTGAATTATTCCGATCCATATGATGATTTTTCAAATATACATGTTTCACCAGAGCAGATTTGTTGTTTTTGTCATTATTTTCTAATCATGCTAAATTTTTTGGATTCACATCACGCATGTGTTCTTTACATCTTGTACGAAATGCCTTACCAGTTTCACCAACATAAATGACAACACAATGTAAACACGGAATTTCATAAATTACTCCTGGCTGTTGCTTTGGTTCAATTGACTCTTAAGTTGGGTAAAATTTGCTTGATTGTTTGAAAAGGTTTTGTGTATACTTTAATATTTTGGTTTTTAATTATATGACTTAAAATTTCAGTTACTGACTGACTGACTTTACTGACCACTATTCTCTAATTGTCTTAAATTGTTTATTATTAGCCATTGTAAATTAAAGATTAACTTTTACCAACAAAATTGATCAATTTTTTGATCATTCACAATATTAATTACAAATAATCAAATTAAGTTTTATTCTTTACAATTTATAATCTTAGTTGCCAAAACAAATGCATGCCTAAAATACAAAATGCATAGTTATATTGGATATCAATAAAAAATTCTTGTAGCAAAAATTAAAATTCAGTCATACAATTTAAATCACAAAAAATGTTCAATAAAAAAAGACAGGTCTCTTCAAAAAGAGACCATAACTGTTGTTTGTTGGTAAAACTAACTCAGAACTCCCCCCTACAACACTAGGAGGCAATGAAAAACAAACCAAGAGAAAAAGGATCTCTTAAAAAACAATAGTAATCACAAGGGATTCTGGGTTAATTTCACTAAAAAAATTGCTCATGATCACTTATTAAAGAGACCCAAAAAGATGTTATTTTTAAAATTGTCATTTAGATTGCCATATTACCCCATTTACCCATTTAAAGACCCAAAAAGACATTCTTTTAAATATATTTCAAATAATTGTGAAAAAAAATCTGCTTTCCATTCCATAAAAGTATTATGCATTATTATATATTAATTGAAAAAATGTCTTGTTTTAAGTATTTATGTGCATGCACAATTTAGTGAGGTATATAAAAAAAAGGCAAATACATGAAAAATTAGAAATCATTTTCAAAAATCAAAATTTAAAAAACATTTTTTTGTTTCAATGTCATTCCCAAAAAGTCACTGATTCTCTGTTCTGATTAATTGTCTCGTCATGGATCAGGACACATGCTTGCTTTGTTTATATCTTGCCTTACCTTGCTTGTTAAAACGCTTCGATGTTGATGCAAGCACCATAGCATTGTATATTAAATAAATAAGCCTTGCCAAATTCTAAAACATCACATATTGTGTTTCTAAACTTTGCTTTTTTTTAAATATCATTTTTTTACCCCAGTTTCAATGGTTTTAATTTTACGTTGATACAAAATTATGTCTATTCTGATGTTATAAATAGCAAACAGTTTTCTAGACATATTGACATTTTATTCAAATACCATAACTATACTTCTTTTCATGTATAAATGGTAAACCTGTAAGCTTTATAAAACCTTTGTATGCTATATCTTTTAAAAAGTGTTTTATCACAATTACTGCACAAGTATGGGTTGTTACTCACTGAAAGAGTAAAGTGGTTGTTTTCCATGTTGTAGATTTTTAACTTTATTAAACAATACATTGAACAATCAAAACAAACTATAAAAAAAGTTATAAAGTTAGAAATTTTTACAGTGGTGGTAATTCAGTTATGATTAAGCTTTGTCATGAATGAGAAAAGTTATGTAGTGGTGTCACCAAAAATTTATATAGTGATGTCATATACTTATATATGTCATATAGTTATATCATATAGTTATATAGTCATGTCACCAAAAATTTTTGAAAGATTACTTTGCTTTGAGTGGTTTCATGGTTGGTCAAGATAAGATTTTTGAAATGCATACAGACACATCTGTTATTTATAAAAGTTTTAAAATGTTAGTACTGTTATGATAAGTCAAAAAATATAATATCAAATAAAAAATAAGAAAAATTTTTCACTTTGGTGCTTGCAAAATTAATAAGCCTACAATACATTATTGCTCCTGCTCAGTTGAAATATACATAGCTGATTTTTACCCAATATCTCAATAGCCTTTAGGTACATCAATTTCCTTGTTTAATTTTACAAAGCTGTACCAGAAATTTTTGAGCAAGAGAATTATGGTTGGTTATTTTACAGTTGCCACAGTGACACCTTAATTATTGGGTTGTTTGCATAGGTTCCTGCCATTACATAAAAATATTTAAATGAATAAAACAGAAAATTGTGCACTAAAGTTGACTATTTTTTATTTTTTATTTGGGCACAAGCTTTTGTGGGCTACTGCTCACTTCATCAGGTGCAATGGAATGAAAATGCAATCAAAACAAGTTTTACACAACAGCATTAAACGTAACAAACAGACATATGTGGCGTAATGAGATACAAAAATATCAGATAAAAAAGTTGAAGTTTGAGAAAATATAGCAGTGCGGTGAATTATAGCAATTTAAACCAAGAACATATGCGAGAAAATGGAACGATGCGAAATGGATAAAAAAGTGAAAAACATAAATGACGCTCACGTATACAAGAATTAATATTACACGTAGTTAGACATAAACGAGTAATCTTTATTTAAACCTTGGTTAACACAATCAAGTTTGAAAATAATTTTTTGCTCTTCCACTTCATGTTGTTGCTTTGTTTTATCTTTAACTTCCTTGATTACTGTTAATTTGAGATTGTCCAAGGTGTGGTCTGGTTTATTGAAATGCTCAGCTACCAGTCTGTTTCTGTTGTGCTTGATGTTGCTCCTGTGTCCATTCATCCGTTGTCTGATAGAGTTGCTTGTTTCTCCAATATAGATAGCTTTAGGGCAGAGATTGCATGAAATTGCGTATATAATATTAGATGAATTACAGCTGAAGTTTCCAGAGATTTTTATTGGGACTCCGTTAGGACCAGTTAATGTAGGATTAGTGTTTATGTTGGGGCAGAGATGGAATTTAGAAGATTTACAGGGAAAGGTGCCCGTGATAGAATGTTCATTTGGTAAGGAGGCAGATGTGAGTAAAAGTTTGAGGTTAGGAGGTTGACGATATGATATAAGTGGTGGTGTAGAAAAGATTTGGTTAAGATGTGGGTCTTTGTTTAGTAAAGGTTGCAAATTTTTGACAATTTTGTTAATAGGTCTAAGATGAGGGTGGAAAGTGAGGACTAGGGGTATGCGATCAGATTTAGATTTGGTTTGATATTCCAGAAGGGCTTCTCAGGGAATGGACATGGCCTTAATTATTTGGTTTTTTATAGTTTTGGATTTGTATCCAAGTGCGGTAAATGCATTTTTTAATGTTTTCAATTGTAAATTTAATTCTTTTTCATCAGAGCAGATATGCTTGTAGCATAGAGCTTGGCTGAAAATTATGGAGGTGAAGGTGTGTTGGGGTGTAAATAGGTTTGGGAATGGGTGGGTTTTTTATATAGTGAAGTTTGGATTGTGTTATTTTTTAGTTTAATAGCAGTATTCAAAAAATTAACTTCCTTAGTCGAGTGGTTCATTGTAAAGTGAATGTCTGGGTCTTCAGAGTTAAAATCTTTGTGAAATTTTGTAATTCACCGCACTGCTATATTTTCTCAAACTTCAACTTTTTTATCTGATATTTTTGTATCTCATTATGTCACATATGTCTGTTTGTTACGTTTAATGCCGTTGTGTAAAACTTGTTTTGATTGCATTTTCATTCCATTACACCTGATGAAGTGAGCAGTAGCCCATGAAAGCTTGTGCCCAAATAAAAAATAAAAAATAGTCAACTTTAGTACACAGCTGACACGGCTCCCCCAATTCTATTCCTCGATAAAAATATTTGTTCTAGAACAACTTTTTTATATTTGCTGAAGTGTTATATACCATTAAAAAGCCTGCACTCTGCTTTACAAGATTAAAGTCATCATTTTTGTCTTTATTATTTGTTTGTCTTTTTTTAGAACTGTCAAATGGATTGTCAAGTAGACAAAAAAATTGCATTTTCGACACCTCCTTTTTGCCTTTAATTGAGTCAAAAAATGAGTAAAGCTGCCAGAGATATTTGTGCCGTGTATGGAGAAAATGCTATAGCTGAGAGAACTGCTCAGGATTACTCACTGAAGGTGGCATGAAATTGTAACAAAATCACAGTTCAACTTTTGAGCCAGTTCTCTGCATGTTTGACAACCATCTTCCTTCAAAAGATCCTTGAGTTGGTCCTTGTCCATCTCAACTGGTCTTCCGGAACGAGAAGCATCATTGAGGTCAAAATTATTGTGTTTGAATCTGGAAAACCAATTCTGAGCAGTTCTCTCAGCTATAGCGTCTTCTCCATACATGGCACAAATATCTTGCTTTTTGACCTTGATTAAAGGCAAAAAGGAGATGTTAAAAATGCAATTTTTTATCTACTTGACAATACACTTAACAATTCTAAAAAAAGACAAACAAATAATAGAGACAAAAATGATAACTTTAATCTTGTAAAGCAGTGCAGGCTTTCCAACACTTTGGCAAATATAAAAAAGTTGTTCTAAAACAAATATTTTTATGTAATGGCAGGAACTTATGCAACAACCTAATAGTTGAGATATCTTACAAACAAATTTTTTTGCTTGATAAGCTTCTGTTTCAGAAAATTTTATATATAACCAACAAAACTATAGAAAATAGAAAATTTTCAACCCCAGATAATCGCTTTTACATTGCAGTGAAACTAAAAAGAAACAGCATGCATTTTTTTAATGTTTTAACATTTACAATTTACAGCTCTGACATAGATTAAAATGATGTGGAGAGGTATGATATGTCCAAGTAAAATAGCTGCTTGGGCTTGTTGGGTCTAATTACACTATTTTTTTGTCGCTGTTTAGTAGAAATGCTTTAAAGGTTTTATACATAGCATTACTAACCTATTACTTGCTGCTTCAACTTTTCACTAATGACCTGCTTTACTGAGGACTTCAGTGTCAAGACAGCTAATTGAAATCATGTACTTTAACCACTCCATTTTCTCAGCAACATTTGCTTTCAATAACTGCCTGGATAATATGGCAATGTTTTCAGATACAAAAAATATTGTTTATTACACTTTTAAAAATTATTTAGCATCATTTTGCTCCAGTTTGTAATTTTGTAGATTTTATAGAACAACCCTTTTGTAGATTTATAAGCAAATCTTTTTCTAACAGCACATTTCATATTTTAAAAACTTTACCTGCTATAGATGTGCACTTTTTATTGTTTCTAGTTACTGTGCAGCTGTTGTAATCACTGATTGCTAATCTTGGCTGTTTAATTTTTCAGTGATGTCAGAACTTTAGTGTAAATTTTTTTCTTTTTGTGACTTATTTGTAGTAATTTTTTGAGGCTTGATTACAAATTACTTGAACAAATTTTTTAGCTCAATTTATATCTTTGTATCTTATTTAAACACATTTTAAGGTTGAAATTTTTAACAAAAGTCTCAAAAAGCAAATTGAATTATTGAGCTTATATTAAAGCAGAAACAAGGATTTTATTTGAAAAATAATTGGAAAAATAATTTACCATATATGCTCACATATAAGCCGATCTTGCATATAAGCCAACCATTAAAAAACTTTCCCAAAATGAGGAATTTTGCAAAAACTCACACGTAAGCCGACCCTTCAAATACCATAGAAAGAATCTGATGTTTAATTACTAATATTAGCAAAAGTTTCCTGAAGAGAATAAATGAGAATACAAATCATTATTGTTATGCTTTACATTTATTAATTTTTACTAATTAAACAATGTCTCAGAATCTTCAAATTCTTCCTCACTATCACCCATGTCATCAAATTCCCCAAACAGATATTTTCAGTCCTCCAATGTATATTTGCTATTATCATCATCCCACATTTTTTCATCTTGATCTTCATTTCCACTTTCTGCCCTTTCATCACTGTCTTCATTTTAAGTTTCATTGTTATTCTCCTGCCATATAGCTCATCATCTTGAGGGCCATCTAATTTGTTGCTGATGCAACATTTAAGAAGAATTTTTGTATCATTTCTTGGGAAATCATATTCCATGCATTCTTCATCCAAGATAAAACTGTGGGCAAAAAAGAGCATCTAAAGTTTCCTTGGGCTGTTAGTTCTGCCTTGCCATCTGCCATTCACCATGTCCACAGGTTTTGCATGTGTGTCTGAAAGGATCTTTTTAGGCTGACATCTAAGGGTGTGTGATATTGCATCATATTAGAAGTGGCGTCTTATCATTTTGTAAGTGTGATATTAAATTTATGCGCGAATAAGCCGACCCCCTAATTTGATAACTTTTTTAAAAGTTTTAAAGTCAGCTCTTATGCGAGTACATACGGTGCTAATTCTAAACCTTTAACATTGCAATCATAGGGTCAAACTTGATTGTGTATTATTTTGCATTCATTCAGCATAACTATGTTAAAAGACAAACTGTAATTTTTGCATTGTTCTTGACACAAGCTTTTTTCCAACCAAACCCTTCTTTATCGAGAAACAAAGTAAAGAAGTTTTTTTCTATAACACCTTTACGCTGAAAATTGCAAAAATGCTTTAAAAATGTCAAATTGAATTATACACTGTATAATATATAAATATAACGATAGTGAACCTTAACTTTGAAGTATGTCTTTAAGTGCCATTTAAAAGCAGTAGCTATTTATGACTTATAATGTGTTTTCAGGATTATCAAGTTTAAAAAAATAGTTGGATTGTAGGTAATTTTTTGTATCAAAACAAAACCAAATTTTATTTATTAAAAATATCAAATTGAAAAATGTCTGATGAAACTTCCAGTGATGAGTCTGCTCCCTTCATCTCCACCTTAGATTTGTTTCTGCTTTCTGCTGTAATTGGTTTCACATTTTATTGGATCTTTTACAGAAAAGATGAAAAACCTCGTGATGAAGAATTCAAGCAAATGACAGTTGTGTAAGAAAATTTTAAATTTATAATTGTATTCTTAGCTATTAAACCACAATATTACTCAATATTACTTAAATAAAACCAACTAAAGTTCATTGTGGAAAAACCATGGTTGATAAAATAAATTTTTAGTTATGAATATATTTGCCTTCTTAAACATAAATAGCATATAAATTAGTTTAAAACTTCTGCTAGCCTGCTCAGCCATTTCTATAATAGATCAACTACTTTACATGACATAAGAAATTGATACATGTATTAAGTTTATAGAATGTACAGTGGCTTTGTGAATTAGCTGTAAAAAATTTTACTCCTATTATTGTATAACATTTTTTATTTTTCTTTATTTTTTTTTATTTTTATCTCTATATTTATTTCTATTATATTTCTGTCATTTATCTCTATTCGGAGTAATTGCCTACCTTATGTATTAGCACCTCCGTCGCTTTCCTGCGTGTCAGAAGGATAAATATAGAGATAAACATTATTGGATTTTTTTCACAAGAAAGAGCATCTTTACTTTGTCTAAAAATTCAACATATAAAAAGAACAGGCAACAAAGCATCTCGTGTCAAAGACCAACATGCATCAAAAGGTTTTGATTACCCTATTTTTCGGACCATAAGGCGCACTTGAAATCCTTAAATTTTCTCAAAAATCAAGTGTGTGCCTTATTCTTCGGTGCATCTTGTGTATGGATCAGGTTGTGTTTTATAGCAAAACTCTGAACTAATTTTATGTTGCAACAGTGCTATTTATATATCGGTAATTGTTATTTAGGTACAGCTTAACTATGAGACCTACACGTGTCTGATTTCGAAAATTGCCGTTCGTGCATTCAAAACCACAACATTGCAAACAGATCGTCGTGTTACGCAATAAACTTATCAGATCATCGTGTTACATAATAAGCTCGTTTGTTCGTTCGTTTGATCGTTTTTTTTATATAGAATACAAGTAAAACACAAAGTGAGTTTTTGTTTCATTTGGTGCGCCTTATAACCCGGTGTGTCTTATGTGTGAAAATAAAGGCGTTAGAAGTCGTTTATTGATACTGCGCCTTATGGTCCCGAAAATACGGGACGTAATATTTTCGAAAGTACAAACTTTTTAATGTAATAACAATCAATCATCAGTGCTTTACACTTGCACCAGTCTACAAGAATTCAGCCACAATAATCGCAAATATCGAATTTGTTGGTATTTGTTGCTTTGCAAAGTTTAGTCATGACCAAGCAATAGCAAGAAATTAACAGTTTTTGCGTTAACATTCTCATGTTAAATCTGCATAGGTTAAAACTATGCAAAGAGCACAAAACCAGTAAAAACATTGCTGCATGAAGTTCCATACATTCCACAATACTTGTTACAATGAAGTGTTAAACAATCAATGGTTTGACGATTTTATTGTTGGTGGCTATTACACAACCCCGGGAATGTTTGCAAAACAGCAAAAAATATCAAAGGGTGAATATGAACAAGTCATTAGCAAAACATTTCATGGGCAATTCTGCAATCTTATTTTATTCAAGGTGCAAAAATTTGTTAGACTGCTGGAATAATTTAAAAAATTTATTGGTTTTAGTCTTCTATTTGGTCTCTTCTATGTATATTTATTAGCCTTTATGTGAAGTCTTGTTAAAATGCAGCAAAACTAAAAATACAAACCTTGTTATCACACACAAATTAAATTTACAGAAACAGCAAATTGAAAATGTATTAAAATCAGCTTTCATGGGTTTTCAAAAAAATTTAATTTTTGCTGATTCTAAATCTGGTTTCCAGTGTTCATTAGATGGTTTTGCAACTTTATGTAGCATTACCAGAGTGAAAATTAACCCTTTTTAAGACTCAATTTTTCTTTGGAACTGAATTCTTTACAATTAGACAGATTTCCACTAAAGCAAGTGAACAATTCCAGGTACCTGAGATCATGTTTGTGTGTGACTGGACGCAAGACCAAGAAAAAAAGTTCAAAATGAAAAAAACAAATGCAGTTGTACAAGTTTTGCACTGTTCAGTTGTTATGTAACAAGAATTGTCTAAAATGGCAATACTGCATTTTCATCTATCTTCCTCTCTATTTTCACCTAACTATTGATATGACTAAAAGCATATAGTTTAATTGCAAGTAAAGTGTCTAAAATACAAATATTAGTAAAAATTGAAGTAAAACTTTAAAATTCAAAAATCACCCAGTTTTGAACTGCTACTTTGTATTGAAGTATTACAGCTTAGATGACTTGGCAATGTAATTGTTAGCACTAAATCTAGTAAGGACTCTCAAGCAGGCTTCATTTGCCCAAACAAATTTTAAGAAGCTCGTGGTGTAATAATCTTTTTGATGGTTAAAATAAATTTTTCGTTATGATTTAGTTGCTTGTAATTTTTAATTTTTTTAAATATTTGGCTCTTGAACTTTGACTGATTGTATTAAGATTGCAATTTATTTCTTGTTAGTTTATTTTTATTTAATATTGATATTTTACAATGCCAGATGCTGTTTTAATTCTATTTATAGCTTTTATATTCTTTGTGGCTTTCTCAGTCATTAATAAGATTGTGTTTTTTAAATTAGTTAATTATTTTTATCTAGACAACCTTCATTAAGTCGCACTGAGTCTATGGATGCCGGAATTTTAGCAAGAATGAAAAAATCAGTAAGAAAATCTTGAAATTGAGTACTTTAACAACGACTGTTTTAAGATAAATTTTTTTATTCTTTTTTTTATGTTGGTAGAGTTGGTTAAGAGTAGCCTGGTTGAGTGGTTAAGAGCACTGTGATATATGGCAAACATGATTGACATGCTTGCAATTCAAAACCTTCTCACATCATTCTGTTGTGTCCTTGGAAAAGTCACTTTGCCGCACTTTCCTCTGCTTGGCATTTATACCAAGTCTAATTTTTATTCATATCTCTAATAAAACTGAAAACCCAAATAAATATTTTCAACTGGACAGCAATATCTTGGCATCTGCAAAAGCAGGTTGGGTAATTGCTTGACGATTGCCCTATGTATAGCGCCTCTGACACTTTCCTGCATATCAGGAGAATAAGTATAAATATGAATATAATCCATGTCCACCACTGCAACACGACTGACCTACAGTTTTTCTTCATTTTTTTATTAACCCAATGCAGCATAGCAAGTGAATTGCTTGACCATATTGAAAAATAAACTATATATAACTGTTTTTTCTTTCACAGTGCATAGCGTTTAAATTAAATGTCAAACTAAAAATTAGCAAATTCTGTGATAAATTAATTCAGTTTTACTTTTATTAAAAAGTATGTGATATTCTTCAACTGTGTTTTATTGTTTAGTAAACTCAATTTTTTAGAATAGAAATATTGCCATATTTTATGGGTCTCAAACTGGAACCGCTGAAGAGTTTGCTGGTCGCCTAGCAAAAGACGCTCAGCGCTTTGGAATGAAGGCTTTAGTGTTAGATCCAGAAGGTGTAGCAATACTATTATTTTTAAAGTTAAAAAATGTAAAATATGCAATTATTTTGGTTATCTTTGCTTTTATTTTTAAAAGTTGTAATCTTGTACTCGCTGATTTCTTTAACTGTTGCTTGAAATTTTCCAGCTTATTCTGAATAAATTTTTAATACTGAAACTAAATATAAAGTCAGTTTTTTTCCCTACTTGTTCTTCTGCTTTTTAAAACTTTTTTCTCAAAAAGAGGACATTGCGTTTTTTGCCTCTTTTTGGTTGCACTGTACTAATATTTGCCAGTGATTTGTACCTAGGCTTTAACTCGCTTAAAACCGGCCATATATCATATCCGATATGTGCCCCACGCCCCGCTTTGGCCGGGGCATTCCCGATTTTTAGAGGCTTGTCCTTGGCATCCCGCACGATTAACCAACATGTCCTGGTTTCCAATTTTAAGTGAAGTCCTTTTTTTATTTTAGAGAACACTACTTTTTAGCAACTAAAATCAAGAAATTCGAGAGGGAAGAGATCACTGCTTTTTAGCGACGAATTTTTTTCTTTTAACGAACTTCCCAGTTTACCACTTCGAAAATGTGGTATGCCTAGATATATATGTACTGTATTTTATATTCAGTTAGAGCAGTGCTTTCAAAAATTTTTGTGTAAGTGACACACTTTCAAACCGCAAATAAATTCGTGATACTTTGTAGTTTAATTTTAATCGCAAAGCTTTTACCAACGAAATTTCAATTTTAATGAGCTTTATGAGCTAGGTAGGTTTAACACAGCATTTCTGTATTTGGTTGACTGTAAGATGAAGACAGTCGCATTTTGTCATCAATTATTTTTTGATTTCCACGTTTCATTGACTTTAGATTAATCATTGTTGAAAAGGACTCTTAGTTAATGCACTAAAATTATGTTAATGCTTGCAAAAAAATAAAAAGGATAGAATTTTTTTTTATAGCCTTGTTGCTTGCTAAAGTTATATTGTTTGCCGAAAACCCCTATATTATGATTTATTGAACTGTAAATAGCTAGTGTCAAATATTAATTCAGGTCTAGTTGGCAAAACATAATTATCGTACTACAAGCGACAGACTAATGTATCGCGGCACACAATTTGGAAAGCACTGAATTAGAGAAACGGATTTATTAGGTTTATTTGAGAGCCATAGTGGCAGTAACAAGCTTTTCGTGTTCAGAGCGAGAACTTTAAAAAGTTGTTGCAAAATCACCTTAAAACCCAACTATTTTTAGATTTCTTTGTCAATTCAGCCTATTTAGTCGGCAGCGTGGTCGAGTGGTTAACGCACCGGACTAATGATCAACATGGTCTCGGTTCAAAACCCACTTGCGCCATTCTGTTGTGTTCTTGGGAAAAACACTTTACGGCACTTTCCCCTGCTTGGTGGTCTTGACAAGCAGTTCTAAATTACAGTAATATCTCTACAAAATTACAAGCGGACAGCAATATCTTGGCATCTCCGGAAGCAGGTCGGGGTAATTGCTTACCCTATGTATAGCGCCTCCGTCGCTTTCCTGCGAGTCAGGAGGATAAATATAGAGATTAAAATAAAAAAAATTCATGTTGCGCTGAATTTTACGCTCCGGTTATTTGCGTTTTTTTTTGCAAATACTTTGAAGATTATGATTGCAGGAATAATTAAATGTTCTTGCTTTAGCTCTCACTCCCTTCACTTTAGCAGTTCTTTATTTTAATAAAAAAAAAACTTTAGTGCAAATGAATGTATCAATGCAACATGAATTGTGTTCCTGTTCACGTTTTTTTTTTTTTTTTATGTAGAATGCGACATTAACGATCTAGCTCAAATTCCTGAAGTGGAAAATTCCTTCTGCATTTTTTGCCTCGCCACTTACGGCGAAGGTGACCCAACGGATAATGCCCAAGACTTTTATGATTGGTTGCAGAATGGGGAAACTCAAATAACTGGTTTGAAGTACGCGGTACGTGCCGTCGTTCCACGCTTTAAATGGACGATTAGTAAAATTAAAATGAGTTTTACATGTTTGTGTCTTTGTACTTGTTTACCAGCTGCAATGATTACAAATCCTCATTCAATTGATTCATTCACGTGATGCTCCAATTATATTCGCTCTCCGGCCTACCGCCGGTGTTTTTAAAACAAATGGCAGCATTCTGGCGCTTACGTGGAGCAGCGCTGCAGTACACCAGGCGCTTAAGATAGTCGTGTGCGAAAACTGGGCGACGCAGAAACAAGAAGCTGATAAATCTGACCGGAAATACAATCAAAAAAACATTAACAAAAGTTAATCGAAAGAAGTTAATCTTTTAATTGCTTGCTGTACAAAAGTAAATAGAAGCGAGTTTTTAACCGAAGCAACAATTGAAATGAAACCGCGTCCAGTCCAGCGAATTGATAAGTGAATCGATCAGTGATTTGAATAAGCTGGATTTAGTAACAGCTACACTGCAAAAGTTGAAAAAAATCTTAAAGTTTCGCTTGAGTTATTTCTCAGAAGTGTCTGTAAATTCTCTGATGTAACCATGTTGTTGCTAAGCAATCATATGCTGCAGGTTTTCGGACTTGGCAACAAGACGTATGAACATTACAACGCGATGGGGATCTATGCTGACAAAAGGCTGGAGGAGTTGGGCGGGGAGAGAATTTACGACCTCGGTCTGGGCGACGACGACACGAAGTAAGATTCTTGGTTGGTCGTGTTGATGGATTCTTGATTGCTGCACGCTTCATCTGCAGCATTGAAGAGGACTTTGTGACGTGGAAGGAGGGTTTCTGGCCTGCGGTGTGCCACAAACTGGGAGTGGAGGCTTCTGCGGAGGAGCGCTCGTTCCGGTCTTACATTTACAAAAAACTAGACCCTGTCGATATAAACCAGAACTCGATCTACACTGGGGAGGTGGCCCGCTTGCGCTCGTACGAGAATCAGCGGCCGTGAGTCAGCTCGACCCTTTGCTTTTTCCATTTTTAAGTTTATTAACAATGTTGCAGGCCTTACGACGCGAAGAACCCCTACCTCGCTCCCGTCCAGGTGAACAGGGAGTTGCACCATGGAGGGGGAAGATCATGCATGCACATTGAGTTTGATATCAGTGGCGCAAAACTTCGGTGAGTGTTGCATAACAAATAAGTTATTAACATTTAATGATGACCAGAGCGCTTTTAATGATCCGCTTATTTTACTACTAATTATGCTGTCAATTTAATAATGTTATCTGCTTCCTTTTATGTGCGGATGTTGTTGTTATATAGTCTTTCATTCAGCTGATTAATTTGAGGCGCATCTCACAAAGAACCGATTTCTTTATCGCAAATTGTAATTTGATGAAATCACAAAGCTGTTAAGTAACTTAAACCGCCGTTCCTGTGCTAGTAATTATGGACACTGATTGTGACGTTAACGATAAAATACAATCAACACGACTGCGGCTCTGGATGTAACGCGAGTAACTGCACCATTTTTTTGTTCGGTTGCGTAACTTCATTGTGTCGTGTTTCGCCCCCAGCAGTTGTACATGAGTGAATAATCTGGTTCAGGCGCCGAGCCTTACGTAACTCGGTGTCGAACTATCTTCATTCAACTGTGTCTCGCCTGGTGAATGTTGTCTCCGTCTCGTCACGTGACAGGTAGGTTTTGTCCCATAGACAGTCATTGGTCAGTCTTGCACTCGATTGGTGTGTTGAGTGTGCAGTGCAGCGGTTGAAGTGAGTCCGTGCTTACGTCACCACGCCTTGAACTGGAGATTCGAAGTTCATCAGACCGAAGCATAAATTCAACTTCTATCGTCAATAAAATGTTCGCTTTTCGTTATTGCTACCACGCCGTGCCTTCGACTGTTGATAACTTCACTGAAGAATCGCTGTGAAATCGCATAGTTCACTTGTCTCGTGTTCCTAGCGATGACAAATGCTTCCGTGTAGTTTGTCAATTCCTTCATCAATCAATGAACCGTGATAAAGATCGAATTAAAGACCAGCGCTTTCTGGTTGAGTGATTTGTTAAGTTAGATAACGATGGCAATCGTGTTTGTGCGTTGCAGCTGCTTTGCATAGATCTGATTGTATGTAGTGCTTCCCCTAATCGTTTTTGCGATGCAAAACAGTTGCGAGTTGTGACTGGAAGATCGCTTGGTCCGTGAGTTGCATTAAAAAACTAAACCAATGTTAGCCTTCCAATCGATTGGAAGTTTTTATAAAATTCCAATCGGCTGACGTAATCACGGTTTCGAGATAATTTAAACTTTGTTGAATGTCAGTTTCTCGGAAGGTGATTGATGGCTGCTTGTTGAAAGGTCGAATCGATGGGGTTGTTTGTGGAATATGTCAAACAACTCGGCGCCTGCAAAGAACGAGAAGTGACTTAAAACTCGGTCTGTCTGTCAAGTGTTCTTCAGTGAATCGTCGTGCACTTGGCATCGCGTAATCGCCGACCGTACATCTCCCAACTCATAGACACAAAACATTGCCATCTTGCTGAAATGTCGATTTCACTAAGTTCTATCTCGTAGGGCCTTCGCGGACTATTTTGTTTTTGTGATGACGTCATAGTTGTTGGTTAGGTACGAAGCAGGCGACCACGTGGCGGTTTACCCCACCAACGACCTGGACATGGTTGGAAAGTTGGGGGAGCGGATGGGGGCCAATTTGGACGACTTGTTCACACTCGATAATGTTGACGGTAAAAGCAGCCGTTTGGTTGGTTGCGATCACATCATGACCTGGCTCGACTATTGCAGAGGACTCAAGCAAGCGGCATCCCTTCCCCTGCCCCACCACCTTCCGCACCGCCCTCACCCACTATCTGGACATCGCCAACCCCGTCCGCACAAACATCCTCCACGAGTTCATCGAGTACACCTCCGCTGAGGAGGATCAGGAACTCCTCCGCCTTCTCTCTTCCGCTACGCCCGAGGGGAAGGTAAGCACTTTATTACGTATTTGTTTCCTCGAAGTTGTGTGTTTACATTTCCCGTTGTGGTGCTGCTTCTTTTTATGTTCGCGGTGACTGAGCGGACGAGCTGGTAGCAAGGCACTCTGCGTGGCTTCGGTTTGTTACGTCATAATCACCGGGTTGTTTCAATCTTGCAGAAAAAATATCAGGAGTGGGTGATGGATGCACGTCGTCACTTGCTGGCGATTCTCGAGGACATCCCCTCATGCCACCCCCCCATTGACCTTGTGTGCGAGCTTCTCCCCAGACTGCAGGCCCGGTACTACTCCATCGCAAGCTCCCCAAAGGTGGGTCGGTGCCAGGCTGTCACGTGACAGAATGAAGCGGGCCATGCCGACTGGCGTTTCTGTGCGTTGTTCGATCCAGCGCTTATTTGATAGTTCCTACCTTGCATCTGTTGAAGGAGCGCTAGTTTTTACATGTTGCTATTTGTTAACGGATTAGTTTCTTGGTTTAATAAATAAATCGAATTGATTATATTCACATGTATGGGGTTCAATTGCAAAGTAAATCACATTACATTAATCTTGTATTCGCTAAAAGTTCGCTTTTGTGACTTCATTTAGTAATACGTGACTGGCTCGGTTGATTATTAACGCGCCCTACTGTCAATCGTGCAAGTGGTCGTGTCAAGTGATGCACGCGTCATAACTTTCTACCTGTTGCAACCTCATCTCAGTTCACTGTCGCTCTTTCGATTCCTGTAACCGCGCTTTGTCTTGAACAAACACACTCGTCTGCGCTTTTGTTTGAATTCGACTTGTGCTATTGTACTAATGTGACGTCACAATGGTTTAGATGCACCCTGATAGCATTCACATCTGCGCAGTTGTTGTTTCCTATGAGACCACCACTAAAAGGACCAACCACGGCGTTGCCACGAATTGGCTCAAAACTAAAGTCCCACCACCTGGTGGCGATCGTCTATCCATGCCCCGGGTACCGATCTACGTACGCAAGTATGCTCGTGCCCTCATTTGGCGATTTTCACAGTTGATTGAACGTCGTGTCTGCGCAGGTCCCAGTTCCGACTCCCTTTTAAAGTATCCCACCCCGTAATCATGGTGGGACCCGGCACTGGGCTTGCCCCGTTTATTGGATTCATTCAGGACCGGGCCCACCACAAAAGAGCAGGCAAGGACGTGGGGAAGACGACCTTATTCTTCGGGTGCCGTCGCAAGAACGAGGATTACATCTACAAAGAGAATCTTGAGCAGTGGTTAGTATTTAGTTTGTGTGTTTCGTGTGTCTTTCGTCTTTATTGAAAGATAAATGCGTGTGGTGGGAATACTAAGGTGAGACCAAAATGAAGGACCGCGTCAAAATGTCACTGAGAACGATGTGTTGGAAGCACTGTGCGAGTTACACTTAAACTTAAGAAAGCAGGAAAAGCAAGAGGTTTAAGTGCAGTTACATTTTTTGATCTTCTTAAGCTACAGTATGTGGACAAGAAAGTGTCAGAAGATTAAAGGACGTGGCAAATGGTTTGTTGACAGAAAAGAAGTGCTGGAAAGCTGAAGAGCGAGTAAAACTTTTTTTATCTCATTATAAAGGAAAAAGAGATGCTAAGTGTTGCAGAAGATTCAAAAATGTGAAATTCTGAAAACACGGGATGGAAGTTTTGGGAGCGAGTTGAGATTGTTGAAATGTAAATGGGATTTATGCCTGGAAAAACCCATTGAAAACACTATTCTCGATAAGACGTTGTGGCAAAGAGGCAACTTTTAGTGATATTTGTAGAGTTGGAAAAAGCATTTGATCGAGTTTTTAGAGAAGTGACCTTATGCGCACTTCGGAAAGGTGACGTGGAAAGTGAGATTTCGGCCATAATTGAAATGTATAAAAACTCAAGAACAGCAGTGGGAGTGGTATAGAAATCAGAATTGTTTTATGGAAATATAGGTGTACATCAGGGTTTCGATATAAAGTTTTTTTCTGTTTGCAGTTATATTAGATGAAATAATCAATGATGTATGAGTTGGACTTCTAAAAGAAATTCTTTACGCAGATGACTTGGTGTTTCTTAAAGACAGCTGGAAGGAGGTCGGGGAAAAGTATTGAAGAAAAGAGGTTAAAAAGTAATGTAGGTAAAACGAAACCTTTTTACACTAGTTAGATAGTAATGTGAAAATTAGTAATCCGTGGAAAAGGTGTTGGAGTCAATTTCGTCCAAGGCAGGAAATTCATAAAATGATCAGTAATTAGAGGAAGCTTGGCTATAGTAGAAACCTTTACTGCTTATTTTGAATTATGTTGATAAAGTTTCCAGAAAACGTGCTTCTTTTACTTACAACTTCGAGTAAAAATCAAAAAAAATCTTTTTATTATTTAAGGTCGTTTTTTGGTTCAACACCAAGTGAAAGCCTTTTTTCGGTTTTGAGGTTGCGTTGCAAAGAGTCTCGAACCACCAAAACTTGCAAGTTTTGGTGCCCTCTCGTTTTGGGGATTTTCCCGTGTTTATTTTGCTCTTCCGGCCAGTTCAAGCTATCTGTTCAGACCGTGACGTCAGTGTGGTAAGAGATTTCTGACAAGCAAGCACTGCCTCAAAGTAGTGATGCCTGGGGTGACGAACCAACATGGATGTGGCTAGTGTGTTAATGAAATGGAAGTGAGATTTGTATGACCGGCCCCTCCCCATCCGTCAAAACAGGCAACATCGTCTTGTCGCTTGCTGATGTCTGAACATACGCGAGATTGTTCACTCAAGCGTGACCGATGTGTAGGGAGGCGGAGGGTGTGATCAACGAACTTAACGTCGCCTTTTCCCGCGACGGTCCGAAGAAAGTCTACGTCCAGCACCAGATCGCAGAGAGGAAGGAAGCGATCTGGGAGGACCTCCAGAACCACGGCCACATCTACGTCTGCGGGTGAGTCGACTTATTAAAATTGCAGGCTGGGCTCTCATTTCTGTCATTGTTACGTCAGAGACGCGCGTCACATGGCACGTGATGTGCATGACGCAATTGTTGACATCGTGGTGCATTGTGGGGGGAAAACCAAGGAACAGGCCACCGATTTCGTCAGGGGCCTCATGAACAAGGGCCGTTATTCGGCCGACGTCTGGAGTTGAAGATGCTCGTTTCTGATTGATTGCTTCGTACCCGAGATTGTGTGACGCGTGGAACTAACTTGTTTGATCTGTTTTATCCCGCCCGGCCGGGTTGGGTATCGAACTCGTTTTCTCTATGCTCGAACTTGTTGCTTCACCGCGTCATATATGTGTGCAGTGCAATGCGTTTCCATAGTTATTATTTCAGCCTCAGTAGCGCCACCTTCAAGGCAATCAAGTTAATTTATCTCGTTAATTGTACTTACAACGTAATGTTGATCTAATAAACAATGTATTGCGTGCTGGCGGGTGGACTCGCAGGACTGTGATTGCAAATTAAATAGGGACTTTTTCAATTATTCTACTTGTAAATTAACTTTAGTAAATTTGAAAATAATTTCGAGAAAATGTAATAATCCTGATTTAGATGAAGATCTTCCCGTTACTCAGAGGTTCAAGTGACGTCGATACCTGAAACTTACTCGCCCCATTTCTGTTGTGTCCTTGGGAAGGACACTTTATGGCGCTATTTCCTGCTTGATAGTGTTGGCAAGCAGTTCTAAATTAAAGTCATATCTCTATAAAACTAAAAAAAGTAAAATAAAATTTCAGCCGGACAGCAATATCTTAGCATCTCCGAAAGCAGGTCGGGGTAATTGCTTGCCCTATGTATTAGCGCCTCCGATGCTTTCTTGTGAGTCAGGAGGGTAAATATAGAGATTTTTAAAAATAAAAGATTGCAGGTAGGAGTTTTTCTCCGTGTACCTCCCTAAAACCGCGGTAGTGTGCCATTTTAATGAGTGAGTGCTTGTCTGCATTGGATTCAATAGGTTGCAGAAGATTTTTTATTTTTTTATAGAGATCACCAGATTTTTGCGATGAAAATCGAGAAATTAGGGACAGATTTCAAGTAAAAATTTTTTTTACTATTCACTTTGAAAATGGTAACGCTAGCATTAGATAGCCTGCAAACTCTTAAATTTCTTCACCGAAAAGGGTCGTTAAGTAATCATGGGTTGTAAATTGGGTCGCGTTATAGAAAAAGGTTGTCGTAGTAGAACGCTTCTCACGTTATCCAGCGAGTAAAAAGAAAAAACAAAGACAAGAATAATAATAAAAAAGTTATTGCGTTATCAGTTTTATGTCGTAATCATCATCATTTTAATCTATTGCATAATAATATATAAAATAAACGATGCATAGTAATATAGAATAGGTTAATAGAAAAAAGTTTATAAAATTAAAGTTAACGTTCGTGGACCCTCCTAAGTCTAACCCCAACAGAACTTGAAAATACTAACACTCCCAAACCCATAAGTCTATTTGAAGCCAGACTTAGATTCAAAAGGTAAACTAGCAAGCATTTAATGGAGTTGGCATACAAGCCTGGAGATTTATTTAGTCTACAGTTAAAAACAACAAGTTACAGCTGAGTCCGCACAAAACCATTTCGAAAATTTTATATAAATACGTTATAACTCGCAAAGTTCGAATCAATAAAAACCAAAAACTTTACGACTTTTTCTAAAATTTATTCCTGAATATTTTGGTATTTTACTTGAGCAAATCCGATGGGTAGTTTTGGTGTAGCAGGTCATTTTTTTGACTTTACCTCATGATTTTCGTACACTTTTCGTGTACAAAAATCATGAGGTAAGTCAAAAAACGTTTTGAACGTTTTGTTGTGTTTGTCAAGATTACTGCGTCACGTAGTAGTTATTTGTTTTTGCAGCAGACCGTGACTAATCCAATTATGTCGGAAAATAAAGCAATCAACGAAAAAAAGAAGAAACTAATAGCAAATATATTTAAAGTAAAGACATTCCACTAAACTAGAATAAATTTTCAACATATCAAAAAATCAACTGCGCAGCTACTGTCTGTTAGGAGTATTGGATATATAAACTTAAGGTCCTCTGAGGACCCCCCTTAGGTAGTCAACAGAAAAAAACATTCTAGGTAAATAAGGGTTAAAAAGAAGGTTTATTCTGCTAAATTTAAAAATTGCCAAGAGGATTGAAGCCAACAAACTATTCCCAAAGATTTTTTGTCTGACATTCTTCAGAAATAGTCAGAAGAAGTCATCTACTAATCAGTGCCATGTACTGGTCAGTGAAAGTAGGTTTTCTGTATACGGAGGTCACAATTCAAATTTTGCCTTTCTACCAAGACGGAGAGAGGAGAGAAAAGAGTGGTTGTTTCTTTTTTATATGTAACCTCTAGGAAAGAATAGAGAAAATTAAGGATTGAGATCGCCAAAAACGCAAAATCATTCTTATTGGTATTCCGATTCACAGAACGTTCATGATCTGCTCAAAAAGCAAATTGCAAACGGAATTACACAAAATTTAATTTATTTTAATTACAGATGGCAACCCGGGACAAATAATTAATTATACTTTTATTCGAAAAGTTAAACAACTAAATGCCAAGCAAAAAATCGTCCAATCTATGTTCAAGTTCCATGGATAGGAACTTTTTCGACGAGCTTTGAAAAACAAATCAACTACGGCAGTCAAAAACTGCTGCTTTGCCGTCGAATCACGTGTTTCATATTCCAAACCCGACAGCTCCAAGAAGGATGGACTTTAGCATTATTGCAGCAGTGTCATGTACCAATTCGTGAGTCGCTGTAATAGTGGGTACGCCCCACCGCTTGCAAGAGCGTATTGAAGAACACATCCTTAAGCCTGTCAATAATCCTCCCCCTTCTGGAAGCGGCGGCAATCTCCCTTGCCTTGGCCAAGTTAGAGCAGCCCCCAACGTCGCCTGAATCACAAGTCTGCCATTGGAAAGCGCGCAACGCAATCGTTGTTGCAGCAAGAACAGATTCTCTATTTTTGTTCAACGTCATTCTACGTTTCAGCTTTCCGCTCAAGAAGCTACTTTTATTAAATCTTTTAGCCTTATTTTTTCTAAACAAAAAGATTTTGTCTGTGGCCTAAAACTCTTTTTTTGGCCATCATTCTCGACTTATGAGAGCTCTTTTTTTTCTTTGCACCTCAATTCGGCTAGCTTTTTCTTCGTTCCGGCGATTTCTTCGGAAGAAATCAGACGAAAAGCTTTTGGAATGATTCCAATTCTACTTGACACTTTCAAAAAAGTTTTTCTTTGTGAAATTTAGCCGCGGTGTTTTATTTACCTGGGCCGCAAATACTTTTAATTGGACGGCCTTTGGCTTTTAAAAGAAAAAGGTTCAGTGTTCTTGATACAAATCGTTTTTTTGGTCTACACTTCGAAGCAAAAATTTTTTATTATATTACTCTTCGCTAAGTGTTTTCGTAAAAATTTTCTTCAATAGGCCAAAATTTATATCTTTTGAGTCTGCTTTTTAAAGAAAAAAGTGCTTTATAAAAACTGTCCTCTTACCAAATTTGTATTATTTATTGTGTGACTTTTTCGAAAAAAGTTTGTTGACCCTTTGCCTAAATAGAAATCTCACAAACTTTTTTTAATTTACTTTTGTTCGCGGTCGAAATTATATAGTTGTAGAGACAGGTGCAACGAAATATTTTTGTTCTGCAAATTTCAAAGGACACTATTTACCCCCCTGTGTCACCATTTTTTAAATATATTGCCGAGAAAGGGGGCGATTCCTCCCTTTTTTCCATTCAATATTTAAAATTCTACTTTTCAGCGATATTTGTTGCACACTTAGAAGAGGTGCATCACAAATGTTTCTAAGTGAATAAAATCATGCAGTTCGTCTCCGGCTTCGCTTTTGTAAGAGACACCAACCCCACTGCATTGCAAAGCGAAAAAGAAAAAATCTTTACGTCATCAAGTTGATTTGGACATGTGACGTAGTCGCTGCGAGAACTGGCGGTGCTAATTGTTCTTTTTACGGATCAGTTAATGGGTTTGACCTTTGAACTTACATCCATGATGATTGTCCGAATAAACTGCAAAATAAAATCAACTTCCAACCTTTAAAAAATTATTTCGGTTTTCGAGGTAGTAGCTGACCGCCCTGAGGGTCACTTTCATAGTTATAAATTGTTATACAACAAACAACACTTATCTGCTGCAAGTTTTTTCTATTTCCGAAGGTCACCAACTAGATTTAAGCTTTGTTTGCAAACAAAGGTTTAAATGTTGAGGCGCGCTACATCGTGACTAGGATTTCTATAATTGGAATCGAATTACAATTTCGCCCCGGAACAAAAGAAAAAATAAAAGACGAAGCCACATTATCCCCAGCAATTATCGATTGTGACGCATCAATCACAATTGCCGGTGATAAAGAAGTAGCGATTTTCTGCACTTTCAAATAAGTTGGTGAGTTCCTGCAATTGCAATTAAACTTATAAAAAAAATATTGAGTCGTCGACCCAGTGTTTGCAAAAAATATCAATGTTGAATGGAAACTTTATAAGGAGGTCTCAAGTTCCCAGAAAAGTCTAATTTTAGAAAAATTTAACAGCAAAATTTAAGCAAAAAATAGTTGAGATTACGGAAAACGAGGAGGATAATGAAATGAGATTGAAGGTCATCAGGAGATAACGAGAGTACATTGGGAAGTGAATTTGAGCAATGATGTAAAAGATAAACGCGGAGTGGTGGCGAACTATCCCGCGTTAATCCTGTTTCTGGTATTATTTCGATATTTTTGGTTTTATTAGTATAAAATGCAATAGAAGAAACAAAATAGATTGTGACGTCACATTATCTACCTCAGTAGGAATATAAACTCTTAAACCCGATTTGAATTAATTCGCTGTGTTGAACGCTGACTAATCACCGCAATTTTAAGAACAGGCATCGGGGAGTCAAATGGGCATCAAATGGACAAACCAATATCTCGGTCGCACACAGCAAGGAGGTGGGGAGTAGATCCAGAGCAAGGGTCACTTTTTTCATTAAGTTTCCTGGATCCTGAAAATCAAGTTTTTTTGTTCGTGGGTAAACGCTTCAACAAAACACCAACACTGAAGCGCACGCCTAAACTTGTTCTTTTCTGGACTGTTTGATCTTGTTGAATTGTGGGTCTAATGCTTCTTACAGAGTTTGGGGGTTTGAAGAAAGAAAAGCCAACTTAGGGAGCAGCTTTTTTTATTCAGTTTCATGCAAATTTGACCCAACGATTGACATACGTGATAATAAAACAAAAGACAGAATAGCTGTCTAATATTTTTTCTTAAAAACGTAAAAATTAAGTTGAGTCAGGCACAATGCTTGTCTGCAATGTGGCGTCTAAGATTATTAAAACAAGCATACAACTTTGGCTTCTAACTCGTAAAATTGTTTGCAGGTTTCCCTGGGTTGCTGATTGTGCCGGGACAGGGGATGAATGTTTACAAAAATATCGACAAAACGTGAGTTGAAGTGGAACGTTTGCTTTAATTTCGATCTCCGCGGATTAAGGAAGCGCAGAATTGGCCCCCGACTTTTAATTCTATGCTAAAACTTTTATTTTTTGAGTTTGATTAAAACCACGAGCTTTCCAACGTCACAACTCGGGCCGGAACTTCGTTTCGATCTCGCCTCGCTGTTTCGTACAATATGATTGTAATGACGACTCAGACCACGTGACAGCGTGTCGCGACTGCGACAGAACAGAGGGGAAGTTCGAAGCGATAATTGCTTCAACTAGCGCCAATCGCTTTGTTACTTGCTTGCTGTGACATGATATTCGAGACAGCGGCACCCCCGGCATTGTTTGTCAAACAATGGAGATTTGTTTTCACACAGATAAGACGTGTTCCACGCCGCACGCTGTTTCTCCGGTGGGTGGCTAAAAAAATATCAATCAATTGTGACCTTTTTTGTCATGCTAACAAAAGTGATGTCATAATGACGAATGCGATAAGATTCAAAAATTTTCTTCAAATTTAACCAAACATGAGGCAATTAAACTCGTTTCCAATGATAGAAGCGCGCCTAGCGCACAACGTTTATGAGGCATTTACGTCGACCCATGCTGAACAACCTATAACATGTTGCAGTCACAACTACAAAAAATCAGAACGTTACAAGAGAGAGAAGAAGACGAGTCTTCTACCTTCTCTCGGGCCTCTCAAAGATTTTGATAAATCGCAGGTAATTGTTTTATTGGCTGAATGTGCAGTTGCAAGTTTAAGCAATTATAGTTGACAAATTTAAAATAAAACGGGGTAAACCTTCGTTTTGGGTAAATATTTTGCATTTTTGGTTTATTTTTTTTAACTTGTAAACTCAAGATTAAATAAAAATATTGCAACTTGAAGAAACTTACAGTTACTGACCTGTCGATGAGAGTTGTTTTTGCATTGTTCACAACAACTCACATCGACATGTCAATAACTTTTTTGATTTTTTATAGTTAATTTACATTTCGTTATTAATTTACATTTTCCTAGCTGTTAAAATTTATACTTCGTTGTATCTTTCAAGACATTGTTAAATTTCCATGAATAAAGTTTTGGTGGGTGGAAAAGCGGTTTTACAGCAAAGTTGTTGTCCATTTTCTTTCTGCCAGTAAACTCTACTTTAGCAAGAACCAGGCGCTTGCGAGCTTGTCTGTGTGACGCTTCCTGGACATGTCGATGCGGCATGCAATAACTGCAGTGAGAAAAATTAGATATTAGTGAAAGCGTTTTTAAAACTTTATTGTTTAATCACGACTAGCCGGATTTCGAAGTGATGACGTAAAAAAAGCCCCATTTCTTGCTCAGGATGCAACTTATTACAAATTTTGGCGGGTATATTAAGCAGTAGGCTTTTATTAAAGCAAAGGTGTTACGGAAGTATTCACAAAATTGGCGTTACGGGAGATATCTCCAGAAAACGTGTAAAAAAAATATCGATGATTAGGCCCTTGAATTTGTTGATGAATTCATACTGATTCGGCATTATTAAAGATAAATCCCAAACATTTAAGAAATTTCTGTTTGATTTTAATAAAACTAACACGCTACATGTCGCCAATGAGTTTACGAATTTTGCAAATTCTAACCAATGAGAATTTGCCAATTCGCGGTCGCGGTCCGATGACAGACGAGCGAATGAGTCGCGATGTTCACGCGTAGATTGTAAGTCGAACTTCATGGTTTAGTGAGTGTGAGACGTTAGAAGCAGATGATGGTGATTTACAGCCTGGAACAATAGTTTTGTTGAAAAGAGTTTGTTTGTTACAATCCAGCGGAGGGAGGTTGAGTCGCGGTCATCGAACTTTCGCGCGCGGTTGCTCAGTGTCGCGAAAACGATTTTAGACTTGTTTCTGTTCATTAAAAGTTGCATGTAATCAGCCGTGCATGACCAATTATTATGACATCAAAGGCTTTATGACTAACTTGTTTCAGGAAAACCCGACACCCTTTAAGGAAGAAATACAATTTAGTTTAATGGCGCCACGCAGCGGGCAAACGGCGGGGGATTCAAAAAAAGAAGTCCTTAAATATCCTGTGTTAAAACTGAGTAAACTTACTCCTTCAAAGTCGAACACAGTCGCGTCTGTCACCGGGCTTCCGGAGCTGATGAAGCAGAAAAGCAAAGTGGCAACACCCCTTGCACCATACGTCGAATTTACATTTCCCGCGGTAAGCCGAAGAAAATCCTCAGTAAACAGTCCCCGACCCTCCTCCATTCCCCGGCCTGAAGCCCCCGCCCCCCTGCGCGGCCGGATCGGCTCGCCCGGAACTATGAAGCGTCGAGGGTACAAGCCCAGGTCGGCCTTGCTGAGTTCCGTCACAATTGCGACCGGGACACGTCGCGACGAAGTAACACTGACCGCAGTCCAAGAAGACACGAGACCCAGTAGCCACCAGGTGATGTACCAGCTGATTGGGGCGCGACCAAATACTTATTCGGTCGGGCAAGCGCAGAAAGACTCAAGGAATTTGAAGTGGCAAATGAGCAAACACGATCATCACATCACAATAACACTTTAACTTGTAAAATCTATTGAACTGCTAACGTCATAATCAAAATAATCTTTGTTATCGAAAAATATCAATCGCGGTCTTTCGGTAAAAAATTGTAGTTTTCTTTTTAATTATTTTTGTACTATCCTTTTATATTTTAGACTATTCCTATAAACTTTTAGAAAATCACTTTGTCCGGCTGTATTAAAATGAAAAGCAAGCAATACGCTGGGGGCTTTTGAATGTTAATTCCCGAGTGACAGAACTTTTAAAATATAACGTCTCGGATTCAAATCTTAATTGAAGTCTATAAAACCAAAAACAACTTTTTTTGATTTTCCAAACTTATAAGCAAACAACTTCCTCCCATTTATTGGCCAAAAATTTTTAACTATTCAAGCAACACTACCCAAAATTGACACTGAAAAATTTTCTTCTTCAGGTTTCCAGCACTTTCTCGAAAAATCATTTCTCTTCCGTGGACACTATCTTGCCCCAGAATCACAACTTCCACCAACAGGTGAGGTTCTTTGCAAACGTATGGGTCAACGCTTGACAACTTGTACTTTAGTTTGGGGCACCATCTAAGCGGGCGACGGGAAAACAAAGCAACTTCCACCATCACGACGTAAGATGACGTCAAAAGATAGTTTGGTTTGTCATTAAATAATTTTGCTTTTAGAATTTTCCATCTGGGATCACGCACCTTCCTCATTTGGACCACCATTCGCATGGGTTATTGGGGTCTGTGATAACTGGGCAGTCTCAACTTCCTCCTTCTAAACTACCAGCAACAAAAGGACTCAGTTTCCGTAGCAATGGTCACCCGCATCACACCAAATCAACTTACACTGAAAACCTTTCCAGTTCCCTCCAGCGCTCCAATACTTTTACAGGTAGAATTGGAAAACCTCGGGGTCGTGAGTACAAAAGAAAATTACTAAAATTAAAATTCGCCCAAATATTTATTAATATACCGTGTTATAAAGCAGCGTTCGGTTAGAATCGTTTTTTTTTCTAAGAAGTAAACTTTCACCGCGGCAAGATCAGCAAGGTGTTGCTGTCTTGATTGACATTCTTAACTATTATTTTAAAATAAACTACAAGTCAAGAACACTAAGTGAATAAAGTATGACGAAAAGTATTTCTTCATCTCTCAATGACACTCATTTGCCTTCCGCAGCGCGTTGAACTACAACATTGTTGTCACAATGCAATCAAACAATTAGAAGAGCGCCCTTAGTGGTTGCTGCCAGAAATGGTTTGATGGTTGCTTCTTTTGCTGTTTTGTGTGGGTGCGTATGTGATGCTTCGACATGACAATTCTGTCTTTGTTTGACAATTCATCGGGTTTTCGAACCCGGTTCAAGCAAAGTTTCTCTTTGCTCCTGAAAGCAAGCAACCCAGTGACGTCGTTGTATTGAAGGTGAACGGCTGTCACAGTTTGACGTCAGCACTTTTCTAGCAGCGTTTTTGTTGGGTTGTTTGTTAATTTCTTGTCGTGTGAGTCTCACTCAACAAAACCTTGTGTTCAGTTCATTCCAATATCTTTCACAAGCAACGTCTCAGCACATCCAAGATATCGGCGTCACAAGAAAAAGATTTCCTTGATTCTCGTGACGGAGGAGAGGGCGTGAACACCAAAGATAATGTAATCGGAAGAGTTTTTGAGGGGCACAAATTGCCAATGAGTCCCGAAGGTAAGATAGCCAATCTACGCGCAATAATTTATAATTATTACAATTAACTGAGTTTATTAAGACGTTATTTGTAGTAATTGGTAATTGTCTGCAGTGTGGTTAAGAGCGACGCGATTGTTGTCAACATGGTCTCAATTCAGAACCGGCTAGCGCCATTCTCTTGTATTCTTCGAAAAGACACGTTACGGCACTTTCCTTCTTGTGCAGTCTTAACAAGTAGTCCTAAATTTGATTAATATCTTAATAAAATTAAAAACCAAAACAAAAAATAAAAAAATTGCAACCGGACAACAACACTTTAGCATCTTCGAAAGTAAGTCGAGGTAACTGCTTGTTCTATGTATAGAGCCTCTGACGCTTTTCTGCGAGTTAAGAGGACGAATATAGAGATAAAATGATTTTTTTCGCCTGAAAAATCTCAGTAATAAGCTCCTTGAGTGATTGGTCGATGAGTGGGAGAATTTGATTTTTTTTTGGAACCAAGAATTTTAGTCATATTTCAAGACACTTCACAAAACAAGGCAACTACAAGTTTTTGCGAAACTTCAAGTTTTAACCTGGTACGGTCGGACGGTAGGGTCTGCTTGAACCGTGGTCAAATTGGCCGCCCTCCCCATTTTCAAGACTGCTCTTAACTTCAAGTGGTATCAATCATCCAATCTGACGCAGTGTTTACTCACTATTTAATCTTTGTTTGGTAATTTTCAGAACTTGGTTTAGAAATGAGAGCGCTGCCTTGTGTTGTTTCAGAATGCATCAAAGCATTCGGATCTCGGATGTCAACCTTCGAGCAGAGTGAGATCTTGGATTTTAATGACGTTTGGTTCCTGGGACTGGATGGAAAGAAAGTCCAAGGAGTACCAGGGGCATCGCAGAATTGTGGATACGACGACGAAAATGGGTCATACTTAAAAGTGGGAGTACTCAGCTTTTCGTAATGTATTTGATGAAGTCTGGGTTGATATTATTGGCAGGTGCTCCACGACCACTTGGTGTACCGCTACGAGGTGCTGGAAGTAATTGGTAAGGGCTCGTTTGGACAGGTGGTCAAGGCGATTGATCACAAGACGAACACATTGGTGGCAGTCAAGATCATTCGAAACAAAAAAAGGTGAATTTACATATTTGCTGGAACTTCTGAGCTTGTAAATTGCTCCTAGGCAGCCCTCGAAGTCAATCGATGGAACAACGCGACGTGGATGGAGGGTCCTGTTTATTGCAAAGTTGTTTGTAAACAGTCACTAACGCGTGACGTCAGTAAACTTGCCCAGGCGTGCTGCCACTTGGCCATCGCGCGACGCTTTTCAGCGCTTATCCTCGCTAATTGCCGCCAGCGCTGAAAGAAGACACGGAATGCGGTCGCTTTAATCGAATTTCGATAAGTCGCTCGAGCAAGTCTATTATGAGAAAGTTGGAAATAAGCCGAAGCGACATTGTGCTGAATAACTCAGTCGCTTGCGGTTTTGTGAAATAACAAGTCTTATTTTCACACAGATTCCATCACCAAGCACTAGTCGAAGTGAAGATATTGGACGCACTGCGGCGGAAAGACAAAGACGAAAGCTACAACGTGATTCACATGTTAGAGCACTTCTACTTTCGGAACCATCTCTGCATCACCTTCGAGTTGCTTGGGTGAGTGCGCAACCCTGGGTGTAATGAAAGCAACGAGTGTTTGGGTTCGACTCTTATCCTATAAATCTATGTATGGTGACGTGGGAGCATAACAAGCGTATTGATTGCATGGTTGATGAGCGAGGCGTAGATGATGGGAAAAGATGCGGTGCGGATGATTGGGGATAATTGAATCGATATTCTGATTTTTAACCTGGGTCCTGAGATTCTGGTCCACTTCATATTTTTATTTGCAGCAGTTTAAGTGACGTTCATTAATCCTATAACAACATAATAATTGTGAAAATATTTTAAGCTACCTCGCTTTTAGAATTTAGTATAATTCAGATCAGCGTGATTCAAGGGTGAAAATGCATTGCAACAACAACGTGTGGCAACATTTGCGCTCCAGTTTTTGCGCTGTTTATAAGATTGGCTAAAATGCGAAAGATTTACTTGGGTAACCCCCTTTAATTGCATGATAACCTTTAGAATGAATCTTTATGAGCTGATCAAGAAGAACCACTTTCACGGGTTCAATCTCCCCCTGATTCGACGCATCGCGTACGCGCTTCTCAGGTGTCTCTGCTTGACTTTCCAGGAAAGAATTATTCACTGCGACATGAAACCGGTGAGGTTTTGGGGCATAAGCATATGAAAGTGAGCCAAAGATCAATGTTGCATGTCTAAAATAAAAGGTGACAGATCCTTCGATTAAACTTTGCCTATTTGTTTTCAAACAACTTTCCGTATGCACTGCCATTTTAATTTGATTTCTGACCCACAGCAATCTTTACATGCAAGCTTATTTGTGTCCTCTCTGTTTCGAGAATTATGAATTTTAATGTGAATTAAAATTCATTATGAAAGTACAAGGACAATTCAATCATGAAAGTAAATTTAAATTTAAATTTAAATTTAAAGAGCTAAAGAGAACATTTTTATGTTTTATATTAATATTTAATATAATACACTCAGGTTTGCTGTGTATACTTCTACGAGTTATAACTGGCTAGAATTTACTATTTTGTGACAATTATGCTGATCTTATAATAATGATTCAATTATAAACTGACCCAGATCAAATACCACCCAAGGACTAGTGCTCGAGTGTTTGTGTTCGCGAGTCTTGCAACTCTTACCTGATGTTTGCATAAGCATGTTCGCAGCAGGATTGCCATATTGGCCTTTTTAAGCTACATCTGAGAAATTTGGCCATCTTTTAGGCTCTTTGGTTTTCAAATTTAACCTTTTTTGCCATTTTTATAAATTTTAATCTTGTAAATTAATACCTTTACAAAAATATTTGAAGTTTGTGAGCAAAAGTGTTAGAATTTTTTATTGTTTTCTGTTTCTTCAAAAATCTACTTTAAATTTGGAACAAAAATAGAAATTTTAGTCATTGATTGAAAGTGATAACGTTTTTTTACTCTTTACCTTGAATTTGGGACAAAAACAGAAAAAAACCGTTGGCAGTATTCTTTTGACGGTCGGTTTGGCCTTTTTTGAAAATTGAATTGGCAACCTTGGTTCACAGTAAATATGATTGTTGGTTACCCTAATCGATGATGTAGCATTTTGATGTAGCATACAGATTTTTGTTTTAAACAAAATCTGTATGCTACATCAAAACTTCAGTTGAAGCCACAGCTGTTAAATCAAAATTTAAAACAACAACAAAGTAAAAATAATTTTTTAAAATCAAAATAAAATTACTTTTGGGTAAGATTTCTTTTGTTGTTTTCAATAATAGCCGAAAAATTATTTAAATACTTTTTAGAGTCTGGACCTTTTTTGTATTATGCGTACCTCAAAAAATTATTTTCTTAATGTGTAGCATGCAGTCCCTTATGGTGTCCCTTAACAAATATTATTGTACCCAGACAAAACAGTGCACTTGGGGCCACCTGAAAACCACGTAAATAATAAATAAAATTTAAAATATTTCTTTGATAATTTTTTAGGGTACTTAAAAAATTTTGAAAATTATTCAGACATAAACAGACAATAAAAAGTTATGTGGCTGTGATTTAGACCCAGTTCCTATGAACATCTAGCAGAGGAAATCACCCTGAAGCGTCTTTCATATGAACCCCACAAAACAACGAAAATAAGAGTTGAACCCAGGCTCTATCGATCACGTTAGCCTTCAATACGGCCCCCTTTACTGGGCCCCGCTGAGGACTTCTTATAACAATATGCACCCCTCAATATCTTTGTTTACCCTTATTATTACAGCAAGCGTCTGCTAAATATATCTTAGTTTGTAGTATTCATAAACAAATAAAAAGTTATTTAATGACTAACCCAGGCATGGGGGACTTTCTGCTCGCGACCCCCGCCAAGACTTCATTGGCGCCATGTGCTAACAAGATTCCTTGGTCAAGGCAGTCACCACCCCGTGTTCTACAATAAACTACTTCGTAAATTGTTTCATTTGTTACGTCACAATCGTATTAGCTAGTTTCGTATAACTGATTGCTCGCAGGAAAACATTTTAATTCGTCAAAAAGGTCAAAGTTCTATCAAAGTTATCGACTTCGGATCGAGTTGCTACGAGCATCAGCGAGGTTCAAACTCGAGTCATTTTAGCAAAAGTCATTTCACTCACGCTCTGCACCTTTGCAGTGTACACCTACATACAGAGCCGGTTCTATCGTTCCCCGGAAGTGATCCTGGGGCACCAGTACGGAATCCCCATCGACATGTGGAGTTTCGGGTGCATCCTCGCGGAGCTCTACACCGGATACCCTTTGTTTCCGGGGGAGAACGAAGTGGAACAGCTGGCTTGTATCATGGAGGTGAGGACTTCTTTGTTGCTGACGTCTCAAAGTGAGTAGATTATATTGATACCTGCTTTACGTTTCAGGTCTTGGGTCTTCCTCCTACTGAGTTCATCGAGACTGCGCAACGACGACGATTATTCTTCGGTGAGTCAAGGTCCAAGAACTTGTGCTTTATCTGATAAAAGAATGACACGAAACATCTTTCACAGTGTTTCAAGCTGCCAATCTCTGTGCAGTTGCTCGTTTTATTAATGGCTTGTGGGGTCAAAAAGAATGTTTCGCTCTATTATTCTTAAGTACGCTTAACAGGGCTGCCCCTCCTACAAAATATAATTATCGAAGTGGCTCTTAAAACATTAGTAATTCAACACCAATGTTATTTGGTTTGTAACGTCACACTCAATAAAGAATCAAACGATTTAAACAATGCTAAATTGACAGAGGAGTAGTGGACATACATTTGCCTTCCGATAAGAGCTCAGTCTTTTTGAGGTTAAAGATCATCTGTTTGAGGGCGAGGTTTATGTTTTTATTTCACTTTGTGGAATGTTTTGCCGACACTTAGCAATTGGGTCTCGATTAAATATTTACTTCTTAATAAGAAGTTAAATATTCCAGATTGAGTTCTATTCTGATACTTCACTTGAATAAAACTTGGGTTTCTAAGCAACAACACGCGGTCACCGGAAACGTTACAACATTGCGTTGGTCATAAAACAGTCGGCAACGTGCAGAGTTAGGAGGTGGCGCTGTATTGATGGCGAACGCGATGGATGCAGCTGCGGTTCAAAATCTACTCCGTCGTTCTGTTGCACCCGCAAGAAAAATACTTTTCGGCACTTTCCTCTGCTTGGTAATCTAAGCAAGCAATTCTCAGTCCTATCTCGTAATAACAACCAGAAAAGAGAAACAAATTTAACCGGACAACAATATCTTGTAATCTCCGGAAGCAGGCCTGGGTAATCACTTTGTTGCTCTAAGTATAGCGCCTCCAACGTTTTCCGGCAAATGAGCAGAATAAGATGATGCTGATGAATTGTCAAAGCAAAAAAGCAGTTTTTTTAATGACATCGTTTGGGCATCAGATAAACATAAATCTTGGCCCATTAATCAAAATTTTAGTTAGTGTTTCAAATTTTAGATTCAAAGGGAAATCCCCGGAGCATCACCAACAGCAAAGGACGCAAGAGGCGCCCCAACTCAAAGGACTTGAGCACGGCTGTAAGAAGTAACGATCCCGTGTTTCTTGACTTCCTCCGACGATGTTTGACGTAAGATCACAATTTATAATCATTGCTCGACCGCGAGAGCTAGTGCGGGAAATTGCGCTTAAACTATGAGTTTGCATGTCTCAGCTTGCCGTGATTTCAGCTCCTTTTAGCTTTTGAATCCAATCAATAAACAGAACCGCTTATTCAATTCGCATTAACATTTTTATCCACCTTATACTCTTCTTTATGCATCGTTCTTTGTTAATCGTTTCCATCAACATTTGATCGGGTCGGCTCCTTTTCTTTTAGATGGGATCCCAAAATGCGAATGACCCCCAACGAGGCTATGGACCACGAGTGGATTATGGAAGGAAGATTCCAGAAAACACGTGGTCAATCTCGTCACGTGACAAAAAAGACGCTCCCTTCAAGCAATGTGTCGAGTTCCGAGATGCCGGATTTGAAAACAAACATGAGTTCCCAGCAAGGTGTGGGCGTGATATAGAATGGGCAGTTAATAAAAATTCTATGACATAAGTTCAGTGTTGAAATTGAAATACGACAAGAGGATTACCAATCGACAGAAACGGGGAAAGTAGGGGGAAGTTGCTCCCTGCCTTTCTTTAAACTGGAGAGCACGGATGGTGGGCAGATGACTGTAGCAATAAACAACAAGCAATTGATGCTGTTTTCTGCGGCAGTGTGAACATCCCAACAATAATTTTTATTACTCTAGATCAAGGGTGTTCTACAGCCCAATCTAGTAGCCATGGCAACCACGGAGGCACTCGACGTTTTGTTTATTGTTTAAATTCAAATCTTTTTTGTCTTTATTTGATTTATAAAGACAAAAAGTGCTTTTTGTCTTTTAAATCAGGGATTCTCAACCTTTTTTAGCCATGGCCCACTTTGAACACATATTTTTTTCGTGGCCTATGAAATTACTTTAATAAAAATTATTCATGTTTATTTATAATAAAAACCAGTGGCGTGCGGTCAAGGCATGTAAGTCATGCGTTGCATGACCAAATTTTTAGAAATTGCATGACCAACTTTTGCGCGATGAGGTAGATATTGTTGAATTCAATGAAAAATATTACTTATTCGTATATTAAGTAATTTCATGGGCCACGAAAAAAATCTGTGTTCAAAGTGGGCCATGGCTAAAAAAGGTTGAGAATCCCTGTCTTAGATTATGAAATTTCGTCTAATATAAAGTTAGTATATTCAGCTGTATTGCAAAAATAATATGCTTATGCATAGTCATTTGAGTAGGGTTTTGCCTTTTTAGCGGAAAAAAATGTTACCAACAACTTTTTTTGCTCAGCTTTCAGCAATCACATATCTGGGTCCATGTTATGCGAATCTTTGCTATCAGAATTTTTGCCGTCCGAATGCATTCTGCTACACAAGTTGGCTTTGGCCAATTTCATTGTTTAATTACTGTAACAAAAAGACTGAAGTGAAACAAAAAGCAAAAATTATTGTGAGAGTGAAAATAACAAGTCAACAAATGTTATTAGGTCTACAAGTAAAACTTCTGTGATGGGTGGCGTACATATGATTAATTCTATCTTGAAAATTTCAAGAAACCAACAATTAAACAAAACTTTAGACAAACAAGCACCCACTAGTGGCAAAAACGTCAACAACAATTTGCTGAAATCTGAAGAAAATCTTCGAAAAGAAAAAAAAGCGGAAGGAAAAAACCTGGAGCAGGAGGATTTGTCTACAAACCCCCAGAACAAATCACAAGACGATCATCACCGCCCTGCAGCAACGTTCAGTGGCGATGAAACTGTTCAAGAGCGCCTCCAGCCCATTGGCGCATCAAACACCAGCATGCTGGCCGATGATGTTGAAGCAGGTTCGTCTTCGTTAACGTCACAAAGGACACTCGCCTTCCAGTTTACTAATGCTAGTGTCGAGAAAAGCTTAAAATTTCTACTTCTTTTTGTAGCAGGGGACAAGCCACAAAGATCTGGCCGCGAAGAAACTTCCCCTAATGAAAAAGAAAAAAATGGGGAAGCGCTAGCTTTAACAAATGAAATGAGCAATAAACTGCCCCCGATCGCTTGATTCCCCCTTTATAAAGGTTTTGGTGAGTGTGCGGGTAAGTGGAACTATTTCATTTGCTCACTTTTTTAAAACTTTATTGTAGGTTATTTGCATTACACAAGCCTTAAAAACCAAGCGCTTACACATATACAACAATCATTGAAAATATTAGCTGACGTAGATGATTCATCATAAGATGTTGGATGTCGCTTCAAGTAGGGCACTCATTTGCGTCATTAACGATTCTGTTCTCAGGCTTACATCTCAACACCCGGAGCCGTTTCGAAATCTCACTGCCGCTAGGAGACGGAACACGTCATTCTCAACAGAGCAAAAGCGGCTCCTAATTGGAGGCTTGGAAATACAGTGGCTTGTTGGCGCTATTTTTATTTGCGAAGCTGGCCTCACTGAATCCCACTGTTGCACGCTAGCGCCTAACAGCGGTTTGAACGTGTAATAATTAAAATGGTCGATTTATTGTCTTCTGCCATTTCTTCATCAATGGTTAAACATAAAAGTGTAAGTTTTGTAACCACTGTTCCCGCGTTATTTATTACTGAATTTATTTTGCCTTGCGTCACGTGACTCTAGTGAACCGTGCAATTTGTGTGAGAGTTAAACATAGAATTGAAGTTGTTTGCCTGCATTTTCAGCTGTTGTTTATGTTGGTTGCCAATAGTCCTTTTAACTAATTTTAGCTGAAATATAATACTTCGACTCATTAGTAGCAGAGTTCTCTTCACAACGATTAGTGTAGACTTCAACTGGGCTCATATATATTCACACCTAGTAATTTTATAGATGGTGCTTATTGCATTAAAGCAGAATAATTGGCACAATATTCTTAGGGTTATCGTACTTTTGAGATAAAGTATCCAGACGTTCGTTAAAAGCTTTCAAAATCAAGTAAGGATTAAAAAACTCTTTAAATTAAATCTGAATGGTATTCAGACATCTCTATGAATTGATGCAAGTCACGATTCGAGTGATCACCGAAAAATTCAAAAAAATTGCTTCGCTTCTCAAAATGTTTCGGTCTGGGACGGTTATGAGTGCCGAGCAGGGAGCACTGATTTTGTCGAAGAATTAAAGGTGGCAAAAGCAAATTTCAAATAAAAAATATTAAGGCAAATAGTTGGCTGGCCAGGCATCGGGAAAAGGGCTCATGCCGCACGACACCCGCTGAACTGAGTCGTATAGTAAGCCTAAATATTCTATAAATTCTGTTCACCTCTGGCGGTCACTTTCAATAACTGGTCATAAATAAACAAATTGTTTGGTGAAATCTCATGCGCAGCACGCCACGCAATCAAAATTTGGGCTATGTCTCTATGCTTCTATTTACTGTACGATTTTTTCATCTGATTTCAATCAGGAGTTTAATTGGTATAAGATGTTTTCCTATGACTGATAAGCGTTTACAAGAATGATGATGATGATGACGATGATGATATTTTCTTCATGCTAAGTAACATTATTAAGTATATGCAATGTACAGTACTATGAAGCATGAAAAGGAAACGAACGTTAAACATGCAGAAAGTATAGAGAGAGTTGAGAAAGAGAAAAATAAGAAGCACGGCCGCGTTACCTAATTCAAAATAAATATTAATATTTCAAAAGACAAAAAAGACAAAAAATGACAAAAAATGTGCAGTGCAGGAACGGTTATGTAAATCATTGGGAGGCACAACCGCCCTATATTGCTAACTATGAATTTAGCTCAACTGAGCATGGTGAGTAAAGCAAACCTCCCGAAAAAAAACCTCACCAGGTCCGGAAAATTTTTCTGGATGAACTGCAAATGAACTGCAAATATTTTTCTGGATGAACTGCAAATACACAAACATGGAAATAAAACAAAATATACTTATATATATACATTTCGAAGAGAGAATAATTTTTTTTTTTATTTATTTTCATTTCTACTCACAATCAACTTGAAATTAATCAAAGTGCATGTAGAAATAAAGATTGTGAATAAAGAAGCAGCGACTAAACGATGTACGTTATTACATGCACAACGGTCGCCGTACCTTTGAACAAAGCGATGTGAAGTTAATAAGAAAAGGAAAGCGAAAAGAAGATAATTAATACACACATCCAAGCCATATTCAGAGAATGTTGTATAATCATGGGTGGGAGAAACAACAAACTCAAATAAAGAAGTATAAAGTTTAGAAAAGAATAGAACATGCCAACTGTGTAAATTGATTTGAATAATCAGTTAAAAAATAAGGTTGATTGTCCATTCAACGGTTTGAATTTGTTATATCAATTGATTCCAATTCTTTTGCGTAGCGTACACTCTTTCTTGATATAGATTAAAACTGTTTTGAAGATTGTGGCCTGATTGAGAATTGATAAGAGAACCAATGTTGATGATTGCTCCTTAGAAAGACATGTGCTTGAACTTCCTGAATTCATTTTTACCTGAAATAAAAATGCTTTCCCGCAGTAAGTAGCTCACTGAAATCATTAAATTTAGATCTTATTAAATATTTAATTATACTCTATTTCTATTTCATGTATAGAAATATAGACTAATTTTATGAGGCGAAAAATTAATTTTTAAAAGCTCTGATTCGACTTTTAATAGCCCAGGATGTCTTAAAAAATATGCCATCAATAGCCTGTAGGCTTCCTTTAATTGGATTTTTGAAAAATTGAACTAAGGATATTTAATATAATTAGCCTATTCGTCAAGGGATCTCCAAAAATTTTTATTTTAGAAATCAGAAATGAGGTTTAAATAAAGTTTAAAAGGTTCTTGTTCAATATGCTACAATTTGTAGTTTCTATATTTTTGCCTAAGGGTGCAGCTTTTACGCTGCAGAGTCTTTTATTTATCTACAAATACGTGGCATAGCGTGCAGTAGGATTTATAAACCTTTACGCAATGATCTGTGCGAACCAGTTTTCGAAGGACTGCAGTCAGATTCATCTACTTTAAAAGATAAGAACTTTGAAGAACTCGTGCTCTGGCTCTCGGATCGAGCCTTTTCTACAAAATACCCGGACTCAATTCGTTTACCATGAATTGGGCTCGAGTCTTTAAATCAAATAATTACTCAAATTTGACTCGTGTTCTGATGATTTGACCAGAAAAAAACTTCAGCGCTTATACTAGACCTACCCAAGTCCAGTTACTATCAAACTCTAAATTTCTAATGACTTTGCTTCACGTTTTAGGTACAAAAAGCTGCTAAAAATTAAATTAAAACCAATAAAGGTCTTAACTCTTAAAACTAACTAAATATAAAATTTTACAGATAGAATTTGTTCATAGACTCGGAATAAAAAATCAAGATTTTATTAATTTGAATTCGAAAAAACTTGAGACTCGATTAAGTTGAACTCTCGTGTCTTGGTATACTTGGTCACTCGTACTTGGAAATTTACTTGAGCACCTTAGTAATTTGACACGACTCGGGCTAAATGAAATTCTTCGAAAGTTGGACTTCTAAACCTCTGGTGTGAATCCTATAAGGATAATATTTTGGCTATTTTTGGTGCTTCAATTTAATTCAATTCAATTTAAAAAATTTTCACGTAAGTGTTTCAAAGTAAAGACCCTAATTTTTATTAAAAATTACAAAGGTCTAGAAAATTTAATTTAGTTTATTTTCTATTTTTCTTATTTTATCTCTACATTGATCCTCCTGACCCGCAGGAAAGCAACAGAGGCGCTAATAGATTAAGTAAGCTATTACCCCGACCTGCTTCCGGAAATGTCAAGATATTCATATTTTTGGTAAATAGATTTATACTTAACTCTATTGGTAAATAGACTTATACTTAAGTCTTCTGTTTATTAAACTAAAAACTTTAAAAACAGTCAACGTTTCAAGCGTTATTGCAGACGCTCTTCGTCTGGACTTAGCTTAAAATAATACTGATAAAAACAATGAACGAAAATACACATAGGATACTGTTTTAAATTTGAAAAATGGAAAAAAGAGAAAAAAGCAAATCATGTGATACATAGGCGGTCAAGAATGTAAACACAAGCGAACAATCAACCAAAAAAAAGCAACGGGTTTATTTTAAATCAGTGTAAATTTCATTATAAAAACAATTTTTTTGTCATTTACTGTTGTAATTCTGTTATTGATGAAAAACGACGTTTAAAAAAATCCGATTTAAAAGCAAGAATAGAAGAGTTGTCAAAATCAATGATATGCTGAAAATTTACCACATGTTTCACGAGAGCAGTTTTTTGTTAATATTATTATTGTCATCGATTTTTGCCAAGTTTCTCGGGTTCAAATCTCGCTTATGTTCAGAACATTTGGTTTTTAAACTGCGGCTGGTTTCTCCAATGTATATACCAGAACAATTTTTACAAGGAATTTGGTAAACTGCACCTGTTTGTTGGTTAAAATCAACGAAATCTTTTGTAGTCGGTAAAATATTTTTGATTGTCTTTATTGGTTTGATGCAAACTTTTACGTTAAAAGCTTTAAAAATTCTTGTAATATTTTCTGTAAAACCTGCCAAGTATGGAAGCACAACCAATTCTTTTCTTTCATTACCAGAAAAGCTTACCTCTTTGATATGATTATTCCAATTCTTGTTGGTACGGGGTAATGTTTGTCTAACGACCATTCCGGATAATCGTTTTTTTTTCGTGTTTCTATCAACTTCTTAATTTCTATAGATTTGTCTGTTTTTTTTGTAATAACTTCGAAAGTGAAAAGTGTCTTTTGGCGTCGTTTCACTTTTTACCAAAATTCCAGTTGATGTGGCTAAATCAGTTATATTTGAACTTTTAAGCAAAGATGACTGTTTACAAGACCGCAGTAAATTATGTTTGAAAGAATTAATGCTTGTACTGTAATAAACATGTGTCTAGACAATACCTATATCAGTTTAAAAATCAATTTTATAAACATATTTTTGGCGTCCCTATGGGCTGCCCCATTTCAGTAACTATTGCTAACCTGGTTATGGAGACCGTAGAAACCAAAACTCTTCAGACATTTCAAAATCCCCCAATTATGTGAAAAGGATACGTCGACGATACATTTGTGGTTATAAAAAAGAATAATTTGGAAGCCTTTCATGAACATTTAAATAACATAGAGGCAAGTTCTAGTTTACTCTAGAAACAGAATCCGACAATTTCCTGCCATTTTTAGATGTCTTGGTAATAAAAGAAAAATCTGGAAATTTGACAGCCAAATTATATTAAAAACCAACGCACACCAATCGGTTCCTCAATTTCAACTCGCAGCATTCATTAAGTCAAAAGCGTGGAATAATATCCACTTTATCTCACAGAATCAATTCGAAACTAATTACGAAAAAAACAGACAAATTTATAGAAATTAAGAAGTTGATAGAAACACGAAAAAAAAAACGATTATCCGGAATGGTCGTTAGACAAACATTACCCCGTACCAACAAGAATTGGAATAATCATATCAAAGAGGTAAGCTTTTCTGGTAATGAAAGAAAAGAATTGGTTGTGCTTCCATACTTGGCAGGTTTTACAGAAAATATTACAAGAATTTTTAAAGCTTTTAACGTAAAAGTTTGCATCAAACCAATAAAGACAATCAAAAATATTTTACCGACTACAAAAGATTTCGTTGATTTTAACCAACAAACAGGTGCAGTTTACCAAATTCCTTGTAAAAATTGTTCTGGTATATACGAGGGTAAATCAAAAATTATCCGGAATTGCTCTATAGCGCACTCTTGCTTTAGCTTTTTCAAAATTTTTTTTTGCACGTGTTGTCTACTGTGTCACGTGATCACGATCTGCTAATCTAATTGTTCGTTCAGTTTTAACACGTGTTATTTTCTGTTGATAAAAATGGACGCTCCACTGGCACAATGCACCAGAGAAGAACAACGTGCTGTGGTCCGATTTTTGTGGTCAGAAGGTTCATCGGGGACAAAAATTCATCAAAGACTCTTAGCACAATATGGAGACAATGCACTATCGAAAACAACGGTATATGAGTGGATTGAGAAGTTTAAAACAGGCCGGACCAGTGTAAAATATGCAGAAGGTTTGTTGTTCTTCTCTGGTGCATTGTGCCAGTGGAGCGTCCATTTTTATCAACAGAAAATAACACGTGTTAAAACTGAACGAACAATTAGATTAGCAGATCGTGATCACGTGACACAGTAGACAACACGTGCAAAAAAAATTTTGAAAAAGCTAAAGCAAGAGTGCGCTATAGAGCAATTCCGGATAATTTTTGATTTACCCTCGTACATTGGAGAAACCAGCCGCAGTTTAAAAACCAAATGTTCTGAACATAAGCGAGATTTGAACCCGAGAAACTTGGCAAAAATCGATGACAATAATAATATTAACAAAAAACTGCTCTTGTGAAACATGTGGTAAATTTTCAGCATATCATTGATTTTGACAACTCTTCTATTCTTGCTTTTAAATCGGATTTTTTTAAACGTCGTTTTTCATCAATAACAGAATTACAACAGTAAATGACAAAAAAATTGTTTTTATAATGAAATTTACACTGATTTAAAATAAACCCGTTGCTTTTTTTTGGTTGATTGTTCGCTTGTGTTTACATTCTTGACCGCCTATGTATCACATGATTTGCTTTTTTCTCTTTTTTCCATTTTTCAAATTTAAAACAGTATCCTATGTGTATTTTCGTTCATTGTTTTTATCAGTATTATTTTAAGCTAAGTCCAGACGAAGAGCGTCTGCAATAACGCTTGAAACGTTGACTGTTTTTAAAGTTTTTAGTTTAATAAACAGAAGACTTAAGTATAAGTCTATTTACCAAAAGAGCACAGAAAATATGAATAACTTACCTGGTAAAAGAACCAATAGAATGCCAAGATATTGCTGTCCGGTTGAAATTTAATAGAAAGATGACTGAAATTTAAAACTGCTTGCCAAAACCATCAAGCAGGGAAAAGTGTCAAAAGCAGTCAAAAAGACTATCCCACTCGGGTATTGAAACCACTAAATTTCGTGATGTGATGGGATGCGGAGTGTAAGTCCCTCGATCCCTCTATAAATAACAACATTTAAAACCCTGGTTACGTGACTTCCTTTCTTCCCGCTTGCGCCGACTTAAAATTTCCAAAATCTGGAGAAAAGCTCTTGCAGTCGCAATCCCAAAGCTAATGAAGCCCGTGGGAGACTAAAGAGTTATCGACCGATATCTCTGCTCTGTGTCCCCTGTCGAGAGGTTTATCTACGCCCGTGTTAAGCCATTAAACGATCCACTGCTCCCTAAAGAGTAGGCTGGGTTTCGACGCGGGAAGTCAACCATAGATCAAGTTGTTCTGCTAACCCAGAACATCTAGGATTCTTTCGAGACTAAGAAGAAGGCCGGTGCCGTATTTGTTGACACTGAAACTGCTGTGTTGCAGTGAATAAATTGTGTATTACATCGAGGATTCTTTTGAAGCTAAAAAGAAGGCCGGTGCCGTATTTATCGATCTGACAGCTGCTTATGACACTGTCTGGCACCGTGGCCTTATCTGCAAGCTACTGAGACTACTTCCGGATAAGCACATGGTCAAAATGATCATGGAGCTTGTCCGAAATCAACGTTTCACCCTTACTACCGGTGACAGCAAGCAAAGCAGGTTACGCCGTCTTAAAAACGGCGTTTCTCAGGGATCGGTTTTGGCCCCCCTCCTATTTAACATCTGTATGTTCGATCTTCCTCCATGATTTCCAGAAAGTTTGCTTATGCTGATGATTTAGCATTGTTGCACTCTTGTGGAAACTGGAAGGACTTGGAGGAGACATTAAACTAAGACATGTTTACACTTTTATCGTATCTCCAGACTTGGAAGATGAAGCTCAGTCACACTAAGAGAATGACGGCAGCCTTTCACTTAAATAACCGAGAGGTCAAACGTGAGCTAAAAGTCTAGAACAACGGTAGACTTTTACCGTTCTGTCCAACCCCCAATTATCTAGGGGTAAAACATTTCGTCACCATCTACAATTGCTCATGTTTCGTCACCATCTAATGGCATTGCGCAAAAAACTATGCTCGTGCGTAACACTGCTGAGGCGATTTGTAGGCTTGGGATGGGATGCTGGTGACAAAACACTACGCATAGCTGCCTTATCTCTGATTTGCTCAACAGCTAAGTACTGCGCACCAGTCTGGTGGTACAGCGCTTACATTCGCCTCATCGACAGTGTCTTGAACGACGCCTTGCGCATAGTCACTGGATGCCTGCGTCCCACTCCAACGGACCACCTACCCATACTTTCAGGTATCCAGCCAGCGGAACTTTGCCGACTGGGAGTGACACTCTCCTTGGCCCACCGTGAATCTCTGGACCCTGATAATATCTTGTAGCCTATGGTCTTGTGGACCCTCAGATACTCGCCAAGAGAAACTAAGCTCTAGATGCCCATTTGTGCCAGCTGCGGGGAATTTATTGGACAACTTTTCCGGAATTGGCATCCGCGCTTCTAAATGGACAAATCATAAATTGAATGCGGAGTACTGTGAAAATGCTTCCAGGCTCCGTGTTTTTGTACCCAGGATCGGTGCCAGGCCTGTTGGAATGGGCTCGTCCCAAGCAGCTTGGGTTAAGCTCAACCGCTTGAGAACTGGTGTTGGACGATTCCATTCAACTGGGGTCTCGCTCCTTCCCCGAATTTTAAGTGCGGCGCCCTTGAACAAACCGCAGACCACGTTCTAATAGCGTGCCCCATACATTGAGCACCGCACGGAACACGAGGTGTGACGGTTTTGAATGACGAAACTCGTTGTTGGCTTACATTACTGCAAACGTTTGATATGGGCAGTACAGCATCCAGGGGTAGTAAAAGGATAAACCCTGGGCCCCAGTCTTGTTTGTGTTTGACCTGGAGTGGATGCCCTTCCAAACGACGACGATTTATACGAGTAAAGTAATGCAATTTCTTTGGTGCACGTCATGTTTAATTAAACGTTGCTTTTGAGTTTATGGCATGGAATATGCATTCATCAGAATACGCAATGTACTGAATTTAATATGTAATGAATCTGCTTAATATATATATATAAATATATAAGGTAGAAGTTTTTCAAAATTTTTGGTCAATGTTCATCAGGAAAGTGCTCAATGACATCGAGTCATAACGGTTAGATAATTAATTTTCAGACCACAAAATTTTTCTAATTTAACATTAATTTTATTTTTATTTGCCCCAACAGACTGTTTCCCTGCCAGGGATTGTCAGGGGGCGGTTAGAAATCTTATTCAAATGGAATTATTCAAATATTTAAATACATAGGGTACATAATTATTTTTTTAGAAAGTTCGTTGGTCATGCATTGAATGACTTGCATGCCCTGACTGCACGTTTATTTTTTTTTTTATTTTAATCTCTATATTTATCCTCCTGACTCGCAGGAAAGCGACAGAGGCGCTATACATAGGGTAGGCAATTACCCCGACCTGCTTCCGGAGATGCCAAGATATTGCTGTCCGCTTGTAATTTAGTAGAGATATTACTGTAATTTAGAACTGCTTGTCAAGACCACCAAGCAGGGGAAAGTGCCGTAAAGTGTTTTTCCCAAGAACACAACAGAATGGCGCAAGTGGGTTTTGAACCGAGACCATGTTGATCATCAGTCCGGTGCGTTAACCACTCGACCACGCTGCCGACATCACGTCACTGATGTATCTTCTCTTTTTCTCTTTTCAATTCTCTTCAATCTAAATGGATATGAAATAGTTGGCAAGCTGCCTTTTTTTTTTTGAAAAAGTAAAAAAGTTAATAAATCACATTATTTTCTAGTTCACTTGTTACAAAAACAAATCATGTGTGACGATCTTAACAGCGTCGTGATTTGATTAAATGTGAGACAAAAGTCGTGTTCAATTTTATCTGAACGAATCCGCATTTCTGTAACTTATTCTGTTGAAAAGATTTAGTCTATTGCAAGTAAGTTCTTAATTCTTTGTTGTAATACTCACTCTAAATTTGGTATTGGCTTTGTGTTTGCTATAAAATATGCCAACAAGTTAAACTAATTAAATTTTGTACTATTTTTTAGGTTTTGGTAAATTCTTGTCTGTGCAATTGATTTAAGTACGTTTTTGTTTATACGTTTTGTATATATAATATTATGAATTTGAGTGTTATGCTTTATTAGATAAATTGGTAGTTTATGTTACCCTTTTGTTCTTTAATGATTAAACTTAACAAATAATTTTAATTTATAAATTGTATATATCTTTTACTTTTTTTCAAGTTAACTGTAGTACCGGTATTTACATTACTACTTCATCAATATTATTAAAGTTGCAATTTTTATGGATGATTTTCATTGGGTGTTATTGTGCCATAAAACAGGGTAACTTTGATTGGTTGGAGTAATGAAGACTATTTGACTTGTAGTCAAGAAAATACAGCTGGAAAAACCAATCTGGCTTCCTATTACCCCCTGTCCCTTTTCAACAAACAAAAAGTTGCATATCCTCTCAAAAAACAAAAAATTATATTTTTGAACTCTTACAATATCTTAAAAATAAAAACAGTGATTAAAGTTACCCCAAAGTATGGGGCAACCATGTTTCAGCTGTTTGTTTGAAAGCATTCACCCGTAAAGCTGTTATGACATCATCAAAATATTTTATTCAATGGCTCAGAAGCAGAGTGTTACAACCAACAGAAAAAGAGTTTTCTCATTGACAGTATCAGGTTATTAAAAGCTATATACCTCCAAAATTGATCAAAGTTATCCTGTTTTACAATAACTGATTATTAGTATGATATTGACAATAAATACTTTATTTTTTTTTTATTAAATTTGAAGTGAATGTTTGTATTTTTTCAATTACTGTTATTTAAAAAATGGGTCTCTTGTAAAACCATCATAAGTGATTTTCGTTTGTGAAACTAACCCAGATCCTTTCTGGTTACTATTGCTTTTTGAAAATATTTTTTTCCTCTTGTTTTTTAAGAAACTAAAAAAAAATTTGGTGAAAAACTTTTAAAATTTTAATGTGCAATAATGCAAATGTTTATAAATTTTTTTGACAAAAAATTTCATGGATTTATACCAAATTTTTATTCTGCTTAAGGAAAAAGTTTAATACAATAAGTTACTGATAATTTCTTGATAAATCTAGACAAAATTACTGTTATCATTAAGGTCTTTTCGATAAGTGATTGTAACTGATTGTGAAACTAACCTAGAATTCTCTTTGTAGTTACCTTACTACTTTTTAAAAAATTTTCTTCCTTGTTTTTTATTTTCTGGAGCAGTAAGGTTTTCCATTTAGTTTGACCAGCAAAAACAGTTATGATCATTTGAAAAGGCTTATCATTAATACCAATAAGTTATAAAAAATTTTTTGATAGCTCAAATTGTTTAATATCTGGATCTTTGCCAATTTTAGTAATTAAGGTATTTTCAAAAGTCATTGTAAGCAATTTTTTCAATGAAACTAACCTGTAATCCCACCTGTAGCACTAGGATAAAATTATAAAAAACACCAGGGAAAGTACTGTAAATTGAGAAGACTTTATTCAGCTGGGTAACTTCGATCTGTTGGGTTAATGAAATATTATTTGACTTGTAGTTAAGAAAACACAGCTGGAAAAAGAGTTCAGACGTCCTATGACTCCCTGCCTCCTTTCAAAAAACAAAAAATTATGTTTTTGAACTTTTGCAATATTTTAAAAATAAAAACAGTGATCAAAGTTATTTTAATGTTTGCTCTCTTTTTATATTGGTTTTAAATGTGTGATCAAAGTTATCCCAAAGTATGGGGTAACATTGTTTGGCAGTTTGAAAGCGTTCAGCTGCAAAGCTATTACAACATCATCAAAATATTTTATTCAATGACTCAAAGGCAGAGTGTTATAATCAACAAGAAAATAACTCCAAAATTGATCAAAGTTACCCTGCTATACAGTATTTCTTTAAACGCAATAGTAGCCATACAGGGGATCTGAGTTAGTTTCATAAACAAAAATTGTGTGTGCTGATTTCTTGGGTCTTTTCAAGAAGTCACCATAAGCAATTTTTGTTCATGAAATTAACCCTAATTTCCTTGCAGTCACTATAGCTTCTTGGGAGATTCTTTTTGTTTTTTATTCCATCCTGGTGCTGAGAGAGGCATATTGGTTAGTTTGAAGAACAAAAATCACTTTGGTGACTTTTGGAAAAAACCTGGAGACCTAGCAAATGTTTTATTCTCTTATTTGGGGTTTTTCTATCAATTTATTCTTGCTACAGACTTTTAATAGTTGGGAGTGTTATATTGATGGCAAATATGAAGCCTGTTCTTGTAATTCTGTTATATCTTAAGGAAAAACCCTTTATGGCATTTTCTTCTGTTTAGTAGTCTTAACAAGCAACTCAAAATTTACATTAGATCTTTTTTTATTTCATCTCTATATTTATCCTTTTGATGGAGTTGTTATATATAAAACAAACATTACTCCAGCTTGCTTCTGTAGACAAACCTATTTTTTACTACTGATTTAATAGCAGCTTAGCTTGAACATCAGGCATTTTCATTGAGATCTAACATCAGCTTAGCTGAAACACACATACATTTTCATTAAGCTGTTTATGTACTGTAAAATGTAAAAGTGAAAAGCAAGTTATAAAGCAATAGGATTATATTATAAGATAACTTTATTTCACTAATAAGCAATACTTATTAAAGCACTGAATTCAAATAACTTAATTTTCCGTACTTGTAAACAACCCCAAAGACTGTAATAGTGACACACGATAATGCAACATGAAGAAATTTAAAAAGATTTGAATAATTTAAATTAAATTAATTGAATTTTTGCTTATGCAAATATGTTAAACAATATGTTGCAAAGCACAATGCATGATACTCTTAACAGTGTTTTTAAAAAACTGAACAATTTTAAACATTTGCAGTATTAACAAGATTTTGAATTTAAAATATGGGCTTCATCTGCTCACTGTTGGATTGACAGCAGTAGTGAATGTAAAATATTCATTAAGGCCCGTTTCCACTACGAGCGTGAAAAAGAGCATTCTTTCTCTCTTTTATTGATCTTCGATTGAAGTGAGTGGTTAAAATTGAAGCTAGTGCATAAAAAAAGCAATAAAACAAACAAAGAATGCTTTTTTCCACGCTTGTAGTGGAAACGGGCCTTTACTATTAAAAGTTGCAGTAAAATTTGTTATTTTAAATTAATTTGTAATATCATAGACAATATATGCGTCATATTTTTTTACTTTTAAAACTTATAATAAAACCAAATTTTTAAAGGACTAAATTACTTGTAAGAAATTTAAACAAACAATATGCCTCTTTTTAATGATGTTCACTTGCAAAATAAATCATATATGAATACCAATCTTATAAATTTGCAAGAAAGCATGTTAACAAACTATTTACATTTAATATCTGTGAACAATTTGGAGATTAATATCTGTGAACAGGATTTTGAGAAATGTCTAAGCTTAGAAGTCTTTTAACAGAAATCTATAATCCTTTTTCCAGTAAATTGATGATTATGTTTAACTGATCAAATTGCAATGCATAAATTCATTAATAAAATTAGTAAAATTTTGATGAGTCAAATATTTAATATAGAAAATAAAAATTAAAAATTAAGCCAACTAATTCATCAGGAAAAATCGATTTCAACCCATAAAGGTCATCATTAGTTTCTTACTCAAACAGATTCTATTTCAATATGAAACTGATGATGACCTTCATGGGTCGAAATCAATTTTTTGTGATGAATTAGCTGGCTTAATTTTTAATTTTTTTTTCTATATTGAATATTTGACTCATTAAAATTTGACTGATTTTATTAACAAATTTATACATTGCAACTTGTTTAATATATTACTATCATACCAGGTATAACACTGCTTCTGCTAAAAGAATATTTTTTTGCTTTAAAGCAAAACATAAACATACTTTTAAGAAAGTCCAAATCATGGGTGTCCAGGCAGATTAAGTTCACTTTCATTTGGGAAAATAAATAAAAAACAATTCAAGCTTACAATAGAATATTTCTCTTAAAAATGAACAAAGTTTATTTAAAAATTAAACCAATAGTGTAATAAATCTTTTTTTAAATAGCTAGCTTACATTTTTTAAAAGCTACTTTAAATGTGCATAAATGATTAAGAAGTCACAGCTTAATGTCAAGAAAGCACCAGAGGCATTATGCATATAGCAACTGTCAAGCATTACCCCAATATGTTTCCAGAGAAGCCAAAATACAGTAAACCTCAGTTAATCCAGATTCTATTAGACACACCCATTGATCTATATTATGCAAAGACCCAGATTATTTGAAAGCTATTGTTTCAAGCCAGATGTTATCCAGAGTAGTAAAATGTAGATAAAAATCACCTTATTTGAATATATCAAAGACTAAATAGTACAATTTTTTGAAATAAACAAATTTATTTACCATAAATCCCAGCCTATAAGTGACATTTCAAGCTAATTTACACCAGGTCTGGTTTTCAGACCTTCAACATCTAGGCTAGGTCAAGTTTTTGGGAGCAAAGTATAGGCTAGTAACTAGGGCTGCAGAACTGGTAAAAAAATTTATGGCTCCAGCTCTGCTCCAGCATCTTTAAAAATCTATGGCTCCAGCTCCAGCATCTTTAAAATGACTGGCTTCAATTCCGCTCCAGTATTTTTCAAATGACTGACTATATATTTGCTTTGACACTATTGAAAAACATGCTTCATATTCAGATCTATTGTAAATGATTGATTTGAACTTATGTTTGAGTTAATGCAATCTATGTATATACACAAAATTAATAAAGACACTACTATAGGTAAGAAGTAAGAAAAACTCAAGGCATTTCATCACAGTCATGTGATTCATCAGACCACTTTATAGAATTCAGATTACTTTCACAATTGATAATGTAGTGACTACAATAATCTGATTCCTAAAGACTGTAGTTATGCCTTTTAGGCTTTTTTTATTTATTAATATGGATAATAAAAATACAAAAAATACATTTAAAAAAAACACAAAAAAATTCAAAAAGTACTTGTTAGACAGTTTGCATACTAAAACTGAATATGGTACTCTTATATAAAAAGTCTAGCTCCAGTTGTGCATTAGCATCTTTAAAATAACTGGTTCCTGCTCTGGCTCTGCTACAGCATCTTTAAAAATCTATGGCTCCAGCTCTGCTCCAGCATTTTTAAAATCACTGGCTATAGCTCTGGCTCTGCTCCAAATCCTTAATTTTCCTTAAGCTCTTGCTCCAGTTTCTGCTCCAGCTCTGCAGCCCTGCTAGTAACTAATTAGGTCTAGTAAGACTAGGTTGACTTATAGGTTGGGATTATGATATACAGTTTAAATGTGCAACACAAATTTACACTATCACGTCTCAGACAAAGGCTCAGATTTCTTGCTTCCCAAGATGTGGTCTTCTCCAAAAAAAAAAGAAAGTCTGCCTCAGATCACCTCACCTTTCTCTAATTTTGTCCCAAAGCAGCGGTGTTCTTTATTACGTTCAGAAATAAAGGTCATTGTGCAAAAGTTTGTTGTTTGCATGACTTGCATGCTCTGACTGCATGCCACTGATAGATACTATAGCAAACCGACAAACACATTTCCTAAGTTGAATTGACATAAATTTCAAGTAACAAGCAACATAGTAATGCTTGTAAACCATAATGTGAATAATGTTTATGATTTTGACAAAAGACATCCAGCTACAGCTGTGAAGCAGGAAAATCCAGATGTATATAAAATCAACAATTTTAATCTGGATTATCTGAAGCTTTCTATTAAGAAAAACAAGAAAACATTAGCATTAGCAAGAAAGAAAAACAGAATAAGAAAAACATTAGCAATCATTTGTACCTTTAGTTTTATCTGTGTTAAGCAAATATCTAGATTAACCAAGGTTTACTGTATTGCAGTTCAGTTGAAATTTTTATTTTTTAAAAATATAACTGAAATTTGGAAATACTTTTCAAAACTGCCAAGTAGTAAAAAGTGTCATAAAGTGTCTTTTTTAAAGACACAACAAAATAGAGCGAGAGGTTATGAATCATTGTCATTGTTTAAAGAGGAACCACTCCAAGTCGGACACAAACAGGACTGTGGCCAGGGTTTATCCTTTTACTGCCCCAGACTGCTGTATTGCCTGAATCAGACGTTGGCAGTGATGTTATTAAGCCAGCATTGGGTTTCGTCATCCAAAACCGTCAGACCTTGTGCTCCATGTGGTGTCCGATGTATGGGGCACGCTGTTAGAACATGGTCTGCAGTTTGTTCAAGGGTGCCACACCTGCAATTTGGTGAAAGAGCGAGACCCCATTTGTGCATGAACAAATAGAATTGCCTAGCACCAGTTTGCAGGTGGTTGAGCTTAACCCAAGCTGCTTGGGGTAGGCCCATCCCAACAGGCCTGGCACTGGTCCCAAGCACAAAAGCATGGAGCCTGGAAGCATTTTCACAGTACTCCGTTTCCATTTGTGATTTGTCCATTCAGAAGCGCAGATGCCAAGTCTGGCAAGGTTGTCCAAAAAATTCCACACAGCTGGCACAAACAAGCATCTGGATTTTAGTCTCACTTGGCAAGTATCTGAGGACCCACTTAAAAGACCATGCAAGATATGATAGAGGTCCAGAGATCCTCGATGAGCCAAGGAGAGTGTCGCTCCCATTCAGTGAAGCTCAGCTGGCTGGATGTTTGAGGGTAAGTGGTCTGTTGGAGTGGGACGCAGGCATCCAGTGACTATTTGCAAGGTGTCGTTCAAGATACTATAGATGAGGCAAGTGTGTGAGCGCTCCGACACCAGACTGGTGCACAGTACTCAGCTGTTGAGTAGACTAGAGACAAGGTGGCTATGTGTAGTGTTTTAGCACCAGCACCCCATCCTGAGCCCACAAGTTGCCTCAGCAGTGTTACGCACGATAATTTTTTTGTGCAATACCACTAGATGGTGACAAGACATGAGTGATCTGTCCAGTTTTACCCCAAGATAAGTGGGGGTTGGAGAGAACAGTAAAAGTCTATTGTTGTAGACCTTTAGCTCACGTTTGGCCTCTCGGTTATTTAAATGAAAGGCTGTCGTCACCATCTTAGTGTGACTGAGCTTCATTTTCCAAGTTTGAAGATGTGCTGAAAGCAGGTCCTGGAGCTTTACCTGGTTTTAAATGTTGAAGGGCAGCAGTAAATTCTCTGTGAAAACGTGTCAGAGATATTTACTGGGTGTGATGTTGTGGCCCTCCAAAGGTCAGACACTTCTTAATAGACAAGTCGAGAAGACTTGCAGTCAACAGCCTCGTATTTCCCATTTCTGACCAGCTGAGATGCAATAGCATCGGCTGAAACCAGACAGTTATGAGGAGAGTGTCATAACTTACCAGTAAGTTGTTCAAAATACTTCATACTTTTCGACTAGAGTGTGAGAAGTCAATGCTCCAAACTGCCTGTGAACTGGATTAAAATTGGATTAATAATGATGATAAAAAACATTGCAATTAAAATCATTGGGAAAAGAAACAGGACCATCTGAAGATGTCAGTAGAAGATCTTACAAGAATTGGTTTGTGTGTGAAGAGTGTGAAAGATAAAGGTGCTTGAGCCAGTGCAAGAAAACAATAAAAACAAAGACACAAACTGGATTTAAACTGGAGAACAACAGCAACTTCTACTTACCAATTTGCACTAATATTAGTATAGATTTAAAAAAAGTGACTGACTAATAAAAACAAAGAAACCAAAGTTTTGAATGAATTTATACAAACTTACTAATTTTAAAACAATATACAAGAAAGTTAAAAGTTTAATAAATAGCCCTATTTATTCAATTAGCTAAGTTTGTCACAAAAACTCTTTTAAATAAAAAATTTTAAAATATATAACTGCAACAGCTAACTTAAAATTATGGAAGAAAATAGTTTTTGCTTTCATAAGAAGCAAAAATAAATTTAAGGTTGTAAGTAGATTTTGACACAATGTCTTCTGAGTTGGATCTAACTTCTTCTGCTTCCATTAGAACAGGGGTCTTCAAAGTATGGCTTGTGTGCCAAATCTGGCCTGTTAAGATTTTTTATCTGGCTCATGAAGCTCTTTTTAAAAAACATATACACTCACTTTGAACCACAGTTGAATAAAATTATGTCGGAAATGCCCCAGTTTCATGTTTCTAATACTAAACAAGATTAACAAATAACTGGTTAAATATGTATGTGTATGCAGTGACGGATATTCAATGTTAGGGACCCAAGGCAAGGATTCCCAAAAATTGGTGTTCTCTAAAAAGAAAAAAAAGTCTTTGATCTCTTTTTTTTTTTTTTTTCAAAATCATTGTGATCTCTAAAAAAAAGATCTTCACTTCCAATTGATCTCGTATTTCTGTATTTTTTTTCCAAAATCATGCTCATCTCTAAAAAAAAAAGGTCTTCAAATCCATCTTGTACTTTCCACTTTTTGTCCCAACTTCATAATGATCTCTAGAAAAACATATACAGCAAAATGAAACTATATGCAGTATTTTCAAGGGGGGCCCAAAGCAACTGCCTCACTCGCCTCACCCAATGTCCACCACTGTGTGTATGCTTTACATTTCAACTGTGTACTGCAACAGATTTTTTTAAATAAATAGTCTGTTTACAGTTATTTATTAACTGTTTTTTGCAAATTAAGTTTTTGGCTTTGGCCCAAGGAGGAAAAAAATCTATACATGGCCCCCCCTGCTAGAAATTTTTGGACACCCCTGCTTGAAATGTTTGGATACCCCTGCTTTAGAATGAACTAAATTAACAAATAAGCTGTAAGGCAGATCTCTCCAATTTTTAATCACAAACCCACCAGCTAATTTTGACAATTTCAAAAAATTCTTAATTGATACACTAAATAATACAATTCCACTGGACCTGATAGCTTAAACATTAGACTCTAAACATTTTGGGCCACTTGCAATCAGATACCTCACAAACATGTACAACCCTGCCCTCAACATTAGCATGATACCATACCTTTTGAAATGTGCCACAGCCATCCTGATTTCAAAACCAAAGACCACAACATTGGCACAAACTACTGACCCATAGTACTCTTTAGCACCTTAGAATGCTGTATTACCATACATAGCCAAAAACATTTCAGTTATTTCTCAACAAGGATTCAAACATCAACACTTAATGCATACTGCTTTACACAACATCTGCAACCAATCACAACAAGCTTCAACAATCCAAGGCCCTTACAATGCACTGTAGCAGTAGCTTTGGACAGGAGCAAGATATTTGACGCAGTGAATGTAAATAGACCACTACTAATAATCTTCATATAAACACAAAGACAAGACTACAACTTTTTATATCAGACCCAGCTAATTATGGCACAATTCTATCATTTAAATTAAACAATCAAACACTACCCACTGCAAAACACCCAAAAATTCTTTGGATCACTCTTGATCCAAAACTAACATGCTGTGTGATGGTTTTGATGCTTGGAAAAGAAATTAAGATTTTAGAAGTGTTAATTTTAGGCAGCATACATGAAACATTCTTCAAACCATCTATTAGAGTATTCCATATTAATTCGAGCAAGATATTCAACTTTTATATTTCAAATTAAAAAAAAAACTTTTTATAATGATTTCAGCAAAACAACTTGTTGTTTGACATAACAAGTTGTTTAATATAAGACCTTATTGGTCATTGAAAATGAACTATAGTAAGACAGGAGCTCATGACTCTGGAACAATGATACAAAAATTTTAATTGCTGACTGTCAATTATAACAAGTAACTTGATAAAAAAGAATGCTTAGTTAATTTTCAAAAGAATGATTGGACAAGAATGTTGTTTAAAAAGGCTTATTTAAAGCTCCCATTAGAATAAAGCAAAATAAATAAGAGCAATTGAACAGCTTTAACTCTTGAGCAAACTTTTAAAGAGGAAAATAAATACCAAAACTTGCATTTTATAATCTTAAACCTAAGTAACATGTTACTTTGGTTTATTCAGACTGTTTTGCACTTTTAAGTTCTTTTTGCTTAACTAGAAAAAAATTTAATGTAGATGTATAATAAAAATCTTATTTGGTAGCATGTAGTATGTATAAGTAATAAATATTTTTGAACCTATTGTTTTCCAAATCTTACTCTATTATTTTATGCTTGGCACTAGTTGTTTGTGTTTGTTATTTTGGTGAAATTCTTATTTTATTTTTTGCTAATAAGAGACTTATATATTTTGATGTTTTTGTATTTTTTTTACATGTAGGCTTGTGATTTTAGGCTCAATATATTTGGGATTATACATTTTGTGACATTATGCAGTCGCTGTTACTGGCAATGATGCACAATCAACTGAAATAAATATTAAACTAAAATAAAGAATTAAATCTTTTAGAAGTACTAGAAAATAACTATTTGCATTAAAAATTTGTTTGAAAATATTTTACAATCTTTGTTGCAGAGAATAGAATGGAACGTCAAAATCGTGCCAGAGGAAGAGCACGAGGCCGTGGAAGAGCAGCACCTGCTGAAGGTTCATTGTTTAAAATTATCAAGCACTTTTTTTTGAAAAAGTTGATTCTTAGTGTTTATTAGAGACTAATTCTTGAGTTTGATATTTTTTTAACAAAATCTTTTAAAATTTTAACATTCTTATTGATAAGCAAAATTTCCAGGTGGTAATGCACCCAGTGGTAGTTCTGGCCCTCAACAAGGTGGAAAACAGTATGGTGAATCGCAAAATCGAGGACCACAACAGGGTGGGCAGCAGCAGCGTCCTCCCTCCCAACAAAGTGCACAACAACAGGGTGGCCCACCACGAGGTGGAAGAGGACAGCAATTTAGAGGCCCTAGTGGTGGTCCAGGAATGCCATCCAGTCAGGCACCAAGACGTGGTGCCTCTCCTCCAGGCCCAGGTATGAATACACCATTTCAAATAATTGGGGGATATTATATCAGGAGTAAGCAAACTACGCCTATGGTCCAGATCCAAATCATTTCATTGACTTGCCAAACCATTGTAACGTCATAAGATTTTATTATTTTCAACTGAATTTCAAAAGATTTATGAAAACTAAAATGAATCGCAGGTGCCGTTCCAGCTCTTCTGTCAAATTTTGTTCAAAGTGTGTCCAATCTAATGTTATATGTTCTATCAAATTTTATATTATTCAATTAAAATTCGCTATTGAGCTAATTGGAGGTTGCCTGAAATTTGATTTTGTAAAGATTTTGAAAATCAATAATGTATATGAGTATATTTATATGTTCCCATGTTAAAATTATTATTTAGAAAAAAATGCGTTACTCTTTAGCAGTTTTGTTTATCATAAAGTTACTACCAACAAGCCATTCACTTTCTTTAATACATTTATAGAGAAATTAACACTATAACGTTATCCTAAGGTCATACATGATCAAAGAATCCTTTATATTGACCAGGTTGAAGTAAAATACAGTAATCCCTCACTTAATCATGCTTCAAGTTTCGCGCCTTTGCTACATCGCGGGTTTTTCAAACAATATATTAATGTAAATTTCTGTACCAGTACTGTACACTTCACATAACAGATTTTTCTACAGTACACTGATTAACTTTTAAATAGTCTAGAGCAGTGTTCTTCAAACTTTTTTCATCGAGACCCATTTTTCACAGGCAAATTTTTTTGCGATCCCTAAAAAAGGATCTTCACCTAGAATCGATCTCTGATTCCGCTATTTTTCCCCAAAAATCAAGGTGTTCTCTAAAAAAAAAAAAAAAAAGGTCTTCACTTCGATTTGCTGTTACATTTCACTATTTTTCTCCCAATCCCATGACCCCCAGTTTGAAGAGCCCTGGTCTAGAGTGTATGAAAAGTAGTGTACTGATAGAGGGTGGGTATTAGTATGGGGAGGGTTCATAAATGTTTAATTTATACATAAACAATACAATAAATATTTTTTCACTATTTTGCGGATTTTCACCTTTTGCAAGTGGTCCTGGAACACATCAACCGCCAGTAATGAGGGATTACTGTAATGGTTTTGTAATAAATTTTCTCTGTGTTGTACAGGCGATGGTTCCCAGGGAGGAGCAGGCCCACAGTATGATAATCGCCCTGCAGGTCGAGGGTCAGGACCTGGTGGGGATTATTCCATTCCAATGCGCGGGGTGGACAGGGGACGGGGAGGAGGTAAGTTTCAGTGTCTTTGCTGCACACTTGAGCTACTTTTCGATTCAGTGATTTTTAGCATCACAAAATTATTACACTTTTAATGTTTTTTCTCCAGCCACATGTTCGTTTGCAACAAATAAAATCGGCTCTTTGTTCTCTCTAGCTTTAACCTCTTTAAAAAATTAGATTTGGCAATGTCCTGCAGTGTTTCTAAAAAATATTTAAAAAATTTGTCACAAATACGCAATGATCGTTTTGGGTTACACCACACTTGGTTAGAAAATCAAAGTACTCATCTGCAATCACGAATTAAGAACCACTAGTTAATTGTTGTTGTTGTTGTCTTTTCCTCCAAGGATATCTTGGAGTAGCCATCTTTTAATCCCACAAAGAAGCCAATTTAGATTCCCACTCTTCGATTGCCTCTGCTGCTTCTTAAGGCTTTTTCCACAGACTTATACTGTTGTGTTGTGTTGGTACTTGACTACAGTTAAAGAGGTGATTAGCGTCATCATGACTTTTTAATAGATACGGCCTTATATGTCACATTTGAGAGGCTATAATTAAGAGGATATTTTGTTCTTAATGGAATAACTAATTTTTATTTAAGAATGAAATTAAGAATAATTGTTTTTTTCTGTTATCCTTGTGATTAATCGAAGTTTGGTTGTCTTTGTTGCGTCATAATCACGTTTGCTATTATGTGATTGTCTGCCGTAAAAACGTAGAATAACAAAATTTATTTAAAATACAGTAGCAGCCAGTTGCCTTTTGCAAGAGTTAGGCAAGCTTCAAAAGCAGTTAGGTTATAAGCAGCCTACTTTTATGTAACGTAACAGTGCTGCATAGCTGAAAGCATGTAAAAGCGCTTGTTAAGCCAGATGTTTGGCTTCAGTTGCCTGCTGTACATATATTTTTTTTGTTGTTGACTTTAAAGTTAGAAGAGGATTTAATACTAAAAGAAGCGTAAGAACGCATGTGTTGTAAAAGTACTAAAGAAGCTACTGAGTTGCTGTAGCAGTGCAAATAGGTAAAGTTAAGTTTAAATGCAATACTTACTGCTTATGGGTAAAAGCGCGTATGGGTGGGTAATGGGATGCTGATACAAAAAAAATCCAGAACTAGTAACAACTAGTGTTATGTGTGAAATTAGTTGGTCAGGAGATGGCGAAACAGCCATGCAGTTATGAACTGTTAATTGCCAGTCAGAACAATAAAAACATACATTTAAAAGTGCCATAGTATATACAATGCGCAGAAGTAGGTTGGAAGCTAAATTAACCCATCTCTGCCCAGAGAAAAATTTTTTTAATATTTTGACTTTTTTCATATGTTCGTGTAAGTAGACCCTACGCATACATTATTTATGGTTTGTTTGTTTGTGCGATGCTTATCTGATGAATAATGACCTGTGACCTATATGTCACGCTCGGCAGAAGCGTGTACGTTTTTTGCCCGCGGCGGCGTCTGCCGTATTGTTTTATTTCTGGTCAAATAAAAATTAGATACTCATTTTAAACACATCGCAACGTTAGTTACATGATTTTCAGCCAGAATACATTTATATCTTATTTTATTAAAAGGAAAAAACACTAATGCTTGTATTTGCACAAATGTCTAGTTTATTTTGTGTGAAAGCAAAGGTTGCAATTTAGGTAAAGACCAACATTGCACTTGCTGCATTGGCTGAAAAGCGTCTTGCAATCTTCACTAGCGCATCTTTTGCATCTATGATCTTTAGTTTTGACCAAATTCAACTTGGCGTAACTTTCCACTTGCCTTTGTGTGCAAAATCCACGATTCCAAGAAATACGCGGATATTTTCAACTGTTACAGTAAAACCAAATTCACCTTTGGACGTGGCGTATAAAATTGTTTGACTCGCTATGAGCTCCAGAACCTCTTCATCAAAGAACTTTTCGAACAGCTCTACCGCTATGTTTCTGTATGACAAATAGTTAGATTTGGAAAAAATTCATTCGTAGATGGTAACAATCCATCACGAACCCAACGAGGTGTCTGCAGTCCTTCGTTGCTAACAGTTTCACTTCCTTCACAGCGGTTGTGCGTGTTCCATCAATTAAACAGTCTCCGCCACTGTGTTGAGTTGGTTTCCTGATAAGTTACCTACTAGTCCTCCATCGCCTTCATCAACAGAATCCTCATTAATAATTCCACCGTCATTAGGTTCTATGTACACCATTGCCATCGCACTTGTTTCTTCTTCAAAGGTTGATAGAACACCGTGCAAGTCGGATACCTGCAACAGACGTTTAACACTAAAAATTGTACTCGCTTCTGCCCAGCCTAGCATATATGTAACGCAAAATACAATAAACAATTAAAGAAAAGCGACAAAAGATAATTAGTCAAAAATAAATATAAACAATCTTAATTTTATTACTGTAAACTTTTCCATACAATAAAACCAAAATATTTTCACTATAATGCAAATATCATAGCTTTATAAATACCTGCCCTTTTCAAAACGCCATTTTGCTTCTTGAAAAATCAACGCGTGTTTTCGACTTCGGCTCACTGGCAAACTAAAACTTATCTACAAAAGCAATTTTACCATTGCCCTGCAAATGCATTTGGTGACTTTTGCATCAAATTTAACTCAATTATCTTTTTAATTAAAATCACTGCGATCGTTTTAAGTGAGAACACCAAATGTGTGACATATAAGTCACGCTGGGCAGATTCGGGTTGATGAGCTTTTGACACTTTGAACTGTGTAGAAATGTTTTGGCATTTGTAAGATAGGATATTGCTATAGTTTGCAGCATGCCAGCATGTGCCAGCGGTTATTCATTTCTGCACAGTTTCGGTCAGGTGTCACTCAAAGAAAGTTTTTACCAAAACTTTTAATTGACTATTTGTATTAAACGTAATTTTTTGCAAATATTAGCCTATCTATTTTGATTGATATTGATAGTTAGTAGGTTAGGGAGATGATTCGCAAAATATTTTTAGCGAGGTAAGTGGTTCTCGGTTTGAAAAAGTTTGGAAAACACTAATTGCTGTGAAATAGTGATTGCCGTGTTGCTCAACCTGTTTTGGCCCTGGACTATTTCCACACCAGTATGATAAGTGAAAATTATATAGACTGCATCCAGTTTGTTTTTCTAATAGTAAGTTTATTTTGTTTATTTTTGTTGAAGAAAAACTACTTTAATTAAACTACCTACGTAGAAAAAATACTTTGATTAGGCTTGTACAGTTAAATTGTGCATGGCTATATAAAGCAGTATGGTAAACAAATGCATTGTGTGCAGTTGCAAATCTGGATATAAACAGTCACAAGGAAATGTTCCATCGTTTTGTTTTCTGGCAAGTGGGTTAGTTTTGTCAATTGTATCAATTGAAAGCCATCTGCAAATTTGCTTAAATGCAATCCCAACTCTTCACAACAGATTGCCTTGAAAAGACCATCTACCTTAAAAACTGTTTGAACCTCCCTAGCCGTGCTGTCGGACAGTTTATTCTATATTACCACTGCGCAATCATACTGCTTGGGGTGGTCAAATGGCACAAAAAATCATTGTTAATATTTTAATAATAAGCAAAAGATTACCAACAATTCTATCAGAAAGGATGCTGGTGTAGCTTTTAAATAACGACAGAGAACAATACAGGGTGTTGCAGCTAAATTCAGACTAATTTTAACAAAATAGGAAAACCTCAAATAAAACAATTGTCATCAATATATTTACTTGTGATTCATATGGTAGCTTTATTACAACATACATAATCAAATTATTCAATATGGCCGCCCTTCTCAACGAAGGCCTCGAGGCGATGGCGGAAGATGGAGCAGGCCTTCTTGACCTCCATCCTGTCCATGTGGTCCATAGCCCCCACTATAACATCCTTCAGCTCCTGCTTGGTATTGTATGGTCGGTAGTTAACCTTCTCCAAAATGCCCCAGACATAATAGTCCAATGGGTAAAGGTCAGGGCTGGAGGGTGGCCAGAGGTCTGGCAGCCAGTGGCAGGGTAGTTGCTGGTACAACCAGGCCTGGGTCGTATGGGCCATATGCGCTGGTGCAGAGTCTTGTTGAAAGACATACAGCCTCTTGCCAGCCACTCCAACCATCCAGGGCTTGACCATGGTTTCCAGGACCTTGATGTGGTTGTTAGTGGCCACCCTGAGGCCCTCAAGGAAGAAGTAAGGGGGCATGACGTCTCCATCGCTCGACACGATGCCCAGGACCATAACAGAGGTAGGAAACTTTATTGACATCACAATGGGAACTTCTTCAGGGTTGTCAGTGATGAAGCGATCGTTTTGTCGGTTGTGGAGCTTGTCCTGGATAAATTTTTTCTCATCTGAAAAGAATATGGCATGGCCAGACGATCCATTTTTTAGCTCATTGAGCAAGGCAGTCCCCTTGATCAACCGTTGCTCCATTAGGGCAGCTGTCAACAAGTGACGCTTCCTTAAGCAGTAGCTTTTCATGTTGAGGTCCTTAGCAACTGTCCTGGAGATTGTGGACTTCTTGACGTTTATTTCGAAGGCCAAGGCAGCCATGGACTTGGAGGGGTCGTTGTGGATCCTCTACTTGACTTTAGTGACAAACTTGGGGCTCCTGATGGCATCAGAACGTCGCTTGTGGGTTTTCCTCCAGTGAAGGTCTCAGGGTCATCACAAGCTTCAAATTGCTTTTTAATTCTAGTGTATAAACAAGGAGGTTCTTGTAAATGAAAAAATCAATAATCTCCTTAGCAGTCCTGCCGGCGCGGAGGGCCTCGATGATGGCGTGCCTTTTCGTTATTTCTTGAGGCATTGTGTTGGACACTCGGAAAAAAACAATGCCGTTTAGTACGAATATAAAGTCTAAGTAAGTATTTTAAGTTTCACGTAAATCGGACAAGTCATCTCTGAGATATTTAAAATTGAAAACAGACTGAATGTAGCTGCAATACCCTGTACACTAATTTTTAACTTAAGCAAGTGGTTACTCTTTCTCTTGCCAATGCTTAGCATGTATCTACACCATATCTAACTTGTAATATTACAGCATCTTCACGTCAATTTGCTATTTACTACTACAATATTAAAATGAATGCATGTTTTTTTAATGGTGTGTGAAACAACTTGAAAAGTATATGCTTTATTTTTAGTGTTTATCTGCCATGCTACGGTGTCATTTATTGCATTGTTTTTCAAATATTATGGAACAAGTATTGTAAAATGAGTATATAATCCAATATAGCAAACATATGGTAGAAAGAACTTGACTTGTGCATTGGCTTTATTTATTGCTTTAGGCCTCTTAATTATTGCCTCTCAAATGTGACATATAAGGCCGTGTCTATTAGTAGGCCATGGCATCATGTGCGTGTGACAAGCATAGTGGGCATTGTGGCGTTTAAATTTCAGGGTTCACTGCATATAGATAACTTTGCAAGAGTGGTAATTTGTTAGCTCTGAGCTGTGCAAGTTTTGTACACATAAAACTGAATGTTTGTTCTGATCAGAGGCGCAACCAGGGCCTGATATGAAGGTCATGTCAACCCCCTTTTAAACATTATTGTCAGATGTCAATCCCCTTTACGCGGTAATACGTAACAGGTTAAAACTTGTGCGTTTTGTGCCAATTTAACTATAATAACTGATTTCCGTTTTTCTTTTTTCGAAGAATAAAAACGAGCGCTTTTTCGCAATGCTCCTTCAGTGTTTTTTTCAAACTTTGTTTGGAATTGTTAGCAAAATACTGGAAAATTTTATGCGATTTTGGCAAGATGTCCAAAAATATTTAAAGGGTTTAGTTGCGTTTGCCGTTTTTAGTAACTAGTACATTGAAGAAAAATTTCAAGTGATGCTTTAACTATACATTAAACATCGTTCACTCTATGTCCGACTTCCCTATCGAAACACGGCAAATGATTTTTATTTGCCAAAACGATGGAACTTTGAAACCTTGAAACTTTAGTCAAATTTTCTGCTTGCGTGCTGGATGCGGCACCCGACGCTCTTGCTGAGGCCCCGGCAACACTCATTTTATTTTGATTTTTTGTATCTATGAAATATTTAGTTATCCTAGCTTTTATTATGGCATCGTACTTATCTTTCGTCACCTAGTTTGTTTTGAGAAGAGTATCCAGGATATTGTATTTTTGTCTTAGCTTAAAATTGCATCATTTGATAAAATAAGAAGACGCTCCTTCAACTCGAATTTTACGATCGCAAATTATGAACAGTTTACCTTAACTTTAAGATAGTCTTGAACTTAAAAACTTTTAGTACTCTTTTTTCTGCTGTAACAATTTTTTGACGTAATAATTTGTATTGTTTATATTACTGTATCCAAACATAAAATTATATCTTTTACAAATAAAATTTTTCAGCAACTTGAAATTGCGTTTCTTTAAAATTTTTAGCACTCTACAGTTCACATTATTCCTGTCCCGAATCGTTTTGTGAAATGAAATAACAAAGAGAGCTAATGAAAAAACAAGCCTTAAGTTTTTTAAAGTAACCTTGAATGATTGGCAAGCACTACTTGGCTTTTAGATATTGAGCTTAGGGCTCGTTTTCACTACGAGCGTGAAATGGAGCGTTATTCGTTTGTTTTCTTGATTTTTTTCTTTCCGCGCATAAATTCGAAGCGAGCGCTAAGCGAAGCAAAAAGAATTTTTAAAACAAACAAAGAATGCTCCATTGTACGCTTGCAGCGGAAACGAATCCTAAAAGCTGCCGAAATAATGCCATCAACGAGATACATGACGCCATCGTGCAACGTCGGAAAACGCGACGGCGCAAAGCATAGCTGGCGGAGCATTTAACTAAGCGGTTGTTAAGAAAAAGTCAAGGAGGTGCGGGGGCTTTGCCCCCCTCCCCGCATTTAAAAAGATGTTGCGATTGTGTCAGCCTCCTTTTAGGCTAATTGCGCCCCTGGTTTGATGAATGAATGTCATAGAATGTGGTATTAGTAACTTTGTTGTTTTTTCTAGAACTAAGATATGTGAGGTGATCGTAGTGTGAATGTGTTTAAGGTTTTCTCTACATTTCTCAGGTGTTATGTCTGGTTTTGAGATGATGATGTTAGTGTGCTTATTGTTATGAAAGATTGTGGTTTTTATATTTCTGGGCGGATTTAAGCATGCATTAAGATCATGTAGAGGGTGTGTTTGTGTTTGAGTCAGTTGTTTAGGTTGAGTAGCATGAAGTTTGAGATGCATGTCCATTGGAAGGACCTTGGTTTCGTCGTGTAGGTGTTGAGTGTTTATATCTCGTGTGCATCCAGTAGTAATTCGCAAAGCTGTGTTTTGAATGGTTTGCAGTTTTGTGATGTTGGTGTTTGATGTAGGGCTCCATATGGTGCTTGTTTATGCTGAAATGGGGCAAGTGAAGCTTTGAATGTGGAGACTAATTAATTCCTTTTGTTTACCCAATTTGGTAGAGGTGGGTGCTTTCAGAATGTCAAGCGTTTGTTTTGTTTCAGTGATGGTGACGTTTGTATGTTATGAAAATGTCAGTTTTGGGTCAAGAGTGATTCCTAAAATTTTGGGTTTTTTGTTTTTGGTAATGTTTGAATAATGTATAATTTAAATGATAGAATTGTGCCATATTCAGCTGGGTCTGATGTAAAAAGTGTGGTGGTAGTCTTGTCTGTGTTTATATGAAGATTTATAGTGGTGGTCCATTCATCTATTTTGTGATGATATGGTTGAATGAGTTGTTAGGTCTTATGGTGTTTGGTCTGAGATGCAGTGATTGTTATGTCATCAGCATATGTGGTGATTTGTACATCTTTTGGAGGAAGTGGGATGTCAGAAGTGTAGATGTTGAATAATGTTGGGGAACAGAACCTTGTGATTCGTTTAAGTTTTGGGAGTGTGTCATTGAATTGAGTGCATGCTTGTCATCCTTTCATGCAGTTTGCTATGATCTTGATGATGATGTTAGGAATGTTTTGTTAGTGTGGGTTTGTGTATGTTCACTGTATCAAATGTCTTGCTCATTTTCAAAGCTACAGTGCGTTGTAGAGGCCTTGGATTGTTGAAACCCTTTGTGATTTGGTGACAGCGTGTGTTGAGTGTTTATATTTGAATCCATGTTGATGAGAAATGATTGGAATGTTTTCTGTTATGTTTGGTAATAGTGTTTTCTTTAGTGTTTTGACAATGGGTGATAGAAGTGATATGGGTTGGTAGTTTGTGCCAATATTGTGGTCTTTGTTTGGTTTTAGAATGGGTGTGATTGTGGTACGTTTCCAACATGGGGTACTGTGTTAATGTTGGGGGCAATGTTGTACATGTTTGTGAGGTATCTTATGGCAAGTGGCCCTAGGTGTTTGAGGTGTCTGATGTTTATGCCATCAGGTCCAGTGGAATTGTTTGTGCTGTATGAGATGGCTAATTGCACTTGTCTAATTTGTATTTCCTTGGTGGAAAGGGTCTTGATTGTATGGTCATGTGTCTGTTGGTTTTGTTTGTGTTGCGTAAAGTGACGTTTGTGAATTGTTTAGCAATTTTAGTTTCGAAGCAAATGCTTCTGTTTTGTTGTGTTGGTGGTTTTTTGTTGGATAGTTTCGCTATGACGCCCCAAAGGGAGTGTGGATTGTGTTTGTGATCGATTTTGTTAAGATGTTGTTTCTTGGTGTTTGCTTGTGTTGATGTATTTGTTTGTTTATGTGATTATTATGAGTAGTAATTTGTGGGTCTGATCTGTTTTGTTTGCGAATATGGTTACGGTGCTATTAATTAATTACTTTCAAACTTTTGGTCAATTCTAATTTTAGTATTCACGCCTGATTTGGTGAAAATTTAAGATAAATTAAATCATAAAACTTGGTTGTATTAAAGTCTTATCGCAAAACCAGCAAAACAAAAAGTTCCTTTTAAATATGTACGCCACGTAATGTTGTGAAAATAATTGAATGGCGTGATGGAATAACTGTCTTTTGCTTTTACAAGTAGAAAAACATCTTTCTGGTAATTAATCGTTCGTTTTTAAACTATGGTTATCGTTTTGCCTATACGCCAGTCTTCAATGTGCTCTAGAGAAGTATCTAAAAATAGTATTCAAAATTATAACTCCATAAAGTTAAAATTTTTAATTGGTTATTTGGATCAAACCACTTTCTGTTTTGTTGATGTGAGTTCACAATTGAGGTCGTCTCTACCGCTCGTCCTCGTTTAACCTCTCGTTGTTGTTGGAAGCTTTCCACTTGACGACCTTTTGCAATATGTGAATGCAGCACTTAATCGCCTTCCATTAATCCTTCATGTGCTGACTCTTAATCGTTTTCGTTTGATGCTTCAAATCGCCTTGTTCTGACGCGGGATTCTCAGTTGCTTAATCACTCGTTGCAGAAGCACAGCCTCTGGTTCTCTTTGTTGGTTTAAAAATGTCAGTTGGTCTTGTAAGTTGCGAGATAATTGTAGTGGAATGGAGTTTAGAGTAAGGCCATCTCACTGACTGTTGACAGAAGCATTATTTAGTTGACAATGTAGTGAGGCAAGTTTTGGCACGCGGTATTAGAGCATTTTTTGTTTCAGGGGTTGGCGGTTTGGTTCGCTCAATGGAGGGTGTCAGCATTCAAAGACCTCAACCAACAATGCTTGGAGACCGTAGGAGGTTTGATCCTTCCTTGTTTGATCCTCACACCCGACCAGCACATATTCGCAACAAACGAGGTGAGCTAACCGTGAATAATTATCATTTAAGCAAATCTGCTTTAATTCATTTCATATCTACTATTTAAAGCCACCACGGTTAATAATTTAATTGTTTCATTGCCGACACAATCTTTTAGGTAGCGACGGCCGCCCGGTTCGTCTAATCGCTAATTGTTTCCCGCTAGCTTGCGCCAGAGACTGGGTCCTCCACCAATACAGGTTGGTTTTGCATCTGCTAATTGATTGCTAGTAATAACGGCGTTCTTATTCAGAGTCGATTTCAACCCTGAGGTGGACCACCGAAACGCCCGTCGCGGTATGCTTCGCGACCATCGCGAGATGCTAGGCAACTTCATGTTCGACGGGACCATGCTCTTCACGACCAAGCTCCTCCCCCAGCCAGTAAGTTCCAGAAAGGTTTGCTGCAGTTTACAAAGTAGCCGCGGTCTTTTTTTTGCTGTAGTCAGTCGAAGTCTTTTCAAAACGTCGCACCGACAACAGCAATGTTCGCATCACCATCACCCACACCAATGAACTTCCCCCTAACTCGCCCATCTCCCTCCAAATTTACAACTTGGTTTTTCGAAGGTAGGGCTTAGTCTATTTTAATTGGTACGAAAAGTTGTTTTTGTGAACGCCATTGGCGAGTGATTAGCTTGATGATCGCATTCTATTAAAGAAGCTTGGTTTGAATGACATGTTTATTGTTTGCTGTTTTTGCTCAATATGTAAATATTAACTTCAGCCGATTACTTTCAAACTACCGAACTTATTGAATTGAATTTATGTTGAATTTAAATTAATTTTCTATGCAAAGTTTTACTAAATTTGAATTTCCCAAAGTAAGCGAATAAAAATTTAAATTGAAAATAAGTCGTTGAATTTTTTTAAATTAAAGCTAAGTGTAATTCATTTTTTTAACGAGTATTTGGTCCCAATTACAAATTTACTTTTCATAATTTTTTAAAGCATTTGTACAAAATAAGATTATAAATTATAAAAAAGACTGATTTGGGATCACTATCAAAACTTAAAAAAATCAAATCAAGATTTGTCAACATGGTAAAAAAAGGAAACACTTTTAATTATGCTTGGTAGTGTTTCCAACTTATTATAACGATGCAATTTTATTGATTTCTGTTAAAGCTTCCGAGCCGTGTTTGAATCCCTGGCATATTTTAGTCAGATGGCGGTAGTTTTTGTCAAGCTGTCCCACATAGTTTCACTGTTGTGGTAAATCATGGTTTTCTTTTTTTTTTTGTAACAGCTTCAAATCCACTAATGCTTTATAAAATCGATGTGTAATAATCACTTTTGTTACTCAATTTTAATAAAATGACCAAAATTTTTCCCGACTGCGCCATAGTTGATCAGAAGCACTCCAGACGGCATTTATGAGTTAATTCTTTTTTACTACTTAATTTTTCTTTAATTTTAAGTGGACTACGTTGTGTTAACGTTCAGTTGCTAAAACCCGCCTTTTACAAGTTGGAATTTGCCCGCGCTTCACAGTTTTCGCAGCACGATATAGTATTTCATTTTTCGCGTTTGTTCGTTGCTGGCGATTGTTTCCGGATCACTGTTTGTGTCACAGAGTGCTCGAGCTTATCGGGATGAAACAGGTTGGCCGCAACTACTACAACCCGAGCATGAGCCAAATCGTCCAGTGTCAGCGCGTGGCGTTCGAGTTGTGGCCCGGCTTTCTCACCAGCATTCTACAATATGAGAGGAAGGTGTTGCTCTGCGCCGAGATATCGCACAAGGTTTGTCGGCAGTTTGTTGCTGTAGCTGTGCTTTTGACGTTGCATAATGTTGCAGCTGATGCGGCGAGAGACGGTGCTGGATATCATCAAGCAAATGTACAGCGAGAGTCGCAACACCCGTGACTTCCAAGATAGAGTTTCGAAGTTTTTGGTCGGTCAGATCGTGCTGACTCGGTGAGTAGTAACACTGCTCACATATTGCGTAATTGATGGTTCTGCGGCGTCGTAACCCTCTGCTGGTATTCCTCGTGCATTAAGTTTTCTTTCACTCAGTTTAATGAAATCTCGAAGCGGATTACGGAGTCTCTTGTATTAAATATCAGCATTATTGATCCGGTTGGTGATTAGCTGATGCACTGCTGGATTGCGAAACGATTATTGATGTTGCTTGAGCTTTTATAGAGTGTCGTAAACTATTTCGTTCCGTTAGTCTGATATTGGTGTTTTAGCTACAACAACAATACTTATCGAATCGATGGGATCGAGTGGGACCTGAGCGTGAGCATGACCTTCCAGCGCCGAGGCGAACCCATCACCTACATGCAGTACTACAAGGAGGTCTGCTGCCTTCTCCCTTAGAATCGGCCCTTTGGTGACTTGATTATTTTGCAGCAATATAACATCAAAATTACTGACCCTGATCAACCGCTGCTGGTGTCGCGTCCTAAAAAGAGGGAAGTCCGACGGGGAGGACTGGAAGTGATTCATCTCATTCCTGAGTTGTGTACAGTTACTGGACTGACAGATGAGGTAATGCTAGAGTTTGTTGTTGGATGGGAATCAGTACAACTCTCTGTTGTTTCAGCTTCGTTCAGATTACAACGTGATGAGGGAGCTGGGCATCCACACCAAGCAGTCGCCTGCCCAGCGGGTCCAGTCTCTTATGGCATTTGTCCAGAGGATCTGCGGGTATTTATTCGCTGTGAATCACCGAGTCAAGTTTTAAAAATCCACTCTTCTAGAAACGACGAAATTCAAAATGAGTTCCAAAAGTGGGGGCTGACTTTGCAAGATCGTTTGTTGAAGCTCGAGAATGAATCTAGTGGTCGATTGTTGCCCCCGGAGAAGATCTTGTTTGGCCAGGTTGGTGTCCGTTTGCCTTGTGTGTGACGTCATAGTCATCTCCTTCACCGCAGCAAAGACTCTTCGATGGAAACGAGAAAGCTTCCTGGGACAGCGAGCTGCGAAACATCCGCATGATATCGTGCATCGACCTGCGAAACTGGTTTGTCATCTACGGCCCTCGGGACAACCGAGCGGCCAACGAGTTTGTTCAAGCTCTTCTTCGCGTGAGTATTCTCGCGTCACTTTGTCGTCGTCATTTGTGACGTGTCACGTGATGCAGGTGGCGCGCAACCTCGGCTTCAACGTCGGCCAACCCAACATGGTGGACCTACGCAATGACCGGGTCGACCAGTACCAACACGTGATCAAGGAAGTCATGGCCGAAAACAACCCCCCGCAACTGGTGTGTGCCGGTGTCTGCTCTGTTTCTCCCGATACTGAATCTTTTCTCTGCAGATCTGTTGCATGCTCTCCAGCAACCGGAAGGACCGCTATGACGCCATAAAGAGACTTTGCTGTGTTGATGCCCCGGTGCCCAGCCAGGTGATTCTACTTGTCGCATTGTTTTTCTCGCGTTTGTGTGAAGCGTATTTCCACTTGACGTCATCCCCCCACGCAGGTTGTGCTTTCGAAGACTGTGAGTAACCCAAAGCGTTTAATGAGCGTGGCGACCAAGATCGCTATCCAGATGAACTGCAAGTTGGGAGGAGAGGCGTGGACCGTCAACATCCCGTTGGAAGGATGCATGGTGATTGGGATCGATACTTACCACGACTCCTCTCAGAGAGGAAGGTCTGTAGGGGGCTTTGTGGCTAGCCTTAACAAGCGATATAGCAGGTAAGTACTCCCCCAAGACCTTTCCTCGTGCGTCAGTAATCGCGCCCTTGCAGGTGGTATTCCAACGTCACCTTCCAGCACTCCGGTGTGGAACTGATCGATGGTTTGAAGAGGTGCATGAGGGGTGGGTTCGCGTTGTGGCTGAGACTCGACCGCATCTCACTTGTGTGTTGCAGGAGCCTTGAACAAATACCGCGATGTAAACCGAAACTTACCTTCGCGTGTGATCATATACAGGGATGGTGTGGGGGATGGACAGCTGGACCTGCTTCTTGAGCACGAGATCCCCCAGCTCATAGAGTGCTTCCAGCTCCCCTCTCATCCGGATTATAAGTGAGTATCCGACTTGATCCTTGGATCATCTTCTAACCGCATCACTCTCGCAGACCTCATCTGACTTTTATCGTCGTCAAGAAGAGAATCAACGCCCGCTTCTTCATGGAGAACGAGAGGCGAGGCCGTCAACTGGAGAACCCCCCTCCAGGGACGGTCGTTGATGATGAGGTGACGCGCCCCGATTGGTGAGTTGACTACTAAGCTGCGGCCACTGCGACCGTGTCGTGGTTTAGTGCAATTTGTTGTAGCTTGTCGCGTCAAGCTCAGCGAAGTTGCACTAAACCACTTCTACGGAATTCCAGCGAGTTCGCGCCGACCGTGCCTTCTGTTTGCTTGTATGTAGCTGACTTTTTTTTAGGTACGACTTCTTTATCGTGAGCCAGTCTGTAAGAGAGGGAACAGTAAGCCCTACTCATTATAACGTCATCCACGACACTTCTGGTCTCAAACCTGACCATTTGCAGCGTCTCACCTACAAGCTTTGCCATCTTTATTACAATTGGGCCGTAAGTTAACTAACTGGCTGGACCTGTTTTTTGTTCGGTTATGTTATTATTTGTTTACAGGGCACTATTCGAGTTCCGGCCCCTTGCCTTTATGCCCACAAGCTGGCTTTCCTGGTCGGGCAGAGCATCCACAACCAAGTCTCCCCCGCACTCAACGACCGACTCTACTTCCTTTGAATCTTCCTGCAGGATCAATTGACTTTGTTTAGCGCCACCCTTGGCACTGCTTGCTGGGTGGTTCATTCTTCTGTGTTGTCTCGTGACACATCGTCGCGACCTTGCTTGTCGCTTTGTGCTGTTTTGAAACTTGTTTTTTAACCCTTGCTTGCCGCTTCGATATTCCAATCTGTTGAGATTCGTTTCCACTACGAGCTTGGAATGGAGTATTTCTATAAATTTTTTTGCTTCGCATAGCGCGGAAAAATCAATAAAACAAAGAATGCTCCATTCCACGCTTGTAGTGAAAACGAGCCCTTAAGTTAGATCTGAAGCTAATACGAGCGACCGAAATAAAAGGCACATGAACATGGCGCCCCACCAGGTTTTCAACTTCGTATCTCGCGTTGACACTGTAGCAGAGTCTGTCAATTTGCCTTTTTTTGTCTGTGCCTTTTCACATTGCTAGCTGCCATTGGCATTCCTCATTTGTATTTGCTTGAATTGCTTCGTTTTGTTTAATTCGCATTGGCCCCATCTAGTGGCTTGTTGCAGTCTCGTTTCTTTTATCAAACTTGCTTTGTTTTGCTTGTGCACTATGCGCAATTTCGGCTGTTTTTATTTTTCGGCAATAAATTGTTTCGTTCTAGCCTTTTTTGTAATTCACTCATTGAGGATTGTCTTGCATGGCTAGATGTTGGTGACGGATGTTTCGACCCGAATAATTGTTTTAAAACTTTTATGTCATGTTTAATAAACGTAAAATATATTTCACCATCTCCCAGTAGGCAAGTTAGAAAACGCCTCTATAGCTGTATATCCGGAGTCGGGAACCTATGACTCGCGAGCCAGATGTGGCTCTTGATGACGAGCATAAACTAGCGCATATAAAAAAATGTGCGTACACAATTCAAAAGTAATGATAGAAAAACTATTTATGAATTCAATTTTTTGGTTCAAAGACAAATTATAAATTCAAATTTTGTTGATGAAGAGAGTAAATTATAAATTCAAATTTTGGAAAAGACCAAATTCTTTTAATAAGGAAAGACTCGAGACTCCCAGTTTCCGCTCCCCGCCGAAAGGTGCCGGCGTGTCCAACGATAAAAACGGAATTCAATAACTATAACCGTCCTTGAAATGCTGAACTTGGCTAAATAAGGTCAGCGAAATCCCTCCAAAAGTTACAACCACCCTTAAATATGCGTAACTCTATGACGCCCGATACAGAAAATTATAATTGCAACTTGAGAGAGGATTGAATTATTTATCTGCGGTTTCACACACGCAGTTACTTAACACAATACAGCAAAAATTAATACAACGTTCACCGTTCTCTGAACCAAATTCTAGTTACTGTCTGACAAGAGTGATCTCTCACTCTATTTAAGATAAATCCGAATTGGGCCACGTGGCTCAGACAACAAATTAACAATAAAACTCTATTTTATGCTCTTATACAGGTTACTGCGAAAACAAGGTCACAATGGGATTAAGTAATTAGGACGATGCATGTAGGTTATTTAGAACGGATGCAGTTAATTTAAAATCTGTAAATTGATTGATCTGTTAAAGGCGTCAATTTTACCGCATTTCCTCGCTGTTGGCAGCTGAGACTCATTGAAATTCTAATAGGTCACAAAAAATTAATCTAATTTTCTAATAGGTCACAAAAATTCACAAAGAAGCGATTTGCATTACGTAACAAGTAAAAACCTTTTTTTAGGGATCTGCTCGCGAACACAGCTAAAAATTAAAAGAAACATTGTAGGGCTCTCGCGCAAATATCTTTAAAAATATGTAGCTTTTATGGTGCTCTCACCCAATAAGGTTTCCGACCCCTGCTGTATAAGTTTCTGCGCAGACAATTAGTTTGATATCTTACGCAGGGCGGATTAGCAAATTGAACTGGCCCAGAAATTTAAAAATGAAAACGATCCGCGTTTTCTAACTCAATTTTGTATGAAAAAACATATTAGCCTACAATGTTTAATTCACAAACTATCTAGTACTATTAATAACTATTGTAAGTTATTAAAAAATATCATGTATGCTACCAACAATATCTTAGGTGAAACTAAACATTGCATTTGTTTATTTAAAGAACGTTTTGATTTCTATCTTTGATCATTGTCAATATTACTTGAATAAAAATAAGAATATTTTGTTAGAAAAAATTATTTAAACAGGGTAATACCATGTTTAGTTGTAGGCTACGTACTCAAAAATTTTAAAAAAAATTAAAATACACAATTCGTCGTTGTCGTCGTTTGAAGAATATCCACTACAAATCAGACACAAACAGGACTGGGACCCAGGGTTTATCCTTTTACTATCCCAGACTGCTGTACTGCCTGAATCAGACGTTGGCAGTGATGTTATTAAGTCAGCATTGAGTTTCGTCATCTAAAACCGTCAGAATTCGTGCTCCATGTGGTGCCCGATGTATAGGGCACGCTGTTAGAACATGGTTTGCGGTTTGCTCAGAGGCGCCACACTCGCAATTCGGTGAAGGAGCGAGACCCCATTTGTGCATGGACGAATGGAATCGCCCAACATCAGTCCGCAGGCGATTGAGGTTAACCCAAGCTGCTCGGGGTAAGCCCATCCCAACAGGCCTGGCACTGATCTCGGGCACAAAAGCACGGAGCCTGGAAGCATTTTCACAGTACTCCGTTTTCCATTTGTGATTTGTCCATTCAGAGGCGCAGATGCCAAGTCTGGCAAGGTTGTTTAAAAGATTCCGCGCAGCTGGCACAAACGGGCGTCTGGATCTTAGTCTCACTTGGCGAGTATCTAAAAACCACCATACAAAATATGATAGGGGTCCAGAGATCTTCGATGAGCCAAGGAGAGTGTCGCACCCAGTCGGCGAAGCTCAGCTGGCTGGATGCCTGAGAGTACAGGTAGGTGATCCGTTGGAGTGGAACGCAGGCATCCAGTAACTATGCGCAAGGCGTCGTTCAAGACACTGTCGATGAGGCGAGTGTAAGCACTGCGACACCAGACTGGTGCGCAGTACTCAGCTGTTGAATAGACTAGAGATAAGGTGGCTATGCGTACTGTTTTAGCACCAGCACTCCATCCCGAGCCCACGAGTCGCCTCAGCAGTGTTACGCGCGAGGATAGTTTTTTGCGCAATGCCACTAAATGGTGCCGAAACGTGAGCGATCTGTCCAGTTTTACCCCAAGGTAAGTAGGGGTTGGACAGAACGTTAAAAGTTTATTGTTGTTGTAGAATTTTAGCTCAAGTTTGGTCTCTCGGTTATTTAAGTGAAAGGCTGCCGTCACAGTCTTAGTGTGACTGAGCTTCAACCTCCAAGTCTGGAGATACGCTGACAGTGTGGACATGTCTTGGCTTAATGTCCCCTCCAAGTCCTTCCAGTTTCTAGAAGAGTACAACAATGGTAAATCATCAGCATAAGCAAACTTTCTGAAAATCGTGGAAGGAAGATCGTACGTATAGATATTAAATAGGAGGGGGGCCAAGACCGATCCCTGAGAAATGCCGTTTTTAAGACGGCGTAGCCTGCTTTGCTTGCTGTCACCGATAGTAAGGGTGAAACGTTGATTTCGGACAAGCTCCATAATCATTCTGATCATGTGCTTATCCGGAAGTAGTCTCAGCAGCTTGCAGATAAGGCCACGGTGCCAGACAGTGTCATAAGCAGCTGTCAGATCGATAAATACGGCACCGGTTTTCTTTTTAGCCTCAAAAGAATCCTCGATGTAATGCACAATTTATTCACTGCAACACAGCAGTTTCAGCGTTTGATCTAGCTCAGGGTGAGGAATACTCGCGGGCCAGATCAACAAATTAAAAAAATGTGGGTGCGCCGCAAAAATTTATGTTAATTTGAGAAAAAAGTAATGATTTGACAAACCACGCTTCTTCATCTACGTAGTTTGTTATGTGACGACTTTTTTTCATCTTTACTCGTATTAAATTTTATAGTAGGCTACTTCAAAGACTAGTGTAGACTAGAAAAGCCTTTACATATCGAGCAACGTGAAAAGCGTGGTTTGTCTATTCACAATGTTTTTATTAGGATGCTATTCAATTTTATTTCTGTTGGGGAAACATTTCTATTATCAGACTCTGGTTGTTAATAAGGCGTTTCAATTGATGAGATTTACGTGCTTCTTTTTAACCACTCGCGGGCCTCTTTGAAATATCTTGTGGGCCACATTTGGCCCGCGGGCCGCAGGTTTCCCACCCCCGATCTATCTAATTTATCAATAAACCTGTCATTTGACACGCATGAGAAGCAGCGAGTCCAGACGATCTTCGCTTAGCTGACTTCTTAAGCGATTCTTGAAATATTTCAGCCTGCAAAAAGTTCTTTTGCAAGCCACTTGTGTAACGGAAAGAGTAAAGATTACTTTGTATGCCTGATATAGAAGGGGATTACATTCTGTATCTCCGAATTGCAGCATAACAGCAGAGAAAACAGTTTTGATATGGACATTTAATATACAGATTGGTTGACGCACAAGAAGCTTCAAAGCAGCCAACGTGTCACGGTGATTGTTTATTCAAGCATGACGTCTATAAAAATTAGACATAGTTTTTAATCTATTTAATCGTAGACTGATAGTAGTGGTGACTAAGAAAATCGTAAATTCAATTTTTGTCTAAATAGAAGCTGGCTCGTCCGAAAATTTAATGGAATCCAATTGCTTTGCCCTTCCTCGTAGTGCTGAAATTTTTTAATAAGGTTAAAGTAATTTCTCCCAAGTCTACCAACTACTTTTATGTCCAAAAATGCGTATCTCTGACGCCCAGGAAGATAAAAACTATAGCAGTAAACTGTGATATGGATGGAATTTCTTTTTTATTTTTTATTTGCAGTTAAATACAAGCGCAGTAACTCAGCAAAACACAGAAAACTTCTTCAGCAAAACATCAAAACTGGTTTACTAAGCAAAATAAAGGTCAATTGACCATGCAGCAAAATTATTGTCACTGTTCCTTCAGCGAAGTTAAGGTCACGCTTCTGACGGGAGCGATGCCCCCCTACATAAAACGAACTTAAATCGGCCCTCGTGCTTTAGAGTTTAGACGACAAACTTTCTAAGGAAATTAATTTTTTGCATTACGAAAAAATCATTGACCAAACGAGGTCTCATTGTTATTATTCAATTAGAAAGTTGCACTTATGATTAATCAACAGCTGGACTTCTCATCACATCGGTCTAGCAAGTTACAAATGGATCTATTAAAAAACGTCAAAAAACATCAAGCTTTCAAAAGGCCCTCGCAATCAGCCAGCTGCAGAATTCGTCACGATGATAATTTAATTTTTGCGGGAAAGACGATTTGTATTACAAAACAAGTAGTAACAGTTAAAAGCTAACCCACAATACTCAGTAAATGCGAATTTGCTACAAAGTAAAATTGTACACTTAACACAAGCTTAATTTTTATCTTAATATTTTTAATTTTTATGAAGTAGTTTGAACTGACTCAAATCTTCTTTATCAACTGGCTAAAATTTCCCTGCAGCCAATATTGTAACAATTGCCTGACAAATTTCCAGATTAAACTTTTGACAAAATGATCAATGTTATTGAAAAGCTTAAAAAATTTAATACTAGTGGTCTCAATATTTGCTGAATATAAAAGCAGGCTACTTTCATTTTTAAACGACTACATCACTTTTAAAATTTTACTTTTAGAGACAAAAACTAGATTTTGTTAACCAGACTAAAATAAGTATTCAGCTATTTTCCTAATATAAACAAAATATGTGGGATACGAGCCTTAATGTCTGTTGGCATTATAAGGACTTTCCCCACGTTTATGTTTTTCGTTAAAACCTGGGTGGTCCAACCCCTTCATTCTCACCACAAAATTTTTTCCATATTCCTAATCAGTAAACAAAACCTAGTCCTATGTAAACTCCTACATTTTTTTTAACGAAAAGTGAAACAATTCACAGTTTAATAGAAGACTTTATTTTTTATTCTTAATTTGATTTTGCTGGCTGTCGCTCATAAAACTAAGTTTTGGCGAAAAACCAAATATTTTGATGCAATGAAAGGGAAAATATTTCCACCTAGTGCCCACGTCACAAAACCAATTGTCAAGGGTAAACATGCAAACAAGAACTTTTACGTCTCAAGCGCGGCACGGTGTGAACCAATAATTGACGTGAACTGAAACACGTGATCATGAAATTACTATGATAAAATAACTTAGCTTTTCAGTTATTGGATCTCCAAATATTTTTGGAATTGAATCCCTGGAATGATGTTTTGTGATTGTGATGAGCACCGGGATTATGATTGACACGTTCTCGGTTCAAACCCACTCGCACCATTCTGTTGTGTCTTTGGGAAAGACACTTTACGGCACTTTCCCCTGCTTGATGGTCTTGGCAAGCAGTTCTAAATTAAAGTCATATCTCTATTAAATTACAAGCGGACAGCAATATCTTGGAATCTCCGGAAGCTGATCGGGGTAATTGCCTACCCTATGTATTAGCACCTCCGTCGCTTTCCCGCAAATCAGGAGTCATAAAAAAAATGAAAAATAAAAAAATAAAAATGTTACTCCAGGAAGATTATTTATGGTGATAAGTTAATTGCACGCCACTCGCATATTTGCCACCGGGACAACTTGCAATGAAAGACCTGAGAGACACTCGCTGATTTTGTTCATAAATTCAGTAATTACATTTCAACATTTGCAAGCAACCTGCATAGGAGAAGGTGGAAAAACAATTTTGTTTATTTGTTGCAGCAACAAGATTTAGAAAATTGAAACAAATTAGAACAGCTGAGAATCGAACCATCCATTGTCTGTATTGGCTCTTATGCGTTAAGAGAACAAAAAAACTCAATAAAACAAACAAACAATACTCCCACAGACGCTTGTAGTGGAAGCGAGCATTGAATGAAGAAAAGTAGAACAAATGATTTTTCGCTGACAGAAAGAAGTTACTTATTTCGTTTGTTACTTACACAAAAAAATTACAAAGCCTGGAAAATAAAGCAAACAAAACTATGCTTAAGGCCCATCAAACACAACCAAATTTATTTAAAGAATTCTTGATCCATTTGCGTTCATATTAAACATCAGTGACCCACGTATCAATAGAAGCAACTTAATTGAAAAGTTTTTTTAGATTAGTTTTAAGTTTATTCGTCACAATACAAATTCGTCACAATATAAATTCCGCGCTTCTCCGGTTCAGATCCCGCCCTTGCATGTTGAGTCATCGCAAATCACTCCCACAAACTGTTTTGCTAGCTCTGCTGTCAAACCTTCATACCCCCCAACAGTAACGACCACTCCCGGCTTTGTCTTGTAGAAAGTGTTTCGAGTCAATGCCACTTCCACAATGTAAACCTGCAATGTTGAGTAGAACATTAGTTTGAATTGATTAAAGGAATTTCAAAGTGCCCACTTGATGGCGATCCCCCCATGAGGCAAGGTTCTTCCCCAATTGTGTTGAATATTCGTCCACGATGACAACCATTACGTCGCTTGCGTTTAAGCGCGCGCCATTTTTTGCAGAAAAGAATTTCGCGAAAGAAAGTACAGACGGTGCCGAGGCATTTCCTGGAAACAATTGAGAGCATAGTCACTTCTTCACGTGTCATTTCCAAACACTGCAACACTTTGCCTCAGATATCGATGAAGTCATTCAGAACACACATTTGGTTCTTGCGGAAGTTAATCTTCATCGTGATCAAAGATACTTATCCTCCTAACTCGCAGACAACAGCGAAAGAGTTAAACGGAAACCATCTACCAAGTGGATACTCCTACGCTTGCAAACATAACATAAAAAAAGGAATAAATTTTCGTATCTTTACTTTATTTATAGTCGTGATTAGCATAGAGTACTGTAAGCGCATGACAAAGATAGCTGTTGAACACAAGTTTAATAAATGGTCTACATGACGTATTAAAACGGTATCAATCAACCTAATTCAGTGGACAATGTTTGTTTGCTCTTTGGTCTAATATTGCTAATGAGTACAAAAATGAAGACTAGAAGCTTCTGAACAAAAACCGGGCAACTATTTTGCCACATTTTATTAGTCACTATTTTCTTAAAAAATTACTTCCAAACACAATCAGACCGTTTTTCAAATCGGCAACGTTTCTAATCCTTCCGGATGCGCCCGAAACCTGCTGCTTTTGATTCCAGCGAAATGGAACAAATCTAATTTGATCGGAGTGCAAGGTGGCGACGCTGATGTAAGTTCCATTCATGACGTCATTATAAAATCTATAAAAATAAAAATTTGCGAAGAAAATTACGCAGGTTAAGTTGATGACGATCATAATGTCGTCATAATGATATCCCGTAAAGTTGAAGTAGCGGTTCTCAAAATAGGAGGCCACTGAAGCCTTTGCTGAAGTTTTTTGGGGCAAAAATGAAGAAATCAGAAACAGTTTTAAAGTGAACTGTTGACCTCCCTTTTATTCCTTTGACCAAACTGTATTGCCCTCCAAATAATTTTTTTGACTGCTACACCTATGTTTTACCAAATGGGAAACATCAGAATTTTAAAAGTGATTAGGTGCGAAATGGCCCAAAAAAGGTTGAGAAACACTGAGTTATAGGCTAGCTTTGTCACGATTACAGTAGAAAACCGGGCATCACTTAAACTATTGCTTATCATTATAAATTGCGTGAGAAAGGGATTTTAAAAAAAGTTGAGAACAGGTGCCACCCAGAGCCAGATTTTCGTCATACAGTCTCACTTTCGCATCAAATAATTTCAATTTGAGCAAATAGTTTACCGGTCCGCCGAGATGACGAAATGTTAAAAACATTTCATTAGTTTCACTTTCATTTTATCGTTTTATTTATCCTTTCCGGAAAGTGACGGAGACGCTATATATACATTGAATATCCCGACTGCTTCCGGAGACGACAAGATATTGCTGTCCAATAGGAATTTTTATTTTGGTTTTTTGGTTTTATAGAGATATGACTAAAATTTAGAATTGCTGGCCAAGACCAACAAGCAGAGGAAAGTGTCGTGAAGTGTCTTCCCCAAGGTTACAGCAGAATGGCGAGTAGGTTTTGAACCGAGAATTATTGATCACAACCACGGCACTTTAACCACGCAACAACGCTGCCGACACCGATGGGCGTCGAACCGGTGGAATACTGCGACCGGTGGAAGCCGATTGCGATTACACTGATTGGCTAAAATTAAGATTTAGTCCGAGTTTCAGATCCCTGGGCAGTTGATGGGCAAACCTGGAAAAGTGTTGAACAAAGTTGAGAATTCTGGCCCGATTGTTGACGGATAAACTTGTGGCGATCACAAACAGAAGATTCATCATAGGGTCTGGGGGACACGCTTCTGCAACGAAGTTACTTTTGTTAACCCGCGCGTACAAGCAAACACAGATTCTTACTCGGGGGCTATAGTCTTAAGAATTTATTAGACAAAAAACTTGGGCAACTTTTAATAGAATTTTTTAAAACAAGAGTGGCACCAGATGCAGGAAGGAGCCCATTCCCGCACAATGTGCACAGACAACACATTCACTCACAGGATGTGATGCCAAAATAGAGTCAAATTTGGCCGGCTAAAGAATCGAACCCTGACCTTCTGCATCAAAATCAAACAAATTTCTCACAAAAGTTTTTTTATTTGTGAAGACAAGATTTGCTTTACCTATTGAAAAGATGCAGTTTTTCAGGACCCGCACAATTATGACTAGACTTACTGAAGCAGCTCGGAGGACGGCGGTTCCACTCCCCATGCGACTGACAAGTTATAAAATGGGGAGGTGAAGGAAATAAATTGCAATTGGAAGCACACAAAAGACTACAAATTGACCCTGCAAAAAAGTCGTCAGTGCAATTCCAAGTTCCTCCTGCGACTTCTACAAGCTCCGGACACTGAGTGTCTGGAATAGAAAAAGTTGATCCAGAGATGCTGAAGTCGGACGAGATCGGACTTTCGCAATCAGAGAAATCCCCGATCCAATTGGATTCTCCGTCCTTGTTTTCCACGCAAGACACGATTCCACTCCAAGCTGTGTCTGGACAGGTAAGGTTGCAAATAGATCCGACGAAGTGTCCGTTGGAGCAAGACACAATAAATAATCCCCTCGTGGGAAAATCCAAGCAAATTTCTGGGAAAAACAGAAGAAACCGGAAAGAGATGCTTGGAATTGGGAGTTTTCAAGCAAAGGCATTCTAACAATGTTATCGGTTCTTTATAAACGACACACAATAAAGTACACCGACGGGCATCGAACCCACTCCAGATCACCCATAATTAAACAAATGTCAACGGCCAGATTTCAACTGGACCACAATTTATACGGCAGGTTACTTTTTCAGTTGTTTGGTGCTTACTTCTGCATTCCGGCTGCTGATAATCCCACGCCATCTCTCCATCATTCGTCTCTGTGCAAGTCATTGAATGAGCCCCAACTAATTGAAACCCATCGAAACAAGAAAATGAGCATTGGGACAAAATGCTGGGATTGGTGCATTCGGTGAGCCCATTCTCGATTTCCCCTACCTTATTGCACGTTTCTGCACACATCATGCTGATAGTAAGGTCAAACTGAAAAGAACAAGGCAACCATGTTGCCGCACTCACTTTTACAAATTGGTAGATTCGCACTCCATTTGTTGGCGCCATTCCAATACACACACTCGAGATGATACGGGCCAATTAGAGCAAAGTCCTCCTGGCAATTAAAGCTGCAGGTGGTCCCAACATCTTTGTGTTCGGTGCATTTAGTAAAGCCGTTCTCTAGCTCTTTTAATGGAGAACATTTGGCTGAAAATCAAGTGTTTTTAGAAGCAAACTGCTTGAAACAGCATCAAGAAAGTCTGCTTGAATCGATTAAACATTCAACGACCGACCGATTAAGAAGACTCGAGTCATAGATCAAGATGACTGCATTCTGAGATACTATCTCATATAAAAAATTATGAAGTAACGTGCCAGTGTTTCCAATCAGCGTTCTGCAAAACACTGATCGAAGGTTTTTAATGATGAGTGAGCCACGAGTAGTAAAAATTCTCTTTTTCTTCTACATTTTAAGTATTTTGTAGAATTTATCATTTACTTGAAAGTGAAAACGCCAATAATGATTTTTATGTCCTGAAATATTTATTTTTGGCCTGTATTCCCCAACGTCAATCATATAATTTAACACCCTGTTTACCTAACCTTCTGTGGCAAAATAAGATGAACTTTTTTATTGAATGCCTCGCTTGTTGTTGACAAAGTAAAAAATTCTTCTTATTATTGTCCAAGCAACATGATTGGTCATTAATTAAAACAATAAGCTTACGCAGACAGACAGGGGGATCATTGCTCCAATTAATCTCGCTTCTATTTCGCACGCAAGTGATCAACTTGGAACCGATCATACGAAAGCCGTCCAAGCAATGAAATGTACAAGTGGAGTTGACCCTTTCCCCATTATCACAAGTCATGATTCGGTGAGGCAAGCTTTCAATGACGTCGCAAGCTTTTGTAATAAAAACAAAAAAGAAGCGCTGACAACTTTGACTCATTTCAAACAAAACCGGTCACAATTTACCTTTGGCCAAGCAGATTGGGTTTTGTCTCATTGTCCACTCTGCGCGGCCAAACGCCCCCACCACACAAGTAGCCCACTTTGCTCCTTGTAGAACGTAACCTGGTGCGCAGTCGAAGCGACAGGTTGATCTCAGAGTTTGCGTGCCTCCTGAACACGTGACTTCTCCGCTCGGAAGAAAAGGCAGAGGAGCGCAGCGAAAGAGGCGCCTCTTCTCTGATACATCACAATAATATTGCGTCATAATTAAACAGGAGTCAAGAACAGAAGTTAAAACAGCAACAAGTTGCTTGTTTTGATCGATTTAGCTTTTCCTAGGTCATATGGTTATTATGACAGAGCACATCAGACAATATACTTTTGCAAAGCGGCTTTTTATTGGTCCATTGTATTCCCACTGGTTTGACATGGTTAAATGAGCAATATGACAAAGATTCTCCAACCAAGTTGTAACCTCCCTGGCAGGAGAACCTGTAAAAAGATAAATGCTCAGAGCCATGTTTATCAGCAATCTTCCTCCTCTCCGGGTATTTTGATGATGTTATAAGGATCTGTATGATGTGATAATTATTGATGTGATGCCATGATGATCGGTGATACGTCATCATGATCCGTGTGATGTCATCATAATTGGTGTGATGTCATCATGATCGGTGTGATGTCATCATGATCGGTGTAATGTTATCATGATCGGTGAAATGAATTCAAAAGATTGTCTTAGGTTGATAATTAATCGACAAAATTAAAAATTAACGAAAAAACGTAAAACTTATAATCAATTTTTTAAAGAAATTTTTGAAGAATTAAGATTTGCAAAATTTAGAACCTTTTTAATTTTTTTCTATCTTGTAGAGGTTTTAGATAGGAAACTAATAGGAAACTAAAACCTCATCATCTAAAACTACTCATCAAAAACCTATATTTCTCCACGTTAGTCAACAGCAGAATAACAGCAGAATAATAAAAAAGTTTCAATGTGATTGAAAATTTTATGCGTTCGCTACTTAGCAACCCTATATCAAGATTTATATAAATTAAGAATCACAAACCAAATCATAAATCACGAAACTGAATCGTGAATCATGGATGCTTCAAAATTTGCTGATGAGACGCGACAACTTGTGGCATGTCAATTGTGACTTTTGTTTTTTTATTAATCCGCATTCGGCAGGAGTCACGCGGATTTGATAAAGATTTTCGGCAAAAACATTTCTTTGATTGACTCCGAAAGTCCCTCGGACAATGACGCGCGATCGCCACCATCACAGATGACTGATGACTTTGATTGCAGTACTTTTCAGCAATTATCTTTGATTGTACCGGTTTCTGTTCGACTTTCGATTACTTAGTTTAAAATTCATTTGTTCTTCTGGTAGAATCAGAGGCAAGTTAAACTTCAACAAATAACAGAAGGCGTAATATATTTATTAAAGAAAACTTAACACGACGTTTCGTCCGTTACATCGGGCGGACTTCATCAGGTAAAAGCAAAGCACAATACGCACCGTATTTAAAAACCAAAAAGTTAAAAAAACAAACTAATAAACACAAGGTGAGAGGCGAACATACATAACAATTTAATAACTACTTCGTGCAACATAAAGAAATTTAACAGGTTGAAAACCCACATTCATTGTGAGATTTTTTATATTACTATATATTTTTAGAAAAATATTCCAATCTTTATCTTTTATTGAATTTTTTGTATTATTGATATATAATGATTCTAAAAATTTTCATTTATCATAATCAATGTTATAATTCAATATTTCAAAATTCCCAAAATCAATCCTATGTTCACAATTCAAATAATGTTTAATCAATGCAGTTTTTTTTATTTCAATCATCTTCTTTTATTTTAGCCAAATTAATCGGTTTTAAATCACGTTTATGTTCAGACAAGCGAGTATTAAAGCATCTGCCCGTTTCACCAACATATACATTAGAACAATCTTTACAATGAATTTTATAAATTGCACCACGCTTTTATATATCATTCACAGAGTTTTTTATTTTAGGTAAAATATTAAATTTTCTCAAAATTCTTAAATATTAAATTTTCTCAAAATTCTAGACATTTCATCACTAAGACCTTTAATATATGGTAAACCAACATAATTACAGTATATATCAGTGTTTCTCAAACTGTGTGCCGCGGCACACTACTGCGCCGTGAAAGATTTCTAAGTGTGCCGCGACACTTTTTAAAATACATTAATCCATGCTCCGCAACGGCAACGTAACATACTCTATAACAGAGGAAAAGTATGTTTTTTTAAGAGCTGTGATCAAAAGCTTAAAAATTTTAAATATAATTCCCATTACGTAAAGTTTTGGTGATCAGTTGTTTTTCAGACTTGTTTCGGTACACCGGGCATTTCGAACTCGCGGCCCGCAAAGTCTTTCAACGAATTTTTCGATCAGGAGCTCAATACGAAATCAAATTAATGATAAATTGAGAACTAAATTTAAATAATTAAAGTGACAAGGTTTATTAGCAAGAATTTGATTGTCTAACCGAAATTAACCAACCAATTAAGTGAAGAACATTTCTTTGGTCCTCACCTTGATTTCAACGTAACATTTCAAAGAATAACCTGGATCGGCCAAACAATTTAAGTGAAAACTTTTTTTTATTGGCCTTCAATTTCTTTTATAACCAGATTGCGGCCAGCGGCAAAATTTCAGGCTAAAATTTCACCCATGCAGCCCACATAGCCGGGAGAGTTTGACATGCCTGGTACACGATATGCAAAATCTAAATACTTTATATGAAAAAAACAGTACAAAATCTAGTGAAAAATAATAAAAGAAAGTTTTTACTTTATTTATAGAAAGTTACATAAAATTTCGAGGCCTTTATGCAATACACTATAATACATCAGGTAAAGGAAAACGTGGAAAACTCAGTGCAAAGCAAAAAAGATCTGCACTCTGGTACAAGTGTACCGCGAAATTTGAAAAGGTAGCAAAATGTGCCGCGGGCGCAAAAAGTTTGAGAACCACTGGTATATATCTTTTTACTCATGCAATCGCTTTTATTCACTTTTTTATGCTTAATTTCTTTTTAACAAACAACAATGTTTTAACCAAACCAACTTTTTAAGAGAAATTATGACATGAATTAAAATTTAAGTATTTAGTTGTATTTGTAGGTTTTCTATAGCTTTTGTAACCAATTGACCATTATTACGAATTATTAACACGTCTAAAAACGGAATAGTATTCTCAACTTCTTGTTCGACCGTAAATTTAATACTATCTTCAATATTATTTATAAATTTATGAAAAGATGCCACCTCAGTTTTCTTTAGAACAAAAGTATCATCAATGTAACGTAGCCAAATGCGAGGTAGAGATGCAAAATCTTTTAGCATTTTATTTTCAATCGATTCCATAACCAAATTAGCCACAATGACGAAAATAGGAGAACCCATCGCAACACCAAAAATTTGACGATAAAATTTTTTACGAAAACATAAATAAGTGTTGTCTAAACATAAATCTAAAGCATTCATAATTTTGTTGATATACATCTAATTTTTAATTCGCTATCACATTTTAGACGATCAAAAATAACTGATTTAGCTATATGTACAGGTATTTTATTAAATAAAGATACGACATCGAAAGAAAGCATCAAATTGTTATCATTAATTTTAAAGTTAGATATTTTATCGATCAATTTGAATGAATTTTTTATTGATAAAAATCACTGATCACGTGCTCAAACACAATACAGTTGTATATATATAATAAATACAGTTATATTATTGATTATTGATTCTCATTTCATTATTTTTTTTTAACTTGGGTTTCTTTGTTGACTAAAAAAAAACTTGACCTTTTTTAAATACAGTTCTGTATCTTTTTGGCTAACCAGATCATTCGGCTAACTGGATCAAAAGCCCTCGGCCCAAAGTGATCCAGTTAAGCGGAGCCAACTGTATTAATTTCGATTAATTGTTTCCAATCTATTCTTCATTGCAGTAGTACTGAATAATTCTTCTTACCATGAGGTGCATTCTTATCGATTATTTTATCATCACGCAGGTTTTAAGCGTAAAAGCGACCCTTTTTGACTTTACCATTGTCGGACAAGTCTTAAGGCATTCTTTGGAAATAAAAAAATTTCAGTTTTGAAAACTTTTTTTTGTAGCTAATTAAAAATATTGAATCTAAAATTTGTGGATTTTAAAGTTTCGAACAAACAAAAACGGAGAAGTTTTACGACGCGTGATTTGCTGATATTTCCGGCATCAAATTGATCGTCCACGCTGCGATTATTGTTTAAGAAAGACTTCAAAGAACCTGAGTTGAACTGCGGACAAATTTAAATGAATGAAACGGTTCTGCTAACGGCGGGCTTAAATTTAATGAACCTTTGTAGCTTTCCTATCACTGCATTTTATTAATTACTTTTCATTTCTCCAATGTCTCCTAATAGTTTTTGCTTTAAAATTTCGATTTAGAAAATCTGACAAATATGTGTCGCCCTTTCCCAATGTACCACGGTTGACAAACCATGGCATTTTAAGTCAATTGAACACACTCACAAATATTACCTGCAGTTGCTGTTAAGTAAGTTGCTTTTTGAGCAGGAAACACGACCATTTGATATGTGGTTGATTCGGGGCCAGCATTTACCCGCAGTACATTTTGGAGAAATCCCAGATTAAACCCCTGTTTCCACTAAAACAAACAAAACGAAATTACTTGTTTGAACCCAATCTTTCACGTCAAAATAGATTATTTTAGCGAAAACGGAAATCATTCTCTCACGGCATTTAACAGATGCCTTCTCTGTATTGATGATGTAGCCTTTGAAGCAAGAGACGCGACACACGCTACCACGGTTGCTTCCAGAGCTGCAAAGGGCTTTCCCCCCTTTGGTGTGCAGCGACGGACAGGGAAGAGAATAATCTGTAGTGTTGCAACTAATATGTGTGTATGTTTTTTATTTCTCAGGCGCAATAGCACAAATCAAAGCAGAAAAACAAATTAAAAATTGACAAAAAGGAAACTGCGAAGAACGTTAAGACATGCAAAGAGTACATTGTATAGACATAAGAAATGTCATTATAATTTCACCTGATATCAAAAATGGCTTCCCGGATGTTTTGTTGCAGCCCTCAACATTGCGGTTGCAGTCGTTCTGGCGGCAGCAGCAGGAACAAAGCGAGTTTGGGAAAAAGTTTACACAATCACTCTGTGGCAAGAATCACCTTAAAAGATAAAATCCCCCTCTTGTGCTCTGTGTACCCACCTTTCGTGCGTTGTTCATGCAAGCCAGGCCCTGCTTGCACCCCTTGCTGATCAGCAGACTGCCCCGATGCGACCCAACCCGGATTTCCGTTTTGCAAACATCCTAAAGTTGAATGATTAACAGCATCACAACAAGTCCCCCCAGCAGCGCGCGGGCAGGCAGTGCAAATTGCACGTGACTTCCGGTCACGTGGTGGACAACCAGAGTTGATTTTTATTGAAACTTTAAAAGGAAATTTTTAATACTTTGTGAAAAATTATTGTTGTAGACTAATGCAAGCAAATAAACATTAGCTTTATTCAACTTAAAGAACGCTGCATCTACCAACTGTGATAACAACAATTGAAACATAGAATTTTAACCATGTGCAGAACTGCCAAGACAGCCGTAAGCACATCGCGAATTATGCAGGGAGATCACGTGTGATTAGTACAGTACACGCGCGCACAGTGTGGGTTCGATTACACGACATTCACCCCCGCTCGCAAGAAAGTAAAGACTACGTTACAGAGAAAAGCAAACACGAAAATAGGTAGGGCTAAAAAAATAAATACAAAGTCAAACTAATTGTACTGTGATCTATCGGGGGTCAAGTTTGGCAACTGGAGTGCCATTTCAATGGAGTTTGCAGATCAAATTGATTATCCGAATCATTTGTTCTAGGAAGATCATGCGAACCGCTGTCCGTTCTTTCTATCGAAGAAAACAAAATTTCGTTACTTTGCAAAAGACTCTGGGACTCATTTGCTTCTCCTGGACCGGCTGGAGTAGGTGCAATATCTCTAGCAGAAAACAGTAACCTCGCGACCTTCGGGTGATCGTACGATGGCGTAATTCTCATTAGCGAAGTCGTCAAGCGAATATGGCAAGTTTCTTTGTCGGATGTAGTGATACATTCTAGTTATCCCCGGGTGACATAAACCCGCATGAATTCTATAAAGCGCATTTACAGTTGTAGCAGCACAATGAATTCTATAAAGCTTCCTTTTTCTAACCCCGTCTTTAACAACACACAAACTTTTCAACATTTTGTTATTTTGTTCATGTGGCGGAGCAGAAATAAAAGAAAACTGAACTGAACTGAACTGAACAATATACTCGCGACAATGCGTCAGAAACAACATTAAACTTTCCTTGACGATAAACGATATCATAACAATATTGAGTCAATTCTATTCTCTACCGCATAATTTCATAATTTTTAATTTTGTTACGCCGAGAATTACCGAAGATAAAAGCCACAGAAATTTGATCTGTTATTATGGTAAAGTTAAAAGGAGCTTCAGCTTTCTTTTCAACGCTTGCATAACGTTTTTCGCTTGTTTTATTTATTTTTCTTTATTTTATCTCTATATTTATCTTCCTGACTCGCAGGAAAGCGACGGAGGCGCTATACATAGGGTAAGCAATTTCCCCGACCTGCTTCCGGAGATACCAAGATATTGCTGTCCGCTTGTAATTTAATAGAGATATTACTATAATCTAGAACTGTGTGCCAAGACCACCAAGCAGGGGAAATGCCGTAAAGTGTCTTTCCCAAGGACACAACAGAATGACGCGAGTGGGTTTTGAACCGAGACCGTGTTGGTCACGAGTCCGGCGCTTCAACCACTCACCACGCTGCCGTTTGAATTGAAATTGACCATTTTGCTGAAGAACTGCAGGTACAGCAACATCAGGTGCATCGGTTTCCAATGTAAACAGCGGATTTTCATCTACACTTGCTAGTGTCGCATCAGCTAATTCACTTCACTTAAAAACAGCGTACAGCATTTTCGTTTAAAGAAAACGTTCATAATTCTACTAGGGGTTTTACTTTACAAGAGAAGCGAGGCAACCATTTTGCATAATATGTGAAAGGGCCAATTGCCCTGCTAAACTCATTTTTTTTATTTTGGCACCGGTATGTCTAACAAACTTTTTACACGCTCAGGGTCTGAGCGCAGTGTACGATCACGGATTTGATACCCCAATAACGAAATACATTCGGACGAATAAGTACATTTGTTCTTATTGAAGGTACGATTATGTTTTGCTGCTGCTTCAAGAAAACGTTGAACGTTTGCGTCGTGTTCTTCTTTGCTCTTGCCACAATAGTGATGTTATTAAGGTATGCAAATGTTTCTTAACAATTATTGCGTTCAATTACAAAGCTGTAGATGGTCGATCTTTCATTGGAATTTCCACCTGGTGGTAGGCACTTTTCAAATCTAAGTGCTAAAGTGGGAGTATTGCGCCATTTTATTCACCAAATTTTGCATGTTAGGCAGTGGATAGCCATTTAATAGCGTATAGTTATTAATGGTCAAAGCACATTATTTTTTTATAATTGTCTCCAGTCACGATAAGTACTTGAGCGCGCCAAGGGAAGAGCTAGGTTCTGTAATTCCTTCTTTTCAAGTCTTTTTTTGTTTCATTAATAAACTTTTTGTTTGCCAAAGAATGCTTACGCGATTTCGTGATTATAGGTTTGCAGTCACTTGCTAAATGTTCGAACAATCGTGGTACAACATTTGTCTTGCTAAATGTTCGAACAATCGTGGTACAACATTTGTCTCAATACATTTCAGCGCATTAATACACAACGAAGGACTTGGACCGCCAAAATTAAATCGAACGTGATCATGTAACCTTGCCCAACAATAACATCGGTGAGTAAATCTTTAAAAACATACAGTTTTACATCACACTAGGTTCGATTTTGCTAACAAATCATAGACAAACCAACTTCTTTACTTTGAAAGCAGTTTCCGGTTGCTGCTGAACCAATCTCGTTACTTACTACACCGAATTTATTTGCAATAGCAAATTTTTTATTGACATAACTCAACGTTGAACCGGTGTCAATCAGGGCGTTCGCGGCAACGTTGTTTGCCATATACGCACATTTACAATATCAAGGACGAGAGTGGTGTCGTTTATAATTGCTACATCATCATCATTAGAAACAACTGAACAGTTGGACCTTTTAACACGGGAAGGACATTGTCTCGCAAAATGTCCATAGCTACTGCATTCAGGAAAACACTTACTTTTTTGGGCGGGACATTGAGATTTTTTTGGAATTGGTCAGCGTTCGCATTTCTTCATCTTCTGTCGAATTACACAAGCATCAAAAGGCTTTTCGGAACAAAACGGTTCAACCTTTGCAAGTTTCATTTCACAACTTTCGATTGCAGAAATAGTCGTAGTATAACTCTGCAAAGTTTTCTGAGCCGTGTCAAAGCATCGGTTTGATTCAATATCGCTTCTAACGTCATCGATTCGTCTTTCGTATTCTCTAGCAGGCTAGATCTAATCAATGTAGATAGGAGATCAGATACGAAAGCATCGCAAATTGCTTCACTTCGACAAACATCAAGGTTTAGCTGGGAGTTCCGATTTAAATTCTTGTCCCAGTATGCCTCCCAGTCAACAATTATCGTAGCATAAGTTCTTTTACACTAGGGTTTGGTGTTGCCGGCCCTATTACAGAATTAGTTTGTCCAAAGACCACCAGAGAGTTTACACTATTAGAGTAGTTATTGCATTGTCTTAGTGCTTAACATAAGAACAGTGATATTTATATTCAAAGTCGAATTTGCAAAAAACGACTAACATAACAATATGATGACAATGGTGAAACAAATTAGTCGAATAAAATTGATATTTATTGGTAATGCCACTGTTTCACTGACGCCTATTGAGAATTTAGTTATATCTACAACAAAAAAATATGAAATTATACTTTTTTGCTATATACGTATTATTTACCATCAGAAAAAAACCGGAAGTTTTTTTCTAAAACGGGGAAACGGGAAGGCAAAAGGCAATAATTTCGAGAACAAGGATTTTGGTTTTCAAGCCAAGTGTTTAGGCCTATACCCAAAAAAATTTGGGGGGAGTAATAGATTTTTTTCAAATTTATTCCATCGGCCGAATTAAAACCTTGCAGAATTTCACGGAGGTGCCCAAATGCCACACACATTTAATGTGAAAATTTTTTTGTCTTTACCTGAGTTTGTTGTGGAAAATGAACCAGAAACAATTGGTTTCCCCATGTAAAGGCTAAAAAAGTCTTCAAATTAAAGCTGTGACATTCAAGTGCAACCAATTGTTGCTGCTCTATTTACATCTAAAAAAATCAAAAATCAAAAAAAGGTTTTCACGTTAAATCTCAGTTTTTGCTCACTGATTAGGATGGTTTTAAATTAGTTAATTTAATCCTTTCCAAATTATTTATTGTCGGTGCCTGAAAAATGCCGGTTTTGCCCTAAATCTTTGCATCTTGGGGAGGAAATTGTCCCTCTACCTCCAAACTCATACGGTTATGTTTTGGCCTATGTATTGCGGTTCAGCTATAAATAGAAGATTTATTTGAATGAATTTAGTCGCAGCCTATGTGTACGAAGCCTCTGTGCACCTGTTTATTTTTTTATATATTGTGTTTAGTGTTTACAGGAAACAAATTACGTTCTTCTTCCCCTACATTCGGGACTTACATATATCCCCTTGCATCGCTCCTTCCGTCCTATTCTCTCGCACGCCTCATGTGACCGGGCATTGTTGCAGTGGAGGCATGTCAGGCCTGCGGAGATGCAGATAAGTTACGAACCAGCAACCTCGCGAATCGCAAGCAAACAAACAAACAACGACACAAACAACTGTTGGTGCGAGCAATAAAATACATCAAAAAAAATTAATACAAAACATTAACTAGAAAGATAAATATTTACAAATATAATGAAAAAATTCTTGGAATACTTTTTATTTCTTATTTTTTTGAAAAAATTAATTTAGATAAGTTTTTCGAATAAGTTTTTCGGATCCGAAGATACTTAAAGCTGACGATTCAGATCAGTGCTCCTCAACGTTTTAGTGACGATCCAAATGTTAAACGGAAATAGAGAGCAAAGATTTGGCAACATAAACTCTTTCACAGATTTTGACAGCAAGCATAAAAAACTAAACTCAAAACAAAATAAGAAAGGCCCAACACTAGTGCTTCTTAAAGCTTTTGCCACATTTCTTTCGTTTCAGGAATCAGGTACCATCATTCTTTCCCCCCCAAAAAAAAAATTACCCTAATGATCAAAGTGAAGACTTTTTTTTGTCTTTATTCAAATTTGTTATCCGAATTGCGGTATCCCAAAAATTTTAGAAATTAACATTCAAATTTGAATATGTCTTGAATTTCTCGATTTTCGTCCCTACCGAGCAAATACACCACGTGGAATCCACATGGAATTGCAGGGTAAAAAGTAGTGATCTCCAAAAAAAGTTCTTTTTTTTAATCTGTTTTGGATTTCTTGATTTTTGTTTTTAAAAAGTAGTAATCTTTGAAAAAAAAAGTTTTCACATTTTCCTGATCCCCCGGGCTGGTACGGCTATGATAACGAAGGACGTACTGATTTTTTGGGTCAACTTACATTGTACCAAGAGTCTTAAACTCCTTCCCAATTCTTCCCCTGGTGATTTTTTCTCTCTTTAGATTTCAAATTTGTTCTCAGGGCGCATCTAGAGGAAGTGAGCTACAAAGCTCACTTTGAGAAACACTAACCTAACCAAACTGTTTTACAAGAATGCAGGGGGCTACGACGCAATAAAGAAATGAATCATTGTCAAAATCAAAACAAAAATAATTTAAGTTTTAGATTTTTACAGTTTACAACTGCAGTTGTCGACGACCCAATTATATTAACAGCGACTAACTTTTGGGTCGCGGCCAGTAATGATTTAGATGAATTTGAATTTGTGATTCAAACTACATTTTCTAAAATATCTGTGTGAAAATTTTAAAATTACGTTTTCAAAGCACCCGATTTCTTAGCAAAGCAATCGTTCCACTTTCTTATTTAGATCCAATAAACAAAAACACAAATTTGTGTAACATATCTTCTTCTTTTGGGACAAGAGGGATTTATGTTATCATATGAAACGATGTGTTTTTTTCGTAATAATTTGAAAAAGCGATAATTGAAGCTGCAAGAAAAAGTCAATTACGCGATGGCTTGCATAACCACGATGACAAAATTTTGAATGTTTTGCTTAGATTTGTTTGAAATGTACAAGAAACATTAGAAAGAAACGTTAGTTTTCTCTGTATCAGACCAGGTTCAAATCTTGCACGTAATCGTGACTTTCAATGAATAAGTAAACTTAAAACCTCCCCGTAAAAACCAGTTTAATTTCTACGTTGAAGACAAACTTGTTAATGGCTCAGCACTAACGGGGTTCAATTCTCACCTGAAGCCTTGCTGACAATAAGCACGAGCCACACGATCAGCAGCAACCTCATCCTCAAACATCTGCCGCAGTTAAAACTTCGAAACTGAAGCCTCCGGCCAAGCCGAGCGCGTGAAATGCTTCGCGATCATCCTTCTATCCTCGTCGAGTTAAGCTAGATTTATGAGCAACGAGCTGTTGCCGTCAAAAAAAGCTGCTCGTAAACTTTCGAAACTTTACGATTTGATGTTAAATTCTCCCGCATGAAACTAAAAATTTTTCGATCTTATCATCAGCTTGTTGTTTATGAAGACAAAATAATTGCTGTTGCTAACAATTTGTATTGGGGAGGATGATGGTAGAGGTTTTGTTTTGTCATCAAACCATGACGTAGGTGAAAAGAAAGCCGCTTGTGAATGAAACAAAATTTGTTCTATGTTTTCCGATTTCTAATTAAAAATATTATGACCTATGCACTACAGTGCCGGCAAAAAACCTTGAGACCTTTTGAAAAACAAGTTACATTTTAGGAACTTTTCAACACTTTAATAGATTTTTTTATGATTGAAATTTAGCTTAATTTGCTTCTATTTAACATAAATGAATTGTGGTAACATTTGGCAACTAATTGTTCCAAACATGTGAATTATTAACTCACGTTCAGTAGAGTAATAGCTGTGATAGTGGAAGGGTGTCAGTTTAATAATTTTAACAATTTTTTTAATTTTAATTTTTTATCTATACCTTTTACCTATGGTTGGAAAGTACATGTCAAAAGAAGAAAAAGCACGTGCTTTGGCATTGAGAGAAGAAAAAGTACCAATTAAGGAAATTTGCTTTCGGATAAAACGTTCTAAAGCCACCATTATGAGGCTTCTTTCTCAAGCTAAAGGACATCCTGCAGGATGCATTCCATGTCATAAACCAATAAAGGGAAGGCCTAGAAAAACCTTTAGGAAGTCTGATAAACTTTTAAAAAGAGAAGTTCAAAAAGATCCAATGATATCATCAACTCAATTAAGGAGAATCCATCCAAATTTATTTAAAAATGTATCACTAAGAACTATTCGTCATCGGTTACAAAAGGACTTAAACATGCCATCAAGACGAGCAGCAAAGAAACCTCTTCTCAAAGACAAGATGAAGCAAAAAAGACTTGAATTTGCTTATAAGTATAAAGACTGGACTAAAGAAATGTGGAATTCAGTGATGTTTTCTGACGAATCCACGTTTAAATGCATAAGATCAGCATGTAATAGAGTAAGACGCCCTCCAGGGTCAAATAAATTTGCTTCTAAATACACTATTAAAACAGTAAAACACCCTGATTTTGTAATGTTGTGGGGAGCCTACAGTGGCAAGATGGATAGAGCAGGTGTATACTTCCTTCCTAAAAAGTGTACAATGAATTCTGAGCGCTATATTGAATTCTTAGAAACCCATTTTCTCCAAATGTTCTCTCTACATGAATGCCAAATTTTTATGCAAGATGGGGCACCCTGTCACAAGTCAAAAAAAGTTATAAAATGGTTCAAGAACCATAACATAACCTTATTGGAATGGCCTGGAAACTCACCTGATTTAAATCCAATAGAAAACTGCTGGAATTATATAAAAAACAAGTTGTCAACAGTGAATACAAACTCTATCCAAAAACTCATCATGGAACTGAAATTGCTATGGATCTCAATAAAACCCGAATACTTTAGATCCTTATCAGAAAGTATGCCTGAAAGACTCAGACAAGTCATTAAAAACAAAGGTGAAATGACTAATGTATCATTGTCTAATAAATAAAATATTATGTATGTAATTTTTATTCTATTTTTGCTTAAAATTAGATTAGGTCTCAAGGTTTTTTGCCGACACTGTATATTCTAATTCAGTGTTTCCCAAACTTTTTTTCAATAGCGCCCCCCTAGATAACTTACTGACTATTAAACGCCCCCTTCACAAAAAAGTAAACATGAATTCAAACGAAGTGATACAAAGGTTTATTTAAATCAGTGTGAAGGATGCGCTTGGTGCAATTTCATTAAATTCTTAATATCCGGTTCCATTTTTGTTAGAAAAAGGCGTAGATCTCCCCGTCTCACGATGTCCAGGCGGTTTCTTTTGTTGTCCAAAAGCGTTGTGACGGCACTGAACGCGCGCTCTACTAAGTACGAGCTGGGAAATGCAATGAAAAAGGATTTCACCCGATCCCACACGTGGCGATATTTCACTTTGATTTCACGTTGCAGCCAAAATGCTTGATATGAGATACGGAATTTTGGTTTGAGTTCAAAATCATTTTGCAAGGTTATAAGTTCTTCTGCAAGAATCCCTTGCTCGGAAATATCAATAAATGGGTCGACTATCCAGTCAGGAATCTCCAACTGCAATACATCCTGAAACCGAACTTCCATATCTTCATGCAATTTCTGAAGATGATTGCTGTATGTCTCAACATCAACATTGGAAATGCCTTTGTCGCCGCTATCAAGTTGCTGCAAGCTAGAAAACTGGAAGAATTCGCGTCTAGCTAAATTTTGCCCATACAATAAAAGCTTATTTTTGAATGCACACAGTACTGATTTTACCTTGATTAGATTTACCTCGTTGCCTTGAAGGGATAGATTCAATTCGTTAAATTTGCCAAATATATCTGCCAAGTAGGCGATATCATTTTTTATATCAATAATTTCTTTGGCAAGGTCAGGGTCACAGCTTTCTAAGAATTCCACAGCAGTATCTATCAGTGTGTAAAATCGTGTAAGGCAGTTTCCCTTGGAGAGCCATCTTACCTCTGTATGGAGAAGTAAGCGCTCAAAAGCTTCGTCGTTCTCTATACACAATTGCTTAAACAAGCGTGTGTTAAGTGCACAAACTTTGATTTTGTTTACTGCCTTGATAACAGTACCTAATGAATGGTTAAGACGACCGCTAATATTCTTGGCCACCAAATGCTGCCGATGAATCACGCAATGAATGGTAATCACGTTTGGATTTGCTGCTTTTAGGAATGCAATGAAGCCACGGTAACGGCCGACCATAGATGGGGCGCCGTCAGTTGCACACGATAAGACATTGGTAAGTGGGATTTGATTTTTTTCGAAATATGTTTTCACTTCTTGAAATACTGTCTCACCCCGAGTATTTGTATCGAGAGTTAAAGCGATTGCCAACTCTTCATGCAAAGCTCCATCATGCACAAAACGAACATACCCAAGTAATAGAGACTCATTTCCTGGCAAAGTTGACTCATCAAGTTGTAAACTGAATTCTGTATTCCTGATGATTCTACATAAGCTAGCTTCTATATCAGTAGCCATCTCATCCACCCGCCTCTGCACAGTATTGTTACTCAGAGGAATAGATTTTATAACTGTAGAAGAGGACTTGTGATGCAAAACGGTGTCCAAAACTTCCTTGACTGCTGGTAAGATGATTTCTTCGCCGAGCGAATGCGGCTTGTCCTTTTTTGCAATCAACAAAGACAAATTGTACGACGCACGTAATCCATCATCATTTTGATGTGAGAGATTGGAAAACATCGTGTCAACAGTTTTCCGTTTCTTAAAATTGTCCCAGATTGTTTGAAAAAATGATGCACCTTCTTCTGCTTTATCTGGGTGAATTTTTGTTAAATGCTCTGAAAGTCTGGACGGCTTCATCGATTCGTTAGAAAACACTTTTTTGCATAGCAAACACATCGGCTGTGATTCTGAATTAGGAGCTGGAATAAATCCATACTGGAGATAACTCGCACTGTATTGCCTGCACTTTCGCTTGGCTGAACTCATTTTAATACTGTAATATTTATTATAAAAATAATCTAAAAAAGTGTTGGCAATTAGTCTATTAACGTAATAATAGGAATAGTAAGATAAAAAAACGCATTTTATTTTTAGTTTAGAAGTGCTTGTTTTAGAAGAGTTTAATTTAATACTGCAAATGCCATATCTTCACAACCTGCTATGCTACTACTAGAGTAGCCAACTCCTTTCTTTATCACCACAGCACAGGTACAAAAAAACTGAGCTTCTGAGGCCACGTGGAGAGCTAACTGTAGTAGTAGTATTTTCTCTTTGTGACGCCATATAGGAGGTAGTGTTGTAGCTCGTAAAGCTACGTCACAATCGAGTTTTGTCTGATAAAACGTGCGAAAAAAAATAAAAAGCGTTTTTTATTGCTTATTTGAGATTATCTTTTTAACTGGCAAGGAGTGAAGTGTGGAAAAAAAAACAATTCATCGTTGGTTTTAAATTTTGGGCTTTGCTTTTCAATTGGCGACGTGTTAAGCAAGCGAGAAGGAATTGAGATAACGATTGCTATAATTCTGTTGCTTTTTGGTTACTGGATTTTGATTTTGGCTTGCTAGTATTTTTTGAGAAATTAACTGTTGACGTGTTTGATCGTTTACCGAATTAATCTGTAATAAAACTGAATAAATGGTGAAACCGCTGGAAGTATTTGAAGAAACTAAAACATTTAATTCCTTGGACTCTCGATCAATGTAGTAAGTGAATGGTGGTAGTATATAGCAATTTAATATAATAAACCTATATCTACGCCTCCCTAACCGCTACAGTGTGATCACAATGAACGTACGTATAGGAAGCAAAAAATAAATCTTCCAAGCATAGTTTGCGCAAAGACAGAGTTTTGCTGTACTGAAATTAATATGGACACTAGTTTTGTTACTGCCCATTTTTTTCTCAGCGCCCCCCAATCGCCCATTTAGCAGCCAGCACCCCCTTGAGAGGCGCCAGCGCCCACAGGGGGGCGGTGGCGCCCACTTTGGGAACCACTGTTCTAATTTATTGCATCGCCATTGCTCTTAAAACAAAATATTGTGATTTGATTTTAAACTGAAAGAAACAAGTGGCGGGTAATTCACTCCCCACATTATCATGTTGAATTGTTGGTCGCCATCTACGAAGGACATTGCTAAGATACTTTGTTGCAGCTGGTGCTGGTAAAACTGAACAACAACCGTTGGTTAGAATCTCCCCGACCAAAATATCCTCCTCCCAAAAAATAATAATAAAAAGGAGCAGAGTTTGTATGGAGCAAACCTTTCTTCAAACAATCAATAGAAATAAAGCCAAAGTGTAAAACAGGGAACTTTGCAATCCTCTTGCCATACGTAATTTTCTATGATGTAACTCGTAAATCATTCAATTACGAATAATTAGAAAGAAATGCTGCTGCTGTCTGTCGCCAACTTGTGTCGGCAATACACTACAACTTTAAACCAGCTATTGGCGTCGTGTACTTAGATATAATAAATTTCAAAGAATCATGTTTTCTCATAACGACACTGTTTAGCTAAGTGCAGAGGCACCAGTTCGACCTAATTTTTTTCTTCATTGCAAACCATAAATTGATAAGTAAATTAATATTAACTCGGTTGCTGATTCTTACGGACTCATCCTTGTCAGCTTATCTCATCTTGACCTGATAGACATAGAGAAAATCGTCCTGAGCTGTCGTTTTCAGAACCTCAACAAAAATAACTCAAATAGCCTCAGCTTTAAACTCGCGTTCCTCTGCTCCCAAATCCGAGCAATTGCGCTTACATCTGGCCATATACGAAGAGGAAGAATGAATGTTTTGAACGTGTAGTCTATTCACTTGTAGAGGTCTTAGGCAGTGTTGGATTAACATAGTAGCAGATGTAGCAGCTGCTACAGGCCCCGCCCTTCACGAAGATCCCGCGCTTGGCTGAGCAAAAAATTTTTTTTTAAAAATCGCCTCATATGACATATCACATAGGGCCCTTCAATTAGAATAGTGCGGCCATTTTTTAAAATTTTTCCAGATTTTTTTCTAAGAATTTTTCTTTAATACCATCAATTGAAAATTTTGACAACCGAAAATATCTTTATTTTTCTTAGATTGAATTCCGGTATGTCACTTTTTTATCGTTAATATCCTGATCCTTATATGTATTTTTTTTATTTTTTATATGTCTGTATAACGTATTCTTGGCTGTTTGTTGACGTAGCAATTTTCGCCTTCTATTTTTACGGGATGAGACGATTTGGCCCAAGTAGTTCTGGCGCCCCCGTTATAGCGCCAGCCATTGTGGCAGTGTCGTTTTCTTATTTGTAAAATCTTGAAAAAAATTAGGGTTTAGGGTTTAGGAGTTCGGTTACGGTTAGGGTGATCGATTATACTGTTTTATTCAAACCTTCCTGCTAGTTTTAAATAGAATGGCGCCAAAACGGCCACGCCAAAGCGGCTTCGCCAAATAGTACCCTACCCCTATTTTTAACTATAATAGAAAGCTTTTTGCATGTATCCTTACTCTAATTTCTTTATTTTAATGTAATGTTAATGTAATTTTTAGCTTTTCATTTTCGGACTGACTTCACAATGACTTCACGAGACAGAGATATGGGAGAAAATATCTTTCCGGAGCAAAAAAAGCCAGAAGAAAGAGAGAGGCATCAGAAAAGCAGCAGAAATTACTGCAAAAAATGCCTAAACTCACAACTTTTTTTCCTACTACGTCACCATCTGCTGTTGGCTCAACTACTCATGACAATGCTACAATGCTGGAACTTCAGCAGCGTTGCTCAAGCTTAAGTAATACCGAGCAAGGACAACAGGAACCAACCGAGGCAATGGAAACTCAACAGCCTTGCTACTCACCAACACCTATCATTCCAAATCTGGCAGATCAATCCAATGACTTGGGGGAGTGTACTCTAATTCTTTCATATGAACAAAAAAAGAAATGGGCAGCAAGTGGCAGCTCAGAATGTCAACGCATGAACAGTGCTTTACCAATTTAAAAAGATACTATGCGGCTGAAGGTCACTATAGATTTTGTAAAAAGTAATATTTTACTCATGTGCATAAAATCACAAATAAAAAGCGGCTTAGGGAGTGGTTATGTTACAGCGAGATCAAAAGGCAATCTGTAGTGTTTTACCTGCAAACCAGCAGCCTCACCAAACACTGAATTGCACATATTTTGTGAAGGTTTCAATGACTGGAAGAATGCACAGCTGCTCATTCAGAGACACGAGTTAAGTTCGATGCACAAAGGTGTGGTCCTGCATCTAATCAATGTCCGAAAAGATGAAAAAAAGTTGGTGCTGCCCTGATGAAACAACTTGAGAACGATAAGAAATAATGGAGTTTCCTATTGGAGAGGATCATAAATGTTATAAAGTTTTTGTGTGAAAGAAGATTGACCTTTAGAGGAACAGATAAAACAGTAGAGTCTCCTAATAACGGGAACTATTTGGGACTGTTGGAGATTCTTGCAACTGTAGATCCATTCTTGTGCCAACATATCAAGATGCATGCAAATTGTGAAAAATGGCACACTTCCTACTTATCAAAGACGGTTGTCAAGTTTGCGAAGAGGTAGTCAAGATATTGAAAAAAGCAGCTGAAGATATAATCGTCAGTGAACTGAAAAAAAGCTAAATACTTTTCCATATCATTAAATTGAACCCCAGACATTGCTTACACGGACCAGCTTTGTTTCACTGTAAGATATGTGAAGCCAACAGGGCCTATAGAAAGGTTTCTGGCATTTCTGCCAATGGAGGGCTATATTGCTCAGCAGATTTTCGATAGCCTGGTACAGTACCCCAATGAGAAGGGTATCAATCTTGCAGATCGCCGTGGACAGAGTTGTGACAACGCGTCCAACATGAGCGGGAAATATAACGGAGTACAGGCACTTGTTAAAAAAAAATTTTGTGCTGTTGCAGAATATGCTCCATGCTATGCTCATTCGTTGAATTTAGTTAGTGTATGCGCTCCACAATCGTGTACAGAAATAGTTCAGTTTTTTGACTTCGTTGAAAATATCTATGTATTCTTTACTGCTTCAACAAACTGGTGGTCATTCTGGAGCGTGCAGGTGCGTGGTGGAGTGTTAAAGAGGCTCTGGGCAACACGATGGTCTACAAGAGCTGATGCCATTAAGGTATTAAAGAACGTTTTCCTTTCATAGAGGAGGCATTGGAGAAACTTGCGAATGACCAAGAGCAAAAGGCAGAATGTCGACAGCAGGCAAATGGATCCCTCGAGAAAATGGAGTTGCTCGAAACTGGAATCTTAGTGCTTTTTTGGAATAGCTTACTCGAGCGCTTCCAAGCAACTCAAGCCTCTCTTCAAGCAAAGCAGTTAAATCTCAACATTGCTTCAGCGTTGTGTGCCTCTTTGGCAGGATCCCTACAGAATTTCAGAGAACAATTCAATATGTTTGAGTCAGAGGCGCAAAAGGTGACTCAAGTGCAGGATTACCGACCAACAAGAACAAGAAGAATTCCGCGAAATCAAAGGCGAGATGATGATGTAGGCAGTGGCCGTTCAGTTCCAGATGCAATAGATAATCAATTACGTAAACACAGATTCCGGGTGGAAGTTTTCCTTGCAGTATTGGAAAGCCTCTTATCTGCGCTGGAGCAACGTTGCAAGGCATGCACCCAATTGAACACACGGTTTAGTTTTTTTCGAAAGCTGCATGACCTAACACTGCATAGATCCAAGAAAGTGCTGACAGATTTTTAGAAGCATATCCCCAGGTTTTGGAAGACGGATTGAAAGATGAACTACCTCAGTTTTTAGAATTCACTTGGTGTTGATTGCTCCTCTCAACAACTCAACTATTTTACTTTGATTGAAGAAAACAATACTGACACCACGTTATCTAACATTGACAATTTGTTACGGATTTATCTATGTATGATGATAACTAATTGTACCGGAGAGAGATCATTTTCAAAAATGAAGTTGATTAAAAACTGTCTGCGAAACACGATGGGGCAAGAGCGACTAAACTATTTAATTCTTTTAAACATTGAAAATAACGTGCTGAAGTTACTGAACTCATCTGAAATAATTGCCAAATTTGCAGAGATCAAAATGCGTCGAAAAGACTTTTGAATGATGTTGTTGAAGTTTTATATTTCTCCTTGCAAATAAAAAATTACATTAGATTTTTGTTGTTTGTTGTTGTTGTAGAATGTAGATCAAATCTATAAAATATTCAATTACTTCCCGGTCATTATCTGTACATCAAATCAATCTGCTACGAGCCCTGCACTTGGTTAATCCGGCACTGGCCTTAGGTAAGCAATATATGCAGGGTTATCATCGATTCGCACTCAAAAATAAGGACAACAAAAATGCAACATTTTAACAATTTTTATTTTCAATATCAACACACTTAGCCATTTCATTTTTCACCATATTTTTTTCCAAAAACGATTTTTTCCATCAATTGATTGTTCTTCAAAATTACTTCATGCATCTGACGGCAGCTGTGATCCAAATTTACTTTTACTTGCAGCATTGACTTGACTGTGTTTACATGAAGGCTGTTTCTTTCATCGGTTCATTGAGCTGATTCAAGAGAAAACACACGTTCAACGAACGCGTTACTGACTGGAAGGGAAAAAAACAATACTAACCAACTTGTAAAGGAGTGGAAAGGAGTCATTTCCATTAAAAATTTTCATCCAATTGGTTCGGCGTCATTCTTACAGAAGTCATAACCTGGAATCTTCTTGAGAAGAGCGTTGATAGCCGAAACTTCATCAAACAGCTCATCTTTAGTTGCCATCGGTGGATCAACTTGTTTTGCTAATTCTCTCACTTCCTCGTACTCAATTGCTTGAACTTTTAGCAGGGCCCAGTTAATATACTTTGGATGCCTCTCTAATTGGTACCACTTACTAATGTATTCCAACGTGATGCTGTAAAATTTTTGAAAACTCGACGTAAGAACATAAGCACAATCTTTGTTGACTATTTTCAGCAGATCAGCTGTAGATGCTCCGTAAAATTCCGAAGACTGGCGCTGCATAATTTTGCATCTAAACGAGTCAATTATCTCAGCCAGCTCAGGGAAGAGCGCATTTGTTTTTTGCAGAAGTAATAGTGGTTTCTTGAAAACCTGGAGAGTACTGTGAAGAAATGACACAATGACCAATGACGTTTCTGATTTAAAAATTTTTTCTAAAATACGAGGTAGTCTTTTTAGCGAAAGAAAATGCGCTTTGAGTGGTTCCCAGAGTTCGATCATTAGCTCAAGCACAGCATCTAAAGTGAGCCATCGAGTCGGCGTGTGCGTTGGTAGAGTGGAATAGTTTGAATCTATTTTTTCACAAAATTGTTTCAGACTATTCGCCCTACTTGTTTGGCTTTTGAAGTGGCTGCCAATCTTTAGAACAATTGTTTCAATGTCAACTGTGAGACGTTCTGCTCCCTTCTCTGTGACTTTATGCAAAACATGGGCAGGGCAGCCTATTGGAATCAGACACGTTTTTCTCTCTGTAAGATGATAAAACACATTGTTTTTTCTTCCTTGGTTACAGCCTCCGAAGTTTACTGGTGCATTATCGGCACAAAACGATGTCAACAGTTGCAGATCCAGTTCATTCTCTCTCACGCTTGAAAGAATAAAGTTCATGATCTGTTCCGAGGTCTCACGTGGCATCGCTCGTAGATCTAAAAGACGCACAGTAACTCCAGCTTTGGCATTGAAGAACCTGATGACCAGTGGAAATAATTTCACTTCGTTGTGATTGGAGGCATCGACTGAGATTGAGAAGGGCTGAGCACCAAGGTCAAATAACAACTTCTTTTGAGCATAGGGAGCAAGTGCCCCGGTAATGATGCTGGCTGTCTTTGTTCTGGCAGAAGCAAACTTCTTAGCAATGCCTGAATCGGGAAAAATTGCTTTAAACAGTTGGGACGTGCAGTCATTGGAAAGAAATGATTGCTGGTGTTTGACAGTGTGGTATGCCCAAGTACCCTTAGCAGCTACTGCCTTATAATCTGAGTTCGTTGGTTGAGATGGGCTCGTGAAAAAGTTTTTCATAGAATAATTTGAATCGATCATTTGAGCACGTTTTTTATGTTTTTAGGAGGCATTGTGAACAGAAATAGCTGTCTTTCCTATGGCCTCCAAATTATTATCACAATTACATACGTTGCAGTGCGCAAAGTGCATTCCCTTTAAGCTTCGCTTGATGTTCTTAAATTCTTTTTCAAAGTCATCACGAAAACTGTTCTTGCGTTTGCTCATTTTCTTGTTCTACGCGTAGGATAGAATCTTAAAATTTCTCGACTGCATTATTCTAGTGTTTTAGGCAATTATTGTTCTTATTGACTTTAGCAAATAAGTAAAATGAGTTTTAGCAACGTTCTATAAACTTTAGCATCCATACACTCGCATTGTAGCAAATCAGCAACGTCCAGTTTACTGTGTTCACGTGCATACGATGCATCACATTTTTATCGCGTTAGTTTTTTATCATCATTTGTAATATTGTGATGATTGTGAATCAACAAACGTGGCGAAAATAATACCGTAAATAATCAAATAATTTTGCGCACGTAAACTCAGTAAAATGTATTTTAAATGCATGATAGGCAGGAACACTTCCTGGCCCTTTAGCTTGGGTAGAATAAAACTTTTAGCTTGCGTAAAATGTATTATAGCTTGGGTAGTACCAAACAAAATTTTAATTGTTGTTATAGCAATAGTTTCTGACATTAATATTAAAAATTTTGTATTTTTGCACACTTTTAGCTTTTAGCTTAGATAATTTTATGTCTTATTTATTATATAGAATCAAAAGAAAACATCACAATTAAAACTGATCATACTACGCATAGCATTTACTTTTTGTTGAAATGGCTAACGCACTTGGCGGTTTACTTCAACTCATTACTTTTCTAGAAAGCTTAATCGCGCAGCTTTGACTAAAGGCCCGTTTACAGCCATTTACAATACTTTTTTCTTTCAGCGCGATCTTGATTTGTTTTATTGACGCTCAAATCCACTCATTTTTCATGAAAATATGAGTGGATTTGAGCGTCAATAAAACAAACCAAGATCGCTCTGAAAGAAAAAAGTATTGTAAATGGCTGTAAACGAGCTTTAATAGTTGTTGTTATAGAACTTGAAAAGATCATTAATATTAATTGACATCCGGACAGTTTAAGTTTTAAAGAATGTTTGCTGCGCTTGGACCTAACGAAATACGGGCTTCAACATAATTATCAAAATATGCAACAAAAAGTAAGACAAAATAAGGACGCAGGTCCAAAATAAGTACATGGATTTTTTCTAAGGCACGCACCTTTCAAATAAGGACAAATCTTAAAAATAAGGACGGTATGGCAACCCTGAATATATGCATATATATGAGTTGGTATATACTCAGTGGTGGATATTGGGTGAGGCGAATGAGGCAGTTGCCTCGGGCCCCTCCTTTTTTTTTGGGGGGTCCCCTTCGAAAATAGCACATACAGTTTCATTTCGCTGCAGATGTTTTTTAGAAATCATTATAAAGTCGGGACAAAAAATGGGAGATACAAGGTCGATTCGAGGTGAAGATCTTTTTTTTTTTTTTTTAGAGAACACCTTGATTTTGGGAGTGACGAAAACCTTTTTTTTAAAGAACACCTTAAATTTGGGAGAAGAAAGTGAAAGACGAGATCAAAGCTCTTTTTCTTTTTTTGGAGAACATCAATTTTTGAAAATCCTTACCTCGGGCCCTTAAATTTGAATATCCACCACTGTATATATGTATACTACTATACTACTACTGCCACTACACTCACTTATTCCAAATAGAGTGAAAGTTCAACGATTAATTTAAATTCTTCATTACAAGTAATTTGAGTAGCTTTTCTTTTATTCAATAGTTTCGCTTTTATTCAACTTTTGACACAGAATATCCGTTTCAGCGGTCACGTCAACAGATAAATATAAAACCCAGCAAAAAGCAACAGAATCAGAATAATAACTCAAGAATTTTTTTGATGACTTTATTCGTCGTCAGTCACTAACTTATTCTTTTCTTATTTTACTGAACAAGTTTTCCCAGACAAATTTTATTGTGACGTAGAGTTCAAAACTAGATTTTTTATTCACTCTTTCATTTAAACGTGCTTTTTTCTTACAAGGCTGAATTGCAACGTAGTGGTCAAAGCTACATACTCATTATTATAGATTGGTTTCGCAACCTAAAGGCCCGTTTCCACTACGAGCGGAAAATGTTTTATTGCTTTTTTTTGTTTGTTTTATTGCTTTTTTTTTGCGTTCGCTTCAATTTTAACCGCTCGCTTCAATCGAAGATCAATAAAAGAGAGAAAGAATGCTCTTTTCCACGCTGGTAGTGGAAACGGGCCTTAAACGTTGTGTTTGTGGTTTTGTGGATATAGACCTGTCTGTCTGTAAAAGATATTCATTGCACCATATTATGTGTTATTTCGTGTTGATTTTTTAATTTTTTAAGCAATTAATTCAATGCAGGTTAATTTGTGAATTCTAAAGTTTAATTGATCTAAAAAGATGTTGAACAGCTGCTGAAAAATTTATTATATTACAATGTAGGCTAATCATACTTACGAAATTTTTTTATGTTATTAGATTATTTTCTTGTTCTTAATGGTCATCGGTTATAATTATCAAAAATATTTTTAAAACACAGAGCTCGTTGGAGTGTTGTTTCGATTTAAATTACAAATCAAACAAATGCGATCCAAATTTTAAGTAAAAATTTCCAACTGATAAAAATTTTAACGAAAAAGCTCAGTGTGACAACACTCTCACTTGTAACAACACTCTCACTTGTGACAACAGTCTCACTTACGAGCAGAAGGACGAGAGTTTGATACTAGGTTCGACGGAGTGAATTTTGTCACGACGCTAACCTGCAACGTTGGCTTCGCTTAAAACAAAAAGCAGCGTCAGGCGATCGTTGTCGTCGTCGTCGTCGTTTGGAGAGGTATCCACTCCAGGTCAGACACAAACAGGACTGGAGCCCAGGGTTTATCCTTTTACTACCCCAGGCTGCTGTACTGCGTGAATCAGATGCTGGCAGTGATGTAGTTAAGCCAACATCGAGTTTTGTCATCCAAAACCGTCAGACCTCGTACCCCATGTGGTGTTTGATGCATAGAGCACGCTGTTAGGACATGGTCTACGGTTTGCTCAGAGGCGCCACACTCGCTGTTCGGTGAAGGAGCGAAACCCCATTTGTGCATGAAAGAATAGAATCGGCCAATACCAGTCCGCAGGCGGTTGAGCTTAACCCAAGCTGTTCGGGGTAAGCCGATTCCAACAGGCCTAGCGCCGGTCTCGGGCACAAAAGCACGGAGCCTGGAAGCATTTTTACAGTTCTCCGTTTTCCATTTGTGATTTGTCTATTCAGGAGCGCGGATGCCAAGTCCGGCAGGTTGTCCAAAAGATTCCGCGCAGCTGGCACAAACGGGCGTCTGAATCTTAGTCTCACTTGGCGAGTCTGAGGGCCCACTTAAAAGACCATGCAAGATATGATCAGGGTCCAGAGATCTTCGATGAGCCAAGGAGAGTGTCGCTCCCAGTCGGCGAAGCTCAGCTGGCTGGATGCCTGAGAGTACAAGTAAGTGGTCTGTTGGAGTGGGACGCAGGCATCCAGTAACTATGCGCAAGGCGTTGTTCAAGACACTGTCGATGAGGCAAGTGTGAGCATTGCGACACCAGATTGGCGCACAGTACTCAGCTGTTGCGTAGACTAGAGATAAGATGGCTATGCGTTGTGTTTTAGCACTAGCACCCCATCCCAAGCCCACGAGTCGCCTCAGCAGTGTTACGCGCGAGAATATTTTTTTGCGCAATGCCACTAGATGGTGACAAAACGTGAGCGATCTGTCCAGTTTTATCCCAAGGTAAGTAGGGGTTGGACAGAACGTTAAAAGTTTATTGTTGTTGTAGACTTTTAGCTCACGTTTGGCCTCTCAGTTATTTAAATGAAAGGCTGTCGTCAACGTCTTAGTGTGACCAAGCTTCAACCTCCAAGTCCGGAGATACGCTGAAAGTGTAGACATGCCTTTTGTTTTAATGTCTCCATTAAAAAATGTCTTAATTTAATGTCTCCATTAAAACAAAAGACATGTCTTGGATTAATGTCTCCTCCAAGTTTTTCCAGTTTCCCGAAGAGTGCAACAATGCTAAATCATCAGCATAAACAAACTTTCTGGAAATCATGGAAAGAAGATCGTATGTATAAATGTTAAATAGGAGGGAAGCCAAGACCAATCCCTGAGGAACGCTGTTTTTAAGACGACGTAGTCTGCTTTGCTTGCTGTCACCCGTAGTAAGGGTGAAACTTCGGTTTCGGACAAGCTCCATAATCATTCTGACCATGAAGAAGTCTCAGTAGCTTGCAAATAAGACCACGGTGCCAGACAGTGTCATCAGCAGCTGTCAGATCAACAAATACGGCACCGACCTTCTTTTTAGCCTCGAAAAAATCCTCGATGTTCTGGGTTATCAGAACAACTTGATCTACGGTTGACTTCCCGCGTCGAAACCCAGCCTACTCTTTAGGGAGCAGTGGATCGATTAATGGCTCAATGCGGGCGTAGATAAGCCTCTCGAAGATCTTGTAAGGGACACAGAGCAGAGATATCGGTCGATAAGTCTTTGGATCCCCCACGGGCTTCATTGGCTTTGGAATCGCGACTACAAGCGCTCTTCTCTAGATCTTGGGAATTTTGAGTCGGCACAAGCAGGAAGAAAGGAAGTCACATAACCAGGACTTCAAAGCAGCTCCAGCATGGAGTATACACTCTGGGAAGATGAAATCAGGACCAGGAGCTTTACCTGGTTTTAAATGTTGAGGGGCAGCAGTAAATTCTCTATGTGAAAATGTGTCAGAGATATTTACTGGGTCTAGTGTTGTGGCCCTCCAAAGGTCAGACACTTCTTGAGAGACAAGTCGAAAAGACTTGCGATCAACAGCCTCGTATCTCTCATTTCTAACCAGCTGAGATGCAATAGCATCAGCTGAAATGGTACAGGACGAGGAGATCATCGGGACAATGACGAGGAGTCAGGCGATCATCAAATATAAACAAAATGTTCATTGTTTATTAAGAAATCACTGAATCGATAGAAAACTAATTTGCAGTAATCCATGGCTCAAGAAATTTGTATATAAGAATTAAAATAAAAGAGTCTTGGATATCGATTTACTATAAAATTTACTATCTTTTGTAATTAGTATCTGTATCGATGATAAAATGAAGTTTTTAACAGGTTTTGCCCAACATTTTCACACTATAAATGTTAGTAACTCAAGTAGGTAAAAGCTCCATCTAGACAACCGCTCGTAATTGTCGCAGACCCCATCCATCCAACTTTTACCTCAGTCGTATATGTCACGTCTTATACGTCACTTTTCTTTACTGTGTTGTAAAAAGCAGTTTTTAATTATACTCAATATCTGCATCATATTATACACCGTAAAATATCAAATAAAACGTTTTTACCACACAGCAATATCTTGGCATCTCCGGCAGCAGGTCGGAGGATGAACGCTGGACGGCTGCCCTATGCGCCTCCGATATTTTCCTGCAAGAGGAGAGGACAAGTACAGAGATAATGATGATGATGATGATGATGATGATGATGATGATGATGAAAGACATAAAAGATAGCTTTATAGCTCATTTAATGAAGTCAACAAATGCGTTTTAGAAGAAATTTAATTTTTTTATAAAAGATGCTGCAGCTATGCACGCTTCACAAAAATTTGTTCCTTATCTTGACCAAAAGCAATGAAATTTATCGTTTTGTTACTTCTTCTTTTTTGTTTTGCTATCTAGCCTACTACTTACAAATAACAAAATTTTTTTCTTTTGTTATATTTTTACAATGGAGCTAAAAAAAATACCTAAAGGTCTATTGGGTTTTACATGATAAAAACACAGACAAATTGTTAAAAGTCCTGAAATAATTGAATGATATTGTTTAATTATCAATTCGTTGAAGTAACAGCAAATAAAGCTTTCCGCATCTAACCTACTCCTGGGGCACATATTGATGTGCTTGAGTACCACAACTCTCATGGTTGGAGACACACGTTGCTGCTTTATTCTGGGTTGGGGAGTGACGAGATTGTGGCGAGTTTGTTTTGGCACAAAAATTAAAAAAGCTGAATTCGTTTATTACAAAGATGATTCTCACAAAATAACATGCAGCTGAACAATAATCACAGCACGAAAAGCACGGGATTGAAAATTCTCAAGGATGGCTCAGTCTAAACGTCCCAGGTAGTTTTCCCAAACTTTTCTAAGTATTTGACTCTCTTCTCTCTCTGTTCTCCGGGACACGACTGAGTTACGGCATTTAAACAAGCGATTTAGTTATTATTTTCTTTGGCGACAATCATCCTTTTTTTATACGAAAATCACGAGATTTCATAATAAGCGATTAGAATTTTTTAGTAATATGCGGCCTGACTAACTAAGCAATAAAGGTGCCACGAATCCGAGTTTATGACAAGCCAACGCGTACAAAAGGAGAAAATATAACAAATTAAGCCAGGGAAAAATAACAATTTATGATTGAAGGTCAGAGAAACCAAGCTTTTCGAACTAACGATGAATTACATAAATGAAATACGTAAAAGCGAATAATATTTTGCATAATAAACAGGTTTAAATCCTTTTTAGGAGATGAGTTCGCTACAAGACAAAGCATCCATAAATTCAGGAGACATTTCAGTTCTCGTCCTCCTCCCAGCTGAATTTTAGCGGTTACGAGTGCGGGTTCGCGTGACTTTCCGGAAGTGACGTTCTAGACATTGATCTTGGATGTGCCTCATTAGTTGGCCCAGCTGGGGTATTCGTTGAGGCCGAAGTAGGAGACGCCGTAAGTGTTGATAAAAAGGGTGATTACTCCGACAGCCAACACGTTCAACATCCATCCAGCTTTGACCTGTAAAAACAAGATAATTATTACATTTTAGTTTATGCGCTAAAACTGTTGGTTGGTGCTATTTTGAATGTGAGGCCAGTTTATATCAAAAATACAACAAAAAAAGATGGTAATTGTTACTCTTTATTCTTTAACTTGAGCTTTTTTTTATTAATTTTATGTAATTTAAGATTAATATTAGTTAATTAAATTTAATCTTTAAAAATTTTCATTCAAAATTATCCGCCGAAACGCATTTTTGATAATGGTAACATTAAACATGTTTAAAAGATCGTGTTGATACTCGCTTAGATGTTTTTTATATTTTCTTATTATGATATTTCCTTTAAAAATTTGCTTTGATATAAATTTTTTAAAAACTATAATATTTTCGATCTCTGATATTTCAACGCAGCATTGAAGTTTAAATACGAAAGTTGTGTAAGTGTGTGTGTGTTGTGTAAGTGTGTGTGCGCTGTGTAAGTGTGTGTGTGTGTGTGTGTCTGTAAGTTTGTGTGTTTTTTTTATAATGCAGCATTAAAGAAATTAAACAAAAAAGGTCAATTAATGTTGCCTGACAGATAATGAACTTTTGATACCAAGATATTTTCAAGTGCAAAACTTCACTCAATGACGCTTTACTCATAAGAAACTTCATTTATGTCGTTTACATCTTGCTTTTTATCTCGAATTCAAGGATTTGTAATAATGGCTTTTAATGCAGAAGTACAAAAAAGCAGACCACTTTAGCTTGGGGTTTAATTGTTTGTGCAATTAATCCCCAACTTTATAGAATGGACACACGTTGTCAAATGTCTTAAGTTTTAATTTCATTAGCAAATTGTTCCACTGATTTCTTACCGTAACCAGGACATTAAACTAATTGTTAACTTTTTCAACTCGATTAACTTTTAAGTTAACAGCGTCACACGTTACGCTCGATTTCCTAGATTTGTCAAAGAAAGAAACTTCGCGACAAGCTTCTTACCAAGTCAAGAGTCTTCAAACGACCGTAAGAGAAAGCGATTGCGTTTGGAGGAGTAGCGGCCGGCAGCATGAACGCCATTGAGGAGGCAATGACAGGTCCCATCATGAGGTACAGAGGGTGCACTTTTATTTGCTTGGACTAAACGAAATCATAACAAAGTTTTTGCGACGAAATAACTTTGAGTCGAACCTGGGTTTACCAGTTCAAATTAAACATTTCATGTTTTTTTTGCTAAAACTATTGCTCCCCCCCACAAACAATCGAACTCACTAGATCCGCTAGAATGGGGACAAAAAGAGACGCGGTGGCGGTGTTACTCGAACATTCGGTGAACAAACAAACGATGATCGTCACAATCAAGCAGATCAGCCACGGATCGAGAGCCTCAAAGAACTCGAGTTGGGATCCCAGCCAAGACGACAATCCTGACTCCTGCCACAGTAAATAATAAATGAGATGAACACCAACAACCAATTAGATACTCACAGTGGCAGCCTCAGCCATTGCAAACCCCCCTCCAAGAAGAAACAAGACGTTCCAAGCCATTTTCTCGTGGACAAGCTTCCAGTTTAAGATTGATTGTTTCGGCTTCATTAATCGGTTTCCTGAAGAAAAAGTTTTGAATAACTTAGAAGCAGTTGGTCTTGAAGTGGTTTTTAAAATTTTTTAAATGTTATTTGTTTCAATCAAAAGTCTATTTTCAACTTTTTTAGTTTTTAATTTCAGTTCTTTTGCTTCGCAATTGTTCTGTCATAAGTGTTTCCATCCAAATACACAATTACCTGAGGAGTTACAAAGAAATTCCGGTCGATCCCGTGGTAAAAGGAATAGAAGAAATCCCATTGTCACAGCAACCGTTCCATCTCTAATAAAGCCTTCCTCAAAAATTATTTCCCAACCTTGCATGAATCCCGGCTCCCGGAAGAACCAGAGAAAGACAGTCAACACAAAGATGAGGAGGACAATTCCCTCGTGCCAACTACCGCATTGCAAAAATTTATAGTTTTTGATTAATTTGTCCCTCAACTTTCATATAAACGTTAAAAATACAAGTTTTTGTATTTTTCAGATAACTTATATTTTTTAATGCTAAGAAAAAGTTTAAGTAAAATTATAAAAAATTGCCACAGACACATTATATTTTAAAATTTTATTCGACTAGTTTGTAAACACAAAAATATTATTTGTTTAGATGTTGACAGTCTTGTTTAAGTTCTTTGTTGCATTTTAAAAATTTGCATTTAAAAACTTGGGATAGGGATAGTGGTGAGGGAGGAGGTGGCTGAAAGTGTCCTGGAGGTGAAGAGGGTGTCAGACAGACTGATGGCCATGAAGCTGGAGGTAAAAGAGTCCATCCTAAATATAGTAAGCACATATGCTCCACAGGTTAACAACAGCATGGAGGAGAAAAATGATTTTTGGGAAGACCTGGATGGGTTGATAGAAAGTAAACTAAAGAAGAGAGGATAGTTCTAGGCGCAGACCTTAATGGACATGTGGGCGAAGGAAACATAGGGAATGAGGAAATAATGGGGAGGTACGGTGCTGGAACAAGAAATAAGGAAGGATCAATGGTTGTGGATTTTGGGAAAAGGATGGATTTGGCAATTGTCAATACTTATTTCTATTTCAATATTCTATTTCAAGAAGAAAGATGAACACAGGGTGACGTATAAGAGTGGAGGAAAAAGTACCCAAGTAGATTATGTGATGTGCAGAAGGAGGAACTTGAAGGAAATGTGCGATTGTAAGGTAATATTGAATGAGTATGTCGCAAAGCAGCACCATATGGTGGTATACAAAATGGTTCTTATGGTGAAAAAGAAAAAAGCAGAGAAAGTAAAGCCAAAGATATGATGGTGGAAACTGAAGGAGACAAGCTATCAAGAAGCGTTTAGACAAGAGGTGACTAGAATTCTGGGAGGCAAGGACGGGTTACTTGATGAGTGGGACAAAACAGCAGAAATGCTAACAAAAACAGCTGAAACTGTACTGGGAGTGACATTTGGGAAACGAAAAGGAGACAAGGAGACATGGTGGTGGAATGAGGAGGTTTAGGAGAGCATAAAAGAAAAGAAAGAGGCGAAGAATGCATGGGACAAAATAAGAAATGAAAATACTAAAAAGATCTACAAAGAAAAGAAGAGTAAGGCAAAGAAGGCAGTTGCAATGGCGAAGGGACGTGCGTATGACAATTTGTATGCTAGATTGGAAACAAAAGAAGGTGAAAAGGAGTTGTACAGATTGGCTAGGCAGAGAAACAGAGCACGGAAAGATGTACAGCACGTGAGGGTTATAAAGGATAAAAACGGTAATGTTATGGTAAATTCGGAGGCAGTGTTAAAGAGATGGAAGGAGTACTTTGAGAAACTGATGAACGAGGAAAATAACAGAGACTCTTGAACAGAGGAACCAAAAGTGGTTAACGAAGAGGTAAATTGTGTCAGTAGAGAAGACATGATGATGATGATGATGATGATATTTTATTCACGCTTAGTAACAATATTTAAGTATATGCAATGTACATTAAGCAAAGCATGAAAAGGAAACGCGACACAACGACGAACGTTAAACATGCAGAAAGTATAGAGAGGGGGTAAGAAAGAGAAAAAATAAGAAGCACGGCCGCGTTACCTAATTCAAAATAAATATTATTATTTAAAAAGACAAAAAAGACACAAAAAAATGACAAGCCAAAAAAAAAATGACAAAAAAAATGTGCAGTGCAGGAACGGTTATGTAAATCATTGAGAGGCACAACCGCCCTATATAGCTAACTATAAATTTAGCTCAACTGAGCATGGTGAGTAAAGAAAACCTCCCGAAAAGAAACCTCACCAGGTCCGGAAACCTTTTCTGGAACATAAAGAACAACATAAAGAACGCACTAAGAAGGATGAAAAAAGGTAAAGCGGTTGGACCAGATGAGTTGCCAGTAGAAGTTTGGAAGTGCATGGGAAAGATGGGGATAAAGTTTTTGACCAGACTGTTCAACAGACTATTAATGGATGAACGGATGCGAGAAGAATGGGGAAGGAGTGTGCTTATCCCGATCTATAAAAACAAAGGGGACGCACAATGCTGTGGAAACTATAGAGGAATAAAGCTAATGAGCCACACAATCGAAGTATGGGAAAGAATTATTGAAACCAGGTTAAGGGATAGAGTGGAGATCAGCAAACAGCAATATGAATTTATGCCAGGAAAAGGAGCCACCGATGCCATGTTTGCTTTAAGAATGTTGATAGAAAAGTACAGAGAAGGTCAAAGAGAGCTACATTGTGTATTCGTGGACCTAGAGAAAGCTTGCGACAGGGTTCCGCGGGAAGACCTGTGGTATTGTATTGAGAAAATCCGGAATAGTGGAAAAGTATGTACAGCTAGTACAGGATATGTATAAGGGAAGCGAAACAGTGGTGAGGTGTGCAGTAGGAACTACAGAAAGTTTCAAGGTTAAGGTTGGACTACACCAGGGATCAGCGTTAAGTCCATTCCTTTTTGCAATGATAATAGACAGGCTAATGGATGAAGTAAGGAGAGAACCACCATGGACGATGCTGTTTGCTGATGATATTGTGATTTGCGAAGAGACCAGGGAAGAAGTGGAGCAGAGATCAGAAAATTGGAAGTATACATTGGAAAGAAGAGGGATGAAAGTAAGTAGGTCAAAACCCGAATATCTGTGCATAAATGGAGGAAATAACGACGAAACAGTGAAGATGGAGGATACAAAAGTGCCAAAAGTAAAAAAAATTAAGTATTTGGGATCAACGGTGCAAGAAAGTAGTGGTTGTGAGAGGGAGGTAAAGAAGAGAGTGCAGGCACGATGAAGAAGAGTATCGGGAGTAATCTGCGATAAGAGGTTACCAGCTATAGCCGGGGTTCTTAACGGAGGTACCTGTACCCCTTGGGGGTACGAAGCACCAAAGCTGGGGGTACGAGATGAGGCTTCCGAATAAAGGTTGTTTAGAACTATTTACCAAAAATTTATTTTTCAATGTTAGGCCTATATGAAATAAAAAAAACATTTTTCGAAGTTTTTTTTCACATCTGCACTTCCGAATGATTTTTTTTGTCATAAGAAAGAGCTACCGTGATGTGATAAATACCTTCCTGTTTGTCCCAACAGAAATGGCTTTGCACTGTGATGTCATAATAAGCAATACTATTTGTGTTGTTCGGTTGAGAGTTCAAGCTCATTTATATTTACATTTGCAGTTGAATTGAGTTATCGTATGATTGTCTGATAAATTTAACCAAAAATAGTTATGTCTAAAAAGCGTAAGTGGAGCGAAGACTATGTTCAGCATGGTTTCATCTGCTTGACAGAAAAAGATGGAACTGAAAGACCACAGTGCATATTGTGCAGCAAAGTACTTTCGAATGCTAACCTCAAACCTTCAAGACTTAAGGAACATTTCGATAATTGTCATGGGGGTGCAAAGTCGAAAAATGATCTAAATACTTTGAAAATCAAAGGGCACGCTTTCGTCAGAGTGGTACCTTAGAAAAGCATGGATTTGTGCCGATAGATAAGCCATTGTTGCACGCATCTTATAAAGTTGCTTTTTTGTGCGCCAAAAAAAAATAAGCCGCACACAGTGGCAGAAGAGTTAATGAAACCTTGCGCAATGGAAATGGCAAAATCAGTACTAGGGGTAGAAGCGAAAAAAAAACTAAGTTTAGTGCCGTTATCAAATGACATCATCAACTCCAGGATTCGTGATTTGAGTGAAGATATCTTGCAACAGGTTATTGCAGATATCAAAGCCAGTCCTACTAAAGTTAGTCTTCAGTTGGATGAGTCAACAGACGTCAATTTGTGTAGTCAGTTATTGGTATTTGTGCGATATGTGAAAGAAAAAGAAGTGGTGGAAGAATTTCTATTTTGTGAACCACTGAAAACAACCACAAAAGCAGTGGATATATTCGATATTGTAAAGGAGTTCTTTTTGAACCATGAAATGTCTCTTAATATGGTTGGCTTACTTTGCACCGATGGAGCGCCCGCAATGTTTGGAAATAAATCCGGCTTTGCTTCCCGTGTAAAAAAGGAAGTTCCTCACATTACAGTTACACATTGTATGTTACATCGCCACGCTCTTGCAGCCAAGTCATTGCCAGAAAAGCTGAAAAATGTGTTATCAATTGCTGTGAGAGCAGTCAACTACATCAGAGGAAACGCCTTGAATCATCGTCTGTTTAAAGCTTTTTGTAACGAAGTTGGAGCTAAGCACAGCGTACTTCTTTACCATACCGAGGTTAGATGGCTTTCCCGAGGTCGAGTTCTCACTCGTGTTTTCGAACTGCGCAAAGAAATTGAGATGTTTCTTAGACAGCGGGGTAGCAGTCTAGTAGTGCATTTTAAAAGTGAGGATTTCATTTTGTCCCTGGCCTACTTGTCAGATATATTCACTCACTTAAACAACTTGAACATTTCCATCCAGGGCAAAGAAATAAACATGATCAATGGCAGAGAAAAGATATCCACCTTTACTAGCAAACTTTCAATCTGGAAAAATTGCATCGATTGTGAAAACTATGCAAATTTTCCTAAATTTGATGAAGTTTCCACTTCTACCGCATTATTGCCAGAGCATATTGTCATTGAAATTAAAGAACATTTGCAGGTGCTCTATCAGTCTTTTGAAGGATATTTTTATCATGGAGATGTGTCTGATTCACATGGATAAATACAGGATCCATTCCTTTTCAATTTAAATTTGATGGATGAAAATGACCAAACGAAAGATGACCTTGTTGAAATGAGGCCAGTAAAATCATTAAGATGAAGTTTGATTCAATGCATTTAGCTACCTTCTGGTGTTCACAACTCGAAATGTTTCCACAATTGGCAAAAAGTGCTTTGAAAATTCTTGTCCCCTTTGCAACAACCTATCTCTGTGAAACTGGATTCTCAACTCTTGTAAACATAAAAACTAAGCCAAGAAATCGTTTGGACCCAGGAGATGATATGCATGTGGCTATTACAAAAAAGGAACCGCGTTTCAACTTGATCATTGAAAAAATGCAACAACAAAAAAGCCATTAGCAATAAATATTTCAATGTGTTATTTCATTTTTCGTTTTGAACAATATTACGGTTAATAAATATACACCTGTAACATGCCATATTATGTTTTATTTCATTGTTCGATTGCATATTTACCGGTAATTTTGTAGGTGTTTGTTTGGTAGGTCAAGGGATACGAAAACATTTTACAAAATTTTAAGGGGTACGAGCGCCAAAAAGGTTAAGAAACACTGACCTAGAGTAAAAGGAAAAGTGTACAGTTCAGTGGTAAGATCAGCAATGGTGTATGGACTTGAGACGGTGGCAGTCACAAAGAAACAAGTAGAATAGATGGAAGTTGCAGAGATGAAAATGCTGAGGTTTGCTATGGGAGTGACGAGAAAAGACAAGATTAGAAACGAGCACATCAGGAGTACTGTTAAGGTAGAACGGTTAGGAATGAAGATGAGGGAGGGCAGGCTGAGGTGGTATGGACATGTCATAAGGAGAGACCAAGAATATGTAGGAAGAAAAATTATGGAAATGGAGTTACCGGGAAAGAGGAGAAGAGGGAGACCAAAGAGAAGATTTTTAGATATAGCAAAAGAAGATATGGGGAAGTTGGTGCAAAGGAGACGGATGTTGAAGACAGAAAGGTTTGGAGGATGATGATACGCTGTGGCCACCCCTGACTGAAGGGAAAGGCCGAAAGGAGAAGAAGAAGAAGTTGCATTTTTAAACAAATTTTTCAATTTTTTTATCGACTCCTTTTCCCGGATTCAGGCGCAGGTCTTAAGTGACTGCTACTTTAGGTTTCGGAACTTATACAGGCTCGCATGCGCTGCGCGTAGAGCTTGGTCGCAGGATCGATACTTACAATTTTTCTTTTTGTTCTGTTTCAGCAAGAAAAATACATTACAAATAAAAAATCCAACAGCATAAATAACACGCGAAATTCCCCATCATAATGAGCAACTTGCGATGCATGGAAAGATGAGCATTCTCTACAATTCGGTTGTTTCAAGGAGCACAAACGTGGTCATTTATTAATTAATCTTTTGATTTATTTTATTTATCATTAATTTGTGCTCCGCCTCTCACCTCAAACTATCGAGCTTCCGGTACTCCCTCCTTAAAATCAGTTCCGCTTTCTCTTCTGACTCGCTCTTCTTGCCGCAGAGGAGGAACGACTTCATCTCTTCTTTACTGAAAAAGTGTTTTTTGTAGCCACAAATTAAAATAAAATAATTAATTATTATTTTTAGTTTCGCGTTTTCGCTGTTCGCTTTGAATCGTTTGCCTAAGTTTTCGTGTTTGACTGTCTAACAACTTTACTCGAAAATCTAAAAGGATCAATTGAACTAGTTAGCCCAAATGTCTGCGCTGAATTAATACGGTGTGTGTTTTTATTTACGTCGGCTCTAAAAATAGTTTCCCGCGAAACAGTAGGTTCTGAAAAAGTACGGATTGATTCAATGAAAACTTCGCTCTATATATAAAAAGAAACCACAGTTTCCAACTATAAATGTATTCACAAAAATCAAAAGAAGTTGATTGTTTCTTATAAAACTTGCCAAACTTTACCGAATTTCAAAGCAATTTACAACGTCAACAACTGCGAATAATCACTCAACATACTTTTAAATCTACTTTTAAATTTTCAATGTTAAGACACAGGTGCGGTGATCATGCACTTTTTTTGTGCATGTTATAAAGTATATCGTTTAGTTGCCATCTCCCTATTTGAAACCTTTGCTCTATTTTGTCTTCAATTATTATCAATTGTTTTTTTTGGGTGCGAATAAAAACAAACTACTACTACTACTACGACTTTGTACTGGCTAATTATAAGAATAAATTAGCACTTTAATGGCTAACATTAAACTTAATAGTTGTTCACCACACAGGCTAAAACTATTTTATCTCACTATAAAATTCGATTCCAAGGCGTCAATACTGACCCTTCACTATTTAAACACTTCAACAACTCCACGCAGGCGACAGTAGCACAAACAATTACTAAGCATTTCTCAACTGAAATGAATGAAAAATTTACCACGCTGTACGTATATACAGTATATATAAATTAGCCAAATTCACAAATAAAAATCAAAATACTATATAGAACGAGCAAGAATTCTTAGATTAATTATCACACTAGGTTAAACAACCGGACAAAGTTGTTTATGACGTCATCATACAACCATAAAATACAATGGTAAACGTTACATAACTTATAATATCGAATCAGGTTAACAATAGTAGAGGATATGCTCTTTTCTTCAACACTCTTGCCAAAATTACGTAATAATGCCGTAAACGTCACAATGATTAATTTTAGTCAATCAATCTGCTTCAATAAAACGATAAAACAAATCATTATATTAACAACTTGTAGACAAAATAAATTAAGTGGAGGGAGTGGTGTATCGATTACGTAATCATTACGTAATAATTGAAAAGATGAGTTCATAATTAAACGCTTAAAAATTACTGTAAAATATTTAAAATCAATTTATAGACTGAAAATCTGTATAAGGTTAAGATTAAAATTATGAATGAAGTGTGGCAGACTGGTTGTCAACAAATTGCGACTCACTTGACGGGAAAACACCAAATGCTGAGCCAAATATAAGCTAAAACAAGGGCAATACAAGCGTTGGGGAAGCAGTACCCCATCCAGCTCCCGAATGAAAGGATTCCGGGTGCATCCGGGTATCTCCTATAAATCAAGTGTAACATCTTTGGAAAAGTTTATACGTAGGACATCAGCAAAGCTGCAAGTAATGTGCGATTTTAAAGTTAAAAATTTCCATTAAAAATATAATATCATTTTTTATGAAAAACATTTTTTATGAAATTTTATTTTTTAACTTTTATTTCATTATTTATAGAATTATCGTTAACTGTAATCAAACGAATAAGCAAAACCCTGAATAAATATATAACGCAATGAAAATAAATTTTGTAAAACCTTAACAATTTTCAATTGACATTTTTTTATTAACATTTTTTTTAGTGAATTTTGAATTGACTTCGTTTATTTTGCTAGTTTGTAAGATCAAATCAAAAACAAACACACACTACAAGATCAAATAAGTGGTAAACGATTACATAACACGTACAAAAAATAAATATAAAAAAAAAAAAAAAACAGCATGGAGACTGCGAAGTGACCAAAAACAATTGGTCTTCAAGTCAAGCAGCCACCAGATGAAATTCTTACTCTTCAAATTGCCCCAGCAACACCAAGTTGGGAATACATCCGGTCACAGTGGAGATTCCTCCTATGCTGGCGGAGTAAGGGACACACAGCGTTATTGCTTTTTTCAGATCTTTCATTTCTTTCGCTGCTACTTCAGAGGCAACAGTTGGCTTTTCCTGTAAATATGACAATCGGTAACGGGTCAACAATTTTTCCCTTTTAATAGATTCGCTTACGTTTACTTCAGATTCGGATCCACCAATTACGTTAAATGCTAAATTAATTTCTCCTTTTTTTTTCAAATTATTTTCGAGGTCGCTGGCCACACAATTTATTTCTTTTCTTCTTTCTTTTTCTCGACAATGTTTCTGACAAAATACACGACTTTGCAATGACCTAAGTTGTCGTCATACTTATTAATAACGTCACAGTTCTGCCGTATCAAATTTAGTCCCCAAGCATCTCTGGACCGTCGGGACTTGTTAAAAGCAAAATCAAGCGAAGGAAGGTTTTTGCTAAACCTTGGAAAATAATTCAATAACCTTGGGACTCCCCTTTTTTTTGAAAGACGTGAGGGACCCACAACAGTTTCACTCTGAAGTTCACCAAATTGCAAAAGCTCGATCGAAATTCCACAAAGAATCAAATGCAATTTTCATTTAACTTGATTTTTAAAGATTTATTCACCACAATTTATAGGCGTACCAGACCAAACTGTTGTGAGGCGAAATTATGTTTTCAAAAAAAAAATTGAAAACCTGATAAAGGTGTTCACATCATGACCTTTATCAATTGAATCGTTCTTTCAAAATGAAATAAAATAATTTAATTATTTCCAAGAATTAAGATCTTTTTCCAAAAAACGCATGGTAAGTGCCCGAAAAAATCTGATTTTTCTCAAATGCTTTTGTCTTGGGGGAGTAATTGCCTCCCTGAACCTCTTTTTGTACAACTATGCCTCTACTAACCTCAGCAAGATGAGAAAAGGATGTCATTTTGACTCCATTGTCTTCTTTTGTTTTAGTTTGTTGCACCTGAAATATCAACAAGCTTGTGTCACTTTATTACTCCATTTCTCTCAACTTAGATAAATTTGCGTCAACCACTCGTGGCCCATCTATCAACGCACAACGAGTTACACGAGCTGAGAATCACTTCTCCCTAGGAAGCATATGAATGTTTGTTACAAAACATGTGTCAATCGACCAAACACTCGCATACAAACCATTCATCGAGGCGCCCACGGATTTGTGTTCATAATTACATTCTTATTCAAGGCTTATGATTTCACAAATCAGCGTATCGTAAATATCTGTTCAAATAATTTGCCTTAAGATATTAGTAGGGTTGAAACGCTAAACCAGGGTCTTTCAATTTCCTTGAATAAATAAAAGTTTCACTTTTACTCAAACAAATCAAAAGGTCAAAAATTAAAAATAAATTTCATCTCCTGATTACCTCACTCTGCGTCGGACCAAATAGATATTATCGTATTCACCGGAAAAAAGCTAGAAAATTTTAAGAAATTTAAAACTTTGATCCAGAATATTAAGCTAATTGAATTTTTTTTCTAGAATGGGTGGCCATGTTCAAAAACCCGGAATTGTTAAGTACTGGAGAGGGGTCCACTCATTAAGTTCCAATTAAAAAGAGTAAGGTTGTTTTCATTGAGACCTTTCTTTCGGACAAAAGATTTGAGTCAAATAATGACGTAATTAAGAACGGCTGTGTTCGATATGTTGTAATGACGTAACTTGATCTTTGGTAAAACCATAGCAGGGGAATCAAAAAGTTTAGAATAATTTCAAACAAAATGCAGTTCACGTTGTAAATTTTTTTAGTTTTGTTTGACTAATAGTATGATTGCTTGGACAATGTGAGATTCAATGGTGTCACCTGTTGTCTTACCTCCGTTCCGCTGTTGCTGGGAGTTGAGCTGAGTCCTTCCTCCAACTCATGGAAGACCACCTCAACAATGGCTAGCATCATGGCGGTGGTGGCGGTGTTGCTAATCCACATCGAGAGGAAGAAGCTGGTCATCATAAAGCCCATCATCAAGCTGCAAATTTTTCTTTAAATTTAGGTTTTTTACCAAACCAAAAAAATGTAAAATTCTAAACCAAAGATAAAAGTTTTTTTTAAATATTGCTAAATATTTGGCATAAGACATAAAGAAGATCATTTAAAGTTAACTGGCGCCAACCAAAAGATAAAAAATGAAATTTAAAAAGTCATAAGTATTGCGCGGAAACCAAAAATAACACAGAATTTTTAAAAAATTAGAATCAACTAAAGAAGCTTTTCTATGAAAAGATAACAAGAACTGAAGATAAGCCGAGACAATGTCGATTATTACATCACCCTCCCTCCTCCCATGTAAAGTTGGCATCAATCAATTGATTTAGGTTAGGAAGCGACAGAAAATCAAGTTCGAGGAAGATCCGGCAGGGAGCCTCAGCCTCCGGTTCAGTATCTTTCACTTTCCTATTTTTTTCGCCATAAGTAAAAAGCAATTTTAAAAAGTATAAATGAGGAATTGCTGCGGAGTTTCCAGGATTCTGATTAACTTTATTTTTGTGTATAAAAGAGCATTTAGCCGGAAGTAGGCAGGGAGAGATTTATTATGACTAGAAATCTTTAGCTCATTTTTGGCCTTCCGGTTTTTTAAATAAAACCCGTCATGACTTAGTGCGACTGAACTTGGTGCGACTGAACTTCAACATACAAGTCTGAAAATATGTTAAAAGTGCATTCATGGGTCGACCTAAAATCCTCTTCAAAGCCTTCCAGTCTTTAGAAGAATGCCAGTAGGATAGCCCAGTGTGACAGCACTCAGGCGTAGGAGCAGAAGGACATACGTTCGATGCTCAGTCAACCTGAGTGATATCTATTGCGCTCTTGGAGAAACCCCTTCATGACAAATTCCCGAACGGGGATGTGCAGCTTACCTACGATGTTCTTAGCTTAAAGCAAAAAGCACCCTATGTGGGCCAATACAGCCTCACAAAAAAGAGCGCAAATATATCAGCTCTTTGGCAAAGGCAAACTTTCTAGAAAAGGCCTAGACCGATCTCTGAAGAAAGCCATTCCGAATTTCAGATTTTTTCTTAACAAATCAAAAATGTCTGAATAAAGCAAAAGCGAGCATAAGTCGAAATAATTTTTTCAAGTTTGGAATTTCTTTTGTAAATATGTTTTTGGAATTAAATTGAGATTTTTAAAAACAACATTAAACACTCTCTATAAAAAAAGATAAAAAAAAACTTAACAAAATCAAACCAAATCAAGCTCACAATCTCGGCTTTGCTCCAAATATTAGTAGGATCCGGAGCGCAATCCTTTTGTGAAGATTTGAATCCTCTATGGCAATACTTATCATCAGTCCTCCTAGAAGAAGCCAATTGGTATCGGGAAAGTAGGTCTTACTGACCGCGTCTGCACTGAGGACCCCCATCATTGGGAAAAGAATCACGGGGATGAAAGCGGTGACGGCCAGAGGAATGGCCTCAGTGATCCAATAAAGTGCCATCACTATGATGACGTAGGCGCAAGAAGATTCCTAAACAGAGACATGTTGTGTAGACACCAAAGCAAAGTTTGAAGCATCAAATAAATCCTTACATTTATCAACTTTAAATTAAAGATTAAACATTATTCCTCCGATAGATTTCAACTTACCGTTCCCGGAACCAAGATCGGAAGCGGTAGCAATGATAGAGGAAACAAGATTATGAACAAGGTGTTTCTATACGCCCATATTTGATTCAAATATAAAAACATTTTCATCTTATATGGGACAAATTTGTATTTTCAAAACTTGCTATAAATGAAAGTAGCCCACTTGCATAACATTAAATACTGATTAGAAAAAAATGATCAAAGAGAGGTTGATTTCTTGTACAATCTGATTACAACTTATTTTGTTTTATCTTAACCTCTTCATTAAATTTGGATCAATTATGGATTTAACTATTGTATAAAATAGTGAATAAATTCAAAAGATGTTAAAAGTAAAGGCTGCTTTCTGTGGTAAATTTTATTGATTAATAAAAGTCTACAAAGTATATCAAGATTTTTTTCTGCTTCCACTATTTTTTTTTTGATTAAAACTCTGCCTTGAGATTATTGGTTAGAAACCCACATCTATCGATTCAGATACATAATTGCATTCCTGACTGGTTTTTTTTGCTTCTACCAAAAAGCCAGAACAAGCTGATGAGAATTGGCTCTTCATTCATTCGACACGTTGTTTGGTTCTTCTTCACTTTGGCTGGCATAGCCAGGGCTAACATCCGTGGATCAACTTATTTTTACATTTTTGCTCAGAGATCTTTTTTTAACTTAACTTTTTTAAGCTTACTCTCTCACAAGTTTTAAAACTGCAGCAGAAGGTTATAAGAATATGAAGGCCCGGCCCGAGCTAATTACTTACTACTCAGTGTCGAAAACGATTTACTAAATTCAACCATTCCCCAGACTTAGTTCGTATTAATTTCGGTTTTTGGTGTTTTGGTGAAGTATATAACTAGGACGTGCTCGCACTGCGAGCTATGAACAAGAAAAGCAAATTCCAACTTAATGAGAACATTCAGTCGGCGTGCTTGAGTGCGTCCACTGCATTCCTGAAAAGCATCGACGTCAGAAAGTGCAAATTTCTTTGGTGGCAAAAGATATCTAAGTAGATAACTCAAACAAACATAATACAGGAGGTACATTTCTATGTTTCCCAGTTTCGTGTGAAAATCACTTAATTATTGGAGAAACAATTTTTTGAATAAACATTTGGTGGTACAGAATTTGAAGATTGCTTGAAGTAAAAGATTTTTTTTTCTTCCCAAAGCATTTTAATTTAATTCAAACAATTTTTTGCTTTCAATAGAACTTGCCCTCCAGTATTATCCCATGAAAAGCAAAATTATTATTTCAAGTCAGTTTAAACTGAGAGCTTGGTATGAGCAACTTTTTTTTTATCTATGTTTTGCCAAACTAAATGTATTTTAGTTTAATGTTAATACTATAGACCTACTATCATTTATGAAGTAATTTCAATTTTTTTGGTTTGTGTTCCCATTAGAAAAATGTTCAAATGAAATTAAGTTTTTGTATAATTTCTAAAATGGTTTTGCTTGTATTTTTTTAAGGATTAGTTTGTTTTTACAAAAACTTTCAATTAAATTCAACTTCAGAGAAAATCAAGTTGGCCAGGTAAGGAATGCTTGGTTTGTTGAGCAGAACCAAGGTTTTGGAACAAACATTTTTAACAATGGCACTTAGAAATTTTGATATAGCGCAAGATTTTGATGCAAAACTTCTAATTTTTTTGGAACAGAAACTGATCGATTTTTGAATAAAAATCAAAGTTATTCATGATTTTGTAAGTTTAAAAACTTGCTGGTGCAGACCGTCACTAGAGTGATAGTTTTTTCTCTGAGATTTCGCTTGATAAAATTATCCGATTTAGCCTGATAAGGATTTCAAAAAAGTAGCTCTTCGTACAAAGTAGACAATGCAAATCGCTCTAGTGACGCTTTATTTCTCGAAACGAGGCAATTTTTTTCAGTTATTGAACCGTGGTTTGAAAATAGACACAAATTATAGACAGCAATTTAAACATTGGAAAACCGTGGTGTGCGGACAAAGCTGGCATCGGATAAACACGTCATAGATTTTCGCTCGACGCGGTAGAGTCTGGCTCGCGAATTATTTGAATCTGGAAATCAACAAACATTACATCATAGGAACGCTGCTACATTTCCAGACTAATTCTTGTTGAACCCATTCACATCAGCAGCGCCCGATGCTCGAGCACCGACCAGCGACGTGTGTGGTGGCGACTTACGTCAACGGCCGCAAACACAGCAGGAATGCGACACAAAATCAAAATCAAATATTTAACGCAATGCAGAGTTTCTAATAAAATTCTATGAAATTCAGTAATCATGGCGCGGCTGAAACGTTGAAAGGCTGACTCGAAGAGGTTGCTCCGGTGGTGACGTCATCGACGGACGCCCAGCTCGGGAATTCGTTGAGGCCGAAGTAGGAGACGCCGTAAGTGTTGATGAAGAGGTTGATTACTCCGATCCCCAGCAGGCTCATCCCCCACCCGGCTTTGACCTGCAACGAGCAAACTTGTCATTGGACGCGATTGCAGTGTTTGCAGTTGCGCCCTTGTCACGGTTTTTCCATTATTTGCATTACGGTTGCAATATGTATGTGTATCCATCTTGTATTTAAAATCATGTGTAGACTCCAACCAGTAAAATCGCGAGTGCGCGAGAAAATTTAAGTCAGAAGTTTGGAAACCACTCACCAAGTCCGGGGCTGTAATTCGGCCGAACGATATAGCGATGGCGTTTGAGGCAGTTGCGATCGGGAGCATAAAGGCCAGTGATGCGGCCAAAGTTGATGGGAGTGCAATGTACAAAGGGTGGATCCCGGATGTTGTAGCCTGAAAAACTTAGCCTTATTTATGACGCATGATAGCATATTATGACGTTTTTTAATTAGCTTGTTAAAAGCAGCATTTTTTTTAAACCGTTCTCGCGCTTTGGCGCTTTTTGCTCAGATTTCCTGCCCAAAATAACAACATCAAACGATCGAGCATTATTTATCAGGAACGCAACTTGCTTTGTTCATAAAGAAAAAACGCGACACTCACCAAGTCAAAAAAGATGGGTTTAAACAATAAAACAGTTGCCCCATTTCCGGTACATTGTGTGACAAAACAAACGACAACAGTTGCAATCAGCACGATCAGCCAAGGTTCGAGATTAGAAATGGCGGACAGCTTCCCCCCAACCCACGTAGAGAGACCGGAAACCTATAAAATAAATACTACTCGTTCCTATAAAAATAAATCTTCATGATTTAGAGCAGGTATGTTCCATAAAAACCCGGGCCGCCATATTTAGATTTGTGATCAGCGCATGGTATAGAACCTGCTGCTGCGCTGAACCAAGCAGGAAGGCGATCAAACGCCGATTGTTTTAATAACTCTAGTGAGGAACATCTATTTTGTCATCGAAAATGAAAACTGCAGGATTTTCTATCGAAAATTTATCCTTGTGAATTCTCACCCGATAACTCCACGAAGAGCTGGTTAGTTTAAGCAGAGATTAAATCGAATAAATTTTTTCAGTTAAAACGTGGGTGTCAGTTGTTTTGCGAATATTATTAAGTAGGATCTGAATGACACAAAACAAAAACTATGTTTAAAGCCTTGTAAACAAGCAATTATATTTAGTGATTCTCCCAAGGTGGTCCTACCGCGGCTCCTTCCGCCATCGAAAGGCCTCCTCCGAAGAGGAACAAAAGATTCCAAGGAAACTTGCGCTGAAATGTCTTCCAGGATAAAATTGGTTCCAGAACTGGGTCCGAGCCGAAATCTAAAGTAAAAACTCTTTGTTCATATTCACAGGTTTCTTCTTCAACTTTCTCATTTACGAGTAACTTTTTTAACTTTCTCTTGGAATTATTTTGAACTTGAACAACGTTTAAGAATTTGCAATGAAACGTTTTTGTCAAAACGCCGCTCAAGCTGGAAGTAAACTCGTGGCTTTTTGAACACAAGTTGGTGATTCATTGCAAAGAGATTAGTTTTTTTCTACAAAACTAACTAGTTTTTTGTTTGAGCTTTACTTGCAGGACCAAACAAAAATTCCAGGTTGGGTCTCTTCTTCGGGATCAAGAAGAACAGAAAGGACATAGTGATGCTGACAGTTCCATCAGTGATGAAGCCTTCTGGGAAGAGAACACTCCACCCGGGTATGAACCCGGGGTCGCGAAAGAACCAGAGAAGTGCGGTTGACAAGAATACAACAAGTACTACTCCTTCGCTCCACCTAGTGAACAAATTATTGTTGCATCTTGTTCAACATATTTTAATGACGAATATTTCTATTCACCTGCCGAGGTTAAACAAACAGTTTTTATCGTTGCTTAATTATTATTTAAGAAGATTTTTAGGACCAACTGCTCGTCTGACCTTACAAACTTGCAGTCGTGGTTTTACAATTTTATAAAAATTGTTTTATTTGGTAATAAGAATTTCTACTTAATAATTCAACAGCTTCTGACAATCCGGGCCAAAGCTATAGACATGCGAGATGATGGGCCCCCGCGCTTTTGTAAACAAATATCTCTTCCCAAATTTTATTTTTGGTTAATGAGCCCATTAGTTTATCAAATAAGAATGTTACTAAAGAATTAATCGCTAAAACTGGTTCATGTCAAATAAATGAAATGGAACTAGAGATACCAACCGCATCGTGCAACGCACGTGGGCGCTCATGTCGCGCCCCGTCGGCCAAATACAACAGCTGCCGCGTAAAGACCACGATCCTGGCGAAACGTTTCTATGAACTAAAAGCCTGTAGAGTTATTTTATAATGTCCCTTTTTTTCAAATTATGTTTGACTTTTTGATGAGTATGTGGCGGTTAGTGGTTTATATATATATATCTAGCTACATATTTTATATATATGTGTATCTACAAACTTTTACAGATCTTTTTATTCTTAAAACCAACAATCATTCTTAACTTTTCGACATGTGCTTTTTTGCTTCACCAAAGACTCTCTCGTTTTCTCTCCAAAAAGAAAAAAAATGAATAAACGAACAAAAAAATACAAATATGTCAAGCGTAAAAAATGTGGCGAACGCCACATATCTCCCCCCCCCCAAGTTGTATGGCCGCAATGAAGCAAATACCATTGAAAGAAAAAATAATAATAATAATAAGCGATTGCAATAGAAAATACTACAAAATTCTACACGCACCAACAGAGGCAAAAAAATCACACTATACAAACAAACACGCAAAAATGCAAAACGTGATGAAAACGTCGAACAAAACAAGACATCGAAAAAAAAACTAATCGCAATAGCGTATAGGTTTGGTAATTAGTCTGCCTCTGCGGGAGTAAACGCGATTAGCGGGGAGTTCGTCTAGGTCTCCCGCTAAGGTGTTATCATTCTCACTCGAAGATGTGGGCGAAAAAGATAGAGTTTCGGAAGTTTCCTCCTCCTCTGAGGAGTCAGTGAGAGATTTAGGCTCAACAAGGGCCAGTTTTAAACGATCAATTGTTACGGTGTCAGTGTGACCGTCTTTTTCTATGACAAAATACTTATCGTGTCGTTCAAGTACAAAATGAGGTCCCGAATAAGGTCGTTGCAACGGAGATTTTACACTGACAATGCGAACGAATACTTGGGAACACCGGAAAAGAAGTGGGTCGACATAAGTTTGTTGTTTTTTAGGATGACGTGGTATAGTATAACGTAATGAGTTCATGAAGGAACAAAGTGTCTTAGCATACTGCAAAGTTGGTTGGACTGTGTTTTCCTCGGACAACTCTACAGGAGTCGAATTTTCAAAATATTCCCCGGGGAGTCGTATAGAAGTTCCTAAAGCCATTTCAACTGCAGCACACCCCATATCCTCTTTTATGGCCGATCGCAAGCCTAAGAGTACAAGACTTAAGTTTTGATACCAAAGATCGGGAGAAAATTGACATTTCAATGCAACTTTGAGACTGCGATTGAATCGCTCGTTTAATCCGTTTGCAGCCGGATGGAAAGCTGTTGTGTGACGTAATTTCGAACCCAAAAATTGGCACATTTCTGTCCAAAGGAGAGACGTGAATTGGGCCCCTCTATCTGTAGTGATTATTGTAGGAGATCCAAAACGGGCCACCCAATGTAAGAGAAAAGAATCTGCACAATTTTGTGCAGTGATATCCTTCATGGGAATGGCATCCGGCCAACGCGTAAATCTGTCTACAACTGTCAGTAAATATTTGTAACCAGAAGAATCGGGAAGAGGACCGACGATATCGACGTGTACATGTGAAAACCTGGCATCTGGGGTTCTGAAATGCTGTAAGGGTGTAACTTGATGTCGGGTAATTTTCGTTTGTTGACAAGAAATGCAGATACGGTACTTTTCAGCAATATCCCGTCTCATATTCGGCCACACAAATCGCTCTCCGATGAGTTTTTGAGTAGCTTTAATGCCTGGGTGGGGAAGGTTGTGCATGCACTCAAAAATTGTGGTTCGTAATGAATTTGGAATGATGGGGCGAAATTTTTCCGTACTAGTGTCTCCAAGTAACAAAAGGCCTGAATTAGGAATCGCACGTTCACATAGTTTTAATGAAGTCATCGATTGAGAGAGCTCGCGAATCGATGCATCGTCCCTCTGTGCCAAAACCAGATTGGTATAATCTGTGAAAGAAGGCGAAAGAGCAGCAGTGATTTCAGGACGGCTCAAGCAATCGGCAACTACGTTGTTTTTTCCTTCAATATGTCTAACATCAGTTGTGAATTCTGAGATAAACGATAGGTGTCGCGCTTGTCTGTTACTTAATGGAGTTTTTTTTCTAGATATAGCACCAACTAATGGTTTGTGATCCGTGTAAAGACTAAACGGACGGCCCCTTAAGAAGTACGTGAAATGATGAACTGCCAAATAAGCTGCCAGCAATTCTTTATTAAAAGTACTATACCGTTTTTGGGCATCAAAAAATGCGGTTGAAAAGTACTCCAATGGTCTGTGCGAACCACTACTGTCAATCTGACTGAGTATAGCACCACAGAATTTATCGCTTGCGTCTACAAACAATGCTGTCGGACTGTCGTGCAGACGATAATTTAGTAGTTCAGTTCAGTTTTCTTTTATTTCTGCTCCGCCACATGAACAAAATAAGAAAATGTTGAGAAGTTTGTGTGTTGTTAAAGACGGGGTTAGAAAAAGGAAGAAGCAACAAAACGAGTTGACGTTGTGACTTGCTAATTAGCGATGAAAAATGTGACTGGTTGTTTAATGTAGAAGCAAGGTTGCTTCACCTCATTATAAAATTGTTTAAAAGAAATAGAAAGAGAAAAAGAAAGAAAATAAAGTATAGGACCGAGGTTATTTGCTTAATAAAACACTACTATGGGGGCGGTGCAATGGTGGGACCATAGCAGAGTTCGGCTCTATGAATATGATCAGTCCTTAAAAATATGTAAAAGCATGAACATATTCTACCACCCAACAGGCAAACAAACCCACCAAAAGAAATCCTGTTGCGGATCAAAAGATCATTTCTCGAACAAAAACCTCAGTAAGAAAAATACAAAAACAAAAATATTACACCATTAGTAAAAAAAAACAAACAAAAAGAACACAAAAACAACATAAGAAAAGATACTAAAAAAAAAAATTAAAAAAAAAAGTAGTGTTGCGTTACTCAGTGCTACTTTTATGTCTTCGACGCAGTTGATGCCTCCTCGTTCCAAGAAAGATTTGCATTGCGACCGGCAGGAATCCCCTGGAGGAGGAAATTTAAAGGAGCCAAAATTTTTGCGCATTGAGGAATAAACTTTCTATAAAAATTGACCATGCCCAAAAATCGCCGTAAAGACTGGGCGTTCTGTGGAATCGAAAAAGAATTTATGGCATCAACCTTACATGCAACAGGGGCGATACCTTTCTCCGAAACGATATGCCCTAAAAAGCGTAGCTGATTTTGGCCGAATAAGCACTTAGCTGCATTGATGATTAACCGTTGCGTTGTAGACGCTCAAATACTTGCCGAAGATAGGCTCGGTGTTCTTCAATGGAGGACGAAAATATTAAAATGTCATCTATATAGAAAAAGATGAATGGCAAGTCTTGAAATAGAGATTCATAAAGCGTTGGAATGTTTGGCCAGCGTTAGTTAGGCCCATAGACATCTTTAAAAATTCCCAATTTCCGGCCGGTGTGCAAATTGTGGTTTTGGCAATATGTTCTGGGTAAATATGAATTTGGTGATATGATTTAAACAAATCGATGCTGGAAAATATTGTGGAACCGGATATATTTTCGGTAAAGTCATGAAGGAAAGGAATGGAATAAGAGTCCTTGACGGTTACTTGATTCAGACGCCGATAGTCTCCTACTATTCGCCAAGATACGTTAGATTTTTTTATCATATGAACGGGAGATCTCCACGGGGAGGAACTGGGTCTAATTATCCCCAATTGCTCAAGCTGACTGAGTTCCTTTCTTAAAATAGCAAGTTTTTCGGGAGAAAGATGGCGTGGCCGCTGTTTGATGGGTGGACCGGTTGTTTCAATGTAGTGAACGATATCATGTTTTGGAGGAAGCCTTAAGTTCGAAACAGAGAACACCTCGGAAAATTTAGCTTCAAGAAACTGATAATCTCCTAAGTTGTAAACCGGAGGTTCGACATTATACAAACGAGGGTTAAGTTCGGTATTAGATAAAAAAGAACAAGGATCACGACACTTTTGTACATGAGGACCAAAACGTCGATGAAACCAGCAGAATGATTTAATATTTGCAGATTGCGGTATGTGTTCGGGAAATATCAATCTTCCTTTTCTAGGATCAATCTTGATATCAAAGTGCGATAAAAAATCTATTCCTGTAATGGGTTTTAACGTCTCAGCAATGCGAAATTTCTAGTTTAAAGGCACAGGACCTCCCAGGTCAATAGTAATATTTTTGCAACCAAACGTAGGGACAGAGCTTCCATTAACAGCAGACAAATAATCCTGCGGATGATCTCGAGAATTAGGGTCCACAGGAATTACAGAACAAGAACTGCCCGTATCAATCAAAAACTTCAAATTAATAATGGAACATTTTATGTATAATAGTTGCGACGTAAGAGTTGAGCACTCATTATTTCCTCTGGTAAAGTCGCCTTTCTTTACCGGAGCTATCAGTTTAAATGATTCTTTTGAAAATGAGACATTGCCTCATTTGCATGCCAAGAGCAAGGGGATATGCATTTATGAGTTCGATTGTCATAATGATTGTGGTAAAAACATAATTCATTCTTAGAAATTGTTGATGTGGGTGCGGAACCTTTATTACGCTGGTAGGAGGTAAACTTTTCAAGCTTTCGATTTAATTTGTTTACGGCGTCCGACATAGTTCCCAACTACTTATCAAAATACTCATGGACCGCCTGCATTGGAATATAACCGGAGGATAGCAACTTTCAAAGTCGAATAAGGTGTTACCGCGTTAGTTGTTTTTAGTAGATGTGCCACAGACTTAAATACAGTGGCGTCTCGAGATAGGTCGTGACAAGAGCCAAATATCTGGACCGTTCTGATGTCATATTGGCTACTTGAAACATCAATTCGATAGTTGAAAAATAAGCGCTGGCGCATTTCTCCCAAAAAGGTGGCAAATGTATATTTTCAAAACTATTTCCGGGCGCAGAAGCGTTATTATTTCCCCTATTGCCACGTATATCTGAGTTTGTTCTATCACTAGAGGGAGCTCTTGTAGGGGAGAATGTTATTGGGGAGGCCGCGATATGTCAGACCTCGCTTTATGAAACCCACGTTTGGTGTGATAGTAAAAAATTAAGAATACAAAACTTAAAATGATTAACGCGGTAACTAAAGCACATAACACCAGATAGTAGAAATACATTATGACGTCACACTATCCAATCAAGCTTAAAGTTAAAAAAAACTGCTTTTTTACTTGTAACTGTTGTTAATACAATTGCGATGCATGAATTTATTAATAAAATCGGTCAACTTTCAATTTATTATAGCAAATAAAAGTTAAAATTTAAAAACCAACTGTATTATTATGAAAAATCGATTTCGACCTATAAAGGTCATCATCAGTTTCTTATTCAAATAGAATCAATTTGAATAAGAAACTGATGATGACCTTTATAGGTCGAAATCGATTTTTCATAATAATACAGTTGATTTTTAAATTTTAACTTTTATTTGCTATAATAAATTGAAAGTTGACCGATTTTATTAATAAATTCATGCATCGCAATTTGATCAGTTAAATAAAATCGTCAATGTAACTTTACTGAAAGAAGGGTAATAGATTTCTGATAAAAAAACTTTAACATGTTGTTAATACAATTAATAAAACTGTCCGCCAAAAACTAGTTAAAATTTAGACATAAATTTAGCACTTACAATTCTATTACAATGTCTCGCTTGCAAAACCAATAAAAAACTTATCTTTTTGTCTATAAGTTTATATATTTAATCTAATTCGTCTCGCTGTGCTGAATCCTCTTCTATTATCGCTGTTGATAGTTGAGTAAAACTTGTTAATAAACTTCGTACTTATGTTGATAAAAGCGTCTTCTTCTGTGTACGAAATCACGTCGGGGTCACCATTTATGTAGCGGTTAGTGGTTTATATACGTATATATATATATATATCTAGCTACATATAATTCCACAAACTTTTGCAGATCTTCTTTTTATTCTTAAAACCAACAATCCTTCTTTAAACCAACAATCATTCTTAACTTTTCGACATGTGCTTTTTTGCTTCACCAAAGCCTCTCTCGTTTTCTCTCCAAAAAGAAAAAAATAAATAAACGAACAAAAAAATACAAATATGTCAAGCGTAAAAAATGTGGCGAACGCCACAAGTATGCTACTGTTTTAACTTTTTAGAAAAGCTTGATTGAGTATTATACTCATTTCACTTAGTTTTCCTTAAATTAAAACAATTAGCTATTTTCATTTTTTTGTAGTATCTAATTCTAAAAAACATATATGACTTCTTTTTTGTGTCATCTTATAGTTATTTTTTATACTTTTGTATCAAATTTTTACAGGCTGCGGTATATAAATTGACAATTCTATGTTTGCTCTGTCTTTCTATAAATATCATATTTCAATTTTTTAATGCCTTAAACAACCAAAAATTCCTGTAAAAGATTGAAATAGTGGAAGAAAATACCTTAGTGGGAACAAAAAGAGAAAACTTGTCCTTGGGAAAGACGCTTTACGGCATATTCCCCTGCTTGTTGGTCTTGGCAAGCAGTTCTAAATTACAGTAATATCTCTATTAAATTACAAGCGGACAGCAATATCTTGGCATCTCCGGAAGTAGGTCGGGGTAATTGCCTACCCTATGTATTAGCGCCCCCGTCGCTTTCCTGCGAGTCAGGAGGATAAGTATAGAGATAAAATAAATAAAAAATAAAAAACAGCATTGCAAGTAAAGAAAGAGCACTAGACAAGTTTTTTAAGTCCAATTTCAACACAAACCAACAGAAAAACAGATAAAATTTTCCTAATAAAAAAAACACATAAAGTTCCGCTAATTAAAAAAACCATTTACTTTATATTTCCCAGATTTTTGTATTCTTCCCAAAAAATAGCTTTGTCCCCTCTCTTCAATTTCCTCTTTTGTTTACACAAAAAACACGATTTCATTTCTTGAAAACTTAAAAAATAATTTGTGCTGATATATTAAGTTGAACATTTATAATACGCTTTACAGTGAGCACGCTTTTACAAACTCACGTTATTAGAAATCTGCTGATTATGAACAACACTCTAAATACGTAATAAGTAAGCTGCAAAAAATTCCACCCGTGTACAATAAACTTTACGTACACACAAACTGACACAACGCTTACTCGTTTCCAACACACAATGCTTATTCGTATTCAATGTACAGTACACATATTGCTTACTTGTATACAGTGTACACATAATGCTTACTCGTATCCAATGTGCACTTAATGCTTACTTGCATCCAGTGTACATATAATGCTTACTCGTATCCAATGTACACTTAATGCTTATTGGTATTCAATGTGCAGTACACATATTGCTTACTTGTATTCAATGTACATATAGGGCTTATTCGTATTTAATGTACACATAATGCTTTGTCGAATCCACTGTACACATAATGCTTATTGGTATTCAGTATACAGTACACATATTGCTTACTTGTATCCAATGTACACATAATGCTTAGTTGTATCCAATGTACACACAACGCTTACTCATATCCGATGTATAGCCAGCAGAGCCACAAATATGAGAGAATTAACATAATTAGGGAAACAGGAAAGCAGTAAATGATCCAACGACTATAAGAAATTACTCGGGATGCTCCTGGAAAAAATCTAAATAGAAAAAGTAAAACGTGCTTTTGACCGGTTCAAAAAATCCTCGTACAGCGTGCAACCGAATGTTTTGTTTGCAAACATGAGCAAAATTTAATTTAGAAAAGCCTGGATTAATTCAAAATTTCATAATGTAAGTTAATAAATAAACAAAAATATTTTAAAGTTAAAACAAAATTACAAAGGCATAATTTTTGTAAACTGCTTACTGATCAATCTGAATGACAAGAAAAATATTGATGAGAGTTCCGTTGAGCGTTGCCATTCCTCCAATGCTGGCAGAATAAGGGATACACAAGCTAATTGCTTTGGCCAAATTTTTCGTTTCTTTAGCTTTATTTTCAATTTTATTCACGGAAACCTGCAGCAATCCGAATAAGTTGCAAAAAAGAGAAACAAAACTTAGAGCGAATCTAGTACAAAACTTAAATTTGTTCAGTTTGCAGATACAACTGCTAGTGAAGTAGAAACTAAGAAACCGAATCAACACATGATAAAAATGATTCCAAACCAGGCGACTTTTATTTCACTAAATTAAATGTTTTAATAGTTTCAATCAGGGCGCCCGAAACCGCCGCCGCAAACCACATGTGGCCCGCTGATCAATTTTTAACATTATTTTCCTTGTGAGGGGAGTGACATTTACCCTTCTATGCACGGCCCAAACAAAGAGTATAGAAGATTTTAAAAGTGTTTTAGTGAAGAGTCATTTGGTCTTCAAAAGTCAAGAGTGGTCAACCCAAAAAGGTTCAGACGTACTTTTGAAAACTTGTTTTGGTCATCGCTCTATATTCAAAGTCGAAACAACACTTTTAGCCTTTTATTCAGACAATTTTAGACCGAATGCGACCCGTAAGTTATAACAATTTTGAAAAGTATCTGCGCGAGTGAAAAACTTTGATCACACTGGTTTAAATGAACTTAATTAACAGCGATAATTCCGGAGGGTAACCCAGAGGCCCTCACGAGGCTTTCTTTAAAAGACGAATTTAATCTTCTCACCTCAAATGCTTTGCTAGAAAACGACGTCCCTCGGACAATGTGGCTCTCAATCTACAAAAATAAGGAAAGAAAATGAAATGAATTCTAGTTTTTCATGCATATTAACAAGTTTGTGCATTTTGAAGCAAGCATAACGTCAACTATTGTTTTAGATTTAGGCTAAATAAATACCGATGTTTGTATCTTTATAATCTTTTAAACTGTTTAATCAGAAAGATACTTATTGAAGTATACTCGGTTTCTATGTTGATTTGATGCGAAAACTGCACCCCGAAAAAAGTGAAATTGCTATAAAATCATTAAATTGTAACGAAATACTTTTCAAAAACTTACAACTTCTGGGAATTTCTTTTTATTTTTTTGTTTAACTTCAGAAAATACCGCGTCCATTAAAGGGAGCATCATCGCGGTGGTAGCAGTGTTGCTGATCCACATCGAGAAAAAAAATGATGCGGTCATGAACCCCAGAAGCAATCTAAAACGTCATAATTGTAGATCAGTCGGAAAAAACGACAAAGGATCGCAGAATTCAACAAACAATTTAATTTGTTGAACTTGTATCAACTTACAACTTTGGTTTGGTTCCAAATAGGATTAAAATTCGCAAAGCTATTCTTTTATGAAGATTTGATTCCTCCATTGATATTCCTAATATTAATCCTCCAATCCCAAGCCACGTTGCTTCGGGAAAGAAAACGTTTGTGACGTCCACCGACCTCATAATACCTAGCCATGGAAACAAGATGACCGGGATTAATCCTGTCACAGCGAGAGGTAGAGCTTCTGTGATCCAATAAAACGCCATTATTACTATGACGTAGGCAGAGTAGGACTCCTGCAAGATATAAATCGCAGCTATACACTTTTATGAAAGTAAAACCCAATTTCATACTTTCAAACTAACCAATTATTCACGGTCTACATATAGATACTGTTTCGTCATAAGCTTACAAATACTGGAGTTCATTTTCCTGCTTCAAATAAATCACTAACGTATAGATCAGAGGCGTGCAACATACGGCCCGCGGGCCAGAATGCGGCCCGTGGCACCTTTTTTTATGGCCCGCTTCTAGTGAGCTAAACAAGAGTCAAGCAAAAATTTTAAAAAGATAATTTTTGTGGTAAAATGAGAAACAATTTTAAAGTCCAATAAAAAACTATATTCAATAACAGTTTTCTACTGTTATTGCTATTTTTGTTATTTCACACTAATTAAATTAAATTCTACTACGAACCGTGGCAAATTGTTCTTGTTGCATCATCGTGCTTGTTGAACTGCTAGTTAAATACGAAGATTAATGCTGGAAACAAGCCTAAAAGCTTAAAATGTTTTCAAGAAAGTGAAGGAAAGTTGATTGTGAAACAAGACGGTTCAGCAATGATTGGTGCCAAATATTCAACATACGGTAATGAAAAGGTAATGGCAGTTTTCGCTTTTGGAAAAACGCCAACGTAATTTTTCTGATTTGCCAAAATACTATAGCAGTAACGAAAGAGCACATTATTCAGCGTCACTATTACACGAAATACGCTGCCCAATTTGATGGCATGAAAGGTCAATTAAGGCCCGTTTCCACTACGAGCGTGGAAAAGAGCATTCTTTGTTTGTTTTATTATTTTTTTTGCGCTCGCTTCAATTTTAACCGCTCGCTTCAATCGAAGATCAATAAAAAAATAAAGAATGCTCTTTTCCACGCTAGTAGTGGAAACGGGCCTTTGCAGTTCGACGAAATAGAGCGGTTTAAAAAGTCTTTGAGCATGCAAGAGATATTTCATGCGTATGAAAAAGACACTGAGCTTGTTACAGAACTGAATTTTGAAATATCTGAAGTAATTGCAGAAAAAGAAAAATGTTTGTTTCCAGAAAAGAAATGTGGTGTGGAGCAGCTAAGCCTGTCTCGGTTTATAGAGGCAAGGCGAATAGATGACCTTTCGAAAAATATCTAACTTTCTTTAAAGTAGAAATAAGCAAATGTTCTGCTTTTAGTATTGCTTTGGGCCAGAGTACAGATGTTAACGATACTGCGCAGCTAGTTTTTCATTTATCTCATTAATATTTTAATGTTACGTGTAAATTAATTTAGAAATTTTTTGCAATACAAGGAATAACAACAGCTGTTTTTGATTGGTACTAAATTGTCCGGCCCGCAACATTATCACTATTGTACATTTTGGCTCATTGAGATAAATAGTTGCACGCCCCTGGTATAGATCTATTGTTTCACTGGTTTGACTTTATAAAAGTTGAATGAAATTTCCTGGCTAGGGCTGGCCTTGAAATTAAATTGCCACAAAATTAAACAAAAATTTTAGCCCTACTTTTATATAGTGAAGCCAGGGAACAACAACGCTTTGGTTTCAAATAAATAACAGCACTCCTGGCCACGTAAAAAACATTAATCTAGCGGCCTCTAACAATCCTAACGAAAATTTTTTGCATCTTTTCCCGAAAACTTTACTTACTGGTCTTTGTATGGCAACGGGTAATGGAATCAACAGAAGTGGAACTAAAATCAGAAACCAAGTCTTTCGCCGAAACCAAGCTTGTCTCAACCACAACTTCATCTTCATTTAACTCACTACACAATTCAATTCAGTAAGAGCGTGCTCATATAATTTTTAAACTGATAATTGCCATGCAATGATTTCAATTCTCTGAAGTTCAAATTTGATTCGATTAGAAAATGCCAAAAAATCTGGAACGACTCGGAGTCACTAAGCCCGCAATTGTCTTCCCGCAATTGAGTCGTGATTAAGCAAAATTCATTTAATTTTAGTCGAATAGTACGCACCGCAATTTTTGCAAGCTTAACTTGCTCTGGTAAAGTTTTATTGATATAACTCAATTTATTAGTATTGATAAATCAATAAAATCCTGCAAAAAATGATTGTAAGTTTTACGATGCTTTGTTCAGTCAACAAATTGCATTGGCTTCCATTTATCAACGAAAATGTTCGATTAAAAGCTGTGAACAGACAGTGGAGGACTTATCCGTCATGGTCGTAAATTTCAAAGTGAACCGACTATGACCGCCCAGGCTGGCTGACAACAGCAAAATATAAAGCAGGTTCAAATCCTACTAGAAGCAAAAATCATAAAACTAAATACTAGAACGATCTATAACACCCCCACAAGGACATTTTTTTGACATTTTTTTGAGTTGAGTTTTCTACTTTTCACTCTCTCTTTGAATTTAATATTTTTATTGGGACCATTTAACGTCGACTTATTTTGTGCTAGAGGAACTTTGTTTGACCTGAAAAAATTTTTAACTCTATTTTCCGAAGATTTAACTTTATTTTCAATTTTTAATTTAAGCTTGTAACCAAAGTTTTTATCGGCAGATTTTAGTTAAAATGTGCAGAAAAGATCATTTAGACTACATCACTTTGAAAAAACATAAGTGCATTTTTTTTGTCAGCAATTAGATAAAAATCTCCAATTTTTTCTTAAATTGATCTGCCGCAATTACGAACACTACAAAAAAACGTTTCTGTTCAGTTATTAATGGTATAGCATGGATATCGTCAGTCTAATGAAACATCCGCCGAAGTCAATTTTTGGCAAAAATGAGATATTTACATCAAAATCATCAGTAAAATTGTGTAGGCGCATCTTTTGGTGCAATTAACTTCTTTGATTGTCCACTAAAGAACGTTTAAAGGCCCATTTTTGCTACGAGCATGGAAAAGATTATTTTTTCTTTGTTTTATTGATTTTTTTTTGCTTTACTTAGCGCTCGCTTCAATTTTAAGCGCGGAAAGATCAATAAAAGAAACAAAGAATGCTCTTTTTCACGCTCGTAGTGGAAACGGGCCTTAATACCCAAAAATAATATTGACTAAGTCGTGAGTTGGACTTAAAATGATAAAGCTTTATCGTTTTTCTCAAAACTCAAAGAATGATTTAGACTTTTATCTTTTTAGGCTGTTGATATGCAAAACTGTATTTTTGCATCAGCAATAAAGTATCTCGTTTGAAATAAATTCTTTTTTAGCAATTACCTCTATAGTGACAGATTTGCAGCTCAATTACGCATTTTTATGAAAGGATTAATGCTTAAAACGAATAAACCAGGAACATTACATTTGAAGAATAATGAGGATTTAGAATACATTTAAAACAAGCCGCTAAAAGGTGAAAACGCACCAGACTCGAGTTTCGCTCTTGTTGGAGCTCGTCAGCGATGCTTATCTCACTGCGAATCGAATCGAGTACCTCTAGTCTTCCACGCTGGTTACTATACCACTAGACCACCTTCCGGGTCTGTGGTTGTTTTAAACCAGAAATACTTAAACAGACGCACGAAGCTGGTGAAGTGCTTTAATACAAGGTTGTCAAACCCATGAGTGTACGAGAACCGCATCGGAAAAATTTTAATCCAAAAATTTGTCTCGCGTGACCAAACAATTGTTTTGGTTTGTTTTTTTGTTTTTCATTTTTTCATTGGTTGCAATTTATTATAATGAAATTTCTTATGTTTACAAAAAGTTGAAATTATACGTTTAATTTTAGGTGAAGACCAAAAAAAGGTCTACATTTCCATTTTGCCATTCGGTATCCAATTTCTCCATATTCGTCCCAAATTAAGGGAGAAAACCAAAAAAAGTCTTCACATCAAATTTTAGTTGTACTCGCCCAATGGCCCGGATCGTTCTAAGTTTAGATACTTTATTTTGTCCAAATAATTCCTTGCCGCTGCCCGAAAACTTCTGATTTTTATTCATAGTTTTTGAGTTTGGGGGGCATTCTTTAAACAATTTTGAGGGCTGCGAGTTTGACATGTCTGCTTAAAAGCTTGCCTCTGCTGTTTTACAACTTACAACGAGAAAGATTAAAATTGCCCAAGTGACGTCAGGAGGGGCACACCTCAAAACGTTTTAAACCTCCTCCACATGAATTGTAGAAACTGAAAATTTCAAGACTGATAATAAATAACAAAATCTGCCACCCGATGGCACTTTCTTTATAGTTGCACCTTGAGCACCTAATAAACTTTTTTCACTAAAGTGAATTTTAGTGCATGTCCCTTTTTCCGTAGTGTAATTACGTTGATGTAAGTATTTTGTTCGACAAGTGGCGGAAATAAAAAGCGACTGAACTGAACTGAACTGTGAAACAATTTTGAGTGAGTATGCTTGGCCAGGATGGTTACGGTCAGCACTTGCTCATCGCCTAGTCCAGGGGTTGCCAACCGTTGCCAACATCTGTCACAGTATTCCAAAAATACCGGACTGAAAAATTTGATGTGATTGAGAAAGACAATAAAGCTTTATGTATTTTTTTGTTTTGAAAGGGTTGTTTGTAGAACATCTTCTGTAAAAAGGCACTTTGAAAGTGTTCATAATAACATAAGCAATAAAACCGAAGAGGAAAACTAAGAATTAATTAGTAGTACACTGAGCAAAACAAAATAACTGGCTGATAATTTTATGAACTTCACCTCAGGAAGGTCCAGTTCCAACTTAGTTGCTGCTAGTTTTGAAGTTTCAAAGGTGATTACTCAACATGAAAAATCACTTCGTGACGGAGATTATATTAAAGAAGCTTGGTTAGAGTGTGTACCTTTTCTTTTTGATAATTTTTCAGAGAAAGAAAAGATTATTCAGCGTATTAAAGATTTCTCTCCGAGGAGAAAAATAGTAAAGGATAGGATACTTAAGTTAGAAAGTGATACTACTAAGCAGTTGACAAAAGATTTGTCTTCATACAAGTTTTTTTCTATTTATATTGATGACATTACATTATCAGCTAGGCTGGCAATATTTTCTCGGTTTTGTAAAGGTGATAAATTATGTGAAGAGATGTTTGCCCTTCTAACACTACCTGAGTGTACTACCGGGGCCAAAATATTTAAGGCTGTTATATATGAATTTTGTTCTCTTCAAATTGACATTTCCAAGGTATGGTCCGTTACAACTGGCGCCCCCAGCATGAATGGTGAGAAGGCAGGTTTTGTAAGTCTGTTTACAAAAAAAATTGGTCATACTGTAAGGGATTTTCATTGCAGCATACATGAGGAGGCATTATGTTCAAAAGCAGGCTTGAAGGAATTTTAAGAAGGAATGCAAACAGTTATCAAAGTGGTGAACTTCATTTCTGCTCGAGCACTACATAAAAGACAATTTCAAGTTTTACTGAACGAGGTAGAATTTGTGTATAAAGGATTAAAAATGTACAACAACGTTTGATGGCTTAGCCGAGGTTTAGTTCTGAAACGATTTGTTGAATACTTTAACCACAAAAAGATCTTCTTGAATGACCATATTTCTTACCAAGAATTGTCTGACTACAGGTGGGTTTCAAAACTGATATTCTTTGCAGATTTTTGTGAACTTCTAAATGAACTGAATGTTAAATTACAGGGTAGTGGTAAGACACTTGATGTTACGTATGGATACATAAAAGATTTTGAAAAAAAACTAGAAGTCTTTAAGAAAGATATTGAAGATGAGAGATTCAGATACTTTTCAAACCTCAAGAGGCATATTAATGATCTCCAAAACGATGACAGAACAGATTGTCAAAGCCTTCAAAAGATATTTTTAAACATTATCGAGTCAGTTGGTAAACAGTTCTTCACAAGGTTTTCGAAATTTAGAGGACTAGAAGAGACAGCAAATTTCATGAGGTTTCCAGACAGTATAAAAATGGAGGAACTAAACCTACAAAAAGTTTTCATGGATAGATATGGATAAATTTGAAATGAAGTTGATTGAATTTCAGAGTAGCTCAATTTAGAAACAAAAGTTTATTGACCTTAGAGTTGATTCGGAAAACATTGAAAATAAGCGATTAGAAAAGGGAATACTTGGGAGAAGTGCAGAAAACGAACTATTGCGGACTTGGAATGCCATTCCTGAAAATTTTTTGTGCTTAAAAAGTTTTGCAACAGCATTACTCTCCATGTTTTCATCTACAAATGCTTGTTAATCTTTGTTCTCAGTTATGAACTTTATTAAGTCTCGTAATAGGAGTAGCCTGACTGATGAAACTAGTAGTTCGTGTATATCTCTGAAGGTCACAAAAAGTAAACCCAGTGTAAAATCCCTGTCAGCGGTAATGCAGCAGCAGATGTCTCACTGATATAGTAAAAGAAAAGTAATCAAAACTTTTTGTCAGATTGATATTTTCTTTGAAAAGTGACTTAACCTTTGTTTAAAAATTTATTATGCATGTTTTATTTTCAAAGAGGCAAAACATTGTTTTTTTTGGGCGTTGTTTTCAAGGTTAACAAATGTAATTTTGGTTATACTGTGCTTTCACTGTTTGGGTGAATTTTTATCATTTCTTCAAGGCTCTTCACATACACCTTTAAGGATGTCAAGTAGTATGTTCTCACAAATTTTGGTTGGCACGTGGAAGAATTATGTTAGAGATTTAGTCGATTTTGGCACGCAAACCAAAAAAGGTTGCCCACCCCTGGCCTAGACCCGTGGTTCTCAACTTTTTTCCGCCTGTGGCACATTTTGGGACTTTTCTAAATTATACTTGCTCGCCGGAATAGCTCCATCAGACATTCAACTAGAGATGGCAAGCAGAAGAGAAAGGCAAAAAGCAAGGAAGAACCCAAGCCGCATGCTTTACGGATCAGAGGCAGAAAACTAACGCCTAAAATCAAGGAAGAGTTTCTTGCATACCAACCCTTCTCTTAACATGCCTCCAGAGAACTTGAGGATTGAGATATGGAAGAATCAGCTTAGAAAATGCCCCTTAAAGGAAAGGCTTTAACGTTGAGCCAGCCGAGACGCTTGCCCCTGGACAACCAGCTTTCTGGAAAGACTGGAGACGAAATTGACTTCGTTCTAGAACTGACAAAAACCGAAACACATTTGCAAACTGGAGACTTCATAATGACCCGACTTTGTGTAAGTGTGGCGCCTTAGATGATGCTGCAAAATACCTGCTCGGGTGCTCTATACTTTCACAAAAGTGCAAATAAGATCCCTTTTAGCCTTCAACATCACCGCTAAAAAAGCAGTAAAGTTCTGAAAAGACTATGTGCAGATACAAATATATACTTATATATATCGGCATATCTTATTTTCGAAAGAGCAAACCGGGACGCTTGTTAACAAAAAACATTCATTCCGAAAAAGTAGTGTTCTCTAAAAAAAACGTCTTTGCTTCAAATCAGTCTCGAATTTCATGATTTTCATTCCAAAAAAGAAGTGTTCCTAAATAAAAGAAAGGTCTTCACTTGAATTAGTATCCAATTTTTAATTTTTGTCCCAAAAAGCAATGTTCTCTAAAAAAGTCTTCACTTTAAATCTGTCTCGGTTGTCATGATTTGTGTTTCTGAAAACTAATGATCTTCAAAACAAACAAAGAAGGACTGCCCTTGGAATTTTTGATTTCTGGCGAGATTTCTGCCGAAATAGGTGGAAAAAGCACTAAAATTCAGGATGTATGGTAAGCCTATATATACATATATATATTAGCAAAAGTGATTGGACAGCATTCTATTTGAATAAGATTCCACCTGATGAGCCGTCTTTGGCGAAACAGGCTGTTATGGATTTCAAATTTTTAATTTTTATTCTATTTTAGTGCTTTCATTAATAATATATATATATAGGCTTACCATAACACTGTATGAAAATCAGTTCTTCTAAAGTGCTCGATAACAAAGTTAGAGCTTGAATTAAAATTAACAATAGCGAAATCACGGAAATAGAAACAAAGCTAAAACCCAACAGACTGTTTCACCCATAAAAGGGATCATCAGGGGTATCTAAAAAGTAAAATAAAATAAAATAAAGTTAAGATAAAACTGCCAGAAAGAATTGAAAACAATAGAAAAAACTGAAAAAACTTAAAAAACAATTGGAAAAACTGAAAAAACTTAAAAACTGTAAACGCTTATTAGATCGGAACATCTCATCATGGACTCTGCTAAACTAAACTGATTAAGATCGGCGAGAAAATACGAGAAAAAGGAAAAGCGCGCGAAAGAATTACAAATACAAATATTATTTCAAAATTTAAAGATTTAAAAAGGGTTCAAGTATCGGCTAAGGTAGAACGTTGTACACGGCGAAAAAAAAGAAAAATAAAAGAAAATCACAGTTTAAGTTTGGCGTTTATCAATTTATATTTTTTTTTATGCCGACACTTATTGATCAATTCGGTTCGTTTGTTCAGCAGAGCGTCATCATTTGCAGTTAAGATTGCATATTTTTCTGCCAGACAGAGGTTGCATACTTTGCCCCCGTGTTGGTAAGGTGTTGCGTGGCAAACTATTTTCCAAGAAATAGTAGGATTTATACCAGAATCTTTGCAGGATCAAATGAATTTCGAAAGTTCTGTTGCATTTCTTTTGGAATCCGAATTGAAGGAATGGTTGTGGTTATAGAATCTTGCTCTAAATTCAGTTTCGCACAGTCCGATATAGTTCTTGGATTGATCTTTGGCTTGTACAGTTGCTTGGTACACGATTGCTTTGTCTCGGCAGTTGCCATTTAATGGGCATGACGGCTTATACCTGCAGTTACAGGGTTTAAATTCTGATTTGCCATTGTGGGACTTAAGGAGCTTCTTGTTGTGAGCTGAAAGGATGTCTGCCATATTGGGGGTACAGCTGTAGCTGAGTTTGACGACATTCTTGTTGCAGATTTTATGTAGCCTGTTTGATGGAGGGAAGCGTTTCCGCAGGAGGTGGAGGAAGGCTTTCCCGATGTTGATGGAAACCCGGTGATTATATGGGGGATCGAACCATATAACTTTTCTTCTTCTCTGTCGAAGTTTATTCCTTTCTGCTGCACGTTCAAAAGGGAGCGGCTGGATTTTGTGTCCGCTTTGCTTGAGCGCCTCTTCATACATACTGTAGGTAGCGAACTGTTAAAGACGTCGACGTCGCAAGAAATATCAGAATTGCGTTTGACGATCATATAAGGCAGCTACTTAATAATCAATGGTGGATGATTGGACTGCACATTGATGTAAAGGGGCTGGTCGTTTGGTTTTCGATACGGCCAGTATCTGCCTGTGCTAAGGTTCAGGGTAACGTCGAGGAAGTCTGTTTGGATAAGGTTGCTATCAGTAGTGACTTTAAGCTGATGGTATTGAAAAAATTGTGTCACTTTTTTCCTCACTCTTTCGGCGTCTGGGCCCGAAGCGTTACGAAGGATGGCAAGGCCGTCATCTCGGTACAGGCCGACAGCCTCTTTACCAAAAAAAAGACGGTGTAGAGGTTTGCGAGCTGGTCGACCTGTTTCTTTTACACCACCTTGCTAAGATTTTTGGTAAGATTTTTGTTCTCAGAAAGAACTTCTGACTTTTAGCATTAAAAGTTGTCTAGTGTCAACATTGATTCATTAAAAATTATTTCAAATTTTGACTGACAAAGAAATTCGTTTACACTTTAATATTCTTCCTCCAACTTTTTTTATTAGTTAATTTGTTCCACCAATTTCGGTCCAATCAAACCGTTTTTCTTTTGTACCTCCCTGTATTTGCTCCCCTTATCAATTCGGTTCTCTTGTAATAATTTTAATTTGAATAAAAGAACTAAGTCATTAGTAAAAAAACCAAGATAATCTTTTGCAACAGACTGACCGAGTCAACAATATGTATTCCTTGACCAGGTCGTCTCTTACTCGCATTAAAATTATTCCAAACCTACTTTTGCTGGTTTATTGTGTCCTTGGCAAAGACACTTTACGGGACTTTCCCCTACTTGATGGTCTTAGCAAGCAATTTTAAATTTCAGTCATATCTCTATAAAACTAAAAAACCGAAGAAAAAATTTCAACTGGACTACAATATTTTGGCATCTCCGGACAGGTCTAGATAATTTATATTTGAAGAATTATGAGGAATTTGGAATTACTTTTTAAACAAGCTGCATAAAGAAGAGAAACACCAGACTTGAGTTTCGCTCTTATTAGAGCTCATCAGTGATGCTTATCTCACCGCGAATCGAACCTGGGCCTGTAGTCTTCCACGCAGGTTACTATACCACTAGACCACAGATCCCGGACGACAGATGGACTCAAAGCAGCTGTTATAACTTATTTCCGGATTTACTGAACAAGGAATACATAGAATCCACTATGTTGTATTTCCAAGGCCGTACCTCATGACCGGGACTTACCCGACAAGCGTTAAGCATCGCGCTTACTCTCCTAGAGCTTGACGAGCGAAGAAGAAATTTATATTTGAAGAATTATGAGGAATTTGGAATTAATTTTTTGAAGAATTATGAGGTATTTGGAATTCTTTATGCAGCTTGTTTAAAAATTAATTCCAAATTCCTCATAATTCTTCAAATATAAATTTCTTCTTTGCTCGTCAAGCTCTAGGAGAGTAAGCGCGATGCTTAACGCTTGTCGGGTAAGTCCCGGTCATGAGGTACGGCCTTGGAAATACAACATAGTGGATTCTATGTATTCCTTGTTCAGTAAATCCGGGAATAAGTTATAACAGCTGCTTTGAGTCCATCTGTCGTCCGGGATCTGTGGTCTAGTGGTATAGTAACCTGCGTGGAAGACTACAGGTCCCAGGTTCGATTCGCGGTGAGATCACTGATGAGCTCTAATAAGAGCGAAACTCAAGTCTGGTGTTTCTCTTCTTTATGCAGCTTGTTTAAAAAATTCTAGATAATTGCTTGATTTATGTATAAACACCGTTGTCCCTTTCCTGTGAGTCAAGAGAATAAACATGGAGATAAAAAAAATGCTGTATTACTTCAAAGTTGTTGTTTTAAACAAAAACCTTATAATGTATTTGCAGGCTTGTCTATGGGACGTATTTTTCTGTCCCATCCCATCCCATCCCACAGCAATTTATGCCTATCCCATCCCATCTCATCCCATCCCATGGGATTCCCATTTGAATACAATTCAATAAAAATAATTAAATTTATGAAAATTTAGGTTTGTTGTCTACTAAATAGGACTACATATACAAAGAAACATGCAAAACGACAAAATTTATTGACTTTGTTAACTTTAAAATTATCAAAAACGTAATCCTATATAAAAAAAGACTATTTGTATTTATTTATCGGGTGTCCCACCACAAAATAGATAATAGATACAAGTATATAAAGAAAAAAGGAGAGTGAAAAACATTTAAAAGGTAAAAAAGTATAAAAACTAAGTTAGCTCTGACGTAATCAAGTTGCTATGACATGGCTACTCTCCCAGGGGAAATATAAATGTGTGCTGTCCCATCCTATTCCATCCCATCCCATGGGACAAGCATGTGTATTTGCTTCAACATGTAAAAATTAAAAATTCGATGGTAGATCACATGCCAGCCAACTAATTAGTGGGCGGCGTTGCCGAATAAGACGCCGTATGGATAGCGTCCGATCGCTATTGTTATCGTTCAATTCTTTTATTCTTGAAAAAAAATTTTTTTTGGCTTTTTAGCTTTTATTTAGAGACATAATAGTAATTTAAATATGCTTCCAATCCTCCAAGCAGAGGAGAGTGTTGTAAAGTGTTTTTTCCAAGAACACAACAAAATGATGCAAGCAATAGTTGAACCAACGTCGCTCAATCATGTTAATACAACACAAAAAAAAATTCAAGAACAATTTCATGCGTTTTAGGGTGACTTGGGGTCGCTGAACACGAATCTGAAGTTAGTTTTTTTGTATCAGGCTTGAAATTTCTGAAAAATTATTTTTTTTTATTGCGATAATATTGCATTTGATGCAAATTGTGGCTTATATACTGTAAACGCAAGTTAGAATTGCATCATTTGGAAAGTTAAAACGAGCATTATAGAAGAATTGTACCACTAATTGTCACTAAATAGTTGTCTATTTATCTCATAATATTTGCAACTCTTTTCATTCTACTTTAGATCGACAATGAATTGTAACTCTAGTCTTATGCAATGTTTTGCTTTTTTATAGAATTGTTAGTTTTAGATTTCAAAATACTGTAGAAATTTGCTATCTTTTTATAGTTGATCATGACTTCCTTTAGACGAAAGTGCAAAAATGACTCTGACTTATTTTGTTACATCTGTGGAGAGATGACAGAAAGCAAATATAGACAAAAAATAACTGATCGGATCAAGAAGCTATACCTAGCATACTTTGGATGTGCAGTAGCGGATCAGGACAAAAATTGGGTTGCACATGTTTGCTGTCTGGACTGTTCTAACAGGCTCAATAAATGGTTTGCAGGTGGAAAGCCCACATTGTCATTTGCTGTTCCAATGGTATGGCGAGAACAAAAAGATCATGTAACGGATTGCTATTTTTGCCTCACGGACACTAAAGGATTTCGCCACAAAACCAGAAAGAAGATACTATAACCAAGTTTGCCATCTGCAATTCGTCCAGTAGCACATTCTGATCAGTTGCCAGTGCCTAAACCACCGGTCACGCTTCCCGAAACTTCTGCAGAATCTTCACAAAGTTCTTGCAATAGTGAATTTGAAAAGAACCAAACACTAACTGTCCACACCTGATAACCCAGCAGGAGTTAAATGACCTTGTCCGTGACTTAAATCTTTCAAAAAGAAAGAGTGAGCTACTTGGGTCTCGGTTGCAACAGTGGAACCTGTTAGCTCCTGGAACAAAAGTTACAGTGTATCGTCGACGATCGGAACTTTTCTCCAATTTATTTTCAAAAGATGGAGAGCTTTTTTACTGCAATGATATTTTCAAGTTGATACATACGTTAGTTGGAACTATGACCCTAATGACTGGAGACTCTTTATTGACTCATCCAAGAAAAGCATCAAAGCTGTACTATTGCATATTGGAAATATCCTGCCATCTGTCCCTATAGCTTACTCAACAACGATGAAAGAAACATTTCAAAACCTTCAATTTATGTTGGAAAAAATCCGTTACTCTGAACACAATTGGCTTATATGTGCAGACTTGAAAGTTATAGCAATCCTTACAGGATTTCAGTTGGGTTACACCAAATAATGCTGCTTTTTATGCTTGTGGGACTCTAGAGCAAGAAGTGAACATTATGTCAGAAAGCAGTGGCCTCCCAGATTGGTATCTCACCCAGGTCAGCACAATATTGCCAATATTTCCCTGGTTCCACAAGAAAAAATTATACTTCCACCTCTTCACATTAAACTAGGATTGTTTAAACAGTTTGTGAAAGCATTTAACAAAGAATCACCAGTGTTTCAATTCTTGCAAAAAGTTTTTCCAAATCTGTCTGAAGCAAAAATCAAGGACGGCGTATTTGTTGGACCGCAAATACGAAAACTCATTTTGAACAAAGAATTTGATAAGATATTACATGGAAATGAGTTAGATACCTGGGTTAGCTTCAAAAAAGTTTACACAGACTTTTTGGGTTGTCATCATTCCGAAAACTTTAGAGATGTTATAGCTGAAATGCTAAACAGTTACAAAACTCTTGGATGCAAAATGTCCCTTAAGGTTCATTTTTTGGATTCCCACTTGGATTTTTTTCACAAAAACATGAGTGATGTTTCTGATGAACATGGAGAACGATTTCACCGGGACATATCTGTTATCGAAAACCGGTATAAAGGAAAATGGTCTGTAAGCATGCTTGCAGACTACTGTTGGTCGATACAACGGGATGATTCGGAAACTCAGCACAAACGGCGTAGACGATATTAGATGAATAAACTTATACCGAGTGTTAATTTAATCATGTACTGAATACGATTGTTTGGTTCATTTGCACTTTTTTAAAAAAGCTAGACTGCCATGAATAGTTTCAATGCATGAGCTCTCCACTGAAAAATAAGCACAGAAAGATGTATTTGATAGCAACACACTCAATGAGGGTATGAAAGCAGCAAAATTTTTAAAGTTTAGCCAGACTCCACTTAAGTGATTTGAAGCACATCTTTTGTGTGCTTTTTACTTCATGATGACTATAAAAATGGTTGTGCAACCTTATCAATAACTGTTAAATTGGCTGCACTGTACAGTTGTAAATGAAATTAAATTGTAGAGCTTCGGCAGAGAAAAACCACAGCACCACTTTAGTCAACATATTGGTTATGTTGGGAAATTATACTGATATATAACTAAAAATGCGAAAAAATTAAATTGCATTTTTTTCAAAACGCTGACCTGATCGGTAAAAACGGAGTTCATATTTGGAATCAGCGTACCCAAATTTACAAAGGGCACCTATTCTTGTTCTTGAATTTTTTTTGACTCGAAATTTGTTGGACAGTGAGTGCTTCTAAGATTTTTATCTTCAAACTCAGATGAAGACCTTTTTTTAGTTTCTAGAGGTTTTTTTAAAAAGTTGTTTCCAATGCGTTGAAATTTCAGTTGGTTGAGACTGCCTTTTCAATTTTCTAATTTTTTTCCTTTGTTAGCTTTACGTTATTTGCTGCGTTGCTTTTTTTGAAAAAAGTTTGATAAATTGGTTTAAATCAGAAATGGCGAATATGCGGACCACGAATCGGTTTGATACAATCAACCTCAAAGATTTCAGAATATCAAAAGCAAGCAGCTGGAGCTTGATGTCTTTTCTATCCCCTTTAATGTTACACCCACTTCTGCATTCCTTGAGATCCAACTTGATCTCATATAACTACGGAGTAATGACATGCTGAAAGCGATGTATCTGAACAAACCATTGATTGAATTCTGCGATGTTTGTGTAGAAAAGGAAGAATTTCCATACTTAAGAGCTTACACTTTCAAATGATCATCAATTTTCGGAACACATACCATGAAAACAATTCTTTTTTGAATTGAACATCACAAAAAGTCGTTATAGATTAAGACTGTAAGACGAAAACCTTAGTATGCCGTTAAGAGTTGCCACATCGTCAGTTTGACCTATTATTAAGCGCTTAGCAAAGCAAACAAATTTCCAAAAATCTCAACAAGGGTTTTATTGGTAAAGTTAGTTTAATTTTTCATTAAATGTTTCTTTGTTGTTTTCTATTAATTCATGCTTCAATACTCCTTAAATAACTTCAGCTGTATGGTTCGTATTGATTTTTCTACTATTTCGTGTATATTTTTGTAATTTTGATTTCTTGTATTTACTTAAGAAATTTTTAACATACCACGCCGGAGTCTATGTAGAGTGGCATGTTAAGGCCCGTTTCCACTACGAATGTCTGCGGAATCATTCTTTGTTTGTTTATTGATTTTTTTTACTTCTTTCCGTGCTTAAGCGCTTAGCAAAGCAATAAAACAAACAAAAAATACTCCCGTCAACGCTCGTAGTGGAAACGGGTCTTAAGGAGACAAACTGGGTTTTTATTATTTTTGTTTGTTGCTTGTTACTGTTGTTAAACAATTTTTTCATTTCCGAAAGGGTTATAATTTTGTGTTACAAAGAGCCACAAGGCCGACCCCCGAGGAGGCCACGAGGCATTTTTTGGGGGGCCACGAGCAAAAGCCTTTGCTGAAGGTTTTTTAGTCGTCACTAATCTTTTGGAACAATATTCTAAGCTGGGGTCCGCAGGTGTTAAGAGTCTCTGGAAAGGTGCCACTCTGCTAAAGTTTTTATTAAAATTGTTTTATTTTATCTCATGCCTTATTTAATTTTAACCTGTGCTGCGAACTCGATAGATTTTTCTTTGAATTCGAGCACTATTCTATGCAGTAAAAATCAAAAGCTTGATCAAGCCCATCTAAACAGTAATTTAAAGCTCTTTAAAAAATTTGAAAGGCTGCCACAAAGAGATAAATAAAATAAGAGAAACGATGAAACTGGCTTTAGTTAATAAAATAAAACAAATTCATTTTAAATGAGTTCAAGCTAAACAAAGAACGAATATTAATTGACAACTCAGTTGTCCAATCGAAAGTAAATGTACAACTCAATTGTTTTTGAAATTTAACAGTTTGATATCAAAAGTAAAATCTAAAATTTTTTTTTTTTTTTCAAAATTTTTCAATTAATAAACTCAATTTCGATCATGTATTTTTTGAGTTCGAGCTTAGCAATTTATTTTATGAATTCAAATTTGAATTCTTCCAATCTGAGTTTACGACCCTCCTTTCAGCATAACTTAAGGGCCTTTTTTGCTTTTTAAACTATAGAAAAAAGGTTTTATGGTATAACTAAAACGTTTTGCGGCCCGCTTAAGCACTCAGCTCGAACTGACAAAGCAGTCCATGACAACCAAAAGGTTTGTTACCCTGGTTTAAATTGATATTTTATTTGCTGAGTTTAATTTTGGTCGAGATTATATAATTGCTGAAATAGATCTAGCAATTACTTTTGTTTTGCAAATTTCAAAGGGCTTTATCTGCCCCCTGTGCCCCCTGTGCCCCCTGTGCCCCCGTTTTTTAGAAATATTTTAACCAAAGTGGACCTGCTTCCAGCGTCCTTAAATTGTGCTTCTTTCCTTTCTACGATGACGTGATAATGTGCAAAGCAAATCAGTGCAGCTCAGCTTCCTAGACACAATATCAGCAACATTATTACAGTTTTTTAAAAAAGCTTTTTTTAAAAATTAAACAGTAAACAATACGCTGGGGAGGTTCGTTTATCAAAATTAAGATATTTCAAAACTTAAAGAACATTCCGCCGAGGTTCTGTTTTTTCACCGGATGATTAAAAGAAGTTTTTTTGCTTTTATTACTAATTTTTTTTCTTTGAGTTTTGAAAGTCACAAAGTTTTATAAATTTCATTTCATAAATTGAAACATTTCAAGTTTTTTCTTAAAAATAATAAAACTTCATCCCACAATTGCCGTTAACCACGTTTGCTGAAAAAGCTGAACAAACAACATCAAAAATTGCAGCGATGCTTATTAAAGTAAATATTTTACATAAAACCAACTTCATGGCAAACTGAAACAATGGCGAAAATATCCAAAAAATTTAATGTTTTTTTATATTGTATAAAAAACCATGTTGTCCGAATTGATCAAAAAGAATCGTTCTTATTTATTTCGCTAAATTGGTCGCAATGTCCTCAAAAAGCAACTAAATTTGTTTCGTTTAACCCATTTTTCTGGATATCAACCGCATTAGTATCAGCCCAGCTCGGATATTCGTTGAGGCCGAAGTAGAAAACACCGTAAGTGTTGATGAAGAGGGTGATTACTCCGATCCCCAGCAAGTTTAGCATCCACCCAGCTTTGACCTGCAAAAAAGTAAGTTCATAATCCCCTGAAAAATTCAAGAAAGATGCATCTTTTATCAGTGAGAAATGTCAATTTATCATGTAAAAGAAGAATGTGTTTTCAAGATCTACCTTAGCCAAGGCCTCCAGATATGGATGAAAGTAAATGAAAGAGGCAATGCTGCAATCTTTTAGCCAAGTAGCCAGAGTCAGGTGTTTCAAAAAGTTAACTAAAGTTTTAAAATTGTACAAACCCCACTTCCCGACCATCAGAGACGCATAACACTTGATCTACGCAGACATCTCCACCGTTCTGCGACCAATTGAAACAAACGCCCGTGACCTCACCTAATCTCTCAATCGCTACAACCACACTTAAATCAACAAAAGTTTTAAATTATTTTACTTTAACAATTTTTTTGTCATTTCAAATTCAAAACTTGACACTAGTAATATAAATGTACTTTAAACGGATCTACGTCACAATTCCAATTGAAGAAAACAACCACGTGACCAACGCATTGTCCGTTGGTCAGAACAAATCTGTCATGTCCCAGTCGCGCAATCTGCACTATTATAAATGGCAAAGCAACGAGCGTACGCAGTTGTGGGTATTTTATCGAATGAATTCCACACTTTACTCCAGAATGGTAAGTGTACTCACAAGCCTGCATTCCCCCCACGGCGCCTCCACCAGCTGAGTTTTAAAAATTAAAAAACTTTTTTTTGATTTCTTGAAGGAAAAGTAAAATAGAACATCGGAAAAAACTTCCGTTTTCACATTAAAAGAAAAAAAAATTATAATTTGCACGTTTATTGTGCGACATCACCAACAAAAGTGCATAATGTAAGATTTAGGAAACACATAAGGACAGATTAAGATATGAACCATGGCAATCATTACCATCGCAACTATGTGCTCTCCTGTCCCTCAAGTCAGAGCAGCCGTCAAGCAATCACCCAGACCTGCTCTAGCAAGATATTGCTGCCGTTGATCTTTTTTTATTAAGCATTTTAGTTATTAGTGAAATGATATAAATCTAATTTAGAACAACTTGTTTAAAACTTCCAACAAAAAAAATGCGTTTTCAAGGTATCACAAGAGTAATAGTTGAACAGGTACAGTATCGATCGCGATCGCCATTAAAACAGCGCTTTCGCGATACACATTTCTATTATTGGGGCTGTGACGTAATATGAAACAAACAAGAATCACTTTTAAAATTATATATTTCCTCGTTTTCAATATTATTCTCACCAAGTCCAAAACCTTTAGCCGGCCGTAAGAGAAAGCGATTGCGTTTGGGGGAGTAGCGGCCGGCAGCATGAACGCCATTGAGGAGGCAATGACAGGTCCCACCATGAGATAGAGCGGGTGGACTTTGATTACGCCCGACTGAACAAAAGATTTTTTGTTAAATGAGCGCAATATAAATCTAAAACGCGCAAAATTAAGATGAAAGATTCCCACGAATAATTATTACACAACAATGGAGTGAAAAGATTTTGATTGTTAACGTGATCAAACGTTTGATGAAACGTGCCCCCCCCCCACAAACAATCGAACTCACGAGATCCGCTAGAATGGGGACAAAAAGAGACGCGGTGGCGGTGTTACTCGAACATTCGGTGAACAAACAAACGATGATCGTCACAATCAAGCAGATCAGCCACGGATCGAGAGCCTCAAAGAACTCGAGTTGGGATCCCAGCCAAGACGACAAGCCGGACTCCTGCCACAGTAAATAACAAATGAGATGAACACCAACAACCAATCAGATACTCACAGTGGCAGCCTCAGCCATTGCAAACCCCCCTCCAAGAAGAAACAAGACGTTCCAAGCCATTTTCTCGTGGACAAGCTTCCAGTTTAAGATTGATTGTTTTGGCTTCATTAATCGGTTTCCTGAAGAAAAAGTTTTGAATAACTTTGAAGCAGCTGGTCTTGCAGTGGTTTTTAAAATTTTCTAATGTAAGATTGTAGTTTCTAACATATGCATTGCCGCACCGATAAAAACGGCATTGTGCATCACGCATGCCAATCATAGCCGTAGGAGCAGGAGAGTAGAGGGAGCAATTATCCCCTAAATTTAAAGAATTTGGCAAAATCTGAATTTTTTGGGAACCCAGAACGAGCTATTTGAGTACGATAAAGTATCCCAACGTAAAACAACTTGAATAAAAATAAAAATATTTTTTGGTCATCACAAGTTTCTTGGCACAAAAATGGAAAAATTAGTCCCGGTTTCAAATTGATGACTCTCTTTAGTCATCACCAGATTTTTGAGACGAAAATGCGTAACCTTTTGTTACAACTATTGCAATATTTTAAGAACATGATTCAGGCAATCTTTAACAAAATTTAGGAAAAACTGTATTGTTCCCAAAATGTTTTTGGTTGGTACGGCTATGATGCCTATGACCACTACTTCCAAACACGTGGTCATCGGCGTTGTGATGCACAAAGCCGCTTCTATCAGTGCAGCAATACGTCCGGTAGAAGCCCGCAAATCTTAAATTTTTCTAAGACTAGTTGGTGGGGAAAAAAGCGATGAAAATGTAGCATCTTGAATTTGTCGTACTTTTCTTCGTTTTTTTGAACACGTCGTTTATCGCGACTTCCTTTGTGTCGCAATCTCCATGTTAAGATGGAAACGAGAACACAAGTCATGATATTGCGATAAAGAAATAAAAAGCTGATTAAAAAACATCACCAAGTTATTAATCTGGTTACTTCAGGAATTAAGTCGGAGTACTGCGTCCGAAACACGACAAATATGCAACATGGAAATCACCTGAAGAGTTGCAGAGAAATTCCGGTCGGTCCCGTGGTAAAATAAAAAAAAGAAATCCCATTGTTATAGCAACTGTCCCATCTTGAATATAATCTTCCTCAAAAATGATTCCCCAACCTGGCATAAATCCCGGCTCCCGGAAGAACCACAGGAAGACAGTCAACACAAAGATGAAGAGGACAATTCCTTCGTGCCATCTTCCGATATAAAAGGCTCACTTATTTGTTGGTTAAGTTTCGTTTTTAACTCAACTGTTGTCAAAACATGAAAATTTATTTATGTTGAGTTTTTTTAATTTTCAAACTAATGTTTTTATATTTACATAATCGATGAGTTTTCTATATTAATTTAATAATGTCATTATCTTTTTTTACGTTAATATAAAATGCAAAATGCAGCAAGGGCGTAAGCAGGAATCAACTGCGCTGATTCCAGATGGCAATTAGCTGGATTTTCATGTTAACATTAAGCCCTCTTCTGCACCCCCCACCTCAAGCTTCCGAGCTTCCGGTACTCCCTCCTCAGAATCAGTTCTGCTTTCTTTTCAGACTCCGTCTTCTTGCCGCAAAGGAGGAACGACTTCATCTCTCTCTTGCTGAAAATAAAATATGTAGTGAAGTTGATTCAATTACGTGATCAATCTGAGGTGAAGCAAAGTGAAGATTGTAAAAAGATCTCGCTTGAGTTATCTGAAAATGAATGGAGGTGAACAGGGAGAGTGGACAGGTAGAAATGAATGGAGGATGGATAGGTAATATAATTTATAATAACGTAACAAATTTAATTCGCAGCTTTGGCTAAAACTCTGATGTAAACAAATTCTAATTCTTTTTATTCAAATAAAAAAATTAAAAAAATCTAAAAAATGTTTACAAAAATGTGATAAAGACAAGAAGAATTAAAACTGAAGACAAGATTGGATTCAAAGAGGTGGAATAGCAAGAGTGATTTGTTTCGATAATAAATTTTTGTTTCTTGATCTTGAAAAAAGCACAACTCATTCAAATATTTTTTATTTTCTCTTACAAATTGGGACTTACTTAATAGGAAAGAACCAAATGTTGAGCCAGATATAAGCTAAGACCAGGGCAACACAAGCGTTGGGGAAGCAATACCCCATCCAGCTCCCGAATGAAAGGAGTCCGGGTGCATCCGGGTATCTCCTATAAATCAAGCTTAATTCATCTATTTTTCTCGATCCTTGCTGCACTTACAACTTCTGTACTTTTACATACGAAGCAATGGCAATGTCACCACTGATGACAGCAGCCTCTTCTTAAATTGATTCAAACATTCAATCACGGATTTTATTAGGACTTTCTCATCACATGCTGATTAAAAACAAAAAAAACTTTCGTAATTTTAGTCAAGTTAGAAAAACATTTATTTGTTATTCTATTTTTGAAATATAATTTTTTTAATCGTCGTCGTCGTCGTTTGAAGGGTATCCACTCCAGGTCAAACACAAACAGGACTGGGGCCGAGGGTTTATCCTTTTACTACCCCAGACTGCTGCACTTCCTGAATCAGATGCTGGCAGTGGTGTTATTAAGCCAGCATCGAGTTTCATCATCCAAAACCGTCAGACCTCGTGCTCCATGTGGTGCCCGATGTATAGGGCACGCTGTTAACACATGGTCTGCGGTTTGCTCAGAGGCGCCACACTCGCAATTCGGTGAAGGAGCGAGACCCCATTTGTGCATGGACGAATGGAATCGCCCAACACCAGTCCGCAGGCGGTTGAGCTTAACCCAAGCTGCTTGGGGTAAGCCCATCCCAACAGGCCTGGCACCGGTCTCGGGCACAAAAGCACGGAGCCTAAAAGCATTTTCACAATACTCCGCGTTCCATTTGTGATTTGTCCATTCAGAAGCACGGATGCCAAGTCTGGCAAGGTTGTCCAAAAGATCTAAGGATCTTAGTCTCATTTGGCGAGTATCTAAAGACCCACTTAAAAGACCATACAAAATATGATCGGGGTCCAGAGATTCACGGTAAGCCAAGGAGAGTGTCGCACCCAGTCGGCGAAGCTCAGCTGGCTGGATGCCTGAGAGTACAGGTAGGTGGTCCGTTGGAGTGGGACGCAGGCATCCAGTAACTATACGCAAGGCGTCGTTCAAAACACTGTCAATGAGGCGAGTGTGAGCACTGCGACACCAGACTGGCGCACAGTAATCAGCTGCTGAGTAGACTAGAGATAAGGTGGCTATGCGTACTGTTTTAGCACCAGCACCCCATCCCGAGCCCATGAGTCGCCTCAGCAGTGTGACGCGCGAAGATAGTTTTTTGCGCAATGCCACTAAATGGTGACGAAACGTGAGCGATCTGTCCAGTTTTACCCCAAGATAAGAGGATTGGAGTTGGACAGAACGGTAAAAGTCTACCGTTGTTGTAGACCTTTAGCTCATGTTTGGTCTCTCAATTATTTAAATGAAAGGCTGTCGTCACCGTCTTAGTGTGACTGAGCTTCAACCTCCAAGTCTGGAGATACGCTGACAGTGTGGACATGTCTTGGCTTAATGTCCTCTCCAAGTCCTTCCAGTTTCCAGAAAAATGCAACAATGCTAGATCATCAGCATAAACAAGCTTTCTGGAAATCATGGAAGGAAGATCGTACGTATAGATGTTAAATAAGAGGGGAGCCAAGACCGATCCCTGAGGAACGCCGTTTTTAAGACGGCGTAGCCTGCTTTGCTTGCTGTCACCGGTGGTAAGGGTGAAACTTTGATTTCGGACAAGCTCCATGATCATTTTGACCATGTGCTTATCCGGAAGTAGTCTCAGCAGCTTGCAGGTAAGGCCACGGTGCCAGACAGTGTCATAAGCAGCTGTCAGATCAACAAATACGGCACCGGCCTTCTTTTTAGCCTCGAAAGAATCTTCGATGTTCTGGGTTAGCAGAACAAGTTGATCTACGGTTGACTTCCCGCGTCGGAACCCAGCCTGCTCTTTAGGGAGCAGTGGATCGATTAATGTTCGACGCGGGCGTAGATAAGCCTCTCGAGGATCTTGTAGGGGACACAGAGCAGAGATATCGGTCGATAACTCTTCGGGTCCCCCACGGGCTTTGCTGGTTTTGGGATCGCGACCACAAGCGCTCTTCTCCAGATCTTGGGAATTTTGAGTCGGCGCAAACAGGAAGAAAGGAAGTCACGTAACCAGGACGTCAAAGCAGCTTCAGCATGGAGTATAAGCTCGGAGCAGATGGAATCAGGTCCCGGAGCTTTACCTGGTTTTAAGTGTTGAAGGGCAGCAGTAAATTCTCTCTGTGAAAAACTGTCAGAGATATTTACTGCGTCTGGTGTTGTGGCCCTCCAAAGGTCAGACACTTCTTGAAAGACAAGTCGAGATGACTTGCGGTCAACAGCCTCGTATTTCCCATTTCTAACCAGCTGAGATGCAATAGCATCGGCTGAAACGGGACAGTGACGAGGAGAGTGTCGTGACTTACCATTAAGATTGTTCAAAATACTTAACGCTTTTCGACTAGAGTGTGAGAAGTCAATGCTCCGAACTGCCTCGGACCATCGATCCCTCCGCTTCCTGTCAAGCTTGGCAAGCAGAGCTGTAGCAGTCAAACTTGAGTCGTCTCCCTGAGGAGACTGCAAAAAGGTTTTATAGAGGGATTCACACTCTGCATCCCAACACGGAATATAGTTATTTCGATACCCGCGTGGGATAGTCTGTTTGGCTGCTTTCTTAATGGTATTACAGAAGTCCCGGTAAGCCGCATCCACATCAAGTGAATCAGGCGGCAACAAAGTCTTTGCGAATTTATTCGTCAAAGCAATGTAGTGACTCCATTTGGCCTTGCCGAAGTTCCATCGCTTAACAGGCATGCTTGGCACTGCCATAGCAAACCTTGGTGGTGTAATAAGCGAAGGTCGATGTTGTGACCTGGGGAACTTATCAAGGACACGTCTATCCGGTAAGCGACTGTTTGGACGTAGGCTAGCGAAAGCTAGATCTGGATTGGTGCCAGTGTTCCAGCGGCCGGATTAAAAACTGGCAGCGTCCTTGGCATTATATAGGAGGGCAAGACAATTAATACTTGCCCATCCAGCCAAGCACTCACCGTCCGGACTGTTGTCATCGTAACCCCAGTTAAAATCGACAGACGACAGTTGAAATTGCCAGCGTAAAGACAGGGGCGAGGAAACACTGAGAGATCCAGGGTTCGCAATCGCGTTGGCGGTGGTTTGTAGACGTTGACTATTTTATAACCATCAACGTCCACACACAACCACTCGATCTCCGATGTCAATGGAGATTGGTCCAAAAGCGTGTACCTTAGTCGCTCGTGGACAAACGTGGCAAGACCATGCTTCCTGCTTAAAGAAGACCCAGCTAGTTAGTAGTTTGGAAGTACCAACTTCTCTGCATCAGTGCAGTGAGTCTCCTGCAGTAGGATGACGAGTGCCTCAGACTGCATAGCGAGGTGATGAAGAACGTTCATCTTGCTTGCAGTGAGGCCTTCGATGTTCAGCTGAAGAATAGTGGGTCTTCGGAACTTGTTGGCAATGTGCCCTGAAAAGGGCAGTTTTATCCTGGCATTTCCCCGTCCTGAAAAGGACGTTTGCCGATTAGCAAACCCACACTGAACATTGGAATGGGTGGATACCCTTTCATTTTGGTAGGTTCGGTTTCGGTCTGTCATCTTTAACACCAATAAACAGACTTACTCACGGCCCAGGCTGCGAGATTCCGATGGTAAGTCCAAATAAACCAGCTGAATCATTAAACTAAGAAGTGAAGAGTTAATTTTTTCATTTCGTCAGTAATGAAATATAACGTACTCCTGGAATTGCCCAGATAGCACCAAATTAGGCGCAGTTCCAGTAAGAGTGGCTGTTCCTCCAATACTAGCTGAATAAGGGACACACAATGTAATGGCTTTAATGAGGTCTGTCATCTCCTTTGTTTCTTTTATATCTTCAGAAGCCACTGATTCACTCTGTGATCATGACAGAAATTGACAAATCAAAGTTCTATTCCATTACTTGTAATACTCACGTCCACCTCAGTCACAGATTCATCACTTCCTCCAAGATCCGAATTAAGTTCCCCTCTTTTTTCGAGAGAATCATCCACAACAAACGCCAAGTTTTTCTTTCCTTTTTCTATTTTTTCGTCGATATCAGAATTCGTCTGAGAATAAAAGCAAATGAAAACTAAGTCATCAGATTAGCAAGAAAATCGGACAATAAGCACTAACTTCCGGAGTTGGAGCAGAGAACGAAGTGTAATCCACATCTTCATTTTTTTCATGATTTTTTAACGATGGCTAGAAAAGATTTATTTATTTTTGTCAACTTTATAAAATGTATATAAAATTTATTCTCGTTCCAAAAAAATGGATAATACTGAAGATAAAAAAGATTCTAGCTAAATGATCGAATGATTAAAAATTTTTCCTGACGGTAACGGGAATCGACACGACCTTAATTCGATTTATATTATTCTCGTTCTGTTGTGCCATTGGCAAGGACACATTGAAGGGCGAATTTGTCAGATAAGCAGCTTTTACTACCTGTTCTAAATAAAGCCATAGTATGATAAAAAAATTAAAAAAAAAAGTATGAACTGGACCGCAATTTTAGCTTTTTCAAAACGTGTTTGAAATAATTGTTTGATTCCAAGTCGTTGCTTTAAGCTTCAAGCCGTGGCCATAATTTTTGCTCCTCTTTGAAGGATGGTCTTGTAGGAGCTATCCCTTGTTCTTTTGATAAAGCTGACCAAGAATCCTACTCTTATGATGACTCGTGACCCCATTATTAATCGAACGACAGTTTATCAAATGATATTTTATCAAACAACAGTTAATCAAATCTGCATAATGAAAGAATTTATTTACTTAACACATTTCTTACAATCGTCCTGTGATGTTATTGAATCTGATTTAAAATAAAAAAAATGGTTCAATCATAAAAACTTCCACACTTAATTCAATTGTTGTTGGATAAACGTCGTTTAAATCAACTGTTGTGCTACCGCCATCCCCTTGGCCGCTGGCCAAAAGTTCTTTTAAGGACTATCGGTCTAGTATTTACTGTAAAAAGGTGAGATATTTAAAGGGAAAAAGTTTAAATTGTGAAAATACGAAAGAAAAAATTTCTTCAAAGGTCAGTTTCACACAGCAATGAGCGGCTTCAAGTAAACTCGTGAATAAAAAAATGGTGAAGTCGTTCTTACTTTTAATTGGCTTTCTTGCCGCTTCAATGGATATTTTTTCAACTTAATTTAAACTCAATGTTGATATGTAAATGAGGCGCTTGTCATATTAAGTCAAGTATTTGCACAAAATTGTTTGTGCAGAGTAACCACGAGTAGAACAGATGTTGAAGTGGCTGAAAGGTGTTTATTGTTTAAGTTTCACTTGTTTTCACTCTACTGCCTCGACGAAAATAAACGTCTACTTTGATGCTCTTTTGCCAAAATATCTGCTTTGAATTTGTATTCTTTATAGAATGAAAGACAAAACCAATTTCTAAATTTCGAACTTTGGTAAATTTACCGAATAGCAAAAATCTATTGGAATACCTTTATATCCAATCAAAGTTCGTTTGTATCTTTGAAGTCAAAAAGAAAAAAAACAAAAAAAATGCGCTATAAACCTTTGCATATGTGTGATCCACCTAACGCTTGTGCGCAGCAAGCAACAAAATTGCTGCCGTTCAACTTTATAAAGCCCACCTTTGGAGCGACTCAACAACAATCAAAACCAAGCAAAGCATTCTTTTAAAACAAAATAATGAATTGTGTTGTTTTGGCGCAAAGATCAATCCTCACAAGTATCTAAAACGTTTGCTTTAATAAGTTAAGATTAATTTTGACCAATTTCAGTTCTTTAATCGGTAATAAATAAATTATGCAATAAAAAAATGAAATTAAATAAAGAGATGAGTTTAATTTGTTAAAAAACTCAGTGGATCAGTTCAACTCAACTGGGTGAAGATTCTAGGACGATTCACGTGAAATGCATCTCAATTAAAATTCTTGTATTAGACAGACCAGAATCAGTCCAAAACTTGTTAAAATTTACTTTATTTTAATTTAATATCGTTTTCGACATAAAGTCATCTCTTCAGTTAAATCTTATTGCCAATGTTAATAAAAAATTGGTTCATCTATTTGAATAAGATTTAACTGAAGAAATGACTTTATGTCGAAATCGATATTAACTTAAAATAAAATATATTTTAACAAATTTTGGACTAATTCTCATCTGCCTAATTGAAGAATTTTAAAGAGATGAGTAAAATATTTACCATAAAATCTCCGTGTTATAGAACAAACAAACAATCTAAAAGACTAAATTGCAATAAAATTTTTAAAAAGTTATAAGAAATAAGAATTAAAGCGACTTAATAAAAAATTGGTTTGTTATCCGTCACTTTTATGGCAATCTCGAATTGAGGTTCCCTAGGAGAAGATTTTCAGGTCCTTTTTTTTACTGAACAATTTTAGCAAGTAGCTCTAAATTGCCAATGTATCACTAAAAAAAATAAACAAATTGCAATAAAATGCAATTAAAAGACATCTAATTTTGATAACGCATTTTATATTTCGGCATCTTGCAAGTAAATTGTGATAAGTTGATATTTGAACCGCAGTATCATCGTTTTTTTGAGAGATTTCAAGGTCGCAAATTTTTTTATTTATTTTATCTCTATATTTATTCTTCTGACTCGCAGGAAAGCAACAGAGGCGCTAATACATAGGTTAGGCAATTATCTCGACCTACTTCCGGAGATGCCAAGATATTGCTGTTCGCTTGTAATTTAAAAAAGATATGACTGTAATTTAGAACTGCTTGCCAAGGTCACCAAGCAGGGGAAAGTGCCGTAAAGTGTCTTTCCAAGGACAGAACAGAATGGCGCGAGTGGGTTTTGAACCCAGACCATGTTAATCTTAAGCACGGCACTTTAATCACTCGACCACGCTGCCGACAAAACGAAATTATCGGACAGAAGCACTGAAGGTTATTATAAGTTTGATTAGAAAAAAATCAATCAAATTAAGAAATCAAATGAAAAACTTTTTCGATGAAAACCTTTGTCGTCACATAACGAGCGCATATTTTTTCTGATTAGCTCTTACCACAAAAACTAGATTATATTTTTCTTCAACAAATTTTGTTGAAACCGAAATCAGCTTTATCTCGTCACAATGCAATGACGTATACAATTTCATATTTATGAATTAGACGTAATAAATGAATAAGCAATAAAATATTGCATTTAAGTGGGAGAAGAAAATTATTACTTGACAAGTGAATTTATAATAATACTTGATTAAAGAAACCAGCAACGCCCCACAAAAATTATACAAAGCAATAAACGTAATTGCTTCAAGGAGTTAAACAACTTAAATTAACTTTAGGGACTATATCAAAGATCTATTTTGTTTAACCATTTGTAATTGGTAAAAATTTTCAACAAATCCCGATAAGCGACACCTTGGTATTGATGCTGGGGGCGGAATTAAGGCCTTTTTTCAACTCCTTGAAGACCGCTTCGACGATGGGCAGCATCATGGCGGTGGTAGCGGTGTTGCTGATCCACATCGAGAGGAAGAAGCTGGTGATCATGAAGCCCATCATCAAGCTGCAACCGCGTGACTTAGTTACTGGCGCTGCGTTTATTTCATAATCAGAGCGCAGAGTTAATAAAGCGTTACAGTTGAGTAAGTAGAAGTTTCCTGGTTGGGTGAGCTGGGCAATCGGTTCTATTAAGTTTTGAACCTATGTGGCTTCGACTGTGAAATATAAAATTTAAGCAAATTCAACTAAGTTTCATTTTGCCAAGTTTTTCGTATTTGAAATAATTTTACAAAATAAAATCTATTTTCTTATGACTAGGCCCGCTAAAGTTAATAAAATCAAAACTTTTCTGGGCTTTTTCATCATAAAACTTACACAACGTTAGTTTCGGTTTCTCAAGTTTTTCGAGCACTATAAATAGTTTTAACTTTTCTTTTTACGATTTCCAGTTTATCAGATATTCTAAAACATTTTGGGCTGCAAACTCTTAACGTCGCTCTTAAAATTTTTGCCTCCTTTTGTTATAGATTTTGAACTAGCAATACAAGTTTTACATGTTTCACCATATTTTACCAACTTTGTGTCTTTCATGAAAACTTTTAGGCTCTCACCCCAGAATGAGCAATTTTTCGTTTAAGAATCCTCGACTTATATTGTAAAATTGTTTACCAATTTAAAATTTGTTAAAAATAAACTATTATTTTTATGTAGATTGGTATTGCGTCCGATATTTGAAAGAATCGAGTCGAGCCCGCACAACTCCAATTCCTTCTAGTAAAAATCAACGAAAGCTCGAAGCCTTTTGAGTCCGGGTTTATAACAAATTTCACGAGTTTTTATATTTGGGTGATTTTGAAAATGAAAAATGTTTTTTGATTTTCACTCAATTATTTGAATAACTTTTTTTACTTCCAACATGAAATAAGGATACAAAATTTTCTAAAGAATAGTTCTACTTGGGCTGTAACAAGGTTTTTCATGAGCAGGAAACCAAAAATTTCTTTGACTCATATAATTTTTATCTGAACTTCTCTAAAGTCCGAATCATTACCGGATTTGAGGACTCCGGTAAAATCATTAAATGATTCGAGGACTAAAGTCAAGTCTGAATGGTAAATTTTTTGTCAGTCCAGTCTTTTAGAAACTGGACTCGAGTCATTACACCTCCCCCTCTCAATCAGTGAAAAAAATTTATCTCTTTATGCGTGTTTTTCAAAAAAACGTTTACATTAAAATCATAATTGCAGATGCATGAAACTATATTTGTTTTAATACAAATTGAAGTTTTGAAGCCAATTAATTTTTACTCAGAACAGCGCATTTTAATAATTTTTGTAATGGTGTATCACCAATGTACGAGATAAATTGAGGTAATTCACTGTCGACGAAGAAAACACAATTGTTTTTTCTAAACTGATGTAAATTAGCGCTTCTGCAATAGTTTAACCAAACTTTCTCCGTAAAACTTTTATAACCGGTAAAAATTGTTTCATCAAAATAAAGTCAAAAAAAATTTTTTTGTAAAAAAATGGCCCTGTACCGTTGCAATTGCAAGTTGGAGCAGTGCTTCCAAAACATTATTAGATAAACTATAAAAAAGCAAAACTGTATGGATAGGATATTAACAGCATAAGCTGGAGAATTATTTTACGTCTGTAAAATTATTTGTTATTCATGTTAATGAAATGTTTATTTAAAAAGCTGTTAAATTTATGGTATGATTTCATACAAATAAACTATTGTTGTTTTCTAACAATCTATTTGTCAAATCTTCCCAAGTTTATCAACACTTTATAATAAATGATCATTTATAATAAATTTTATTGCCAAGAACACATTACGTAAAAAAAGATAAATAAAAATTTTTGGTTTTTCAATTTGCAGCAGTGTTCCGCGGTTAAAATGTTATTTACTTTCACAATGACAATTAATTGCTTAAAAATTGTTTTCTAAAATAAAAACAATATCTAAGTAAAGATCTAGTATGAGGTCACACACTTATTGAAAATAATATACTGGTTGTGTATATAAAAGCGTGTAATTTTTTATGTAGGTATCTCTTCATAAGAGCTGGCATAAAGCAGCTAGGCGCAAAACAGCTAATTTCAAAAAAGTTGGGGACACTAAAGAGCTAGCTACAAAAGAACTAGACCACAATTAAATAGCTAGTACTAAAAAAGAGATAATGCAGGAGTGGGCAAACATTTTAGCTTTCCGGGCCGCATTCGGAAACTTAATTTGTTAGCGGACCGCACTGATCACTGATCACTTTAGATCTGTATCAAAATTTTCTATTTTCATGCCCAAAATAAAGAAATCTCTAAAAAAAGGTCTTTACTTTAATTCCCTCTCGGATTTCTCACTTTTCATGGCCAAAATAAAGTGTTCTCTAAAAAAAAGTCATCACTTTGAATCTGAGGATTTTTGAATTTCTTGATTTTTGTACGTAAACCTCATTAATCGCTAAGAGCAATGACCAAGAATTTGGTTGAAGACAAAACAAAAATTAAATATTTTTTCTTGTTTGAAGCCTTCTTGAGCCGTGCAGAAGGTCGTTGCGAGCCGCAGTTTGCCCACCCCTGGGCTGGTGATATAAAATAGCTGCTATAAAAGAGCTACAATTGAATTTATTTTTGAATTGTTAAATATTAACGGATGATGTCGAGTCTGGTGTTTCTCTTATTAGGTGGTTTAGTTCTTAACTTTTTTTTTCATTTTACGGATAGCAAATTATGGAACTCGATGAACTGAAAGTGGCGAACTGAAACTAGGACTTGCAATTGTTTTGTGGAGTTAAAATCAGTTCAAAACGCATCGAGTTTGCTACCGTTTTGTTGCATCTTGTTTTCTCAATGAAGTTTCAAGTGAAGGAAAGGTTCGAAACTTTGTGGTCATCAGTAATGGCTTTAGTACAGTGTGAACGGAGCGGGCGCACCGGCCCCCCTTAAAGCGTCAAAAAGTGCACCCCCTGAGTAAAATATTGCTCTATATCTTCATAGTAGCATTATGACGGTGACTCCCTGGCTGCACTTTAGCTATAGGACGAAAGTAGGGATAATGTACTCTATTGATAGTGAGGAAGTTTTTCTTTAGAGACCACTATCATTTTGTGGCGAAAATGAAGATTTTGGACATTATTTGAAAGTGAAAATCTTGAGATCACTTTATTTTGGGACAAAAAAACTTGGCTCACTAAAAAGTAGCCGCTTTATTTTTCTTTCACCGCCCCCTTTCCCCCTTTTGTTAGACCATCGCTGGTTTTCGAGTGATGTCAATGATGACAACACGAGTTTGAGTTCATAATCCTAGTACGAAGTTAAAATAAACAAGATTTCTGGTGATTTTAAACCGCAAAAATCTTCTACATTTTCGGAGACCCCAAGGGAATTAATGTACCCGCTGTGGGCTTATGAAACTCGTACCCATAGACGACCGTTGGATGGACCTCAACAATGGACTGATGTACAGCAAACGTCAGTGGACAGCAAATATTTTGTTACAATTGGTAAAATATTGCATGCAGTGTGTACTGATAGATGTCAAAATGATTGCGTGTTATTGACTGCTGACATTTTGAGTTGCTTCATTTTATGCGCATCGCTTAGACATAAAAGCCCGTTCCACTATAAGCGTTACCGGGAGTATTCTTTGTTTATTTTAATTATTTTTTTACTTCTTTTCGCGATTAAACGCTAAGAGAAGTAAAAAAATCAATAAAAAACAAAGAATACTCCCGCCAGCCCTTGTGGTGGAATCGAGCCTTAATACTTCGTTTTATATGGAATGGTTGAGAAGAGGAGGGTTAACAAAAATATTTTTTTAAATAACTGGAAAATAAAAAAATCTTCATTTTTCATCTTTATTTTATTTTATTTACAAAGTAAAAAAGTGAAAAAATGCTTCACTTCAATTCGTAATAGCTACAAACTTTGTAGGTTTTTTTTTGTTAATAAACTTTTTAAATTGTCAATTTGTGGGAGTTTTTTTTATAGAGCATGAATCTGAGATAAATAAGCAAATAAAATAAAAAGTAAAGGAAGATGGAGGCGCTGTGAGCGAAACTAGTTTTTTGGGGTATCTGCACCTATCGAATCCCCCTACTTTTCGCCTACGCTCAACCATGTTAAAAAGTTCTTGCAAAGTAAACATGCTCCCGCTTAACGAATTTTATCAGCCAATTACATAAATTACTCAGTAGCAATAAAGAGCTTTATTTTAAATAAAGTCGACTCGAACACCGTTATATTAGAGATACGCAAAAACAATTTCATAATTACTACAGAGTAATTTATGACGATCGAGTATGAGGTTGATTCAGTCAACACATGATCGCTCATCTGATCGGGAGAGAGTAAAGTTCAAGTAAATATAGTGGGGAAGAGAGGACATGAATCAAATATTAGCTTACACAACATATTGACATCTGATAATATCTTAAGGAATAACACAACTTGCAGCAATGTAATTGTCAAAAAAAATGAAGGAGCTTTGAATTGAAATCAACGTGGCCAAAATAAAGGATTTCACATTTTAGATGATTCAATGAAATATAAAGAAAGGGACGAAATGGCAAGAGTGCATCGAAATGCTGGTTACAAACAAGATTTGAATCCAGAGGATAAAAATTTAAACTTGGAGAATAAAAATTTGAACCTGGAAGATAAGATTTGCTGCATCTCCTTTTCGATAAAATCCCTCAACTTTATGTTCGATTCTTCAATGAGGAAGAAGTTTGAAATTTAATGACAGTTTTTTTGCAAAAAAATGATTATTTGTAAAAATTATTTTCTAGATATAATCAGTGATAAGATTCAAAATTTTAAGAACAGGTTCTATTTTGTATAGAATTCAATAACAACAGGTTCTCTTATTATGCAGAAAAACGAGTTTCCTGAACGTCATCACAATCCAAAAATAAGTTTACGTAACCCCGCGCGAACTCATTGAATCGCATCTCTGAATATAAGTGTCATGACAATAATCCCTGTAAATTCTCATATATTTTAAATAAAACATAAAAAAACTCGTAATAAATATCAAGCTCACAATCTCGGCTTTGCTCCAAATATTAGTAGGATCCGGAGCGCAATCCTTTTGTGGAGATTTGAATCCTCTATGGCAATACTTATCATCAGTCCTCCTAGAAGAAGCCAATTGGTATCGGGAAAGTAGGTCTTACTGACCGCGTCTGCACTGAGGACCCCCATCATTGGGAAAAGAATCACGGGGATGAAAGCGGTAACGGCCAGAGGAATGGCCTCAGTGATCCAATAAAGTGCCATCACTATGATGACGTAGGCGCAAGAGGATTCCTGAATTGAAATTAAATTAATTTTAAAACAAAATTTTGGATGATGATTTTCGAGAAAGTTCACCATAACGCACTATTCAACTTGTCCTATGACGTCACCACCCATTTTCATATTTCATTTCATCTCTATATTTACCCTCTTGATTCGCAGGAAAGCGACGGAGGCGCTATACATAGGGCAAGCAATTACTCCAACCTGCTTCCGCAGATGCCAAAATATTACTGTCCGCTTGAAATTTTTTTATTTTGGTTTTTTAGTTTTTTAGTGAGATATGAATAAAATTTAGAACTGCTTGCCAAGACCGCCAAACAAGGGAAAGTATTGTAAAGTGTCTTTCCCAAGAATGCAACAGAATGGTGCGAGTAGATTTTGAATCGAGACCATGTCGATCACGATCACGATGCACTCGGCCACGTTGCCAACATCCACTCGTCAACACTTAAACCTCTTTGCCAGGAGAAATTGTAACTTTGCAATATTTATGAGTTGATTTAGAAACTTTTCAAATTTTATTACTGTACCCACCGTCCCTTCCACCACTAACGGCAAGGGGAGCAACAATAAAGGGACCAGGATTATGAACAAGGTTGTCCGGTAACCCCATAGCTGCTCCACGCAAAAGGGAGCCTTCATGTTACTGGGAGGATTTCAGAAAAAGGTCAAAATATAAAAGTTGAAGTAGGCTCTAAAAAAAAAAGAAAATTTGCTTGAGGCGGCTGATGAGGCAATAATTTCGTTGATGATAAAATCATGTGGTTAAAAGGTGCGAATACAAAATCTTTATGTTTAAAAATCTTTTTTTTTGTTGTCGTCTTTATGACCCAATTTTTATGTTTTCATCTTTATTCTGCTGTAAACTTTTTAATATTTTTTTTTAACTTAAGCTTTTCTACTTTAAACTAAAAACTTTCCCATGCTATATTTCCCAACTAAAAACTTTCCCATGCTTATACTGTATGAGTCGAATGGTTTATTATCATATACTTCTTATTTGTCTTTTGTTCCTCTCAATGTAAACAATCTACTCGAGTGGTATCACAAAAAATTTAGGCTTTCTGCTTGCGACCATCAAATCTCGACCCACTCTGAGTCGAGACATATCTAGCATGAACAGAGAGTGAAGGGTATGGGCGTTTGCATCTCGTCCAGTTCACTTGTTCATTTTTGTTGGAGGTTTGTGCAAAGATGCAAATCGCTTATTTCGAAACTTCTACAAGAAATAACAAGTTTATTACTTGACGTCATTGTTTTTGTTGATTTTAATAATTTTTCCTATTTAAGATTGCCTAAATGAACTAGCCGCTGTAATAAAACCCGATAATTGTTGTAAATAACCAATCCATCAACTGTAACGATTCATCGTCTTCTCATCTTTTCGATTGCGCGAATCAATTAATCTTCTCAACAACTGCTCAACAACAGCCGATAGAAGAAAGACCAGCAGTTTTATTCTCTCTGACGCCCCATCGTTCGACTACTGCATGGCCCTCTCCCCGCTCAACTTCATTCAACTTGCGCTCGTTGAAATGGAGCGATCGCGGCAATCTCGCCTGTTTTGCTTCGTTCAACGTTAGACAAACAAACGTTTCCTTGTGTAACCGCGCAAACGTTGTTCAAATCGCCGCAACTTCATTGTTACGTCAAACGTTTACTTTTGTTTGAGAAAATTAAACAGTTTCTTCTGGAAACTACTTACACTTTAATCACAATGGTTACATCCAGTGTTGGGATTCAAAATTTTAAGAACAGGTTCTCTTTTGTATAGAACTAACTAATAACAGGTTTCCTTATTATACAGAAATATAGAGATACATAGATTACATTCAATTAAGATCGGGTTTGCTAAACGTGTTGAAGTTCCAAGAATTGGTTTGCGCGAACCCGTGCAAACCCCCTGAATCTCATCACTAGTTACATCCCCAAGAATCCGGATAATTTCGATTTAGGATCCGAAGATTATCTTTTAGCTTCAATCTCAAAGCCGGAGAACGTTTTCAGGGCAAAGTAAAGATAATCAAGTTTCTTGATTTAACAAAGTTGCTTAACTTTGCAGCGGTAAATTTTGCAGCAGTTTCATATCTTTCCTTGTTTTTGTTCTCGAGAGCCAAGAAGCGATAATGACTTTGTTTACTAATGTCTTTGTAATCTTTAATTCGTATTAAGTTATGAAGTAGCTTTTTGTATTAGTTGCCGTCATTCCAATGGCCAGTCCTCTTTTCAAGTGCGACGTAAGTAACTTCGAAATCTTAAGAATGAAACGAAACAAAGACTTGTTATTAAACAGTACGATTTTGAAGTGCCAAAGTTATTATTAATTCGTTTGGCAAAGTTTATATCTCGCACTCTTTTGCCAAATATTTTTTGTAAATTTTAATTGATTTTTCAAGCGGCTAATCAATATCAAAACCATCCAATCTATTAATATAACACTATTATTTAAAAGAAGAAATTTTGTCTGATGTTAAAGTTAAAACCTGCTTGGTAGCCTATCAAATTGGTGTAGAGTGGATAAGAGTGCCGTAATTGTGATCCATACATTCGCGGTTCAAAAAAATGCGTCATCCTGTTGTGTCCTTGGGAAAGACACTTTACCGCACTTTCCTTTGCTTGGAGGTGTTTGCAAGCAGTTCTAAACTTCAATCATATATCTATAAAACTAAAAAACCAAAATAAAAACTTTAACCGGACAGCAATACCTTAGCATCTCCGGAAGCAGGTTGGGATAATGGCTTGCTCCATGTACAGCGCCTGCGTCACTTTCCTGCGAGTCAGGAGGATAAATATAAAGATGAAATATAGAAATGAAACATTCAGCATACGTACGTTTGTTTACTAAAATTAACATTAACATCACATCGCTTTGTTCAAAGGTACGGCGACCATGCACAACTGACGTTGTGCATGTAATAACGTACTTCGTTTAGTCGCTGCTTCCTTATTCACAATCTTTATTTCTATATGCACTTTGATTAATTTCAAGTTGATTGTGAGTAAAAATGAAAATAAATAAAAATAAAAATTCGAAAATTGAGGAAAGGAATTGAATAAACAAGCAGAAGTCTGCTCGCGTTTTGGTGGCCGTAGACAGACGCAAACTATCGTAAGAAATGTTAATCAAATAAAAAATCTTTGTTAAAAGAAATGGATTTTTTCATTATTATTAAACAATTTTCGAGAGAAGATTTTTATTTTAGCATCAAAGGAAAACGTGTAGAATAAGCCACAAAGATTTGATTAGTTGGACTAGTAGTAAATCGTACTTAACGATCAAAATCAACTTTGCTTTTTCTATTAGTATCGACGCTTTTTTATTCGTCTGTTTATCACCAACGCACGAAAGCTGCAGCCCAAGTAGTCATTGTTAATTGGAAGAATATTCATGCACAAAACATATACAGATCAGACGTAGATGGGACAGAGACTGAAGGTTTACTGAAATGCTCATGTTTGGATCTCGAATTCTTTTCCTGCATCGTTATGTAAGCCAGTGTGACGTCTAACTTTCTGAATGCTCTTTTATAGTGCTTTGATCTTTCCCGGTGGAAATAATATATTTTGGAAGAAAAAATTTAACAATAACAAAATCTTTAAAAAGTAGGCTGTACAAAGTTAAACTTAAATAAACAATACTTCTTGATTTCAATGGTGCGCTATAAAAACTGCGAACCAGCTACGCGACAGCTATAACTTAGCAAAACATTTTGGCGGCCGAAACAATTTTTTCCGAATTTTTTCGACGATTTTCCGAACCCTGATCCCGCACTATTTAATAGAGATGCTGATATATAACTTAGGTTTGATGTAAAAACTTTTTTTTGGTCTTCACTTGTTATTTAGTTGTAGATGAAACAGAATCGTAAATTTTTGAAGACCAAAAAAAAGTCTTCACTTTAACTGTTGAGTTGTTTTTTCACACTAATCTGAATCACTTTTCCCAAAAAATTGGTATTAAGTAATTTTTTCCTGCTCAAAAATAGCATTCTCAGTGCGCTAAAAAAACCTGATTCTGCTCGAATTTTTAGCTATTGGTGACGTCACTATATTGTACCACTCTGTACCAGATGTGGTTGAAGATTGATGGGAAGAAATCTTTTTCATCCGATCAACAGCGAACATGATGAAGCGCTTAATGAGCCTGTTTATTAACTTCTCCGTGATTGTAGATTTTCTGAAGAAGCGAGCTGCGTAAACGGTAGGGCAAACTGATGAAGAACGTTCATGTTGCTTGCACTGGGGCGAAAAATATTGGGCTTCGGAACGCGTTAAAATATGGCCTGATAAGGAAAGTTTTCGGAAATCAGATCAAATCAAACTCGACGGATATTTGTTCGAGTTCGAGTTTGATTTATTTATTATTTTATCTCTATATTTATTCTTCTGACTGGCAGGAAAGCAACAGAGGCGCTAATTCATAGGGCAAGCGACTACTCCAACCTGCTTCCGGAGATGCCAAGATATTGCTGTTTGCTTGAAATCTAATAAAGATATGACTGGAATTTACAAGCAAGACCAACGAGCAGGAGAAGTGTCGTTAAGTTTCTTTCCCAAGGACACTATGGAATGGCGCAAGCAGGTTTTAAACCGAGACCGTGTCGATCACAATTACCGCGCTCTCACCACTTGATTACGCTGCCGACAAGCGTTTCGCAAATTGTTCGGGTTCTAGTTTGATCCAAGTAATTTTTGAACGACTATTAAATTGTACATAGCTAAAAATCAGTTTTCCAGATAAACTTGGAAGTTCGTGGGGATTCTGAGAAGTCTCGTGTTTTAAATGTTCCCAAAAAATAATGCAATGCATTTTGTTCAATTTGTTAAAAATGTTTATTCTGCCCATAAGTGCTTGAGATCCAAATATTCTTTTTTAAAATATCATATTATTAACAAACAAACATGATTGAATTTTTTTATTTCTATTTCTCAAAATCAGGTTCGAGTTCGTCAAAAAAGAGCGAGTTTCAACACTTCGATATCGAGTTGATATTTGAGTTCGGAGTCTGATCCCACTCATTGCCTAGCCATCAACACAGACTTTGAGTAGGCACCGCAAACATCAGGCAAAATACCATGAGCGTAAAAGTAAAAGAAGTCTGAGAGAGTTTAAGCCACTTTTAAGAAATTTTTCATCTCCAAATTTTTTCAAATTTTTAGCCTCGTCCTGTAAAACCTTCTTCAGTTTACGTTCAGAAACTAAATGGCTTTTAAATGGAGTAAAGAATTTTCTCTTTTTTTTAGTTTCAGAACAAACGCGATTTTCTTGGCAGCGTGGTCGAGTGGTTAAAAACACAGTAATTTTGATCAACATAGTCCAAGTTCAAAACCTGCTTGCGCCTTCTGTTGTGTCTTTGGGAAAGACACTTTCCCCTGTTTGGCGGCAAATTTGAGCCCTATCTAAAAAAAATAAAATTGTAACCGGACTGCAATATCTCGGCATATCTGGAAGCAGGCCTGAGTTAGTCATTGATAGGCAAAGTTGGTGTAGAAAATTTTCTTTCGTTCTAACCTTGAAAATTTGTTGACAGGGAAATAAACAGAGGCTTGGCTCAATCTCAGTTGGCGGTATTTTTTCTAAACATCAGTTGTAATGATGCCTAATAACTTGCTAGTCGATAGCACTGCCTAAATATAGTTTTAAAAATTTTGTCAATATTCGCCATTTGACATATTTAAGCATTGTTTGGTCACACTTTGTCTTGCTTCATAACTATCCCTTAATTCGAACAATTTTATTGTGTTCAATTGACCCAATATTGATCGAATGATAGTGCAGATTCAAACAAAGCCTTTTTTTTCGCACAGCATTTTATAGAACATACTAAGAGTTAAGAGAAGGAGCACACAACTATACAAATATTTGCTCTATTATATTGACACTTTTGCAGCCTTTCATGCATGGAAACTTACAAGTAAAGACCCGCAACTATAACAGAGGAGTTAGGTTTTAAGCATCTTTTGAGTAACAATTTTTGGCTGCTTTGAGAGATTGCAAAACATCGCTTTGCACTTTAACTTATTTTTTTATTATGACGTCTTGCTACACTTCGAAACAGCCCTATAGAGGGAGCTGTTGTCATTTGTTCCAACCAAGTCTTGAAAAGCGTGGCTCTAAGAAGGAGTCAAACAGGAAATTGAAAGGTCACTTCCTCCGGTTGTTGCTGATGTTTGTCCACGGCCAGCGACAGCAGTCCTCGAAGCTTGTTGGATTTATGGATATGATTTAGCAAACCAATAATGCGAATTTGAAAAAAAAGCTACTGCATGTGAAGACTTAAAATAAAAAAATAAATAACTTAGAAAACCGTGTATCAAGAGACAAGCTGTGGGAAGTACTGCTGGAGTAGGACGTGAGAGGTTAGCTATTAGCTGCTACAAATCATTGTACAAACAGTCAGAAGTCTGTGTTTGTATCAATAGTATGAAAACAAAATCTTTTAATGTCAATGTTGGACTACAACAGGACTGTGTTTTTTCTCCTCTTCTGTTCATTACGTACATGGACAAGATAGACAAAGACAGTTCCTCCAGTAGTGGCGTCACATTTGGGGAATGTAATGTTTGGCGCCTGCTGTTTGCAGATGACCTTGCATTGTTGAGATCGAACAAAAGTGATCTCCAATATGCACTTGATCGGTTTTCTGATGAATGCTTGGATGAAAATTAGTACGGCTAAAACTGAGATTATGTGTTTGTCAAGGCATCCTGTTCAGTGTTCTTTCCAAACAAATGGGGTAACTTTCCAGCAGACGGAAAAGTTTAAGTATCTTGGAGTCTATGGCTATTCTAGGGTATGGCAGCCATGGCTCGTGCCATGGGCGCCGTTTGGACAGGGGCGCAAAAAAGCAAATTTTTAATCGTAAAATATTTCAATGAAATATTTTCAACTTGAAAATAATTGAAACTCATCTTTTTACTTAAATAATAACGTACAAGTATCTCAATTCAACAACAGCCGTTAAAAATTGTCAGCCAACGATCAATGCCATTTGCTCTGTCACTAAGCGCAATTGACAGTGGCGTTAGCTTTATTAAGTATAGAAAGGGATGAAACAAAGAAAACTAATTTTGATGAAATCATTAACAAATTTGCGTCAAGAAAGGCACGAAAAGTACTGTTGTAAGACCCTGTTATTGAGCGACCGTCCGAATTTTTTGTTGCTTATTGTTTAGTGTTGTTATTAAATGCTTGTTACCTAATTACGAGTATAAAGGCTCGTTTCCACTACGAGCGTGGAAAAGAGCCTTTGTTTCTTTTATTGATCTTCGATTAAAGCGAGCGCAAAAAAAATCAATAAAACAAACAAAGAATGCTCTTTTCCACGCTCGTAGTGGAAATGGGCCTTAATGCGTGGTTGAGAAAAAGCAATTTAATATAAACTGGAAAAAGAAACAAGTGAAGTAGGGGGCGCATTTTTAAACTTTGCCATGGGCGCCATTTTACATAAATACGCCACTGCTTGGAGTCACATTCTTGAAGATATAGACGTGAAAACAAACTGGACACACGTATTGGAAAAGTAAGTGCAGTAATGCGTCAGCTTACCGATCGGTCGTACTGAAACGAGAGCGGTGTACAAAGCAGAGGTTTCTGTTTTCAGATCAGTTTTTGTTCCTATCCTCACTTATGGTCATGAGTGTTGGGTAATGACCGAAAGAGTGAGATTCCGGTACAGGCGGTCGAAATGAGTTTTTTACAAAAAGTCAGAGGTTTATCTTTACTCGACAAAGTTAAAAGCACTGACATTCATCAATCTCTCAACTACTCCGCTACTACTCCGCATAGAACGATTTTAACTGCACTGATATGGTCATGTGACACAAATGTCCCACCAGCGAACAGCAAAGCAACTAATGGATGCTCTTCTGAGTGGCAAAAAGCCTAGAGGGGGACCCAGAACTCGCTGGCGGAATTATATTAAAAACCTGGCCTGGTCATGTCTTGGGATTCCATCGGCGGAATCGCCGCTAGGTGCTGGAGATCGAGATACTTGGAGATCTCAACTCGAGCTGCTGCTCCTGCAACCTCAAAAGGACAAGCGGGTAAAGGTAGATACACTGAACTAATTCAATGTTTTTCTTGAAAATGCTTATGATGATTACCTAGAAAACCAAGCCGCTTAATATTGAAAGCATCAGACTCGAGTTTCGCTCTTGTTAGAGCTCGTCAATGATGCTTATCTTACTGCAAATCGTACCGACTAGATGTAGTCCTCCACGTAGAAGACAACACCACTAGACCATAGAAGGCGGACAACAACTCGTTTATAAGGAGCTCACAACTTATTTTATTTACCGTGCCATACATAAAATCCACCATGTTGTAAGACCAAGGCTGCACCTCATGACCGGGACTTACCCGACTAACGTTACGCGTCGCGCTTACTCTCCTAGAGCTTGACGAGGAAAAGAAGAAGTTAACATGAGGATTTAGATAATTACTTAGAAAACCAAGCCGCTTAAAATGAGAAGCAGCAGACTCGAGTAATTATCTAAATTCCCATGTTAACTATAAATAAATAAATAAAGGTTTTCAGTTTTAAAATTCCAATTTTTTCATGTCCGAGTGTTCAACAATCAAAAAATGACTAAAAAGAAAATTTCAAATTATCTCAAATATAAAGATTATCAAAACTGTTCAACAATCAAAAAATGACTAAAAAGAAAATTTCAAATTATCTCAAATATAAAGATTCATGGATGTAACTCGAAGTTTGTCAGATTTTGATTGATTCGTGTCCTTCAACTAATGGACTTGTTACAACTCCTATTTTTTTGCGGACCACCGGTCGGCGACCTTGTTTCGGACAACATGCATGCGCAATGCGTTTAATGTTCTTTTCGTGTATTTGTTTACTGAGATTTTTGATCGAGAAATGATCTTTTGATCCACAACAGGATTTCTTTTGGTAGGTTTGTTTGCTTATTGGGCTGATAGAATATGTTCAAGCTTTTACTTATATTTTAAGGATTAACACTGTATGAAAATCAGTTCTTCTAAAGTGCTCGATAACAAAGTTAGAGCTTGAATTAAGATTAACAATAGCGAAATCACGGAAATAAAAACAAAGCTAAACCCAACAGACTGTTTCACCCATAAAAGGGATCATCAAGGGTATATTATTCAAATAGAATCAACATGCTATTTGAATAAGATACCCCTGATGTGTCCCTTTTATGGGTGAAACAGTCTATTGGGTTTTAGCTTTGTTTTTATTTCGGTGATTTCGCTATTGTTCATTTTATTTTAAGGATTAATTATATTTCTCAAGCCAAGCTCTGTTATGTTCCCACCAATGCACCGCCCCCACTGCAGCGTTTTATTTTACAAATAACCTGAGTCTTGTATTTTTTTTATTGTTATTACGTATTTCTGCTTATTTCACAACCTTATTAGGAAGTGGAGCAACCTTGTTTCTATATAATACATTTGTTCACACTTTTCATCTTTAATTAGCAAGTCATAAAATCAACTCGTTTTGTTGCTTCTTCCTTTTTTTGATCCGGTCTTTAAGCAACTCACAAACCTTTTAATATTTTGTATTTTGATCATGTGGCGAAGCAGAAATAAAAGAAAAACTGAACTGAACTGAACTGTTACAGCGACAACAGATTCTCTATTCTTGCTCGAGGACGTTCTACCTTTCATCCTTCCGCTCCAGAAGCTACTTTTATCAAATCTATTAACTCTATTTTTTGTAAACAAAAAGATTTTGTCCATAGCCTGAAACTTTTTAGCTTTCTCATTGGTCATTGGCCAATCGCTCTCAAAACAAGTGCGCTTTTTTTCGATTTATAATTTTTTTTGATTTCCTTCTTTTTCATTGTGACGATTGACGAATTGACGAACTTACCCGACGTCAGAATAAACTATCATTAAAAGTAAAAGTTCTCAAATTGCCCTACGCGTACTACTAGACGCACGATACGCGTTAGTCTTTCAGGTGGTATGGAAACAATTTAAGTTGAAAAAAAGTAAAACAAAATAATAGAATTATGCAAAATACATTATCACAAATACGTATTTTACACGTTTATAAAGTGGCCAGGCTATTTCTTGGTTATTGATTTTTTTCATCTACTTTGTGACTGGGAATTCACAGCGGCCTAGACAGCCACGCAGACTTGGGCCTGATCTGGTAAAAACTGCTATTGAACTAGCATCGTTGCTCGGCCTGGATCAGGTGTGCCGGAGTTAAACAATATTTTATGTCATGCCGCATCTGGCCCCGGGCCCGTGCAGATCTGCCGTGTTAACATTCCCCAATCAGATTGAGAGATGGAAAGGCGGTCTGACTTAAAGGGGGCAAAGGGGGCTCGATATCGGGATATTTTATTTCATTTCTACATTTATTCTACTGACTCGCAGGAAAGCGTCGGATGCGCTATACATAAGGCAAGCAATTACCCCGACCTACTTCCGGAGATGTCAAGATATTGTAGATGAGCAGAGCGCAATTTGCGCAATCGCGAAACTTTGCGAAAGCTTTGATACTTTTTTTAGAATCGTTGCGCACATATGTGTTGCGATAATGGTTGGAGAATTTTAAGTTGCACTTAATTGCGCTGCGCACTGAGCAAAAAAACTACATGCGCTTTATTGCGCAGCGCATCAAAAATTAAACAAGTCAATTGCACTTTATATAGTCCTATTTGGCAAAAGCGCAATCTACGTCGGTTGTTTTTCTATGTAGGCAAATTGAAAACTGATTAGGATGTGCTTATGATTTGAAAAAGTAAATTAAGTTCTAATTGATTTAAAAATCACGTTGCACCGCGCTTAATATAGTTTTAAAATAGTCTACATTAAGCTTTACATGAATTTCAAAATCACATTGCGCTTGTTGCGCTGCGCTTTCCTAAAGTAAGAAAAAATGCCCACCCTCTTCTTACAGAAAATTGAGATTGCCTAGGCCAGGGATGTCCAACCTTTTTTCATAATGGGCCAAATTATAATTTTGAGTGCATTCAGCGGGCTGCACAATTAAATGTTTATGAAATTTTATCTTTGTACGTAGTATTAGAGCCATGACCAAATGACGAGTATTTATTTATTTTATTTATTTATTTATTTATTTATTTATTTATCTCAGACGCAAAAACGTGCATATATATACAAATGCACAAACAAAAAAAAGAAATATCAACCTTAAAACATGCACAATTGAAAAAGACAAGTTTAAAACAAAGTTAGCACAAAATATTGATAATAATACGATTTATACCACAAGTCGACATAATGAAAATATTTTCAGAGTTCATACAACGATTAATGAAAGAAAAAATGTGCTTTCTAATTAGAGCATATAAGATATCAATATTTGATTGTACTTGATGGTTACGATCACTAACACATCGAGGTATGTGGTGCAAAATTCTATAAGAATCATTATAAGCAACACGTAATCGACTGAAGTTATATTTACGATAATTACACCACAGATGGCTTTCATGAAAAGGCATGCAAAAATATTTAAATAAATAGTTTTTTACTTCCAAGCTACACTTACTAAATTGCTGTTTCAATTTATTCGCTGAGCAATAAAGTGATTTAACCTGCCTTTGAATGTCAATGTCATCAGTAAGATCACTGTCAATATGCAACCCGAGATATTTTACAGATTGAACAAAACTGATTTCTGAATTATCAATTAATAGCTTAGGAGAAGAAGATAGATTGAAAATTTTTGGTGCAAACAACATGCCAAATGATTTACTGCAATTAAATAACATTTTATATGACTGGGCGTATTGGTAGCATGTATTTAAAAGATCTTGAAGACCAACTAAACTAGCACTAAATAGACAAATGTCATCAGCAAACATAATATGATTTAAGCAGTAATTGCCAGATTTAACATTGTTTGAATTATGAGTCAGATCATCTATATACAGGGAAAATAAGTAAGGACTTAAGATACCTCCTTGGCGAACACCAATTGAGACAAGAAAAGAGTCAAAAAAGTAATTATCCCACCTAATTTTCATCATTTGAGTTTTATACCAGTAACGCAACAACCTAATGAAGTACAAAGGCACATTTCTAAGTATTAACTTTTAAATTTATTTATTTATTTATTTTATCTCTATATTTATCCTTCTGACTCGCAGGAAAGCGACGGAGGCGCTATACATAGGGTAGGCAATTACCCCGACCTGCTTCCGGAGATGCCAAGATATTGATGTCCGCTAGTAATTTAGTAGAAATACTGTAATTTAGAACTGCTTGTCAAGACCACCAAGCAGGGAAAAGTGCCGTAAAGTGTCTTTCCCAAGGACACAACAGAATGGCGTGAGTGGATTTTAAACCGAGACCATGTTAATTATCAGTCCGGTGTTTTAACCACTCGACCACGCTGCCGACCAAAATAAAAGGTCATGATCCACTTTGTCATAAACCTTAGATGCATCCAAGAACACAGCAAAAACAGGAGTATCTCTAGATACATATGAAGAAGATACTTGTTTGAGAAGAAATACACTCATGTCTGTACCATGATTAGGTATAAACCCAAATTGGTTATCATTGGTTTTTAAAAAATCTATTAAATGATGTAGTATGTAAGATTCAAACAGTTTTGACACAACTGTGGTAGGAGCAATAGGCCTGTAGTTACTAACATCATGAACATTTTTATTTTTGTTTTTAATTATTGGGACAATTTTTTTTTTGTATTTTATTTCATTTTTACTTACAATCAACTTGAAATTAATTATAGTGCATGTAGAAATAAAGATTGTGAATAAGGAAGCAGCGACTAAACGAAGTACGTTATTATGGTCGCCGTACCTTTGAACAAAGAGATCAGAACAAAATTTTGGAATAACGCCATGATAAAAACACATATTAAAAAGATCACATATATATTCTTTAATACTGCTATCACAATAGCAAAAATGTTCAGCAGAAATACCATCAACACCAGCAGCACAGTTTAGCTTTAATTTATAAAATAATGGACTGATTGCGTCAACAGTGCATTCAGCTAAAGAAAAGTTATAATAAGACTCAAACGATTGTAATTTAAAATCAACAAACTCTTTTGCATCCGAAGAACTACTAAGAGAGAAAAATGCTTTTTCCATATATCAGCAATATTTTTCGCACCTTTTATTTTACCAATAGAAGCAGGAAGAAAACAATGATTATTAGAAGATCTAATTTTGCTCCCAAAGGATTTAGGTGCATTGGACTTAGAATGTAAAGCAAGTGCTAAAGCATTAGGCTGGTGATATTCATAATTTCTTTTACATTTGCGAAGAGCATATTTAAATGATCTTCGGGAAGATTTCATTGCTTTATAATACAGGGTGGGGCAAAAAAACCTTCCACATTTTAAAGTTTTACTATGGCAATGCTGCTGCAGTTAGTCACCTAGTTTAAGTAAATTTATGTTGTTAATGAACTGCCTTTTTTTTTCTACAGTGAGAGATATGAATAACGAGTGATTTATTATTATGATTTATTATTAGTGATTTATTGTCGGCAGCGTGGTCGAGTGGTTAAAGCGCCGGGCTCGTAACCAACACGGTCTCGGTTCAAAACCCACTCGCCCATTCTGCTGTGTCCTTGGGAAAGACACTTTACGACACATTTCCCTGTTTGGTAGTCTTGGCAAGCAGTTCTAAATTATAGTCATTTTTCTATTAAATTACAAGCGGACAGCAATATCTTGGCATCTCCGGAAGCAGGTCGGGGTAATTGCCTACCCTATGTATTAGCGCCTCCGTCGCTTTCCTGCGAGTCAGGAAAATAAATATAGAGATAAAATAAAAATAAAATAAATAAATTAGAAATTTTTTTGAATAACTAGTGAATTATTAAAACTTTTTTGAAAATGTTTGATGTCTAGATATGCTTGGACAAGTAAACACCGTGCATTTATTGTGGAAAATTTTCTCACTAACGGTGAATCTGTAACTGTAACCTTAAAAAATTTCAGAAACCATTTCCAACTGCCATTCACAAAACAATAAATGAAATTCCACAAGAAATGACTCAGAGGGTAATGGAAAACTTCAGAAAACGCTGACAGCAGTGTATCGCAGCTCGAAAGCGCCATCTTGAGGACGTTATTTAAAAAAATATTTTACACAAAATGGCAATCATATAGAGTTGTAAGTATGTAATAAAGATTTAATAAAGATTTTTTTTGTCTATTTTTTCAAAAAATGAAATGTGGGAGGTTTTTTTGCCCCTCCCTGTACTTTCCATTTCTGATCTTATCATTTTTAATCCAACTCAAATAGGCAGCTCTGGCAGTTGCATGTGTTCTTTTAACATTATTATTCCAACCATAAATAAAATTATTGGTTTGCTTACGCTTGGATGCAAGCAAGTGTTTTGAAGCAGTTTTGATTGCAAAAATAATCTGTTCATAAAAGTTCTCAATAAATGCAACATGTTGAGGATTATTACATAGAGGAATTTTACATTTAAGAACTAAAATGGGTACATTTATTTCAGACAATATTTTCTTACAACTTAGACTGTAATCATATTTTTGCTCAGGTGTTACTTTATTCCAATTAATTTTTTTATGGCAAGCAGTTAAAGCAGTACTGACAAATAAGGGTAGTTAGGAGTGTACATAGTAAAAGCAAGGGTCTATGGTCAGAAGTCATTACATCATGCAGAACTTTCGTTTGAGTAATAATATGATGAAGTGAAAAAGAATACAAGCAGTGATCAATCCAACTAGTTGTGCCATGACAGTCACTAAGATAAGTAAAAGAGTTATCAGGTAACATATCTTGATCTGAAATAATCAAATCATGTTCTAAACAAAAATTTTTAAGAAGATCTCCAAAAAGATTATTGTCATTAGCATTGAAGTCACCAACAACACATAAATTAGGGTTATCAAAAGATTTAAACATACGAGTAAACATATTTACATACGTAATATTTAATTTACTTAAATATTGAAAAAACTTATCAGTGCTTGATGGACAACAGTACGGAAGGTATCCATTTATAAAATTAAAAACAGAATTATCCAATTCTAATTTAAGTACAATTATGGTGGAATCATCATTACAAATTGGAGACGCATGTTGAGATTTGTCCCATAAAATTGCAGTACCTCCATTAGGTCTACCAACTAACAACAAACCAGATTCATAATTAATGGAGGAAATCCCAAAAGCATAGTGATTGCTGCTGATGGTAGTCAAATAACTTAAGTTTTGTTTAGCAAGCCAAGTTTCTTGAAGATATATTATTATATTATACTTTTTGCAAAGAGCTTTCACATCATGTACAGAACTTAAAAGTCCTCTACAATTGTTACAGCAAGTTTGAGAGTCGAACATGCGACGCATCGACTGCTAGAGAACGCGCACAAGAGTTTGAAATTTCGGCGCCTTTTTTGGCAATTAGTGATTATAGCACAATGCGAGCGCAGCATTATTGCAACGAACAATGCCGGCCAGTTTACAAATTGCATTTGAAGCGACGTAGACTAACTGTATACTGCAAGTAACTGTATCTCGAAATTGACTGTAAGAAATAATATTTGTGTTGGCATTTTTTGTGATTTGCAAAACTATTGGTGAGTGTTTCTCCTTTGTTTTATTTATTTATTTTTATTTTATTTTATTTTATCTCTATATTTATCGTCCTGACTCGCAGGAAAGCGACGGAGGCGCTAATACATAGGGTAGGCAATTACCCCGACCTGCTTCCAGAGATGCCTAGGTATTGCTATCCGCTTATAATTTAATAGAGATATGACTATAATTTAGAACTGCTTGCCAAGACTACTAAACAGGGGAATGTGTCGTAAAGTGTCTTTCCCAAGGACACAACAGAATGGCGTGAGTGGGTTTTGAACCGAGACCATGTTGGTGACGAACACGGTGCTTTAACCATTCGATCACGCTGCCAATCATTATTATTTGCTTGAGTGTTTATCTTAGTTAATATTTGTTACTGATGGAAAACCACGAAAACTGTTCAGAAGTGTTTTTCGATTCGGAATTCTAACGCTACAACAATTATATGTAACTGCTTTAAGATTGAATGTTTTGATCAGATGTATTGCCAGCACTAGCTGTAGATTCCATTTTTGGAGCATAAAAGCATTTAACAAAAATGCCTTCTGGCCAACTTTCTTCATTTAGCGCATCTTTTAAAGATATGCTAATTATAGAGATTTTAAATGAAGAATAGGTGCTGTATTTTGTTTTAAGTTTTTCAATGCTAATTGACTCCGTATCAGAGAATTTACTAGTTATATATGACTTTATGTCACTTTCTGTTATGTCAGGTTGAAATCTTATGGCAAATATTTCAGTAGGTTTACTTACTTTCTTGACTTTTATATATTGAACAAATATTTTTTCTAACTTTTATTTTGGGCCTAAAATGTTTTTGAGAATTCAGATTTACTGATGTCAACTGGATTTTGAAAAGAAAAAATTTCAGCAATTTTCTACAAATTTATCTTATCAGACATATTTATATGAGACTTTATTACTGATGCATAAGAAGGTTGATTGTAATTGTCTTTATGAGGATGTAAAGGGATAAATTTGTTTTGTTCCTGATACTTGTTCATGTTAATTGAACTACGAATAGCTTGCAATGAATCTTGAATTTCTTTCAATACTGATTGCTCAGTTTCCTTGGTTTCTTTTAAACTATTCATATCTTTTTTTAATTGCATTATATTTGTAGCCATAGATACAGCATTAACATTTGCCAAGTCTAAAGAAGAAAAATGGCATGTATCCGTAACAAATGTAGGAGGAATAAAAGATTTTGTTGCAGCCAATTTATGAAATACGTCAACCATATCTTTGATAGTATTTTCTAGTTTATGGGCACCTTGCCTGGCTTTTTCCTGAGATGCTTTGGCCTAACTTCATCAGGAAAGTGATGAAATAACAATTCTTTTGCAGTTTTAATTTCTACAGAAGAATAATACTGGATAATAATCTTGCAGAGTATATGTCATCTGTTTCATTCGTTGGAATATATACCACAACAGTGGATTAACCAGATAGGTAACTATTTTACAAATTATAATTAGATGGGTATAAAACCAAAAAATTAAATAACTTGTATCAACTTAAATTACTTATTCACTTATTCAAATTTTTTGTCGGCAGCGTTGTCGAGTGGTTAAAGCACCGCACATGATCAGCATGGTTTCAGTTCAAAACCCACTTGCGCCATTCTGTTGTGTCCTTGGGAAAGACACTTTACGGTACTTTCCCCTGTTTGGTGGTCTTGACAAGCAGTTCTAAATTGCAGTCATATCTCTACTAAATTATTAGCGGACAGCAATATCTTGGCATCTCCGGAAGCAGATCGAGGTAATTGCTTACCCTATGTATAGCGCCTCCGTCGCTTTCCTGGGAGTCAGGAGGATAAATATAGAGATAAAAATTTTTAAAAATTAAAAAATTTAACCCTTATTCAAATAGTATTAAAACATAAATTATAACAAATAGACGATTATTAAAACATTTAAAGAAATGTTAACTAATTGGAAATCTAAGTTAAATGTGAAACTATAAAAATTATTACGTAATTAGTGTTACAAATGTCCATGCTAGAGCTGCTTTGAAGTCCTGGTTACGTAACTTCCTTTCTTCACGCTTGCACTGACTCAAAATTCCCAAGATCTTGGGAAGAGGCTTGTAGTCGCAATCCCAAAGCTGATGAAGCCTGTAGGGATGACGAGTGCCTCAGACTGCATAGCGAGGTGATGAAGAACGTTTGTAGCGGTTAGAGGTTTATATATATATCAAGCTACATGTAAATTTCACAAACTTTTACAGATCTTTTTTATTATTAAAACCAACAGTACAAGAACTTTTCTATATCTGTTTTTTTACAACGCAAAACTCTCTCGTTTCCTTATCCAAAAAGAAAAAGATGAATAAACGAACAAAAATATACACAAGCGTAAAAATGCGGCAATCGCTACACATCTCCCCCCCAAGTGGTATGGCTGCAATAAGGCAAATACCACTGAAAGAAGAAAAATTAAAAATAAGCGATTGTAATAGAAAATACTACAAAATTCTACATGCACCGACAGAGGCAAAAAAAAATCGCACTATACAAGCAAACACGCAAAATGCAACACGTGATTAAAACGTCGAATCAAACAAGACATCAAAAAAAATTAAAATAAAAAACTAGTCCCGATAGCGTATAGGTTTTGTAATTAGTCTGCCTCTGCGGGAGTAAACCCGATTAGCGGGGAGTTCGTCTAGGTCTTCCGCAAAAATGTTATCAATCTCACTCAAAGATGTGGGCGAAAAAGATAGAGTCTCGGAAGTTTCCCCTCGACTGAGGAGCCAGTGGGAGATATAGGCTCAACAAGAGCCGGTTTTAAACAATTAATTGTTACGGTGTCAGTGTGACCGTCTTTTTCGATGACAAAATATTTATCGTGTCGTGTAAGTACAAAATGAGGTCCCGAATAAGGTCGTTGCAACGGAGATTTTACACTGTCAATGCGAACAAATACTTGGGAACACCGGAAAAGAAGTGGGTCGACATAAGTTTGTTATTTTTTAGGATGACGTGGTACAGTATAACGTAATGAGTTCATGAAAAAACAAAGTGTCTTAGCATACTGCAAAGTTGGTTGGACTGTGTTTTCCTCGGACAACTCTACAGGAGTCGAATTGTCAAAATATTCCCCGGGGAGTCGTATAGAAGTCCCTAAAGCCATTTCAACTGCAGCACACCCCATATCCTCTTTTATGGCGAATCGCAAGCCTAAGAGTACAAGACTCAAGTTTCGATACCAAAGATCGGGAGAAGATTGACATTTCAATGCAACTTTGAGACTGCGATTGAATCGCTCGTTTAATCCGTTTGCAGCCGGATGGAAAGCTGTTGTGTGACATAATTTCAAACCCAAAAATTGGCACATTTCTGTCCAAAGGAGAGACGTGAATTGGGCTCCTCTATCTGTAATGATTATTGTAGGAGATCCAAAACGGGCCACCCAATGTAAGAGAAAAGAATCTGCACAAGATTGCGCAGTGATATCTTTCATGGGTATGGCCTCCGGCCAACGCTTAAATCTGTCTACAACTGTCAGTAAATATTTGTAACCAGAAGAATTGGGAAGAGGACCGACGATATTGACGTGTACATGTGAAAATCTGGCATCTGGGGTTCTGAAATGCTGTAAGGGTGTAACTTGATGTCGAGTAATTTTCGTTTGTTGACAAGAAATGCAGATACGGCACTTTTCAGCAATATCTCGTCTCATATTCGGCCACACAAGTCGCTCTTCGATGAGTTTTTGAGTAGCCTTAATGCCTGGGTGGGAAAGGTTGTGCATGCACTCAAAAATTGTGGTTCGTAATGAATTTGGAATGATGGAGCGAAATTTTCCCGTACTAGTGTCTCCAAGTAACAAAAGGCCTGAATTAGGAATCGCACGTTCAAATAGTTTTAATGAAGTCATCGATTGAGAGAGCTCGCGAATCGATGGATCGTCTTTCTGTGCTAAAACCAGCTCGGTATAATCTGTGAAAGAAGGCGAAAGAGCAGCAGTGATTTCAGGACGGCTCAAGCAATCGGCAACCACGTTATTTTTTCCTTCAATATGTCTAACATCAGTTGTGAATTCTGAGATAAACGATAGGTGTCGAGCTTGCCTGTTACTTAAAGGAGTTTTTTTCTAGATACGAGTATAGCACCAACTAATGGTTTGTGGTCCGTGTAAAGTGTAAACGGACGTCCCTCTAAGAAATATGTGAAATGATGAACTGCCAAATAAGCTGCCAGCAATTCTTTATTAAAAGTACTATAACGTTTTTGGGCATCAGAAAATGCGGTTGAAAAGTACTCCAATGGTCTGTGCGAACCACTACTGTCAATCTGACTGAGTACAGCACCACAGAATTTATCGCTTGCGTCTACAAACAATGCTGTCTGACTATCGTGCTGAGGATAATTTAGTAGTATTGCATTACTCAGAGCTACTTTTATGTCCTCAAACGCAGTCGATGCCTCCTCATTCCAAGAAAGATTTGCATTGCGACCGGCAGGAATTTCCTGGAGGAGGAAATTTAAAGGAGCCAAAATTTTTGCGCATTGAGGAATAAACTTTCTATAAAAATTGACCATGTCCAAAAATTGCCGTAAAGACTGGGCGTTCTGTGGGGTCGAAAAAGAATTTATGGCATCAACCTTACATGCAACAGGGGCGATACCTTTGTCCGAAACGATATGCCCTAAAAAGGGTAGCCGATTTTGGCCGAATAAGCACTTAGCTGCATTGATGATTAATCCGTTGCGTTGTAGACGCTTAAATACTTGCCGAAGATGGGCTCGGTGTTCTTCAATGGAGGACGAAAATATGAATATGTCATCTATATAGACAAAGACAAATGACAAGTCTTGAAATAGAGAGTTCATAAAGCGTTGGAATGTTTGGCCAGCGTTAGTTAGGCCCATAGACATCTTTAAAAATTTCCAGTTTCCGGCCGGGGTGCAAATTGTGGTTTTGGCAATATGTTCTGGGTAAATATGAATTTGGTGATATGATTTAAACAAATCGATGCGGGAAAATATTGTGGAACCGGATATATTTTTGATAAAGTCATGAAGGAAAGGAATGGAATAAGAGTCCTTAACGGTTACTTAATTTAGACGCCGATAGTCTCCTACTACTCGCCAAGATCCGTTAGATTTTTTTACCATATGAACGGGAGATCCCTACGGGGAGGAACTGGGTCTAATTATCCCCAATTGCGCAAGCTGACTTAATTCCTTTCTTAAAACAGCAAGTTTTTTGGGAGAAAGACGGCGTGGCCGCTGTTTGATGGTTGTTCAATGTAGTGAACGATATCATGTTTTGGAGGAAGTCTTAAGTTCGAAACAGAGAACACCTCGGGAAATTCAGCTTCAAGAAACTGATAATCTCCTAAGTTGTTGTTGTATCTTTGCACGAATACACAGGTTTATTAAAAAAACAATAATTAAAATTCACAAAAATCACTTAGCCAAAAAAACAACCGTATTGAAATAGAATGCTTTTAGTTCATTTGCTGTAGTAGCTTGATAACTTTGAACTGACTGATGAACCAAAATAAAGGCGCATATTTAACTTGTAACAATTATGCTTGGAGATGCGCGTGTCCAATAATTGTTCGAGCAGAAGGCGCTGATTAAGACAATATCACAACACCTCCCCAAATAAACTACGACAAAAAAATATATACATATTAGCAACAATATTTTTTTGGAAGTCTTTTGGTCCTTGCTGATCGTCGTGGATTGTGTCGCCCGTACTCGTCTCCGGTTGGTAATCTCGGATTGTTGCGTTGGTTCATCGAAGAAGAACTAGATGCGTGGTCAGTCCCGGCTGGAAGTGTTTCTGTAGACAAAATGCTCGTTGGGATTTCACAGGGATCATCATCTTGATCCGAACCGTATCGAAGTCTTCAGCATTTGAATGCTTGCTCGCTTGTTTTGACTGTCTTCCCTGCAGGAGATGCGGAATGGATGGAACCAAAGTGTCAATTTTGGTGCGAATTCTTCTTCCATTCAACAATTCGCTTGGTGACAGTCCCGACGCAAAAGGAATTCTTCTATATTGCATTAGAAATTCTTGCAAAGCTTCCTTTGGAGGTAACGAGGATTTTCTCAATGCCTGTTTGAACGATTGTATCAACGCTCGGCAGCACCGTTTGTTGCTGGATGATAAGGTGCTCCGGTGAGATGTACAATGCCTCGTTGTTTGCACCAAGCTTGGAACTCTTGAGACATGAATGTTGTGGCATTATCGGTCACCAACGTGTGGGGATATCCGAAATGAGCAAATTCTTGTTCAAGTATAGCAGTAGTACTTTTCGAAGACGTTGAGGTTGTTGGATGAATGCAAGGATATTTTGAATAAGCGTCTACAAGGACTAACCAGTTTCTTCCCAGAAAGTTGATCGCATGGTCCAAGTGGAGTCTTGACCATGGTTTTTCTGGCATCATCCACGGATGGATTGAAGGTTTATCCGGCTTATTTTGAAATTGGCCACAGGAAGTGCATTTGCGACATAAATCCTCAATGTCAAAGTCAATTCTAGGTCAATAGACAGTTGACCTGGCAAGTTGTTTCATCCGTTGCATGCCGAAATGTCCAAGGTGTAATAATTTAAGAATGTGATTACGTAGGGTTGAAGGAATTATTACCCGTAAGCCGTAAAAAACGCAACCATTCTCTGTTGACAACGAATTTTCCAACTTTTTGAAGTCTTTAAGCTCTTCCGAAAATGCATGCGGCCATCCCTCCTTCACAAATCGCATTACTTGGGCAAGAATTGGATCCTTGGCAGTCTCTCTGACCACAAGCAATGGATTGTCAGGATTGATTTGACGACTGATTGTTCGAACTAAACAAACGCTATCGACATCATCTTCCATCTCCTCCCCATCAAAACTTGTGTCATTTGAAAATGGCAAGCGACTAAGAGCATCGGCATTGCCATGGTCCTTGCTTCTACGGTATTCCACCGTGTAGTCATATTGATGGACTAGTAATGCCCATCGTGCAAGTCGATTCGCGGCCATTGCAGGAGTACCTTTATCAGGGGCAAACAAGGTCACTAAAGGTTTGTGATCGGTAACCATAAACTTACGACCGTAGAGAAACTGATGAAATTTCTTCAAAGCGTACACTAAAGATAGTGCTTCTTTCTGTATTTTGCTGTAGCGTCTTTGTGTCGCCGATAAGATTTTAGAAATATTGAGAATCGGACGCTCGCTTCCGTCTGCAAAGCGATGAAATAATACCGCTCCAATTCCGCATTCTGAGGCGTCACAAGATAAACCCAACGGAAGAGATGGGTCATAGTGCGCAAGTACAGTCTCTGTGCATAGTAACCGTTTGATCTTTTTGAAAGATGTCGCTTCTACTTCACCCCACTTCCACTGTTGTCCTTTGCGTGTAAGCTTGTACAACGGCTCGGTGATTTCCGAAAAATATGGAGGTAAGAATTTAGAATAAAACTGCACAGATGCTAAAAAAGATTTTAACGTAGAAATGTTTTTGGGTGTAGGCATTTCTAGTATGGCATCAACTTTGGACCCTTTTGCAATTCCTCGACTCGATAAAGTGTGACCCAGGTAATCAATTGATACTTGGGCGAAAACACATTTCTCACGGTTGCAGCGAAGACCTTTTTCTTCTAGTCTTTTGAACAAAGCTCGCAGGTTCATCAAATGATCTTTTGCGTTGTCACCACTTACCAAAATATCATCGAAATACACGGCAACTCCTCGCAAATTTTGCGTTAATTGTTCCATGATTTCTTGAAAATACCCTGGTGCGGATTTAATTCCGAAAGGAAGTCTTTTCTGAAGTAAAACTCCTTTGTGAGTGCTGAGAGCCAGCTTCTTCTGGCTGTCAGGAGAAAGACAGATTTGATTATATGCATTAGCTCGATCAATCTTACTAAAGCAGTAACCACGTCCTAGCTTGCGCATTAGATCTTCTGGGAGAGGGATTGGTTGACGATGGTCTTCCAGTTGCGAGTTTACAGTCACCGAATAATCTCCACAAACTCGGATGCTTGCTTTTGCTTGACCTGGCAAAGGAGACTTTCGAATAGGAACCACGGGGGTGCCGTACGAGTTAAAATCTGTAAGCTCCCATACACCTCTCTTAATTCCTGCTTCGTATGCTTCGTTTAAATCTTGTAGGATTGAGAACGGAACAGGTCTTGGCTTTTTGAAAATAGGTTTAGCTTCAGGTTTAAACCGTATGTCCAGTGAAAAATCTTTTAGACAACCCAATGTAGATTCAAATAAAGTAGGAAACTCTCCACATAATTGAATACATGCCGCATCTAAAGAGTCTTCTGGACCAGTTGTAGTGACGTGCTCTATCGTTGCAGTAGATTCAGCACAACTTAGGTTTTCTCTGAAGTGATCAGTTAAGTTGGTGAGTTTCAACTTCATCATCGCCAGACGACCTAGTAAATTTAGATTGGGCACCTTAGTGACAATTACAGGAAAGGTCACGTCAGGTGATTTTCCATCAATACTTGCAGTTGATTGGAATTGTCCCACGACGGGTAGCGGGCTACCTTCAGCAACTTGATATTGAACTGATACAGGTTGTAGAATGGGTTTACCCAGCGTTTGCCACGTCGCTTCACAGCAAAATGTGTCACTGGCTCCGCTATCAATTTCAAACTTAATTCTGCGGTCATTAAGTCTAATAGTTTGATAGATGGGTGAAACAGAACATTGGACTTTATCTCTTAGTCGAGACATGCATACAGATTGCAGATGACCTGTTTTCTTGCAGAAGCTGCAAATAGCTTTAATGTGGGGACAAGCTTTGCTAAAATGTCCAGAATTTCCACACCTGAAGCAGGCGGTTTTCTTTTCTTGCGTTTTGGAAGTTTTGGACTTTGCGTGATAAACTTTCTGCACCGACGTAGAAGGTTGACCGTGTACGGTTTCCTTTGTTACATTGGCTGCTTCTTCCACTTCTTGAGCCACTCTGATGGCGTTGCTAAACTTCAGTTCATCGTCCTTGAGCTTGAAGAGTGTCTTCAAAACTGCTTCGTTGCCTACTGAACAGATGAATTTAGTTCGCAAGGCTTCATCTAATTCTAAAGGATCTTTAATGGATTGAAAATCACACGTAGCTGCATCTTGTCGTATTCTGCTTGCCAGTTCAGGAATAGTTTCGCCAGGTTTGCGTTTCATGTCAGACCAGAACTTGAAACGTTCTCTGACAACAAATCGTTTTGGGTCAAACTGCTCTGCCATAAACGTCTGAATATCATTCATCGTTAGCTCATGTATGCTTTTGACAGGTTGTTGCTGAGCCGCTAAGTTGCTAAGCATTTTGTAAACGGAGTTAGATTGGTTGGTAAGAAAAATTTGTGCTTGCTTGTTGTCGGGAATAGAGTTAGCAGTGACGAATGTTCGGAACCTTGCCAAATAATCAGTCCATAACTCAGATGTGGAATCGAATGGTTAAAAACTTGCTATCGGTGTTGGAACATTTTCTCGCGGGTTATTCAAGCTGCTTTGTAGAATTTTCAGCTGCTCTTGAAGCATTGTCATTTGCTCTTGGTGTTGCTTGTTCTGCTCGCGATGCTCGTCGCGTAAAACTGCCATTTGCTCTTGGTGTTGCTTATTTAACAACAAAATCAGTTCAGAAATTTCACTCATTTTGACAATTCAAACTTTAATGCAGATTCAACAAATTTTCTTTAAAATTCTTGACGCAGATGAGTTACTTGAATCCTCGTCGCCACTTTTGCCTGTTGTATCTTTGCACGAATACACAGGTTTATTAAAAAAACAATAATTAAAATTCACAAAAATCACTTAGCCAAAAAACAACCGTATTGAAATAGAATGCTTTTAGTTCATTTGCTGTAGTAGCTTGATAACTTTGAACTGACTGATGAACCAAAATAAAAGCGCATATTTAACTTGTAACAATTATGCTTGGAGATGCGCGTGTCCAATAATTGTTCGAGCAGAAGGCGCTGATTAAGACAATATCACAACAGTTGTAAACCGGAGTTCGACATTACACGAACTAGGCTTAAGTTCAGTATTATATAAAAAAGAACAAGGATCACGACACTTTTGTGCATGAGGACCAAAACGTCGATGAAACCAGCAGAATGATTTAATATTTGCAGATTGCGGTATGTGTTCGGAAAATATCAATCTTCCTCTTCTAGGATCAATCTTGATATCAAAGTGCGATAAAAAATCTATTCCAATGATGGGTTTTAACGTCTCAGCAATGCAAAATTCCCAGTTTAAAGGCACCGGATCTCCCAGGTCAATAGTAATATTTTTGCAACCAAACGTAGGGACAGAGCTTCCATTAACAGCAGACAAATAATTCTGCGGATGATCTCGAGAATTAGATCCCACAGAAATTACAAAACAAGAACTGCCCGTGTCAATCAAAAACTTCAAATTATTAATGGAACATTTTATGTACAATAGTTGCGATGTAAGAGTTGGGCACTCATTATTTCCTCCGGTAAAGTCGCCTTTCTTTACCGGAGCTATCAGTTTAAATGATTCTTTTGAGAATGAGACATTGCGTCATTTGCATGCCAAAAGCAAGGCGATATGCATTTATGAGCTCGATTGCCGTAACGGTTGTGGTAAAAACATAATTCATTCTTAGAAATTGTTGATGTGGGTGCGGAACCTTTATTACGCTAATCGGAGGTAAACTTTTCAAGCTTTTGATTTAATTCGTCTACGGCGTCTGACATATTTCCCAACTGCTTATCAAAATACTCATTGACCTTGTATTGCGGTTTATCATCGGTGGGAGGAGTGGCGGGCCTTACAGATAAAATATCAGTGGCTTTTTGTGCTAGTAAATCAACGTCTGTTTCGCCAGAAGCCGACAGTAATTGACGAACCATTACGGGCATACCCTCAAAGAAAACTTTTTTTATAAGCCTTTTGCAAGTAGGTTCATTGTGATCAAAACTTACCAAAGAACCCCGAAGCTTTGCTAAAAATTCGATTGGGAACATTTCACCTAATTGGATTTTATGTAGTTTGTCTAATTGAGCGTCTTCCGACAAGGTATACCGCGATATTAAAGCACGCTTCAAAATGTCGTAAGGATTAATAGATTGCGAACACTATGTAATAACATCACTTAATGGCGCCAAATATTTAGGCGGTAAACGTTTAAGAACATGGTCGAACATTTCGCTTTGCTTACAAATACGCTGAGAAGTAAAAAAAACATCCACACATGTAAACCAAGCGATGGGTTCTTTTTCCCAGAACGCTGGTAGACTTAAAGACACATTTCTATTAAGTTGAGACAAGCTCTCTAACATAACTTGATAACTATCATTGATTGTGACGTCACTATGGTTGCTATTAGTTCGTTGAAAACAAGATGGCGGAACTGTACTAGTGTTATGCAAGTCTTCACTAGTTTCATTTTGATTATCAGAAAACCAAAAATATTTTGCGTACAAATAATAAAATGCAAGAAATATAATTGCTATATGCATAAGTATTACATAAAGTGATATTAAGCTGAGCATTATTACAACATACGTAAAGGCCCGTTTCCACTACGAGCGTGGAAAAAAGCATTCTTTGTTTGTTTTATTGCTTTTTTTTTGCGCTCGCTTCAATTTCAACCGCTCGCTTCAATCGAAGATCAATAATAGAAAAAAAGAATGCTCTTTTTCACGCTCGTAGTGGAAACGGGCCTTAAGTCTTTTTCTTTTATGGTAGATTGTTGAGGACTTGAGTTCTTCAAACTTTAAATTCTTGAAATCCAAGATCCACACTCGGGGTCACCAATATGTAGCGGTTTGTGTTTTTATATATATCTAGCTACATGTAAATTTCACAAACTTTTACAGATCTTTTTATTATTAAAACCAACAGTACAAGAACTTTTCTATATCTGTTTTTTTACAACGCAAAACTCTCTCGTTTCCTTATCCAAAAAGAAAAAAATGAATAAACGAACAAAAATATACACAAGCGTAAAAATGCGGCGTTCATCTTGCTTGCAGTGAAGTCTTCGATGTTTAGCTAAAGCAGCGTGGTCCAACTACAGGCCCGCGGGCCGCATGCGGAACAATTTTGCACAATTCAAGTCTTGTCGATCATAAGTAGCGGCAATCTTCTATAACAGCGTGGTCCAACTACGGGCTCGCGGGCCGCATGCCGCATATCAATTTTGCACAAGTCTTGTCGATCAGAAGCAGCAGCCGTAATTTTTTTGGAGAACGCTATGATTTTGGGCCAAAATAGGAATTTTGGAGACCGATTCCAAGTGAAGACCTTTTTTTTTTAGAGAACACCCTAATTTTGGAACGAAAATAGGAATTTTTAGCCGACTGAGGCCCGCAAACTCGAATAATTTTGAAAAGTGGCCCACAAGAATGGAGAAGTTGGACCACCCTGAGCTAAAGAATAGTGGGTCTTCGGAACTTGTTGGCAATGTACCCTGAAAAGGGCAGTTTTATCCTGGTGTTGCCCCGTCCTGAAAAGGACGTTTTCCGATTAGTAGACCCACACTGAACATCGGAATGGGTTGTCACACTTCATTCATAATTTTAATCATAACGATGTAGTGTATCCCCGTTAAAAGCAGTTCGTAGTTTTATTATAAGAGAATAAATGCGGCTCTTTGAGCGCTGTCTGCGATATACGTCCAATTTGTTATATGGCTCGATACATGTATCTTTTTCTCTTTTTTTTTTTTCTTTGTATTGACGTAATATGTTTTTGACTAACATCATTGTACTGGAAAATTCGCGTATATTCCACTTGATTTGCGTAACGAACTCTCCAGGGGTTTCTGGCTGAATCTTGAATTTACGAGGAAGTTTACGTCACGTGATTTTGTTTTCTATATAAAGCCGATACGTAGCGAGAGATTATTATGATGATTATGAGGATGATTATTATCGTTGTGAGGTAATTTGAAGCGACTCGAGTGGCGTCTCGAGCGAAGGTGATTTTGTTTGGCCACAGGAGGTGGACCGTTAGATTTTGTGTCGGTGGACAATTGTTGAATTTATTTTGTGCCAGTGGTAGGCAGTTTTGTTCTACAGAGGTAGAATTATTTGTGTTGATTGAGTCGAGTTATAGTGTTGATTTCGCTTTGCAGTTTGGCAAAGCGTGGAATAGAAGTTTCGTCGGACGTGATATTTTCGTAATACATTTGCTTTTATTAGAGACAAGGGTATCTGTTTGTTGTGAAAAAGAATCTTCAACAAAATCAATCCAAGCTTTCGTTAACCAACTGTATAAACCGTCAGGCTCATAGCAAGACTACTTCTTGAGCCGGAATAAAATAAAATTTAGACACAGCTTTGTTTCAGCGCAGGTATTCGGGTTACCTAGCTCAACTGGTCCTTTGGGATTCCCGAACAAAGTTTGTGACATGGGTATATACCCTTCCATTTTGATAGGTTCGGTTTCGGTCTGTCATCTTTAAGACCAATGAACAGACTTACTCACGGCCCAGGCTGCGAGATAGCACCTACCATCTGGGCCAGAAGAGCTGCTTTGAAGTCCTGGTTACGTGACTTCCTTTCTTCCTGTTTGCGCCGACTCAAAATTCCCAAGATCTGGAGAAGACCGCTTGTGGTCGCGATCCCAAAGCCAACAAAGCCCGTGGGGGACCCCAAGAATTATCGACCGATATCTCTGCTCTGTGTCCCCTACAAGATCCTCGAGAGGCTTATCTAGCCCGCGTTGAACCATTAATCGATCCACTGCTCCCTAAAGAGCAGGCTGGGTTCCGACGCGGGAAGTCAACCGTAAATCAAGTTGCCCTGCTAACCCAGAACATTGAGGATTCTTTTGAGGCCGGTGCCGTATTTGTCGATTTGACAGCTGCTTATGACACTGTCTGGCACCGTGGCCTTACCTGCAAGCTGCTGAGACTTCTTCCGGATAAGCACATGGTCAGAATGATTACGGAGCTTGTCCAAAATTGAAGTTTCACTGTTACTGGTAATTTTTGGCGTTTAAGTTATTAATTAAATGATGCGTAAATAAATCTGAATTATGATGCGTAAATATTTATTAATAATTAAAATAAATTAAACAACGATACAAGGACCCAAAAATAAATAAAGACAGAAAATAATTGAATATAATAATTATATGATTGACGGTTGACTATTAACTATTGCAGAGGTGGGCAGAGCGCAACTTAAAGCGCAAAGCGCAACTTCCGCAACTTGCGCAATTGCGGAAGTTGCGTTGCGCTTTCATACTTTTTTGAAGGAGTTGCGCTTTATTGCGCTGCGCATTAAGGAATAAACAATCAATTGCGCTTTATTGCGCTGCGCATTAAGGATTAAACAAATCGATTGCGCTTTATTGCGCTGCACATTAAGGAATAAACAATCAATTGCGCTTTATTGCGCTGCGCATTAAGGATTAAACAAATCGATTGCGCTTTATTGCGCTGCGCTCTTATTTCGGAAAAGCGCAATATTTTATGGTTGTTTTTTAATGCAGACGACCCGTGGCGAACAGGCATTTCATTTTGCATGTCAGCGAACTGACAAAGAAATGCTATTGGTTCTCTAAATTGGTAAAACGAAAAGCGATTGGTTTTCTGAGTCGGTATACGCCCTTGTCTCAAGACCCGACGATGGTCATGAGATTGAACGAGTCATAAGTGACTTAAACCTCATGTGACATCATAAGACCTCATGTGACTTTTGATATACAGGCCGAGGTTGAAATCGGCAACTCACTGAAGTCGTTGCCGGTGGACGACAAAGTCATTGTGATTAAGCAAGCTATTGAAGCTTATATAAAGAGTACCTTTGTTTATTAAATGTGAAATAATTAATTAAAGTACGCTCGGCAAATGTAATAATTTTTTCATAACTTTTGGTTTATTTAGACAAAGCATCAAATCGAATTTAATGCCTTTTTAACCAGGGTTGCGGAGTCGGAGTCAGAGTCGGAGTCGGTCGGAGTCGGAGGTTTTAGGGAGGAGTCGGTCAGAGTCGGAGGTTTTAGGGAGGAGTCGGAGTCGGATTGTTAAGAAGACTAGGAGTCGGAGTCGGAATATTTTATTCGACTCCGACTCCTCATGTCCAATTTTTTACATATTAGTGATGTTAATCGCACAACTTACGCGGCCGAGCGCGCCAGTGTAATGCAGTGCAGTAATCTTTTTAAGATAACCTTGCCGCGTATCGCGCGACAAAGCGTGCAACTCATAAAAAGTTTACATTTTAATTTGTAACCAAATAGTATTTTGCGTAATGCTATGCTCGGGCAACCAATTTAGTTGCTTCTCTTTTTTTAATCCAATGATAAGAAGCAAATGCCAGGTGCATAATCAATTTACTAAACTAAGCAGCCTCTTTCTATAGTACGTGGTACCTTGACATACGAGTTCAGTTCGTTCCGTGACCGAGCTCGTATCTCAATTGCTCGTATGACAAAGCGAATTTTTCCATTGAAATTAATGTAACTGCCACTAATCTGTTTCATCCTTCGAAATCCCCTCCCCCTTTTTTTTAAATTTTGACGTGTCTTTAAATAAGTACTTCCTTTAACAGAAGCGAGTGTTGAACGTCTGTTTTCATCACTAGGGCTCATCAGAACAGACCAAAAGGCTGCAATAAAGAAGAAACTCACAGAAACAATTTTGTTTTTACGAGCAAATTATTAAATTAAAATTTTTGAAAATTAAAACTTACTCTTCTTGCTCTATTCTTTCAAAAAATATCAACCAAAAGTTTAAAACCAAGGTGAATTTTTTAATAATCTCCTAATATGAATATCAATAAACGGCATGTTCTGTCTCGTACAAAATTACAATAATTGAAATATTCATGAGATAGAAACTACAGACCTCCTTTTATTTTGTTTACAAAATCCGAGAAAATTCACATATATATTTTTACTATCAATATATAACCATGAATTAATGTGAAGAAGATGGACTCCATGCCATCAAATTAATGGCTGAAGTTTATTTAAGAGAAATAAGAATGAGCTTATGATTGGTATGGAAATATCAACGTTTTCTCTGGAGTTTCTTTATATGCAGTGGGTGATTCAGGAAAATTCTAAAATTAGTCGCATTTTATTGTTTTTCTTGTAGTCAATAACTATGGATTTAAATTTTTAATTCATTTGCATATGGTTTTTTGTATCTTTTGCTTTTATAAACTTTTGTTTTCAAATTTTAGCAGTTGCTGCTATGAGCGCTTTATCTCTGAAGATGTCTGTTGATTTTTGACCGACAAAACGTCAGTTTAAATAAAAATATCTTGCTAAATTTTGGTATTATCACTGCTACATCAGTTTATCACCGGTTCAAATGATGAGCTTACATAAAAAATTAAAAGTAAAAATTTTAGCTTTTAGGCGAATTTTTTTATAAAATATTTCGAAATTGGCGAAGTGGTCATGTACTCGTAGATATTAACAATAAAAGTTATAAAAGTTATGCATCATCAAAGCTAAATATATATCTTTTTCCAGTTGATTAAACCGCTGTAAAAACAAAGCCTGGCGGACAGTTGTCGCACTAGGCCGTCAAATTACTTGTAAACAGAAAAATTTGTGCCATAAAAGATTGCAGAAAACGAGCTAAATTGGAAACCATGAAACCATGAGAGCTAAATTGGAAGTTGTATTTACATTAATTTGCTTTTTAACAATAACATTGTTTTAAAAGATGTACCCAATTTGGAACAGTTGGTACATTGTAAACCACAGTTCCAACATTAGTAAGGTATAAACTTATATTTTATATTAATTTTTATTTGGTGTAAATCAGTAAAGTGTTTAGTAAAGTATAGTTTTTATATTTGGTTGTGTTATACTGTAAAATTAAATTGAAATCAAGGCTGAAAAAGTTGTCAATGATGTGGAAGCTCTTTCTACTTCAAGTGATGGTGATGTTTCGTTTATTGATCTTTTCGCGCTTAACCCTATTCCGATTGGGCTTTTTGAAAACTTTGTACGACTGGGGGTAGGAAAGTGCCCGCACTCTTTGCTTGCTTATATCTCAACAATTACTGGCGCTAGAATTGTCATTCAAGTTTGTATGGAAAGGAATTTTATACTTTTTTAATATACAGTAGATACTTAAATATTGCATTTAAAAATTATTTGGGATTAAAAAAGCAACCAGTATCAAAGGTAGTCAATTTTTGTAAATTGGCTGAAAACGAGAGAGCGGTTTGAGAAAATTAATGACTTCGGCTGTTTGTCGAATGTCATAATCCGTAAAATTAGAAGTAGGAATGGTGACAGCTGAAATCCACTTGGCAAGATTATTACTGTTTCCAGAAAAATAAAGTTTTCATCCGAAAATCTGCTAAAAGCTGGTTTTATTAGTGTTTACAAAGCTTCGATCTTTGCGATTTATCAAATGATTTTTTTAAATTCACTCACTTTTATTAAGAATATGGGCAAGAAACTTTATACATAAAAAGAAAGGCAAATCATTACACAAAAAATTATGTTTGTAATTCCACATCGCAGAAAACTCACCTTAATTTTTTTCACTGTAAAAAAATATTTTGACTTGACTAATTTATTTAGAGTTGATTGCTTTTGATCACATCGATTTTAATTTTACAGAAATCTTTTTTAGTTTGGTGACGAACGCTAATTCATTAATAAAATAATTGCTTATTAAAATTTTGCTAGCATTTTCTGACGTAATTCTTTAACGTTTAATTGTTGTACGAGTTTATTTTGTTTAGTTATGTTGACTATTAGTTGGAAAAATTTTACTTTTGGGTCGAGAGTTTTTTTTGAAATCGTAAGAATTTTTGGGTGTTTTTTTGTTGATAGTGTTTGATTGTTTGATTTAAGTGAAAGTTGTGCCATATCAACTGGGTCTGGTGTAAAAAGTGTGGTTGTATGTTTTGCCCCGTCAATAAGTTTTTAGCTTGCGTTTCAAATTACGTCACATTGGGGCTTATCGTACTTTACGTTCTCAACTGCTTCAATGAGTGTAAAAAAGGTCGACAGTTGGATTTTATGTAATTTTTCTTGTTTGACAGGACTTAAGAACAACACTAAAGGAAGGAGGGCAAATATTTTCTTTGCTCAATAAAACTATAGAAGATTGGATGGCAACAAAGCCAACATGGAAGACGCAATTCCAGTTGGAATCTTTTCCTGTGTTCCACCGAAGAGCTTGGATCGAAATTTTTTTTAAATACAACACTGGCATTCCAAGCTCTGCGGCAATAAAACATGTCTTCTCTGTTGGATCCGACGTGATGAAACCAAAGAGAGCGACGTTGTCGTTAGAAAACTTTGAACGATTGGTATTAATTCGAGAACGGGAAAACTGCGTGCTTCCATTAAAATAATTAATTAATTTATTTGTGTTGTTGAGTTTATTTATTCCGTTTTGTGTTGTGTGTTGTTGAGTTGTTGAGTTTATTTATTATTTATTTATTTTATTAATTTATATTATTTATTATTTTATTTATTTTTTGTAAATCGAATGAATAAAAAAGGAAAAGTCGTTTAACTATCGCAAACAATCAAAATCGAAAAAATGCTTTTTTATTCACTTTGCTTTATAATCTATTGATTACTTTAAAAGTAGCGGTATAAAAATTTGATGCAATTGATGAAAACAATAGCTCACGAATGTTTGAAATAAAAAGCAAATTCGACGAAACTTTTTTTTGGTTTTTGATTGAAATTTTTAATGTGTCTTTTTGTTTTAAAAAACAAAGTTGGGTTAAAAGTTTAGTTAAAACTTAAAAAAATTTTTTTATATGTGCCATAACTGAAATTTAGAGCTCTGGTTGGACTGCGCTTAAGGTTTTGACAGAATATTGCTTCTCATGTGATTTAAAAATTTTGATGCGCTGCACGGTCACGTGCGTAAAGTAACTTTCCCAAGAACATAACAGAATGACACTCGCGCCATTCTGTTGTGTCCTCGGGAAAGTTGCTTTACACACATTCCCCTGCTTGGTTGTATTTACAAGCAGTTCTAAATTTCAGTCATATCTCTGTTAAATTACAAGCGGACAGCAATACCTTGGCATCTCCGAAAGCAGGTCGGGGTAATTGCCTACCCTCTGTATAGAGCCTCCGTCGTTTCCTGCGAGTCAGGAGGATAAATATAGAGAAAAAAAATTAATATAGTCTTTTTAAATACATTAAACATAAAGCGCATTACGCATAACATAATTTGTTTTAATATTTAATTTAATTAATAATAACATAATTTAAAAAAGACATTGCGCTCTGCTTAACATGATTTGTAAAAGTTTGTAAAACAAAATTTAAAAATATTTTTTTGCACTGCGCTTAACATAATTTAAAACCTAAAGCTTAAACTGGGAGCGTGAAAGGTGCGTAGGGGACATGAGCACATGGCTGCAAATTAAATTTCAACTCCTAGATTCTTAAACTTAAGGGTAGGCCTCCCTGGGGGTGGAGTGAAAGGTTTACAGGGGGGGCACGAATAACTAACCACAAACTAAATCTTAACCGAACCTGGCGGCCTTTTTTTGGAGAACACTACGATTTTTAGAAAAAAAATTGACAAATAGGACATTAAATCTAAGTGAAGACTTTTTGTTGGTGAATATCATGATTTTGGGACGGAATTTATTGCTATGATAAAAGGGGCCGCGATTTTTGTTTGCAGGACAAAAACGGGGCACGGTCTCGAAAAAAAACCCTGGTTTGAAAAAACATTGCGCAAGTTGTGTTGCGCTTTACATAATTTATAAAAGCGCATTGCGCAAGTTGCGCTGCGCTTCACTAATTTCAGAGACTCGTTGCGCTTTGCTAATTTCAAAGACACGTTGCGGTTTAGTGCGCTGCACTTTGCTAATTTATGGAAAAATGCCCACCTTTAAACTATTGACGATTTACAATACGATTACTTAATTAATTTGGATTCCACGCCAAACCTGCCCAAAACACAAGAAAATAATAAACAAACGCAATAACGATTTCAAACAGTATTCTTTCGACGTTCAAACAGTAGTCGACGTTCTTATCGACGTTCCAACAGTAGGCTAGTCAATAAGTTTCAAAGCTTTTACGGGGTTAACAATTCCACTCTACAAACTAACTAATGTAATCGCTCTCTGTCTGGCTCCAATAATTCAACTAAATTTATAAAGAAAACAAAAACATTTCAGGCGCATTGGTGAGCAAATCAAACTTAGTGTTGAAATTCGTCGTCGTCGTTTGAAGGGCATCCACTCCAGGCGAGACACAAACAGGACTGGGGCCGAGGGTTTATCCTTTTACTACCCCAGACTGCTGCACTGCCTGAATCAGATGCTGGCAGTGATGTCATTAAGTGTTGAAATTAACAAAACGCGAAATTAACTGAAACGAAACTAAATCGGGTTCGAAACTTGCTGTAACATTCACCTTTACCACCGGTGACAGCAAGCAAAACAGGCTACACCGTCTTAAATACGGCGTTCCTCAGGGATCGGTCTTGGCTCCCCTCCTATTTAGCATCTATACGTTCGATCTTCCTTCCATGATTTCCAGAAAGTTTGCTTATGCTGATGATTTAGCATTGTTGCACTCTTCTGGAAACTGGAAGGACTTGGAGAGGACATTAAGCCAAGACATATCTACATTTTCAGCGTATCTCCAGAACAGTCACACTAAGACGGTGACGGCAGCCTTTCACTTAAATAACCGAGAGGCCAAGCGTGAGCTAAAGGTCGACAATAACGGTAGACTTTTCTGTCCAAGCCCTATATCTTGGGGTAAAGCTGGACGGCTCGCTCACGTTTCGTCACCATTTAGTGGCATTGCGCAAAAAACTGTCCTCACGCCTCACACTGCTGAGGCGACTCGTGGGCTCGGGATGGAGTGCTGGTGCTCAAACACTAGCACATTATCTCTAGTCATATAGCCACCTTATCTCTAGTCTACTCAACAGCTGAGTACTGTGCGCCCGTCTGGTGTCGCAGTGCTCACACTCGCCTCATCGACAGTGTTTTGAACGACGCCTTGCGCATAGTCACTGGGTGCCTGCGTCCCATTCCAACGGACCACCTACCTGTACTCTCAGGCATCCAGCCAGCTGAGCTTCGCCGACTGGGTGCGACACTCTCCTGGGCTTACCGTAAATCTCTGGACCCTGATCATATCTTGTATGGTCTTTTAAGTGGGTCCTCAGATACTCGCCAAGTGAGACTAAGATCCAGACGCCCGTTTGTGCCAGCTGCGCGGAATCTTTTTGGACAACCTTGCCAGACTTGGCATCCGCGCCTCTGAATGGACAAATCACAAATGGAAAGCGGAGTATTGTGAAAATGCTTCCAGGCTCCGTGCTTTCGTGCCCGGGACCGGTGCCAGGACTGTTGGGACGGGCTTACCTCGAGTAGCTTGGGTTAAGCTCAACCGCCTGCGGACTGGTGTTGGGCAATTCCATTCGTCCATGCACAAATGGGGTATCGTTCCTTCACCAAATTGCCAGTGTCACGCCTCTGAGCAAACCGCAGACCATGTTCTAACAGTGTGCCCTATACATCGGGCACCACATGGAACACGAGGTCTGACGGTTTTAGATAACGAAACTCGATGCTGGCTTAATAACACCACTGCCAGCATCTGATTCAGGCAGCACAGCAACCTGGGGTAGTAAATGGATGAACCCTTGGCCCCAATCCTGCTTGTGTCTGACCTGAAGGGGATACCCTTCAAACGACGACGACGAAGCCAGTAGGAGACCCAAAAAGTTATTGACCGATATTTCTGCTCTGTGTCTCCTGCAAAATCTTTGAAAGGCTTATCTACACCGCGTCGAATCAATTGTAGATTCGCTGCTCTTTTGAGAGCAGGCTGAGTTTTGACGCGAAAAATCAACCGTAGATCAAGTGATTCTATTAATAAAAAACATCGAGGATTTTTTTTTGTCGATTTGTCGATCTGACGGCGACACATAACTCTGTATGGCATTTTGGCCTTACATACAAGATTTCTTCCAGATAAGCACATAGTTAAAATGATCATGGAGCTTGTTCAAACCCGACGTTTTGCGCAAGCAAAGTAGGTATCGCCGTCTAAAAACGGCATTCCTCAAGGACCGATTTGGGTTCTCTCTTTTCCAACCTCTTTATATTTACTTTATATTTTGGCTTTCCACAATTTCCTAAAAGTTTACCACGGCATTTAATTGTTGCTCTCCTCTGGAAACCAAAAAGCCTTGATCATTCACATTCCGTCACCATCTCGTGGCATTGAGCAAAAAACTGTATTAGCGCATCATACTGCTGAAGCAACTTGCTGGTTCAGAATGAGATGCTGCTGCTAAAGCACTGTCCACAGCTGCTCTATCTCTGGACTACTTAACAGCTGAGTACTGCGCACCAGTCTGGTGTTGCAGCCCTAACACTTACGTCATAGACGGTGTTCTGTATGACGCTTTGCTCATCGTCTCTGGATACCTGCGTCCCACTCCAATTGACAGCCTATAAATACTCTTTTCAGCATCCAGCCAGCTGAAAAAAATTTTTCATTGAAACGCTATTCACAGCGGGTTTTTTTCACCACAAGCAGTATTGCTATTACTACAGTAATCTTATTCCAAACCACTCTGCATTGGTTCAAAGTTACTATCTTACTACCAATAAGTCATTATAAACAGCTATCACTTGTTACTGTAAAAAATGTTTGAAAATAACATATTCAATATTAATTTAATTGCAAAACAATGTCGCCAGCATGGTCGAGTGTCGGCAGCATGGTCGAGTGGTTGAAGCGCCGGGTTCGTGACCAACACGGTCTCGGTTCAAAACCCACTCCAGACATTCTGTTGTGTCCTTGGAAAAGACGCTTTACGGCATATTCCCCTGCTTGGTGGCCCTGGCAAGCAGTTCTAAGTTACAAACATATCTCTATTAAATTACAAGCGGACAGCAATATCTTGGTATCTCCGGAAGCAGGTCGGGGTAATTGCCTACCCTATGTACAATTAGCGCCTCCGTCGCTTTCCTGCGAGTCAGGAGGATAAATATAAAGATAAAATAAAAATAAAAAATACTAAAAATGATGTTTGGGGCAAGCGCCTTTCGATAAACTCTGCCCATAAAAATTGTCATAGATGTGTTTAATGGACGTGATTCGACGCAGCAATCAACTCACGTATTTACTTCGTTTTTCTATACGTTACTATAACCGCCTAATAGAACAGCCAAAGCAAAGCTTTCATCAAAAAAACTGACAATTTCAATCAGAAATAAATTTATTTCTCAGCAACCAAAAACGAAATTTTTGGGAATTATATTTCATGAACATTTAAGTTGGAAATTGCATATGGACTTTGTTCTACGAAAAGTCTGCGTAAGTTATGGTACTATCAAAAAAATTTCAAAACACTTTGACAAAAAAACTTTGCTTGTATTGTACAACTCCCTAATAATAGGATTTTGTATTACAACTTGGCATATTGGTAATAAAACCACAGCCTCAAAAATTCAACGAATCGCTAATAAATTTATACGATTGACATTCGGATTACATCACAGAGCTAACGTTACTGACATCTTGCGAAACAACAACATAATGGCAATTGATCAAATAACCGAATTAGAAATAACTTGTTTTATGTATAAATATATAAAAGGCATGTTTACCGCCATGCTTTGATCATTTTTTTCAAAATAACCTGGTAAGCGACAATTTCACCAAATGTACAAGAAGCCAGTCCAAATTCTATCCCTCATTTTGTAGATTAAATATAACTAAACAATCTTTAAGATACAGAGGTCCTCTTGCTTGGAATAAAGTCCCATCAAGCATTAAACAGACAAAATCATATAGTAAATTTCGTACAGAATTTCAAAAGCACCTTATAGCAACGTAATTTTTGATGGTAATAGACTTCACAAATTTTAAAACATCTGCTGCTGGTTTTTATTATTACAGGTAACTCCACCTAATTGGACAAAGAAATTGAAGGTGATAAAAGCCCGATGCGACTTCAAGACAACATCCAGCTCATTACGGCCCATCCAGTTCGATGAAAATTCACATAATTTACTTCTTTTGCATCTATTCTTGTTTACTATTTGTATGTTTGTTGTGATATTGTGCAATAGATGACGTAGTGTTTTCTTAAACGCTTCTAATCTTAATCAACGCCCTCTGCTCGAACAATTATTGGACACGCGCATCTCCAAGCATAATTGTTACAAGTTAAATATGCGCCTTTATTTTGGTTCATCAGTCAGTTCAAAGTTATCAAGCTACTACAGCAAACGAACTAAAAGCATTCTATTTCAATACGGTTGTTTTTTGGCTAAGTACTTTTTGTGAATTTAATTATTGTTTTTTTAATAAACCTGTGTATTCGTGCAAAGATACAACAGGCAAAAGTGGCGACGAGGATTCAAGTAACTCATCTGCGTCAAGAAAAAAGAAAATTTGTTGACTTTGCATTAACAGCTTGAATTGTCAAAATGAGTGAAATTTCCGAACTAATTTTGTTGTTAAATAAGCAACACCAAGAGCAAATGGCAGTTTTACGCGGCGAGCATCAAGAGCAAATGACAATGCTTCAAGAGCAGCTGAAAATTCTACAAAGCAGCTTGAATAACCCGCGAGAAAATGTTCCAACACCGATAGCAAGTTTTTAACCATTCGATTCCACATCTGAGTTATGGACTGATTATTTGGCAAGGTTCCGAACATTCGTCACTGCTAACTCTATTCCCGACAACAAGCAAGCACAAATTTTTCTTACCAACCAATCTAACTCCGTTTACAAAATGCTTAGCAACTTAGCGGCTCAGCAACAACCTGTCAAAAGCATACATGAGCTAACGATGAATGATATTCAGACGTTTATGGCAGAGCAGTTTGACCCAAAACGATTTGTTGTCAGAGAACGTTTCAAGTTCTGGTCTGACATGAAACGCAAACCTGGCGAAACTATTCCTGAACTGGCAAGCAGAATACGACAAGATGCAGCTACGTGTGATTTTCAATCCATTAAAGATCCTTTAGATGAAGCCTTGCGAACTAAATTTATCTGTTCAGTCGACAACGAAGCAGTTTTGAAGACACTCTTCAAGCTCAAGGACGATGAACTGAAGTTTAGCAACGCCATCAGAGTGGCTCAAGAAGTGGAAGAAGCAGCCAATGTAGCAAAGGAAACCGTACACGGTCAACCTTCTACGTCGGTACAGAAAGTTTATCACGCAAAGTCCAAAACTTCCAAAACGCAAGAAAAGAAAACCGCCTGCTTCAGGTGTGGAAATTCTGGACATTTTAGCAAAGCTTGTCCCCACATTAAAGCTATTTGCAGCTTCTGCAAGAAAACAGGTCATCTGCAATCTGTATGCATGTCTCGACTAAGAGATAAAGTCCAATGTTCTGTTTCACCCATCTATCAAACTATTAGACTTAATGACCGCAGAATTAAGTTTGAAATTGATAGCGGAGCCAGTGACACATTTTGCTGTGAAGCGACGTGGCAAACGCTGGGTAAACCCATTCTACAACCTGTATCAGTTCAATATCAAGTTGCTGAAGGTAGCCCGCTACCCGTCGTGGGACAATTCCAATCAACTGCAAGTATTGATGGAAAATCACCTGACGTGACCTTTCCTGTAATTGTCACTAAGGTGCCCAATCTAAATTTACTAGGTCGTCTGGCGATGATGAAGTTGAAACTCACCAACTTAATTGATCACTTAGCTGACACAAGTTTTGATGGGGAGGAGATGGAAGATGATGTCGATAGCGTTTGTTTAGTTCGAACAATCAGTCGTCAAATCAATCCTGACAATCCATTGCTTGTGGTCAGAGAGACTGCCAAGGATCCAATTCTTGCCCAAGTAATGCGATTTGTGAAGGAGGGATGGCCGCATGCATTTTCGGAAGAGCTTAAAGACTTCAAAAAGTTGGAAAATTCGTTGTCAACAGAGAATGGTTGCGTTTTTTACGGCTTACGGGTAATAATTCCTTCAACCCTACGTAATCACATTCTTAAATTATTACACCTTGGACATTTCGGCATGCAACGGATGAAACAACTTGCCAGGTCAACTGTCTATTGACCTAGAATTGACTTTGACATTGAGGATTTATGTCGCAAATGCACTTCCTGTGGCCAATTTCAAAATAAGCCGGATAAACCTTCAATCCATCCGTGGATGATGCCAGAAAAACCATGGTCAAGACTCCACTTGGACCATGCGATCAACTTTCTGGGAAGAAACTGGTTAGTCCTTGTAGACGCTTATTCAAAATATCCTTGCATTCATCCAACAACCTCAACGTCTTCGAAAAGTACTACTGCTATACTTGAACAAGAATTTGCTCATTTCGGATATCCCCACACGTTGGTGACCGATAATGCCACAACATTCATGTCTCAAGAGTTCCAAGCTTGGTGCAAACAACGAGGCATTGTACATCTCACCGGAGCACCTTATCATCCAGCAACAAACGGTGCTGCCGAGCGTTGATACAATCGTTCAAACAGGCATTGAGAAAATCCTCGTTACCTCCAAAGGAAGCTTTGCAAGAATTTCTAATGCAATATAGAAGAATTCCTTTTGCGTCGGGACTGTCACCAAGCGAATTGTTGAATGGAAGAAGAATTCGCACCAAAATTGACACTTTGGTTCCATCCATTCCGCATCTCCTGCAGGGAAGACAGTCAAAACAAGCGAGCAAGCATTCAAATGCTGAAGACTCGGAAGTGGTTTCGAAAGTCGAACATCATTACTCACTAGGAGACCCTTGTTACGCACTGTACTTCGGCCCTAGAAGAGATCGTGACCCACGATGGGTGCCTGCGATAGTTACGAAAGTCCATGGTACACGAAGTGTCAACGTATGAGTCATTCCTCGAGGACCAACTTGGAGAAGACATCTTGATCAACTTCGACCTCGATACGGTTCGGATCAAGATGATGATCCCTGTGAAATCCCAACGAGCGTTTTGTCTACAGAAACACTTCCAGCCGGGACTGACCACACATCTAGTTCTTCTTCGATGAACCAACGCAACAATCCGAGATTACCAACCGGAGACGAGTACGGGTGACACAATCCACGACGATCAGCAAGGACCAAAAGACTTCCAAAAAAATATTGTTGCTAATATGTATATATTTTTTTGTCGTAGTTTATTTGGGGAGGTGTGTGATATTGTGCAATAGATGACGTAGTGTTTTCTTAAACGCTTCTAATCTTAATCAGCGCCCTCTGCTCGAACAATTATTGGACACGCGCATCTCCAAGCATAATTGTTACAAGTTAAATATGCGCCTTTATTTTGGTTCATCAGTCAGTTCAAAGTTATCAAGCTACTACAGCAAACGAACTAAAAGCATTCTATTTCAATACGGTACGGTTGTTTTTTGGCTAAGTACTTTTTGTGAATTTAATTATTGTTTTTTTAATAAACCTGTGTATTCGTGCAAAGATACAACAATGTTTTATCATACGTATATAAATTTTTGTCCAGCCATATGCTTTTGAAATGGTCCTTTTGACCCGTGCCAGGATTTCTTTTGGTGTGTTTCTTTGCCTGCCTGACCCGTTTCGGTCCAGACCCTTTTGGTCTTTGAATTTGTTGTTTCTCCCACCCATGATTACACAACATTCTCTGAGTATGGCTCGGACGTATGTATTAATTATCTTCTTTTCGCTTTCCTTTTGTTATTAACGTCACATCGCTTTGTTCAAAGGTACAGCGACGTATTAGTCGCTGCTTCCTTATTCACAATCTTTATTTCTACATGCACTATGATTAATTTCAAGTTGATTGTCAGTAAAAATGAAATAAATAAAAATAAAAATAGCAGTGACATCAAATTCGGTATGGTTATGGAAAATATAACTAAAAATTTGAGTAAGCAGTGGGCCGCAGGTTGGACATCCCTGGCCTAGGATATTGCTTCAAAAAAATTTAAAAGAAAAAGTTATTTTGACTATTTGGACAAAAAAAATCTATGAAACTTAGCAAAAAAAAGACTTTTTTATTTTTTAAAGATTTTTTAATCTGATCAAAGACTATTTAAATCTCTTTGTTATTAACAGCATATAATTTGGCTGATTGATTTATTTATTAGGCTACTACTTGGTTTACGTAACATAATTGCCAAATAGAAAGTGCAATAAATTAACTAGACCTACCGTTGCATAAAACTTTTATTTGTTTGTAGGATCTTAAAGGAAGACGAGCCAAAGCTTTTAAAAAATTATTTTAATTTGGATTAAGGCTTTTTTGGGTGTTTTGTTCTTAAACTCTCGACGATTCTTGTATCTTTGTGCAAGGTTCAAATTTGAAACTTCTGGAATAACAAGTTAATTAGCGGAAATTTTCTGTTGGATAAACGTTGATAAATTGACAATTAAGGTATCTTCAAAACCTGAGATTGGAGCCGTTAATCTAAGCATTATAAAAATACAAACATCGAATTCAAAATACCTGGAAATTTTTTTGATTAAGTATCTGCATTTTAAAAAACATCATTGGATTGCGCGTGCCTCTGGTATTTTTTTATTTTAATCTCTATATTTATTCTTCTGACTCACAGGAAAGCGACGGAGGCGCTAATACATAGGGTAGGCAATTACCCCGACCTGCTTCCGGAGATACCAAGATATTGCTGTCCGCTTGTAATTTAATAGAAATATGATTTAAATTTGGAACTGTTTACCAAGACCACCAAGCAGGGGAATATGTCGTAAAGTGTCTTCCCCAAGGACACAAAAGAATGGCGCCGGTGAGTTTTGAACCGTGACCGTGTTGGTCACGAACCCGGCGCTTCAACCACTCGACCACGCTGCAAACAAATTTTTATAAAAGGTAAACATTTTTCGTATGCTATGTTGTATATCAATTTACCCACACATTAAATATGGAATCAAAGCATAACCTTAGCACCCACAATAGGTTTGATTGCTTGTGAGTAGGATTCTGACAAAAGTTGTGGAAAGTTGTGTGAAAGTTGTATGCTTGAATCGAACCCGTTTTTTTCGGCTTCAACTCTAATTTTCGGCAATGATGCTGTAGTTGCCTTGGCGAGTGTTTTAAACCAGATAGAGTCTCCTATTATCTGCCTGTTCTTACTTACTTCACACGTGGTCAGATATAATAAAAGAATCTCTATTAAAGTTTTAAACTTTCCACGTCAACGCCTTCGATAACAACTACGATACCAAAATGAATGAATAAAAACAACAAAGGACGGGCAACGTGGTAACAAAATAAGAAAAAGGCGATTCACATGACTAACCAACACGAACGCGGAGTTATGTGACCACCGAAAGCGCAAGCACATTGGAATCCGTAACAGATGCAATGATATGAGAATTATCACGCCAAGATATTGTTGTCCGCTTGAAATTTAATAGAGATATCAATGAAATTTAGAACTGCTCGCGAAGACCATTCGGCAGGAGAAAGTGTTATGAAGTGTCTTTCCCAAGGACACAACAGAATGGCGCGAGTGGGCTTTGAACCGAGACTATGTCAATCACAATCACGACGCTCCCAATCGCTGAACATAAACCTGAATTGAAACATTCTTTTTTATGGGTTAACGCTCTGGTTTTATTAATGCAAGACAAAAACTTTACTTTTTTTACTTATTGAAATTCGAAAAAACGCATTGATTATCGGAAATGACCAGGCAACCTCTGATTTCACTTTTTAGGCCTATTACTTTTTTTTATCAAACAACCGTTTTATGTAACAAATTTTTTTTATGATCTCATTTATCTTCTTCAATAAAACGAGAAAAGACGCGGCTTGAAATGAGAGATAAAAGCATTTGTGTGTCAGCAAAAGCACATTGCCAAGACGCAGGAAATTACAGTGTAAATTTACTTTTCGGGAATTTTTGGTTCTGTTTCTCAACATATCAAGATAAAGCTTTTTCCAATAGATAGATTTGAATTCAAGCGACAAGTAGAAACTAAAAAATTTCAATTAACTTGCTGCTAGTTGGGAGACTCAAACTTGCACTGATTAATTTGACTTGCTTTAAATACTCTACGAGTATATTGCTTTTCCTCTGTTTCTGTTCAATAAATAACAAAAAACAAAATTATTATTGTATGAATTTTTTGTTATTTACTGGGTCGCACACTTCGAGTCATTTTGACGCTACGTGATTATTAGCCTATATAGGCCTATTGTACATGTATATTGTGAAGATCTTTTTTTAGCATCTTTTAGTGTTAATCTCGTTTCTAACAGTCTTTTGCAAATCCATCAGTGGCGTGCGGTGACCTCTGAGACTAGTCATGTAGGCCTAATTGGCATGCCAAAACCAGGTCATAAAATTGGGTATAATCAAGACCAATTTTCGTCCCGGATTCAAGGTGATCTCAAAAAAAAGGTCATCACTTGAAGTCATTCCCTGGTAATGCAGTTTTTGTCCCAGAAATGCAGTGATCTTTAAAAAAAAAAGGTTATCACTTCTAACCAGTCTGCGATTTTTCACTTTTCGTCCTAAATTCACGATATTCTCCAAAAAAAACACAAAAAATAGGTCTTCGTCTCGGATCGGCCTCAGATTTCATCCGAAACAAGTAATATTTCTTAAGGAATTCAATGATGTCTACCTCATCGCGCAAAACTTCGTCATGCAATTCCTAAAAATTTGGTTATGCAACGCATGACTTGCATGCCCTGACCGCATAAAAATCCACCCTCATAAAGAGTTGTCTATTTTGCCGAAACGTTAGCAGCGTGATGCTCAGAAAACATTTGAATTCACTAAAACAGTAGGCCTAAAGTATCATAACACATAAAGTATAAACCACGGATGTCCAACCTGCGGCCCACATAATGTTCTGTAGACATTTCTAGTTTTTTGGCAGTAATGAAGGTTACGAAGAAGTGTTTCGGGAGATTGCTGAAACACATTTGGAGCGGAAATCGACAAACAGCGCGAGATTCTAGGTGTTAGTTCGGAAGTGGAAATGAATAGAACTTGGACAGATAATATTATTTTATTCCAGACTTTACAATTATACACCAGATTAGATATAAAACACCAATTTAGATTCAACAAATTAGATTGATTAGATTAGATTAGTTTTAAATTAGGTTTTAATAAATTTGTTCCTTTCCGAACACTTCAGCCAATAGGCTATTTAAATTCCAAAGGGAAAGATATAAGCGGCCAGCAGGCTCTACTAATAACCTTCTTGTAGCAAGGTCAAATCCAAAAAGGCAGAATTATCTCGTGCTATCGTTACCATAACAGAGATCGCCGAAGGGAAGACAACTACAGCGCGCACAATTACCAGGCGCCATGCGCGAACTTTAATTAGCGCGCGAACACGGACCTGGTTCGCGTCTTGGCGACGCTACACTATCCCCCAAAATGTTACGTTAACATTTTAAACATTACAAAGGCGTCGTCAACACGGCGGTAACAGCAGTTCACAAATAAAGCAAATCCAACATAAATACACATCAAATTAATAACACAAATGGAGATTGAACTTAGAATAAACAAAAATTACACTATTCAACAACGTAGTCTTCGTAAACAAATTATCATAAATAGCAAATAAACAATGCAACGTAAATTCACTCAAATTACTGAGCCGTTTTTTCAATTAAACACAATTTCGTAACGGGTCTAGTTAATACGGTATTGCGCGCCTTGACTTGGACCACTCGCACAAGGCCTTCCTTATCAGTTAAGGTTCGAATCACTCTCCCCACTACCCAATTTGATCTATGTTGCATGTCTTCAACTAGTAATACCACATCCCCTACTTCGAAATTTCTATTGCGGTTGAACCATTTTTGCCGCTGCAAAAGATTTGGAAGAAATTCTTTGGCCCAACGTCGCCAGAATTGATTGGCTAAAAATTGCACTTGGGCCCAACGCCTGCGTGTGTAACAGCTGTTTGTGTCGAACGTGCCAGGCGGTAAGTTAGGGTTGCCTCTTAGCAGTAGCAGATGATCGGGGGTTAAAGGCTCCTCTTCAGAATCATGGAGCATTAATGGGACCAAAGGTCTGGAATTTAAAATCCCCTCCACCTCAGTCATTAAAGTTACCAAACATTCTTCGGTCAATGTCTGCATCTGAGTTAATGCATTTAAAATTCTGCGCACTGAGCGTATCATTCGCTCCCATGCGCCACCCATGTGACTTGCATAGGGAGGGTTAAAGCGCCATTTAATTTCTAACTGAAGGCAGAAATTATTCAATTTTGATTGTTGTAGACTCTGAAGTGATTCGCGCAAAACACGTTCGGCGCCTACAAAGTTAGTGCCATTGTCACTAAAAATCTCATCGGGTTGACCCCTTCTGGCTATAAATCTTCTCAATGCATTTATAAAGGAGTCTGTAGATAGGTCACTAGCCACCTCGATGTGCACTGCTCTTGTTGTCAAGCATGAAAATATGCATCCGTATCTTTTAATCCGACTTCTTCCCTGCTCAACCAAAAAAGGACCAAAGTAGTCAACGCCTACTTTATAGAAGGGTGGCTTGTCTGTCTGTACCCTACAGCTCGGAAGATCAGCCATCAATTGCTTGCCTACCGAAGCATTGCGTCTTTTACATTTTATGCATTGACCTATAGAGTGGCGGACAGCAGCTGCACCTTTGACAACCCAAAAGCGTTGTCGTAACGAGGCCCAGGTATGACTAGTGCCTGCGTGCCCGAGTTTGTCATGATGCTGTCGTATAAATAACTCAGTCAAATGAGAACATTGAGGCATAATTATTGGATGTTTTATGTCTACGTCAATATCAAGTTGTGCGAGCCTGCCACCTACCCGCGCTACTCCGTCAAGAAAAATAGGGTTAATCTTTCGCATGAATAAAGGCCATCTATGTGAAGATGTTTTCGTAAACAAATATGGAAAATGCTGTCTCTGGGTGTATTTAACGAGTTCAATTTCTGCATTTTGCAAGTTCTCGACAGTAATCTGTTTAAGGATTTTCAATTTACAATCAAAACTGATTCTGCAAGAAGAATTTGTATTTCAAAATCCAGGCCGTCAAACGCTTCAGTTTGTATAAATTAGAGCAGCGATTAATGAGTTTATCTATTGAGTTTAGCTCACCTGTAAAGCGAGATTCCAAGGCTGAACAAATAGTCTGCTCCTTAGCCGATATAAATTCTTCGGGCGGAGTTAAGTTTGACAACTTATTTGTAGGCCACTCGGTGCGGGGCTTTGTCAAAAACTCTGGTCCTTTTAACCACCTTTTCACTTCATTAGAGTTAGCTCGTATGCCACGAGAAGCAAGATCGGCAGGATTCAAATTTGACGGCACATGGCGCCAACAATCAAGTTCAGTATTTTGTTCAATGATTGTTAAACGATTGGCCACAAACACAGGAAAGCGTTTAGTCTTATTTTTTATGCAATGAAGTACGGCTCCTGATATCATAGATGAATATAAATGACCAAATTCACGAGCGGTTTGCTTCAAACAGAAATTGGCACAACTCGGGGATGAGGTTGCACCAAAGGGGTGTACCACCATTTTATAAACTTTCAGTTCTTTATATAGGTCTCCTTTGTTCCACCATAAAAATCTGAGCGCGTTTTGGTCTCGGGGGTCTACCTTAATTTGATGAAACATCGCCTTTACGTCTGCTACTAGGGCGACTTTATTCTTTCTGAAGCGAGTAAGGACACCAACTAAACTATTGGCCAAATCTGGACCCTTCATTAATTTGTCGTTTAAAGAAGCTCCGTTAAATTTTGCCACACAATCAAAAACTACTCTAAGCTTTCCAGGTTTACTCGGATTAACTACGGGATGATGGGGAATGTACCACACAGTGAAAGCATTTTGAATATCCTTTTCAGTAATTTCTTGGGCATATCCTTCACTTAAGTATGACTCGATCGCTTCTGTGTATGCCTTTCTCAACTTCTCGTCTTTAAGCAATCGGTTCCTCAGATAGAACAGTCGTTTTCTAGCTAAAGGTAGATTATCTGGAAGCTGCTTCTGACATTCGTCTTTCCACAGCAATGGCAGTTGGTAATGTCCTCCATCAAGGCATAATCTAGTTTCCATCACGTCGTAAGCTGCTCTGTCCTCCTTAGAGTTTGGAACGTTCAATACTGATGTACCCCTTTCAAAATCTGACTTCCACAAGCGTTCAGTTGCTTGCAGCAGCTCATTATCTTTACAACTTAGAAAGTTAACATTGGAGTTTGATTGGGAAGAAAGCGTCATTGAGGGACCTAATAGAGACCAACCTAAAGGGGTTTCGATGGCGTAAGGTGTGCCTTTAGGACCCTTTCGTATATTTCCCACGCAAAACATTTCTGGAACGTCAGCACCTATTAACATTTGAATCGAAGCGCCTGGTATAGTGTCAAATCTTATATCCTTAAGATGTTGAAATTGAGAAAGTTCTCTTTTAGGTGGGATTGAGTTAGGTTGCAGAGAAATACTTTCAATGGAATGTACATTGGTTAAAGAAAACGAGTTATCGTTATTAAGGGTAGATACTTCTAAGTCGCATAATATACTTTTATAGACTTTGGAGGACCCGTTTATAGTTTTAATCTGAATGCTGGTTTCAGGACCGTTAAGGTTTAATGTCTTAACCAGGTTTTCGTCGCAAAAAGTGTGGGTAGAACCTTGGTCGAGAAATGCATAAGTCAAAATACTTTTGTTTTTGTGAGCTACGCGGACTGGAACAACGCATAGGTATACAGTTCCAGAAGAACTCTCAGCACGAATTTTATTGCTAAGTAAAGCGCTAGATACGTTAGTATTTTCAATCGTGTCGGAAGTCGATGTGGATTTTTCTCAGGTATTAAGTTTTTTGCTATCGACAGATCGATGAAGGAGGGTATGGTGAAATGCTCCAGAACAGCCATCGACCTTACAAGTATTCGTCCTTTTGCATGCTGGCGTCCGATGCTTAGAACTTAGGCACTTGTGACATAACTTCGTTGTTTTTACGAATTTATAACGTTCGTTTAACGATAAGTTTAAGAAACTGGCACAATTCAGCAACTTATGTCTTGTATCTTTGCAGTACCAACAAGATCCTAAACCCGTCCTTTTATTTTCTTCCTCCAAGAAAGCTACTGTTGCTTTAGAGCTAGAGGGCTTGGACTTGGGGTTAGATTTATCATTCAAAGTTCTGAAGCCGAACAAAGAATTAGCAACATCAGATTCTTGTTTCACGAACTCAACTAAATCGGAAAATTCCGCTACAAAGCCCCTAGTTTTTTCTATCTCTACTGACCTTTTCACCCATCGCCATCATAAATTATAAGGCAACTTTCCTACCAAGGCGGTAAGAGTATCTAAAGTATCTAGATTTGTGTATCGGGGAATGTCTTTTGTTATCTCTAGGGTCTTCTCTAGTAGTTTGCAAAAGGTTTTCAATTGTCGACTTGCTCCACTTTTAATTGCCGGAAATTCCTTAAGTTTTTGATAGCAAGCGTCAGATATGATCCATGGCGATCCGTACTCTAGAACAAGTTTTTGCTTGGCCCTTTGGTAGCATGCTTCCTGACCAGCTAAATGGTTTATTTGGCCCTGTATATCCTCGCTGCAATGTTGAAGCAAGAGGCAAAACAGAGTTCGTTCATCATGAACCCTTGGCTCAAGGTGTGTTTCAAAGTTATTAAGAAATGACTTGAATTCGAGGGGATCCCCTTTAAACTTAGGAAATTCAGATCTAGGCAAAAACATACTATCATAATCGACGTTGTAAAGCCACGGTTGGTAGGGCGTATTGGTAAATGGCGAATAAGATCGGGTAGGTAAATGTTGCGGAGCATCTAAAGATGGACGAGAAGCACCTTCATTCAAGGGCGTTGCCCCACTATTCGCCTCGTAACCAGAACGGCTAGTATTAGCTGTTGATACAGCTGTTTGACCAAAAGTAACCGTCTTAGTAGCCATGGAAGCGGTTGGAAATTGAGTTCCTACACTACTTGGAGTTAACAAAGTTGAGGGATTTGGATTAGAAAAGGAGGGACCCTTGACATCCTTACTTTCTGCCTCTTCCCACACTTTACACTCTAACTCGGCAAGAGCTATTTTGCGTAGAGCCTCCCTTTCTTCCAGCTCCGTTTCTAGTCGTGACTTACGCTGTTGCTCTTCCGCATCTAGTCGTGACTTACGCTGTTGCTCTTCCGCATCTAGTTGTGACTTACGCTGTTGCTCTTCCGCATCTAGTTGTAACTTACGCTGTTGCTCTTCCGCATCTAGTTGTAACTTACGCTTTTGCTCTTCCGCATCTAGTTGTAACTTACGTTGTTGCTCTTCCGCCCGTTCTCGCATATGATTAGCTTGTAATTGCGCCGTTTTAAGATTAAGAGTGGCTTGAAGTCGCCTAACCGTGAGAGAAGAAGACCGTGAGCTTTTACTAGATTTAGTCGAGCTAGTGGGCGCGGCATAAAAACGGGCAAAATCTTTATTAGAACCCATAGTCCCTGTGCGAGTGAACCAGTCACTTATTCGCTCATCAAACTCGCGTTTATTAGTTGCTACATCGGCTATGGTTCGCGCAGGTGTCATATTGCTTGACATTATTTTCATTAATTCATTGTATGAATCTTCTACTTTAGCAACGCTCTCGTTTAACGACTTAATTTCCGGATTACGCAACGACATTAATTTTTCGGCGGTTAAATAATTATTGTTTAGTGTAGATCGCAAGCTTTCGATAGCATTTTGTACATCGTCTTGAAGCGGGTTAATCTCGGGAGTATTAGACTCCATTCGTAATAAATGTTCAAACAAATATAAATTGACACAATAAATAATTAACAATAGTAAATTAGTTACTTAAAGTTTCAACACCTTCCGTGCTCTGTATTGGAGCGGACAAATTTAAATGTTCAAATACCGTTTTCCTTGCGGTCTTCCAACTTCTTAGGAATTTTCTTCAAGACTTGAATTCAGATGCGTCCGTTGACACCACAGACAAATGGAACGAAAATAACTCTGCTTCTTGCAATGTGTTCAAAGTTCTTATTCAAAGCAAATAATTTATCAAGTTCTTATTCAGTTAGAATTATCTTATTTGAATTGAATCGATCGTCGAAGCAATAAATATTAAATTTGCTAAATTCTTCCAAACTTGTTATAACTTGTCCAAATTCGTTATAAACTTGCGCCAAATTCGCTATAACTCGTACAAATTTTGTTTAAACTCTTTGTTAGTTCGGAAGTGGAAATGAATAGAACTTGGACAGATAATATTATTTTATTCCAGACTTTACAATTATACACCAGATTAGATATAAAACACCAATTTAGATTCAACAAATTAGATTGATTAGATTAGATTAGTTTTAAATTAGGTTTTAATAAATTTGTTCCTTTCCGAACACTTCAGCCAATAGGCTATTTAAATTCCAAAGGGAAAGATATAAGCGGCCAGCAGGCTCTACTAATAACCTTCTTGTAGCAAGGTCAAATCCAAAAAGGCAGAATTATCTCGTGCTATCGTTACCATAACAGAGATCGCCGAAGGGAAGACAACTACAGCGCGCACAATTACCAGGCGCCATGCGCGAACTTTAATTAGCGCGCGAACACGGACCTGGTTCGCGTCTTGGCGACGCTACACTAGGAGAAGACATTATTTTGTTTTTTTTTAGAGAACACCTGAAGTTTGGAACGAAAATTAAGAAATTGGAGCGAGAAAATAGGTGAAGACCTTTTTTTTTCTTTTTAGAGAACACCTAAAGCTTGGGACGGAAATCAAGAAATTGGAGCGAGATTCTACGTGCACAGCTTTTTGTGGCCCACCGACTTTCGCTTGACATAGAATTTGGCCCAAATTGGAAAAAGGTTGGACATCCCTGGTATAGACTAAAGAGTTACAGCTGCTGAACATTAACGAAAAGGCAAGCAGCTTTTATTCATGATGCTGAACAACTCGAAGCAGAAATTGCTTTTGGTTTTTATCTTTTACAGAGTTATTAAGCTCCTTAATAAGGGCAATAACTATTTCTGCACTATCGTTTATCATTTTCAAAACATTCGTCCGGATTTTCATTGTTTCACCTAGGACTACATTTCTCAAATTTTTAACTTCTTAATCCATTAGCAGCTGAAAGAGACGCTTGCTCTTAAAAGTAACAAAGCTAGACAGTATGGTAGCCTATCTTCAGTAATACACAATTCTTCCGTTAGCCTTTTTCCTGTATGCTTTTTTGGTTTGGATAAATTCAGCATCATTTGACTTTTCTCCTCCTCATCAATTCGAACATTATAGAAAGCCAGTGCTACCAAACTCCTTTGAAAGATGCCAAAGATATCTGGTTAAGGATTTTGTGACTACTGCAGATATTTTCTGATCTGGATGCTTTTGCATAATCTTGACAAAATTGATATCATTCTTGAGTGCAAACTGAGGAATAGTAGTTTCATTCTATTTCCTAATGTTAATCAAGCTGACAAAAACGGCCACTTGTTTTAGGCCTCTAATTACGGAATTGGAAAAGCTTAATTGGTCTTCAAATAGGACAATTTTGATAGCGTATAGGCCTATAGCCTTGGCCATCCACCTTGCTTGATTGTAGGCTCCTGGTGCTCTAACTTTTTAATTATGGCCAGACTCGAGGTTCGAATGAATACTCAGGTCCAGGCCTGAAAATAGGGGTCTTCTTTGCTGTTCGCCTTCATTAATTCGCCTTCATTAATTCTCAAGCTAGGTGATGCAACCATGCAAGCCGTTACCTTTGCTAGTGCAGTTTATTGAGTTTTTGCATGTTACAACGTTGTTTCGTTTTGTTGCATGTCCCTTTTTCCGTAGTGTAATTACGTTGATGTAAGTATCCTACCTATTTGTTCGACAAGTGGCGGAAATAAAAAACGACTGAACTGAACTGAACTTTTGGGATTTTCCAAAATTTAAAGGTAATAAATTCGGCGAATAGTCAACAAGAACCAAAATAAGCATCGGTTGTAAGTTTGCGGAAAAACAACTAAAAAAGCGCCAATCGGGGGATTGCAATCTCAAGACCTTTTAGTTTTATGCCTATAGTTACTGCCTATTTATATGGTTCATTCTTTGAATCTCGTTTAGAAAAATCTCTAATTTCAAGAAGTTGCCATATCCTTTGGCGTGTTACGATTGTTTCACTTTATAATAATACCAAAGTATTCCCTCTTAACATTTCTTTTAAAGTAGTTAAGATAGTTTTAAAACAAGTTGCATTGGTTATTGTATCAATCTAAGAAAGAGTTATTGAAAAATGATTTGATTTTGTCTTTGTCAATCTAGTTTTTTTAAATATATCTTCAAAAAACTAGTATCAAGTATTGTCAGTGATAATGTGCCCAGAACTAATATTGTGATAATAACTAGTTATTCTAAAATTTGATTGTTTGTGAAATTTATTCACTTAATAAAACATAATCGTCTTAAATGTCATTAAAAGGTGAGTAAATAATTAAATAAAGTTTTGTTATTTTTGGTTGTTTGGTAAATATGCTTAAAATAACACTAGTCAACATACATTTTTGTGCCAGGAAACATACAATGGTTTTAGGGTATTTTGATGTTACTGAATCTGAAAATAATGTTAGTTTTTTTTCAAATTGTTTTCATTTCATCTTTACATTTATCCTCCTGACTCACAAGAAAGCAACAGAGGCACTAATACATACCGTAGGTTAGGCAATTACCCCAACCTGCTTCCGGAGATGCCAACATATTGCTTTCTGCTTATAATTTAATAGAGATAAGACTGTAATTTAGAACTGCTTACCAAGACCACCAAGCAGGGGAAAGTGCTGTAAAGTGTCTTTCCAAGGACATAATGGAATGGTGTGAGTGGGCTTTGAACTGAGACCATGTTAATCATAAGCATGGCATTTTAACCACTTGACCACGCTGCTGACAATTGACTCTAGTTTTTAAGATATTTCATATTTTTGTTTCAAAAAAGTGCTAAGGATATGCAAATTTTGACATTAGTATTCTTTTTATATTATAGCTTTGATGCCCAATATATGCTAGGCTACAGCTTTGATGCCTTTGGCTCAAATGGCAAATGCTTTCTTGTAGGCTAGACTGTGACTAAGTCTGTTCTTGCTGTTAAACATGACAGACCAAAGCCAAACCTTTCAAAACAAGAGTATTTAGTCTACCCATTCTGATGTTCAGCAAGGGTCTATTATTCAGCAAAAGTCTTTCTCAGGATGAGGCAATGTCTGGAAAAAAATGTTTTTTTCTGGGCACATTACCAACAAGTTTTAAAAACCCACTATGCTCCAGCTGAACATTGAAGGCTTCACTGCATGCAAGATGAACATTCTTCATTATCTTGCTTTGCAGTTTGAGGCACTTGTCATCCTACTGCAGGAGACCCACTGCACTAATACAAAGAAGCTAGTACTTCCAAGCTTTCAATTAGCTAGGCTTTTCTTTAGCAGGAAGCATGGCCTTGCCATGTTTTTCCATCAGAAACTAAGGTATATGCTTTTGGACCCAATCTTCACCAAAATCAAAGATTGATGATGATGTTTTATTCATGCTTAGTAACATTATTAAGTAATACGCAATGTACCATGAAGCATGAAAAGGAAACGCGACACAACGACAAATGTTAAACATGTGTTTGAGTGGTTGTGCATGACTTTTAATAATAGTAAATGTCTACAAACCTCCACCAACATGACTGCAATCCCTAGATCTCCCAGTGTTTCCTCACACATGTTTCCATGCCAGCAATTTTAACTGTTGCCATGTTAACCACTTCCTGCCAGAATTTTTATAATATGTTCATATCCCTGCAACGGTATTTTTTTAGTAAAATTTGCAAAATTTTAAAATTGCGTTTTTCTATAAAATATTTACACAAGAACATTCAGTTGTTAGTTTTTTTGTGTTTTAATTGAAAAAATGAGAAAAAATTATAAAATACAGGAAAAAATTAAAAGTTTATTTTTGTGTGGAAGTTTTTGAAACAAGAAATATGCATAGGGGAACCTCACATTTATCACATTGAAATTTGGTTTCCTTTCTTTTGCCATGCTTCAGACAAATAGTTGCAGCTAAAAAAACTTTCAGTTCTTTACTGGAAGTGTTGTGACAGTGGTGTCATTTGTTGAAGAACTTGAGGGAGTAGGATGCTGAGAAGAATATAAATTGGTTTGTTTTTCAATATAATCTTAACAATTCAGGTGCAAAAAACTGTTGAAAAATTTCTAATTTTGTACTACTTTCATCTAATGATGTTTTTATCCCAAAATTGCCATTGAAAATAAAGCTTTGGGGTAGAAGATTAGTTGATTTCCAATCCCAGACTACATCTGCACCTTGCCTGGGTATCTGTGCTGAGCATGCTGGATTAGGCCCTCTTCTATCTGTGTAACTACCACTTTCATCATCACTACTTCCACTTTCATCACTTGAAGATAATGAAAATATATCATCATCAAACTGAAACTCTTCATCAGTAACATCAGAGCCAGACTTTCCAGATGATACAATTTTGAAATTCTGTTGGAAAGCAGCTTTATTAGTTGAGCTATTATCTAAATTATCCATATTTATAGTAACGCTGAAAGTAGCCTATTAAAAATTTATATAATTAGCTTCCTTTAATTAGTGAAGAAGAAAGTTGAGCCTTAGTAACAATTGCAGACCTGCAATTAGAAAAACATTAAACTAAGAGCTTTTCCCAACCTTTAGCTGCAGTAAATTTCATTGCTGTTTATACATGGTTTCTGCACTGGCAGCAAAAACATTTGCGTGATATCATGCTTTTTGTTAAAGCGACAGAAAAATTTTGCGTGATATCATGCTCTCCATTGTCATGGCAAGACAGCGCAGAGTGGCATTTGCCACTCTCTGGCAGGAAGTGGTTAATTGGAGTTACAATGATAACAGTCTGGACAGTGAGTGCTTGGCTGGCTGGGCAAAGAATTAATTGTCTTGCCCTCTTATACAGTGCTGGCAAAAAAATCTTTAAATTGGTAAGGCAAAAAAAACTTTATAAGAAAAATCCTTATAAGTTTTTTACTTATTGCTCCTGCCAAAAACATTGTTTCCGTCAAACGCTTACAGTTACATCATATGCTAGTCTTTGGCTATACTTCATTGCATAGCCATTGCTCTGTGTGCCTCGTGTTGCTTTACAGCTGGTTAAATAATAGGTCAATAAAATTGGACAACATTTTTTATTTTTTTAAAGTTTTGAGATGTTGTAAAAATTGTTACAAAAATTAAAAGGGTCAAAAGAAGATGCAAATCAAAGAAAAAGCTTGGGCCTTGACTTTGTTAGAAAAGGGAGAGTCTGTAATTGCTGTAGCCAAAGATGTTGGGGTCGCAAGAAAGGCAAATTGTCAACTAAAAGGGTAGGCAACAGTATTGCCACCAGGGATGGTACCAAAAAGAAAGTCCAGTCTGGCACACCCAAAAAGACCTCCCCAAGAAAAAATAAGCTTTTTGAAGTTTTTGAACAAATAACTGTGCAAATGGATTGCAATTGAAGTTGGTGCAAAGGAGACGGATGTTGAAGACAGAAAGGTTTGGAGAATGATGATACGCTGTGGCCACCCCTGACTGAAGGGAAAGGCCACCAAAAGGAGAAGAAGTTTTGTTGTTTGCCTTGCAGTTTTTTTTGGAAGCTTCATTTTGTGTCAGGACTCGATCAATATGAGTAGAGTTTTTAAAATTAAAAAAAAAAAATTTGTCAAAACTAATTTTTTAAATTTTTTACAGAAACTGATGGTGACCTTTATAGGTCGAAATTGAATTTTTGGGATGATTTAGTTGGTTTTAAATTTTTAACTTTTATTTTCTATATTAAATATTCAGCTCATTGTTTTGACTGATTTTATAAATGAATTTATGCATTGCAGTGTGATCAGTTGAATAAAATTGTCAATGTCACTTTACTGGAAAAAGGGTAATAGATTTCTGCTAAAAGACTTAACTGAAGGTTGAAGTAATTCTTTTTCTCTTGCCTGGTAGAATGTTACTGAAACTCTGATTCTGGGGCAGTTTCTGTCTTTAATCCAAGATGCCAAAATTTCTACTGCTTCTTTGGATAAGTTGAGATTCCTGATAAGATCACTCAGCTCTCCTGCTTGGATTACTTGGGAATTGATGAACTACTTTTGAACACACTTGAACACACATTACTTTCATTTGCCAAGCTTTTTATAAGACTCATCATATTCTATGCATATGTTGGGTAAATTGCTAAATTCAGGCACAGGTACTTCCTCACAGTGAGGCACTGGTTGCCAAGCAGATTCTAAATGGGGTAATCCCAAGTAGTTTTCTTGTGCCAGTTAAATCCTTTTAGGTCCTCTAAACAGAAGTAGCAGTCATTGAAATGTTTTTTTGGTTTTTTCCATACCATTGGTACATTAAATCTGAGACCTGCAAGCATACCATTAGTCTATTTTCTCAGATTTTCTACATATCACACACAATATGAAGTACCCATGGCTTATCTTAGTCACTGAGCTTCACCTTAAAATATGCATGATGATATGCCTTCTAAAATTAATGATAGCTTACTGTCACAGACTTTGTTCGGGAATTCTAAAGGACCAGTTGAACTAGGTAACCCGAATACCGCGCTGAAACAAAGCTGTGTCTAAATTTTATTTTATTCTGGCTCAAGAAATAGTCTGCTATGAGCCTGATGGTTTTATACAGTTGGTTTGAACAAAAGCTCAGATTGATCCATTGAAGACTCTTTTTTACAATAAACAGAGACCACTGTCTCTAATAAGAACAAGTGTATTACAAAAATCACAATCGACAAAATTTCTATTCCATGCTTTGCCAAACTGCAAAGCGAAATCAACGCTATAACTTGATTCAATCAACACAAATAATTTTACCTCTGTAGAACACAACTCCAAAATACTGGCACAAAATAAATTCAATACCCGTCAACCAATACAAAATCTAATGGGCCATCTCCTGTACCCAAACCAAATTACTTCCACTTGAGTTGTCTCCTCGTCTCTTTGTCTGTTGCATACATCTTCGCTTCGCATTCATTTATATAAACAAAAGATCACGTGACGCAAATTTACTAGCATATTCAAGAGTTAACTCAAATTCCCTAAAGAAAGTGCTACGCTTGAATGTGCTAGAACATTCCACTCTCATTGAGATGGCAAAGCTTGGGCAAAAACATACTGTTGGGCAAAAGTTACGTCATTACTGTTGGGCAAAGTGAAAAAATAAAGTTGCATTCGAACAACACAGTACAAAAGCGAATCAGACGTTATATCACATAACACAAGAGCAGCGCTCCAAGGCAACATGATTATTATTTCATAACAAAACTTTGGATTACTTTTAATGAGAATAAACTACATTGTCATGATTAAAATTATTATGAATGAAGTGTGACACTTACCTTTAATCTTTGAAAGTATATTGCCCACAAATGTGACAAAACTTGTCAGGATCATTGTGACAGCTGCTTCAAAATGAACTCATAGCTATGAGATACAGCTAAAGCAATTCGAGAATTCAGTATATAAAGTACATATGAGGTGTGTCTGAAAAATAATGAGACTGGTATTATAAAAACTTTATTGAAAAATATTGAAATATGCCAAAGTCAAATTCCTTCAAAGTAATCCCCTTTCACTTGAAAACACTTTTGCATTCACCTTTTCCATGATTCAAAACATTCTTGAAAGGCATTTTCCAGGATCTTTTTGAGCTCTGTCATTGCAGCCATTTTAATAGAATCAACGTCAGAGAAATGAGTTCCCTTCAGAACAGATTTGATCTAAGGGAAGAGAAAAAAGTCACACAGGGCCAGATTGGGGGAATATGGGGGGTGTTCTAAAGTTGCAATGTTTCTTTTTGTGAGAAACTGACAAATACTCAGGACTGTGTGAGCAGGAGAGTTATTGTGATGGAGCGTCCATGCATGGGCTTCCCAAAGGCTCCACCTCTTGTCACGCACTGATCTTATGAGGCACCAAAGAATCTCTTTATAGATGGTCTGGTTCACTGTTTGACTTTGGGGTTGGAATTCAAAATGAATCATGGCTTGAATATTGAATAACACAATGAGCATCACTTTTACTTTTGACTTCCTTGCTTTCACTGGCCTTGGGGATCCATAACTTTTCCATTCATGACTCTGTCTCTTCGTTTTGGATCATATTCAAATACCCATGTTTCATTCCCAGTTATGACAGAGTTGAGCAAGTCTGTTTCAGCCTCTAGATGCTCAGTAATATCTTGGCAAACAGTGAATCTTTGTTGTTTTTGCTGTTCAGAGAGAACCTTTGGAACCATTTTCGCATACAACTTGTGCATTTCTAAGTTTTTTCAGTGAGGATTTTCCACACTGTGTCTCTGCCAATGGAAAGCTCCTCAGAAATCATTCACAGTCAGTCGACAATCTACATGCACCAGTTGCTTCACTTGATCAATGTTGCTATCAGTCCTGCTTGTCACTGGCCTGCCAGATGTTTGATCATCCTTACATTCTTCTTGACCTTCTCAGAATCATTTGTGCCATTCAAAAACATGAGCTCTTGACATTTTTTCTTGTTTGTAAACTTGTAGCAAGACAAAACATTTCGAAGGTGTCTTACCAAGCTTGGCTAAAAATTTCAAATTAATTCTTTGTTTCACAGTACTCATGTTTGCAGGGTATTCTCACTGACACACCCTACAATGAAACCTAAAAAATGCAGTGTTTCAAGCAGTATGACAAAACTTAAGAAACATGAGGCAAACAAAAAGAGACGCTTCAATCAGAATGCACGTAAAATGAACTCCTTTCACCTTGTAACAGTACTAACATCTGATGCAATGCTGTGATGCAATAATTTTCTCAAAATTCATTGAAACAAGCAAGCAGCTGTCACAGTCTCATTACTTTTTGGACACTCCTCATATAAATCTTTGATAAAAATGAATCCTGCAGTTGAGTCACATGAAAATACATAGACTTATCAGTGGCTAATTGTAACTTATTGTCAAATCTTTAAATAAACCCAATTCTTGAATTGCAAAACTTTTCATATTTTTCAAACTTTAGCTATATGAGTATAAGCTCAAACTAGACTCATGGTATTCCTTTCTATGGCTATAGAGCTATTAAACTTTGGCAGCAACATGTAGTCTACAAAAAGATAGCTACAGAATGAGATACATAATTTGCCATGGTATGATAGCTGAAGGGAGTACACAGAGTACATAAAGCTGTTGCACTCCCATCACCTGGTATGTTGACTGATAGTGTACAGCTGACCAAAAACTAAAAAAATCACTCATAAAGCAAAAATATACAATACAACAATATACATACAGCTAAGTAATCTGCTCTGTGCAAAGTAGAGTCTGTGAAATTGAATTTCAAAAAGGTTTTTCAGTAATTTACTACTCAAATAATTGGATGTTACATCAAAAATTATACATAAAGAAATGTCCACTATGTGTGAGGCACTACCAATTCACATGATTCTTATAGGCCTACTTGTGTTCACATTTGGCAGAACAAATTTAACAATTTTTTTCTTGTCAAAGATGAAAAAATATTGATATCTTAAAAACTAGAGCCAATTCAAAGAAATATATGTCGTTTTCGGACTCAGTGCCCCAAAATTACCCTAAAACTGTTAAAATATTTTGGGCACTAGAAAAAAATTCTTTGTTGCCAGTGTAATCTTTATGTTTGCTATTTTTCAAATTTGTTTGAATAACTTGTTTAGATTTACAGAATGAACATAAGGAAGTAAAACAATTGTTGACAAATTTGCAATATGAAATTGATCTTCTTCAATCAAAGCGAAAAACTTTACTAGACAAGTGCAATGACTTAGAAACTAAAATTGAATTGCATCAAGCAGCACAATATTCACCTGAATGCGAGGAACAAAAATGGGCTACTGAAGGTATATGAAATTATGATATGGAGTTAAAGGGTTGACACATTTTAAGTTTAGTCACGTTAAAAACACAACTTTTATTGTGTCTTGCAGATTTTCCATGGAAAGAAAAATTGTACCAGATTTTAATTGATGTTTTTAAAATCACTGATTTTCGCATGAAGCAATTAGAAGTTCTCAATGCCACTCTAAGTGGTGATGATGTGTTTGTTGTAATGCCAACAGGTGGTGGAAAAAGTCTTTGCTACCAACTATCTTCACTTTTAACTTCTGGTGATGGTTACAATCTAAGATGAGTCATTGGCATATTTCATTAATTATTGATTTTAGGAATAACCTTGGTTGTTTCTCCTTTAATATCACTGATGGAAGATCAATGTCTTAATATTGAACAGTATGGCATCAATGCTGGCTTTCTTTGTGCTGATACTCCAAAAGTAAGTCTGGTTAATTAAAGCATAGATTCAAGCTTTTATCTTTGCTTTAAATGATAGAACTTTTATTGAAACATTAATTTTGAGACTCTTTCATAAACAAATAAAAAATTAATTATTTTTTTAATCAAACGTTTAATTTACGTATGATTTATAGGAGAAATCTTCTGAGATTTTGAAAAGTTTGGGAAGTCCAAAGATTCAGTTTAAATTACTTTTTGTAACCCCTGAAAAAATAGCAAAAAGCAAACGTTTCATGGCCCAGGTAAAATTTTTATTTAAACGCATTCAGCATACACGAATCACGATAACTTTAAGGTTTTACAAAAATTTGGTTTGTTCAGCTTGAAAAATGTTACAAAAATTCAAACCTTGGACGCATTGTTATAGATGAAGCCCACTGTGCAAGTCAATGGGGCAATGACTTCAGACCAGGTACTTAATTTATTTAATTTGTACCTTTATCCACGACTGGGGTGTCAGCGAAAAATATGCTGACGTCAATGTAACATGATTTTGATCCATGTGAGCAGGTTGCATTGATGCAAAACGGGAAGTTATTAAAATATAATCCAAAAAATAAAATAATTTTAATGTTAAAAAAGGACTTTTAACAACATTTACTTTTTGAAAGTGTCTTTATTTTAATTGTTGATCAAAAAACGCGGTCTTTAGTAAATCAATTCAAATTCTTGTATCCACAAAAATTGATAATATTTTTAAGTTGTGAAAAATGATACGGTGTTGACATTATATGATTGACATCAATACCACTTAAAGCTGCCGACACCGTTCCTGCCGTTAACATAATTTCTTCATAGATTATAAAGTTCTTGGGATTTTAAAGCGTCAGTTTCCGAATTCTCCTGTTCTTGCTTTGACTGCTACTGCCACAAGCAAAGTACGAAAAGTAGCTGTTTTTTTTTTTTTTTTTTTTATGAAAGCCTTATCAATGCGAGTTTTTGCATTGCTGCGGCGAGTTGATAAGATTTCAAACTAGGGTCTGATGTTTTGTGCAGGTCGTTGCGGATACCAAGAAGATGCTCAACATTCCACGTGCTCTTGTCTTCAGGACCCCACTCAACCGATCCAACCTTTTCTATGAAGTGCGACACAAGTCAAACAACTTCAATCATGTGATGGACGACATTGCTCACACGATTCAAAAGAACTTTACCAACCAATCAGGTAAAGCGATTAGATGTCGTTGTTGTTTGGAAGGGCATCTATTCTGGTTCAGACATAAACAGAATTGGGGCCGAGGGTTTATTTTACTACCCCAGGCTGCTATACTGCCCAGTTTAGATGCTGGCAGTGATGTTGTTGAGCCAGCATCGGGTTTCGTTATCCAAAACCGTCAGACCTCATGCTCCATGTGGTGCCCGATGTATGAGGCACGGATATGAGATTATTCCAACTCAGGCATGAAGTGGTAAAGAAGAGTATTGTGCTGCACTCAAAAACTAGAAAACCGTTTGATCTCCCCCCTCTTTCGAGCGCGCCTCATCTGCAATATTCTACATTTTTTAGGAATTATCTACTGCTTTTCTCGAGCTGACTGTATGAAAGTTAGCGAAAGCCTGAACCAGAAAGGAACCCCTTCCGCATTCTATCACGCCTACATGACCTCTTCATTGAAGAGCAAGGTTCATCTTCAGTGGAGAAAAGGAAAGATACAGGTGAGTTTTTGTTTTTAGATAATTGCTGCAATACTGACTCCATTTCCAGGTGATTTGCGCAACTGTGGCCTTCGGGATGGGTATCGACAAGTCGGACGTCCGCTTCGTCATCCATCATTCGATGAGCAAAAGTCTAGAGAATTATTACCAGGTAACATCCGGGACTCCGCGGTCAAACCTAATCTAATAGAATATTTTTATTAGGAATCTGGCCGAGCTGGGAGGGATGGACTCCCTTCTTTGTGTCTGCTTTACTTCGGATTTCACGATATCTTCCGGCAAAGCACTATGGTTCTTACTGAACAAACTGGACTCGACAATTTGGCCTCTATGACGTCATATTGCCACTCAATGTCGCGGTCTGTCGGTGCGATAGTGTTGGACTAAGTGACTGGTAATTAACTTGTCGTTGCTCAGGTGTCGTCGCGAGCTGCTGTCGTCACACTTCGGGGAAACTCCCGACTCCATGCATTGCAACAAAGGATGTGACGTATGTTGTGGTTTGTTGGGTGAGTGGGCTGACTAAATAATCTTGAATGTTTGATGTGAAACGAAATAGCACGCATGACCAGATGTCAACGAACATGATGTCACTGTGCTCTGTCGCTCTCTACTGGATATCGTAAAGAAAGTCGAAGCCAGGGGCCCAGACGCGAACCGATTGACTCCCCTTAAACTGGTGGAAGCTGCAGCTGGGAGGGGCCCTGAGAAAACAACCAACGTGGATTTGAAGAAGACTTCTTCGACTCATGTGCAGTACATTGTGACATGCATGCTTATGAAAGGTTACCTCAGGTCAGTGTGGCCATTAGTGAATAAAGCACAATGCAGTCTTGAGTGACGTCACAAACAGTGTTAGCAAACCGGGAAAGTCGTTCACATTGATCTTTACAGCGGACCGGTGCCGTTGTAGTTTTCTGTCGAGGATTCAACCTCCGTGTGACTTCGGCCATAGTGTAGCTTGTGTTCCTTTCTTGTGGAGTGGTTTGCTTGTGCTTTTCCCTGGGGGGTTAATTTGCTTGTCCTCCTCTTTGGTGGTTTGGGTTGCTTGTGTTTCTTCTTGGGGGGTTAGTTTGTTTGTGCTCCTCCATGGTGGGGTTGGTTGCTTGTGCTTTGCTCGACGGGGTGGGTTGCTTGAGAATAAAATTGTGACGAAAGTTGTAGAGTTGTGTGCTTGGATCGGAGTCGTTTTTTTCGGCTTCAACTCTGATTTTCAGAAAATATTCTAATTTACATCTGAGTTGTGCAAAAAATGATCAGAAATGCCACTTTTTTCAGAACAAGGCCGGTTTTGGCCTTCAATCTGAAGTGAAGGTTAAATAACGGTTTTTTTTTCAAATTATTCATTTCATCTCTGTTTTTATCCTCCTGACTCGCAAGAGGACGTCGGAGGCGTTATATAAGGGCAAGCAATCACTTATTAAAGACAACTGAGATTCGGAGCTGTTGGTTAAAACCGCAGATCGGAGAAAAATGCCTTAAAGTGTTTTTCACAAGGATACAACAGAATGACGAGAATAGGTTTTGAACCGTCCGTCACATTGCCAATCGCGTTCGCCACCATACGGCGCTCTTACTACTTGCCACGTTGCCGGCTGAATTTATCTTCGGTTCGGGGATTGCTTAAAATTCAACTTAAGTAAAAATTTTTACTTAAAAATTCTATTTTTTGCTTTTGAAAGTTAAGGCTTTACTCTACTCCAATTTATCCCTTTCTGAAAAATTGGGAAATATTTAAGAATTATGGCCCCGTGTTTAAAGGTAGTAGTACCTGAACTTACGTGTCGGTTCCAATTTTCACAACATGTTTTGATCGAACAAAAAATATGTGCTTTGGTCAGAGGTTGGGTGTAACAATAAAATTTTTTGCTTTTCATCTACTGTAAATGCTGAGAAGAAAAAGCATAAAACAATTCAAATACCAACTCTCTAATTGTAATATCGACTCCTGAAGCTGTTTTTAATGTAATGATTTTGAAAGTATTGTGGGGAAGTTGCTTTTTCTGGATCCTCTGTGATAGTGAACCGGCATAAATAGCATTATACATATACATAGAAATCTAGCATATAAATTTTAAAAACAGTGACTTATAACCTGTGCCCACAAGAGTCATTAAAATCACAATTTTTTTGGATTTTGTTACATCATAAAACTTAAACCTCATTAGTTTCGATTGCTCTGGAGTCTTTTTAATGAGTTCTATAGCTCAAATTAAAGTCAAAATCATACCTCATTTATTTTCTACATACAAAAACTGATTTCTTACTTTTGTAATTTTTCAAGTAGCTATAAAAACTTTTCATATTTTCTGCACTCCATACAATGTTTTTTAAACCTTTGCCGCTGCTCCCATCAAACTTTTTGTCCTTGTTATAAGTTCTGAATCAGCAATGTAAGTTTTACACGTTTTGCAATATTTCATCAAACTTGGAGCCTCTTCTGAAGACTTTTATCGCCCCCTTCCCCCCCCGGGATGAGTAATCTTTTAATTAAGAAATCTTGATCTATATGGTTAATATTTATCAATTTTGAATTTGGTAAAAATACCGTATTTTCCTCTTGTATCTGAAAATAAAATGCGCTTTTGTTATAAAAAGTCGGCAGCCTAACTAAATGATTCAGCGCGCTGTTAATGGCCACTTGTGACCAACACCGTTGCGGTTCAAAACCAACTCCCGTCATTCTGTTGTTATTAAAAAAGAAACGTTACACACTTGGCGGTTTGAGCAAAGTAGCTCTATAAATTTTAATTAAAATACTCGTTGTCGTCGTTTGAAGGGTATCCACTCCAGGTCAGACACAAACAGTACTGGGGCCGAGGGTTTACTCTTTTACTACCCCAGGCTGCTGCACTGCTTGGATCAGATGCTGGCAGTGATGTTATTAAGCCAGCATCGAGTTTTGTCATCCAAAACCGTCAGACCTCGTGCTCCATGTTGTGTTCGATGTATGGAGCACGCTGTTAGAACGTGGTCTGCGGTTTATTCAGTGGCGCCGCACTCGAAATTCTGTGAAAAAGCGAGACCCCATTTGTGCATGCACGAATGGAACCGGCCAACACCAGTCCGCAGGCCGTTGAGCTTAAACCAAGCCCATCCCAACAGGCCTGGCACCGGTAAAATAATTTTAAAATACTGAAAAAAAAATTTCAACCGGACAGCAATATCGTAACATCTCCAAAAGTAGGGCGGGCGATGGCTTGACAGTTGGTCTATGTATAACACTTCCGACGCTTTCCTGTCCGGAGGATAGAAATGAAAAAAAAAAATTAAAAAGTTTCTGGTCCATCAAACAGAAGTTTTTCTACAAATTAATTTCTACGCAGAGGAGCGAGTTTTAGTAGAGTTTGTGATCGTCGTGTCGTCGTAATCGTGGATTACTAATGTACGAGAAAAAGTTTAATTTCTATCGCATTGGTAACAAAAAAACAATTATACTTTCTTAGACTGTTGTAAATTGCCATTGGTGCAGCGTATTAATCAAAATATGCCCATAGAATTTTTTATAACGGCTCAAAATCGTCAAGTCCCAAGAAAATTTTTAGGTAAAAAAATAGTCTTAATTATAATTCCGGGTTCGAGGTAGCTAAGTAGTTCCTCTGACTCCACTACCCTAATTTTGACAAAAAATCCGGTTTTTTTCAGGGAGGATTTCCATTTTACCCCTTACTCTACCATAAGCTATCTCGTCCCCGGGCCCAATTTACCGGCTCTTGAACTTCATCGCGTCCACGTGTACCTTTCTGTGGATCGTAAGCAGCCAATCACGAACTACAATCAACTGTTCTCATCGCTGATTGGTCAACATGACGCATCTTCCTCCACCTCAAAACGATCCTCGTCTGTTCCTGTCTCCACCTTAGGTCAGAAGCGAATAAAAAAGAATTCGAATCGGCAAACAATCGTCATCGATGATAGCGACTGATAAAGATTTAGTGACTTCGCTGAGTTTGATAGAGATTACATGTGTTGTGCGGCTTCCTCCGGGAAGCCACCGCATGAGTTGAAGAGCACGACGCTTTTCCACAAAAATCAAACGTGTTTTGTTTCAGTTGATGTCTAAGTTGATGTCTAACTTCAATCCGACTTGGAAGTTTATTCAAACTTATTTTTATTCATTATTGTTGCTCCAAACCAAAAATGTGGATCGTAGGGTTATAGGTACGAGAATTAAGTGAATTTAAAACTGCCCTGACTTCGACGAAACCTTTTTTTAATTTGTACGCCGTGAGACAATTTTAAAGGTTCTATATTAACACTAAGCCAACATTTTATTCTACCAACCCAAATAGCTCGAGTGATTCTGATAACTGAAAATAGTGTTAATAAACAAAAAGCCACCAAATTTTAATCTTGAAGTTTATTTCCAATTTTTATTTAGTCAATAAATTCAACTAAAGAATCTTAAGCGCAGCCATGAAAGTGTTGCCCGCAGCAATCTTCCAATTTTTCTAATCGAAGATTGAAAAGCATCTTTAATAATTCTTCATAAAATAGATTACGATTACAATTGAGCAAGTTGACCCAATGTTTCTGTACAGGGGGCAATTGCTTCCTGCTTTTTAATATTCTTAAAACAGGGGCAGATTGTGCCCTCAGAGATTTGTGTTATAGAAATATTTTTTAGATCTGCTTTACAATTAACCTATATAATCTCAATCACCATTAAATCTAATGATGTTCATAAAGTTACTAAGAAAACCGTGAATCATAGCACACCAATGAAAGTCAAGATAAAAATTTTAATGTATGCAATATAGAGTCATTAATATCTTAAATGACCTAACCTTGCAAACTCCCTATTCTTGGGGAGAGCCTCCAACAATGCGTCTTTGCGTTTTATTTTTTTATTCTTGCTTAAAATAATAACATAATTATATTCAGTGTTTTTTTAAGAGGAACCGAAACGGTCTCTAAAAATTTGCTTTTACAATGGTGTAAACAAAGCTAAGTATGCTCAGGAACAGTCTTTCGGTCTTTCAAAATTGCTTAGAGGTTTCTCAAGCCAAACCTTAAAAAAACACTAATTGCATTATCAAAAATTGTACTAAAATATCAATTTCTCTTTGTATTTTCAGAAATGCTAAAAAAACAAAAACATTTTTAAAAGGTTTTTCAATTTTTATAAAAGTAAAGTTTTTGGCTGATAAAAAAAATTTTTTTTTCATTGCATAAAAACACATGAAACTAAGTGAAAATGACATCAGTTTCTCCATAGCGTGAAGTAAAGCCTGGTAAAAGATCATAATCGATTATTGTAGCTTTTCTCTGAAATCAAGAGTTAAAGTCAAAACGGCAGGTGTTCTTACAGCGCGACACCCAGTAGCACCTAACAGTGCGCCAGGGGGCTTTAATAACATTTTACATATTATTCTATTACTAAAAAAAACATACATAACAGAAATCTTCATATATTCGACTTTACAAATAAGCTTTTCTTTTGTGCTTGTAATTGCTATTCACAGCAAGATAACTATTTTTTTCTAAAAAAAATTTTTTTAAATGATACGTGATGAGAGCGATTGTGACCTTAGTTCAAAAGAAGATTATCTAAACGAAAAATAGTTGCCGAATATTAGTAATTTGTCGGCAACGTGGTCGAGTGGTTAAAGCGCCGGGCTCGTGACCAACACAGTCTCGGTTTAAAACCCACTCATGCCATTCTGTTGTGTCCTTGGGAAAGGCACTTTTCCCTGCGTGGTGGTCTTGGAAAGCAGTTCTAAATTACAAGCGGACAGCAATATCTTGGCATCTCCGGAAGTAGGTCGGGGTAATTGCCCAGTGCCCACCCTATGTATTGGCGCCTCCGTCGCTTTCCTGCGAGTCAGAAGGATAAATATAGAGATAAAAAAAAAAGAAGTCAAATTCAAAAAAAAAAGCCTCCTATTTTTCATTACTACCGTGGAAAGATTCTGGATGAAGACAAGATAATCAATTTAAAGTAAAGTTTTTGAAAAGAATTATTACAAAAAATGTGGACGCTCATATATTTTCTTTTCCATCTGAAGATGACGTGGTTATGATTCTACCAAGACTTTACTCCCTTGGCACTTGATGTGAAACCCAATATCGATTTCCTTTCAACTTGTCACACTGGAGGACAGTGGCGTGCGGTGACCTCTGAGATTGATCATGCAACTGGTACGCAAAAAACTGGTCATGCAATTGGGTATTTTATGGGCAGTTAATGGGTAGGGTATGCAATATTTATATGGGTAGCAGAAAGAACTCTGTGTGAGATTCTAAGACATAGACCAATTTTTGTCCTATAATCATGTTATTTTCCAAAAAACAAAAGGTCATCACTTGAAATAAGTTCCATTTTTCTTACTTTTTGTACAAAATTCATGGTTCTTTCTAAAAAAAAGGTCTTCACCTGAAATCTCTCCCTGATTTTCTACTTTTCGTCTCAAACCAGCCTACCTTTCCTAATTTCGTCCCAAAGCAGCGCTGTTGTTTATTTCGTTCAAAAATAAAGGTCATCGTACAAGAATTCGCTGGTCATGTAACGCATGGCTTGCATGCCCTGACCGCACGCCACTACTTTAGGATACCCAGTACCCACAAGTTAAAATGTATATTATTTTTTTAATTTCAAAAAAGTAAAAGTTGTTTATTTGTTTTTTTTTTATTATTTGCTAATTAAAATAGTTTTATTTTTTATGTTTTTGTGTTTTATTCATAAGTTACATGTTATATCAGGGGTGGGCAAACTACGGCCCCTGACGACGTTTTGTGCGGCCCGCGGAGCTCTTTTTAAAAAATACATACCCTGACTTTGAGCCACAGTTGCATAAAATTATGTCGGGCTGAAGATGAGAAAATGATGAAAATTGGAGACGAATTGAAGCGAAGACTTTTTTTTTAGAGACCACCATAATTTTGTGAGAAAAATAGCGTAATTTGCAACCCGCGAACAAATTCAACATCTAAATGCGGCCCTCTGTTAGCTTCCACGGCCGCAATGCGGCCCGCAAGCGAAAACAATTAGCCACCCCTGTATTATATGTTGACTTATTAATGAAGTAAAAGTTCCACGTATTTTGCTGTTACAACAAAGAAAAACGTATGAACAAAAAAACTCAAAAAATTCTATTGGTCAGGTGATATAAAGCTATTTTGCTTAGAAAAACTAAGTGGCGCAGTGTTGAAGCCTAATGGCGCACTGTCGGACCTATGCTCTAACAGAGCGCCATCTTTTTTACTTCATTTTAAAATCAATTTTTTTGGGAGATAAAGGCTTTCAACAAAAAGCCTAATTATGCACTTTAAATACCAATTAAATGAGATTGAATTGTCATAAAAATTTTTCATTCATAGCTTTTCAGTTTCCGAAATTTCGAAAAAATCCGAAAAGTGGCGCACTGTTTTCCCCTACTTGAATCAGTAAACCAAATTATATATACAAATAGGCTAGCATTTTTTGATTTTGATATAGAAACAAAGAAATCGTAGCCTTAATCTAATTTTACCAAGAAACACAAGCTGTCTGACTTGGGCTATTCAATACTCACTTAGAGCCAACAACAAGTCTGAAAATAAAAACACCAAGACCAAATGCATAACATTCTTTACCTTTTAAGGGACAATGGCAGGGGAGATGTGGAATCTATCAGACAGAGCGACCAATTGGACAGTAGCTGTGTTATATTATGACGTAGCTGTTTTGCTCTTTAATTCTTGTTGTAAAACCGAGGTTTTATTCTTTACGACAGCAGATGTTTTAGTTGCGATTGGGGGTGCATTGTTAGTACAGACAAGCAATCTGTTTTCATTGGTTCAAAGTAAATAAAAAGTCAGACAGAAAATTTGAGTTTGTAAGTTACCCCCAAAAGTTTTCACATTATTTTAATAAATTAAGTTTTTATTAGATTTATATGAGGAGAAGTGTTTAGATTTAAATTAAATCTAAGTTATACAATTTTTTTTTAATTTTGTTAAAAATGGCTACCTGGGGATTAATCGGACCTATTATTCTGAATTTCTGACCCCGTCCGAAAGGCCCCTATTATCTCAAATTACAATTTCAGGTATAGTTTTACGTAAGAATAACCTAAAAATTATAAGAAAATTTTTGAAATGCTACTTTTAAAAAAGTCAAAGGAAATAAAGGTTTGTAGACTTAAAAAGTATATTTGAAGATAGGTTAAGTTTACAAAAAGCAACTAAAAATACTGCATTCCTTGATCAACTCTTGCAGATTACGTTAAACGCAAAAAAATATATATATGTGGCTCAACAAGGGGTTTCAAAGCTTTTTATAACAAAACTAGGCCTAGTGCAAAATTTAAAAGAGGTCCAAAAGTTTTGTATTCTAAATTTTATATCTGTCAATGACAAAAATTATGCGACAAACTCATAATTAACATTGTGCACGTAGCCATTAATATTAGAATAAAAAGTTGCTTTTGTTTGAAAAATCATAAATTTTAACATTTAAATTTTTCATGCTTTTCTCTAGGTTTTTAACACAGATGAGGAAAAGGCTTCGGAGCATTATATTCTTCAAACATCAAAAAAATTTTACGGCGTAACGAAGCTTCAAACGAGATAACTAGCTTATAGATTTACTATAACTAAAAACATTTGCATGCCTAACAACTGGATAAAAAACGAAGCAGCATGAGGAGATGGACTGGCTTCGAGGATTTTGCAAAAGATCAGGAAACTTATCTCTTTGCAGTCCCGAGTGAAGCAGCTTGGCACAAGCAACCAGATTTAATCGAAACGTGATCAAGGCTTTTTTTTTGCAATCTAAACAATATTCTTTATAACAGGGACGTGAATGGGCTGCACCTCTCAAACATTAGGAACCCGGACGAGATGGGAGCCTATATCTAGAGTCAGCAAGCCAAGCGAAATCTTGGCAGAAAAGGAGATAAAACAAATAGAACGAATTTCTTCAGCTTAGAGAGGAGCAACAATGACTATGTATTGTTGTGTAAATGCTATTGGCCATTTGCTTCCTCCAGTGTACATTTTTCCACGCGTTCATTTTAAAAACAACATGTTAAAAGGTGCTCTTTCAGAAAGTTTAGGTTTAGTGCATCCGTTTGGATGGATGAATGGTGATCTTTTTGCTGAAGCAATGAATCATTTTATTCAATTCATGAGGGTAAGCGAAGACAACCCTGCTTTACCACTAATGTATAATCACATCAGTCATCTCTCTAATGATGCAATTGAAATGGCCAAAGAATACGAATTATGCATGCTTACATTTTCATCGCATTGTAGCCACAAGGTACCACCAGTGATGGCTTTAATAGGATGCGGACGGAACGGCCGCATTGGGTCCGCCTAAAATACATTAAAAAGTGGCCCCTTATGCAAGAATTCCTTTATTTTATTACAGTAGCACCAGAACGGTGGCATGTCTAAAACAAAGGTGAAGCAACCTTGCTTCTATATTAAACAACAAGTCACACCTTTCATCGCTAATTAGCAAGACACAACGTCAACTCGTTTTGTTGCTTCTTCCTTTTTCTAACCCCGTCTTTAACAACACACAAACTTTTCAACATTTTGTTATTTTGTTCATGTGGCGGAGCAGAAATAAAAGAAAACTGAACTGAACTGAACTGAAAGACTTTTTTTAATTTTTTTAAGGATAACTTTATTTTGAGACACTAAAATGTCTTTCCCCTTCATTGCTTTGCCTTGAATCACTAAATAGTGCCCCCCTTTACTTCTCTTGCACCAGAAACCCTTTTTTGTAAGGCCATCAATGGCTAAAACCTTTTTATATTAGGGTATATAGACCATTTAAACGTCATTGCTCTTCTCTATGCGATTCTTTTATGACTATAAGCGCGCTTCCTCATTATAAAAAATTAATTTAATTTACTTCAATCAATGTGAACCTTTTGCGAGGGTTGGTAAAAGAACAAAGATATCAGAAAAGAAAAATAAAGAAAATAATAACGCGTAATTGATAAAATGATAATAAATCAAAAACGTTGTCTGGAGTTCGCACAAAATTGCGAGTATTTGCTCAAATTAAAGTTTTTTTTATTGTTTAATTTGTGTTTTTTTTCTTTTAGTAAACTGGTTCAAATTGGAACATTGTTCTTAATTTGTGTGGTCTGGATTCATACAACCCCCAGGCAGAAGAGAGATTTAAACGGCGTGTGCTTAAATTCACACCGTAAAGTGAGAACCCGAATTGCTCTCATAATGACATCCAATCCTGAAAAAGCACTTCTAATCTATGATGTCGCAGAATTGTCAAGCCAGGCATTCTTGAGGTCATTCAGTATTGAAAATAGCACTTTCTCTTTTAAGTCCAGCGGAATTCACTCTTACAATCCCGATGTTTTTCCTGATGATGTATTTCTACCTTTTCTTGTTACAGATAAACCTAGTGCACTTCAGCGGCATGACAATGATGAACTTTCCAATGGTCAATCGTCAAGTGGTTTGTATGCAATATCAATGAGCACTGCTGCACCCAATAAACTGGAAAACGAAGCACTTCTAACGAGAATCTCTCCTTATCCCAAAGCTGATGCTGGGCAAAAACAAGCGTAGGTCTTCCATAATTATAGGTAGTACACAGAGAAAGAAAAAATTACTTTTCGTTGTAGATGATCGCGAGCAAAGTGCCCAAGAAAACTTTTTTCTTCTAACAGTGACAGCGATATTTCACTATATTTCGTATCAGGCGGTTAGAGTGAAGATGAAACCAATATGAGTGAGGTCGAAGTTTAAGGAAGTCCAGTGTCTACAGTGATGGCCTTACAAAAAGGAAGGCCCAGTGCAAGAAAAGTAAAGGGGGGGTACTATTTAGTGTCCCAAAAAAAGGTAGCTGAAGCAGTTTTTAGTATATGAAAGCAAAGTTATCACTAAAAAAAGGTCTTCACTTGAAATCCATCTCAGGCTTTCCAACAATTTTCTTCCGAAAATTATGGTGTTCTCTAAAAAAAAATGGTCTTCACTTCAAATTTATCTCAGCTTTCCCAATTTTGCTCCAAAAATCATAATGTTCTCTAAAATAAAGAAAAAAGGTCTTCAATTTTGTAGTAGCAGTAGTATGTAATGTACTTTCACCTAGAATTGTAGTAGTAGTGTGCAAAATGTCGTCAATTAAGGGAACATTTTTTTCAAAATTTTCTTTTTTTTTGACCTCTCATCGACGTCCTAGTGCTCCTTTGTAAAAATAAAGCAAATTTTTGTGTAAAGGGAGCCATTTTTTGATCTATTTTAGAGGGGGCCGCACCGCTCGCACCCTATTAAAGCCATTACTGAGTGTCTACTAAACATAGACCAATAATTGTGGACTTTGCTGTCATTAAAGTTTTTTCAGAAGAGGGAAAGTACAAACATTTTATTGCTAAAGCATGTGATGGACCGGACAAAGACGGTGACTACGAGGTAAATTTTTCGAAGCAATCACAAAAAATGAGATAAGGTTTTCAGTTTCCCCAAAAGGTGGATAAAGCAACTGTTAAATTAGACGACATAGTTTATATTCTCCCGAAACCATCCTCAGTTGCAGCAAAGAAACAACTTTGCGCAGTTTTTGAATTTGAATCTGCTCTTGTTTCCTAGGGTCGGTGGTTTCATTTATGATGTAATACAAACAAAAACGTCGCGTCGATATGTTGCAAATTCATACAAAACAACAAAAATGCTTTATTGTTATTTTTTTACTTTGAGATAGCATAATATTTTGTAGACGATGTTTACAAATGCGCGCCCAAAAGGTCCCCTCATTGTGGACGAACGGTCCCCATGGGTGGTCTCCATTCGGGCGCTTGAGTGAGATTTTGAAAATGGGAATAAAATTTTTGTTTGCAATCTGAGCCTTCTTATCTGGAGTAGTATCAGTTTTTTATAAAAAAAAGTTTAAAAAAACTTCTTACGTTTTTAATTTTATATCAAGTTAGACTAGAAATAAACTTAAGTTAATTTTTTCCGGTACAACAAGGTCCAACATCTTCCCTACATAAGTGTGAGTCTTGTTCGCTTTGATGTGCTTGCAGAAGAACTTGCAGACCAACGTGTTCATATTAAGTTATTTAACAAAGTACGCTTCTGAAAAATGTAACAAAGATATCAAAAGTTTGCAAAGTTTTAAACAAAATGCACACAAGCAAGAAATGCCTTTCTGAAATACATAAATTGTTTCAAATTTACTGCAACATAGCTCTCGTTTCGGCTTCTGCGGAAAGGTTTTAGTGCCATTAGGAGCTTGTCCGAAATCGAAGTTTACCGGTGACAGCAAGCAAAGCTGGCTACGCCGTTTTAAAAACGTTGTTTTTTAGTGCTAATATCATTTTAAAATTTACGCTGTTTTAAAAACGGCGTTCCTCAGGGATCGGTCTTGGCTCCCTTCCTATTCAACATTTATACGTACGATCTTCCTTCCATGATTTCCAGAAAGTTTGCTTATGCTGATGACTTAGCATTGTTGCATTCTTCTGGAAACTGGAAGGACTTGGAGGGGACCTTAAGCCAAGACATGTCCACACTGTCAGCGTATCTCCAGACTTGGAGGTTGAAGCTCAGTCACACTAAGACGGTGACGGCAGCCTTTCACTTAAATAACCGAGAGGTTAAACGTGAGCTAAACAACAACGGTAGACTTTTACCGTTCTGTCCAACCCCTACTTACCTTGGGGTAAAACTGGACAGATTGCTCACGTTTCGTCACCATTTAGTGGCATTGCACAAAAAACTATCTTCGCGCGTCACACTGCTGAGGCGACTCGTGGGCTGGGGATGGGGTGCTGGTACTAAAACACTACGCATAGCCACCTTGTCTCTAGTCTACTCAACAGCTGAGTACTGTGCGCCAGTCTGGTGTCGCAGTGCTCACACTCGCCTCATTGACAGTGTCTTGAATGACGCCTTGCGCATAGTTACTGGATGCCTGCGTCTTACTCCAACGGACCACCTACCTGTACTCTTAGGCATCCAGCCAGCTGAGCTTCGCCAAATGGGAGCGACACTCTCCTTGGCTCACCGTGGATCTCTGAACCCTGATCATATCTTGTATGGTCTTTTAAGTGGGTCCTCAGATACTTGCCGAGTGAGACTAAGATCCAAATGCCCGTTTGTGCCAGGTGCGCGGAATCTCTTGGACAACCTTGCCAGACTTGGCATTCGCGTCTCTGAATGGACAAATCACAAATGGAAAACGGAGTACTGTGAAAATGCTTCCAGGCTCCATGCTTTTGTACCCGAGACCGGTGCCAGGACTCTTGGAATGGGCTTACCCCGAGCAGCTTGGGTTAAGCTCAACCGCCTTCGGACTGGTGTTGGGCGATTCCATTCGTCCATGCACAAATGGGGTCTCGCTCCTTCACCAAATTGCGAGTATGGCGCCTCTGAGCAAACCGCAGACCATGTACTAACAGCGTGCCCTATACATCGGGCACCACATGGAGCACGAGGTCTGACGGTTTTGGATGACAAAACTCGATGCTGGCTTAAGAACATCACTGCCAGCATCTGATCCAGGCAGTGCAGCAGTCTGGGGTAGTAAAAGGATAAACCCTCGTCCCCAATCCTGTTTGTGTCTGGCCTGGAGTGGATGCCCTTCAAACGACGACGACGACATCATTAGAAAAATCAAAACATGGATTAGAGAAGCACTATGAGAAATAACAGTCTCTTTGCAAAATTCCTATTTGTATATGAAGTTGTTTAACAATATCTATTTACAGATAATTTTAACAGATTAAAGTTGCAGATAATTTTGCCAAAGCAAGCGAAACACTATCATACTCATATAATTACATTTATTCTTTTAGGATATTGTTAATAGTTCTATAAGTTTTTTATTGTTTTATCTATTTATAACCCTTTCGTATTCTTAATAGTGTAAATGTTTGAGACTGGGTTGCGTAGTGGGTAACTAAAAACTATACTCACTGATTAGCATGTTGAACACATTTACTAATATTTCAAAGCAAAATGCATTTGATTGATATTTATTTATCATTCGCTGCCCTGCATGGACGTCGCACAAAAAGTGCCGAAACGATTTGAAATGATGACCTTTTTTTCTTTAAGATTATTGCAATTTGAGGACGAAAAGTGGACTACCCGAAACAATTTCAGGCGATGACCTTTTTTTTAGAGATCACTGCATTTCTAGGACAAAAAGTACATTACCAGGGAACGATTTAAAGTGATGACCTTTTTTTGTTTAGAGATCATCTTGAATCTAGGATCAAAATGGTTCATGAACACCATGATATTAGCACTAAAAATTAGGATCTTACACAGAATTATTTTCCTACCAGAAATATAATGCATGTCTTACTCCTTGACTACCCATGAAATACCCGATTTTATGACCCGGTTTTGGCATGCCAATTGCATGACTAGTCTCAAAGGTCACCGCACGCCACTGGTAAAAACAAAAAAATTACTTGTGTTCGCCTCAAGTTGCCTCTATAAATGATTCTGACTTGAACATTGTTGAACTCGGTCTAACTTGAGTGCTTCAAATCTTGAACTAGTTAAAAATCTATTAAGTAGAGTATTTAGAGGGGGCATTACGCCATGCCTTCCTGGAGATCACTAATACAAGAAATCAGAGAGAGATTTTAAGTGAAGACCTTTTTTTAGAGATCACCAAATTTTTGCAACAAAAATAGAGAAATCAAAAACTTGAATGAAATTTTTTAACTAAACATAATTGATTGTGTATGCATTCCCTCCTTCTTCTTTCAAAAATTCTTGGTACGCCACCGAATCTGCTATGCAAGTTTAGAATTAAAGCTCGA